>OZ037749.1:11094612-12302945 GCA_964035475.1 Salix caprea
ACAAATGGAAAACTTACCTAATGATTTTTTTTGTCATATTTTAAATCATTATCTTTTTTATAATATCTATTTTAATTAATTGCAATAAAACTAAATAGGAAAATGGAATGCAGCTTTAGATTATCTTATTTTTTCGAGTTCAACGAATTAAAATTTGAGGTGGAAGAATTAGTCTTTTTTTTTTTCCTTCTAGAAATGAGATTGTTGAATTTGTACTTAACCAGAAATAAATGTTTGGCCATCCAGATGATAGCAAGGTGGAAGACTTGTTGATATCGCTTTCCCTGGTGAGATGGATTGGCTAGAGAGGTGACTTTGCATGATTGTAAATATTTTTGCCTCTGGAGTTCATGAAGAAATGCAAGTGATTGTGCAAATTTCCTTACTGGAGACCTACATTAAATTTCATATTTTTACTAATGTGATGTGTTTGCTTAGATCGTTATGTAAAGTGGAGCAGTCTTAATTTGGGGTTGTAATTTGGCCTACGTTTTATACATAATCCCTGGCCACTGTGTTTAGAAGATTGCTATTGCAAGTATCATTCACCAAATGATCATGGAATATGAACAATATATGTGAGTTTCTACCTGACAAACTAGGTGACGACTCCTCGACTCCCGGCACCTCTTGCACTCGTGTGTGACAGAACGTATGAACAATACATGTGAGTTTTTACCTGACAAACTCGGACACGGCTCCCGGCACCTCATGCACTCATGTGTGACAAAACATATGATAGCCAGGTTCTGTATTTGAGTCACATAGATTGGAACCTTATTTGACATTGTGTTTCAGAAGCTTTTTTTGAGAAAACATGAATATTTTTTACTTTAATTTTTTTTTAGGTATTTTTAGGTCATTTTCATGTGCTGATGTTAAAAATAATTTTTAAAAAATAAAAAAATATCATTTTAATATATTTCTGCACAAAAATCATTTTAAAAAATAATCTTAACAAACATAAACCGGTAGAGAATGCATATTTCTTAGATATCATCCATCAAGGAATGCTAACGTAATTGAAGCACGAACTCTTTTACATAATCTCATATTATTCCAACGCTCACGATAATTACATAAAAAAAAACTCTTTTTATATATTTTATAGGCTAATTTACTTAATTTAATGTAAGTAATCTATTTATACAAAGTCTGTTAAATTTCATAATAACCCACATTCAGTATAATTCTATAAATGCAAGATGACTCCTTAGGACAAGAGTCATGTTCCCAACAATCATTAAAATGAAAGCACACGATTTATTACTACAACAATCACATAATAATTAACCTCACATTTAAAATGTGTTAAATGAAAACTTCTGCTTGTAAGAAAAAAGAAAAATTACAAACACACGAATTTAAAAAGAAAAAAGCAGCAGTTTACATCAGCCTGGAAGATGATCCCCTCTTCTTGGCAGCTGCCATTATAGACCTAGCTAGTCAACAAAGCAAGTTAATTAGCTAAACTTGAGATGGATCATGGAATAAAACAATTGTGGTAAAAGCATTATCAAAACTTACCTTCAAACCGCCTTGAATAGCTAGTGTCGTCTTCCACCATTTCTGGGAGCATTCTTCCTTCTAAGCCTTTTTGTATTTTGATGCCCACCACGTTCAACCATCTTCACAAACCATGCAGGTTTTCTTGTTCTAAACACAGTGTATCCTATGGAGACTTCAAATACAAATCCACATCCATAACCCATTGCTACAGCTTTCCATCCAAATCCCTCTTCAAACATTGATTCTTCTTTCTCGAAGTTTGCTGGTGGAAGTTGCTGCCCCTCACTATTGTTGCATTTTACTTTCAAGGGAAGTCCGCATAAACTCAAGTTCCCTTCGTATGAATCATGTTCAAATGTGCTGAACTGTTTGCCTTGCGGTATGGATCCCTCAAGTTGGTTATACGAAAGGTTCAGGACTGCAAGAAATGTTAAATCTACCAATTGCTGAGGAATCCTTCCAGCAAGCATATTTGAAGAGAGATCCAGCGATTCCAGATTAGTTAAATTTCCCAATGATGGCTGGATATAACCGATGAGGCTGTTGTGAGAAAGGTTGAGCTGTATCAGAGACTTGAGCTTCCCGAGGGACTCTGGAATCTTTCCCGTGAATTTATTGCAGGATAAATCAAGTATTGTGAGGGCAATTTGAATTTTTGTAAACTCAATTTGCAAACCTTTCCATGTCATTGTAACAGAATAAACATAAGAAGTAAAAAAATTTCCTGCCCTCATGTAATCCATATCCTGATCAACACTCATCATGGCTTTGAAGTTGTTGAAATACCCTGTCGGCAAAGGACCACTCAAGCTGTTGTTGGCGAGTCAAAAATCTTGAGTTTAGAAAAAGAGTCATTGGCAGTTGGACCCTTCAAAGAACCATGGAGTTTATTTGACCTTAGAATAATAACCTCCAACTTTGGAAGCATTTCTAAAAAGGAAGGGAATGTGTCATCTATCATGTTGTTGCCGAGGTCCAGAAATTCTATATTCACACAATTGTTGACAGATGGTGGTATCACCCCTTTCAGTTTGTTGCCATTGAAGTTGAGATATCTCAAATTGTTCCTCTCTGAACACACTGAAGGGATATTTCCTTGGAAATTGTTGACACCAAGATTCAACACTAAGAGGTTATCACTGAAGTTTCCCAAGCATTGTGGGATGAATCCACTAAAGTTATTGTTGGACAAGTCTAGAATTGCTAGGAACTTCAGCTTGCAAATGACGGAAGAGATGTTCCCGGTCAGTTTATCATTGGAGGAAAGCATAAGAGCTGACAAATTTTGAAGCTTGAAAATTGAAGGTGGAATCTGGCCGTACAACTTGTTATGACTGAAATCGATATATTGTAATGAATTAGAAAGGAAAGGACTTATACGGCCACTGAAATGGTTATTGTGAAGAGAAAGAACCCACAAAGAAGGCATAGAAAACAAGGAGGATGGAATTGTTCCATCGAGCAAGTTATGAGATAAGTCCAGATTGCTTAAACGTGAAAGCCTACTTATTTGTGATGGGATGGGTCCTATCAATTGATTATCAGTCTATAAGAGGAGTTCCTGTAGACCTGAAAGCCTATTCATTTGAGAAGGGAGGCCTATCAGTCTATTGTTCGAGAGGTCCAGCAAAGTGAGTTGTGTGAGGTTAAACAAACCTTCTGGAATTTTACCACTAAAATTATTGAAAGAAAGTTGTAAGGAATCTAGGTTCTCAAGGTTTCCAAGTGAGGATGAGATCCGACCATCAAATCTGTTATGTGAGAGGTCCAACTGACTGAGTAGTGTGAGGTTAAAAAAACCATCCGGAATTTCTCCAGTAAAATTATTGAAAGAAAGTGTTAAGGAATGTAGCTCCTCAAGGTTTCCAAGTGAGGATGAGATCTGACCATTAAATTTGTTATTTGAGAGGTCCAACCAAGTGAGTAGTGTGAGGTTAAAAAAACAATCCGGAATTTCTCCACTAAACTCATTGAAAGAAAGTGTCAAGTAATATAGCTTCTCAAGGTTTCCTAGTGAGGATGAGATTTGACCATAAAACTTGTTATGTGAGAGGGATAACTGAGTGAGTTGTGTGAGGTTAAATAAACTATTTGGAATTTTACCACTAAAATTATTGGAAGAAAGGTCTAAGACATCTAACTTCTCAAGGTTTTCAAGTGAGGGTAGAATCTTACCATCAAATCTGTTATTTGAGAGGTCCAACCAACTGAGTTGTGTGAGGTTAGAAAACTGATTCAGAATTTGGCCGGTAAAATTATTGTCTGAGAGACCCAAGTGACTGAGCTGCTTCAGGTTTCCAAGTGAGAATGGGAGATGACCTTGAAAACTGTTGTATGAGAGGTCCAACCACGCCAAATGGTTAGCAAAATCGTCAGGCATTGGACCAATAAAATGATTGAATGAAAGATCCAAGTACTCGAGTTGCTTGAGTTTTCCCAACGAGAAAGGGAGTTCCCCTTGCAATCCACAGTCCTCGAGCTGGAGAGATGTCAAAGAAGAAGACAAGTTCATGAAGGAACTGGGTGCCACCAAAGACATGTTCACTCCATACAAGTTGAGCTCTCTTAGCTGGGTAAGGTTTTGAGCCAGCTTGTTGAAAGAAATCGGTTCCAGCATCAGGTTGTTGGAAGAGAGATCAAGTGACGCCAATCTGGATAAATGGGAGATTTCTGGGGGGACTTGGCCTGCAAAATTCGATGCACTTAGATCTAAATGCGTCAAATGCAAGAGCTGACCGAAGGAAGATGAAATGACAGAACCAATGAAGTCATTAAAAAAGAGATCGAGCTTCTGAAGATGATGAAGGAAGAAGAGAGTGATGTTAGAATGGAGGGTGCCATAAAGCATGCTGCAACGAAGGTGTAGGCCAATTACATGGCCAGTTTTCATGTTGCATGTCACGCCATCCCAAGAGCAGCAATCTGTACCCTCTCTCCATAGCACTGTTTTGGGTTGTTCATAACATACAAATCTTGGTGGAGAAGAAGACATCATGGAAAAGGAGTTTTTGAATTGAAGCAAAGCCAGGCTCTGGTCAGCGGCGCATAATTGTACTGGAGAGGAGAAATTGGAAGAAGAAAGAGAAGGTTGGAAGTGCGAATGGAAGAAAAGGAGGCAGAGAATTTGAGAGAGCAATAACACAGATCCCATCATTCCCTCTATAAGTGCTCTCTTAAAATGTATTCTTTATATAGACGATAAGTTACCGTACAACACAATTTACTATGAATTTTAATAGTGTAATTATTATTTTATCTTTTAGTTCATAAAAAATAACTCTTGACTATGAGTATATTTTAGAATTTTTCACTGCACCTTTTATTATTATCTAATTATTTGGGGATATTTTTGTCTTATTTGGTTTTTCTATAATAATAAAACTATGGTTTTACCCCTGTTAACAGACAAAAAAACATTGACTGTAAAAGGGTATTTTTTATTTTTCGCATGGTTGATGAACAATAAAATAATCATCATACCCTTCAATAAGACAAAAACTTAGAGTTGTCGGTGATTGTGTTTTTGGTTTTTCAAGTTTTATAAACAATTAAAATACTAATGTGCCCTCCAAAAAGACAAAAGCAAAGTGTTTGAAGTAAACAGTTTTAGCTAATTTTAGATTTTCTTATGATTGTTTTCTTGCTTACTCTTTTGTTACAGTTTTTAGTTTTCTTTAGGATAACAAGAATAATTTTTTATAATGATTGTGGTGCTTATGGTATTAATAATTATGACTATGGTGCTAATAGTAACAATAACTCATGAAATAGTATTATGAATATCAATAATAACAAATTTTATTATAATCAAATAATTATAATAATTATATAATGATAATAGTAATAATTTTGCTTTTGTCCTTTAGTTTTTTGTCCTTTAATTATTTTCCTTTGTTTTTCAAATCAAATAATTTTTTTTTATACCGATAATATTTTTTTGGGTTTTGCCTTCAATCATAATAATAACAATAAGAATAATAATTCAGCTCATTTATCATTTGATGTTGTATTTATTAAGAATTAAATTTTAAAGTTTCTCTAACTATAATATTTCAAATATAATATCACAGATTAATGGTCTGAAAAAATTCCGTAACTCAATGTTGTCTTTGATTTTTTTATCTTATTTCTTTAAAATTGCATTACTTAACATTAGTATTAAACACAAAACATTATCTTATAATTTTTTTTTTTAACATTACTTAACAAAAATTATGTCCAGGTTGATTATTTTACCCAAATCTATAGCATTATAAAAAAAAAACTACATTTTAAAAAATTTAGTTCTAACTGCAACGAAGCGCAACACAAGTTATTCGTGTGTGTATATATATATATATATAAAAGACAAACAAAAGTAAATCATGTCAATGATTCTATAACTTAGACATAGTTTATTATCTATTGCTTATAATCAAATGGTTTTTTAATAGTAATAATAATTATTTTAATTTTATATTTCTTTTCATTTTTTTCCATTTCTTTTTTGGTCAAATTTTTTTCAGGTTTTATTTTTAATTTTTATGCCTAAAATCAAATGGTTTTATTTAATTGTGATAATATTTATTTTAATTTTATCCTTTTTCTTTTCATATTTTCTACTTGTTCTTTTGTCAAAAAAATTTTATTTTTGATATTATCCTTCAGAATAATTTTATGATTTTTGTTGTTTCATAAAAAATGATAATAGTTGTAGTGGCTGTAATCATAATAATAATAGTAACATTAATAATGATAATAATAACAACAATAATAATTTATTATAATGGTTATAGTGATTATGATATCAATAATTATGGTAGTTATAGTAATAATATCAATAAGAATATTAAGAATATCAATAATAATAAAAACTATTATAGTGATGATATTAATCGTGATAAAAATAATAATGATAATTTTAATCATATTATTAATAATAGTAATCTTAACAATAATAATGATTATAATCGTGATAACAGTAGTGGTGGTGATACTAATAATAATTGTGGTTATAGCAATATTAATGATGGTGATGATAATAAAAATAAAAATAATAGTAATATTAACTATAATTGTTGTGATAATAACTATAACAATAGTATAAACAATAATACTTATAATGATAATGATAACAACAATAATAATAATTTAGAAATTATAATAATTATAATAATCCATCAATCAATGTTATATTTGTTAGGAATTGAGTTTTATAATTTATCCATGTATAGTATATTGAGTATATTGAGTTTTATAACTTATCCATGTATAGTATACTTTTATAATTGTTATAGTATATTAATATCTATGTATATTAATAATAATTATGGTTATAGCAGTAATAATGATGGTGATGATAATAAAAATAAAAATAATAGTAATATTAATTATAATTGTGGTTATAATAACTATAACAATAGTATAAACAATAATAGTTATAATGATAATGATAACAATAATAATAACAATTTAGAAATTATAATAGTTATAATAATCCATCATTCAATGTTATATGTGTTAGGAATTGAGTTTTACAACTTATCCATGTATAGTATATCCATGAAAATTGCCTAGTGTGTGTGTATATATATATTATATTAGCACAGTGAAGAGATCTTTGATTTTTAATATGTTTCGATCTTTTTTTCTTTTTTTTTATTTGTTTCCTAATAAAAATTAATTTTGTTGGGTGAAGCTTCCAAGTATAAAGCAGCTTAAAAAGAGTTTCCTGGAAGGATTGGGGATGTAGGCCCAGATGGTTTATTTTTTCTTTTGTGTATTACCATTGCACATGATTTTCGTACACTTGAGAAGGATACAAGTAAAATCTTGACAAACAAAAAAATATCCTCAATTTTACAAGAAAAAAGATTTTATTAATTTCATCACACTAACTTAGACGGATAATGAACATAACGCTTTTTGTTTTACTTTTGGTTATAGTATATTGAGTATCAATAGGTTCTCAAGTTGGTTTATAATTTTTAATTATAGGTCGATAACAATACTAAAGGGTTTTTTTATGAAATAAGAAAACTCTAACAGTTGATATTAATATGATGAAGACCAACTTGTAGGGCACTTCATTTTTTCTCCAGATGGGAATTAATGCCTGATCCGTAAGCTTTATGAGTGACTGGACTTTGTTTGGCTACAATTTGTCAATGATCACCCATCAAGTGATGGTGATGCCATGGAATTGTAGTATTTCCACATTGGAGAAGTCTGAATTGGCGACCCTAAGACCTGCTGCATTTGATTTCCAGGATGGAGATCAGTAAGACTTTGAAAGAAATTTTATATTTTACAGGATGGATGGAGTGATCTTTCACGTATCTCGCTGTAACCAGGGCCACCTCAATTATGACGACTTTAAAAAGTTTTGACATATTTATTTATTTATTATTATTATTACTATTATTTTAGTTATTCAAGTGACAGTGTACATCTTCTATATTTGTAAAATCGGTGATATTTAATTATCAAATAGATTGTATTTTAGGTGTTTTCACACTATATTTCTCTCATTTTTACTTTTTTGTTACAAAAAATAAGAGACTTGACATTATATTAATAATGAAATTTAAAACTCCTATATATATATATATATATATCCCTCCTAAATAATATAAGATATATTATTTTAGAATAGTTTTATAAATTTATTTGTAATCCTCTGCATTAATTACATTATAGTCTATAATTTTTAAAATTGATTTACAATCATATCAAACTTGATTAATCATCCCATTTTAATTTCTTACTAATGATTTTTTTATGTGTGTGACCTATTAGGTTGTCTAATGAGTTGATCCAAATATAAATTATAATCCTAAATAAAATATGGTTATAATCCTGGAAATTAAATTTGTAGGACATGTTATATTAGATCTTTCATGCGTATCTCGCTGTAACCAGGGCGAGAGAAAGATGAGATTAAAATATTGTATAATACTTATATATTACATTAAGGTAATAATTATTGATAATAATGAGAAAGAGAAGGATTTTTTTTATTGTAGCGCTAGACACGAGTACTATGAACTTCTATTGTGCTCTTGATTTTGGTCTCTCTTTTTTTCCTGATCCTTGAAAAAGTATTCAATTTGATTACCAAACTATTTCTTTACAATTTTATCATTCCATATCATGTTCACTTGGTTTTAAGCCTAATAGTTTGTGGTCTTGGTTTGTAAAGTAAATAGTATTTGCAACGTAAAAAAAAAAAAAAAAAACCTTGATATTAAATTGATGTTTAATTTCACAAAATTGAATTTTATTGTATCAATCTAAAAAAATTGAAACAGTAGAGAACAAAATTATCACAGTAAAAAAACAAAACTTCTTTTCTTTTTCCTAATATGAGAAAAAACTAATAAACAATATATTCATGAATATTCAACAAAAATAAAAATTCTATTTTTAATATATTTTTTTCTCATTTGTTTTTGAAATTAAATGTCTATTATGTATTTTTATATTTTTGTATTTTTATATAATTTCATAAATTTAATTATTTTATATTTTCTCATATTGATACGTAAAAATGATCAAAATATAATTTCTCAAATGAAACTTTATTTCATGATAATAATAATACTTTTCTTAAAAAGTATTTCGCATAAAAGTATGTATTTGTACCAAGTTTAAACATTTTGCTCCATAATTTTATTTGTTGTCATATATGGAAGATCTATTAATTAACAAAACAATTTTTCTCATAAAAAAAAAGTTCTCATCAACATATAAAGAGATGTGTGTATACGATTTCCGGTTAATATATATATATATATATATATATAGTTTTTCTAAATATGTTTTCTTATTTTTATTCTCTAAAAAGAAAATTACATGAATAAAAAAGTGACAATTTTTTGATGGGGGAAAAAATAATTTTGATCCATAATTTAATTTGCTTACATTCATCATGTGAATATTTATTTTTATTATTATATAATTAAATAAAATAAAAAAACGTGGATAGACCACATTACAAATGATAAATTAAGAAGGTTAACAAGCCAGCCTAAATTGTCATTTCAATATTCAATCCCTCCTTTCTATTTTTTTTTCACATTACTTTCTCTCTTGTATCTAAGAAATGAGAGAGTAATATTGGTAAAAATGAAGATTGGAAATAATATATAAAATTAAAAACTATAAAAATCAAATAATATGCAAACCGAGACTTGTAGGGGTTAATTTGTTTTCCATGTGATTGTTTTTGAAGGACCATCTTACAATATTAATTTTGTGGCTATATTAATTTGACTAAAATTGATTTTTCTAAATAATAATGTAAAATTGGTCTTAGCCACTGAAAAAATTGCAACTTGATCCTTGCTAGGATTAATTGGAGGATGCATATTACGATGGATGCGAACCATCCTTATAGTGTATAATTTATGGGTGGTTCCATGTTTTTAATTTACCAAAAAACGAAAGCTATTTTAAAAAGTTATAATTAAATTGAAACAAATTATCATTTTTAAATTAAGAAGCTAGTCATGTAAATTGATTAATTAATTATTCAAAGTTTTCTATTATTATTTAAATCAATAACATTATCCTGTTATAACAGGTAAGTTAAGTTAATTAGATATTGATAATGAATTTCTTATTTCAGTACCTTATAAAAAAATATTATATAATTAAATAAAAAAAAGGTAGTCTTGGCTAGATATATGCTTGTATTTTCTCTTTGATTAATGGCACGTCACTTTTGGCGCTGGTGCTCTTCAACGATGGAAAATCAAAACACCGTGTCCCAGGGATGCCCAGTCAGTCAATATAATATTGATGGAAAATGAATAGCCATTTTTTCCAGTCAAAAAGTTAATGCTTCAGTTATGTTAGCATCACTTGATGGATGATAGCTGGGAAATTAGCATTCTCCATCAGCTTACTTGTGTTTGAGAATGTTGTTAAGATTATTTTTTAAAATGATTTTTATATAGAAATGTATTAAAATGATATTTTTTTTATTTTTTTTTAAAAAATATTTTCGATATAAACATATGAAAATGATCTAATGGCCGGGGACGATGTATAGAATGTAGGCCAAGTTACAACCCCAAATTAAGACTGCTCCACTCTACATAACGAAGCAAACACATCACAATTTTTTTATTTTTTTATTTTTAGTAAAGGCTAAAAAATAAATGATTTACTTGTAAGGAACAAGTTTAATGAAAAAGACACTTGTATAGCTTGGAAAAGAATTCTATAAGAAACTATTGTTTTCCGCAAACACTAGGTATGCTTCTTCTTCTTATTATTATAATTAAAATCTCTGATTTTTTGAAATTTTCATAAACTAAGAATCTTTGTTTTTATTGAATTTATATGTGTGTCGTATTTTTTTTTTCTATTACTCTATCGGTTGATATTTTTTTATTGCATTATTTGATTTAAGTTGACTAATGTTTTGTTCTGTATTAGCTGTATAAGAGATTACTTGATTGTGTGCTGCGCTAACTTTTTTTCTATGTAGAATACCGATTGATTTTGTGTATGTCGTAATTGGTTATCTTAATATTTAATTAGTAAAATTATAAAAGATAAAATCTGTTATAAATGAGTTTTTTTTCACCTAAAAGGAACATTGTAATTGAAACACATGGGAAGTGACTCGTATATTTTTTCATTGTAGATAGCTTGGACAAATTTGTCTACCCATTTAGTTTATGTGTTGCCTCGTATTTGTTTTTATTTATGTAATATTAGATCTGAAATAATATACATCAAAATATTGTAAAAGTAATTTTTTAACCAAAACAATCTAAAATAAGAATTAAATTTTTCTAAGAAATACTACCTAAACAAAAGAGGAAATAATTAGAATTAAAAACCAAAATTAAGAGCGTATGTATATAAACATTGACAAAAATATGGACTATTTAGAAACATATCTAAAAAATAAAGGAATTAAAATAAATAATTAAAAGTATATGGGCTGAAATGAAAATAAAATATGTAAATAATTTAAACCGAAGGATTAAATTTAAAAAATTAAAAGTGTTGTAAGGAAAAAATAAATAATTCTTTTATTTCTTGATTTAGTTTTGGTCCCTTTATTTTTTCAGTAATTTTGGTATAATTCTAAATAATTTGTTTGTATTTATGTATCTATACTCTTAGTTTTGACTTTTAATTTTTATTAGAATTTATCTTTGTATTAAATATAACTTTGGTTAAAAAATAGAGCAACTTCACATTTGGTGGTGTGAAATGAAAGTATAACCCTCTCTTATGCATGTATAGTTAATCTAAAGTTGTTCGTTATTTGTTATACTTTTAAGGTGTTAATATTAAACAAATATCACAATATATAATAATTTTTAAGAGAACAAACCTTAAGAATAACATTTCTCATTATTTTAAATGTATTATTTATAATAAAATGAATATATTAGAAAACTAAATAATTGAAAGTCTTGTAGATTGATTATTTTGCTATGATGTATAGCATTATTTAAAAAATCAAGAACCATTAATATTTTTTAACGTGTTATAAAATTTGGTGTTTGTCTTCAATGAAGCGCAGGGCAAGTGACTCATATATTTTTTATTTGTAAATAATTTGACCAAATTTTTCACCTGTTTTGTCTATGTGTAGTTTTATATATTTTTTATTCATATAATATTAGATCTGAAATATCATACATAAAAAAGTTGCAGAAGTCAATTTTCACAAAAACAACATCGATTAATGAATTATCTTGATTATTATTCTTATTGTTATTATCATGATTGTTAAATTGTCACATTTATTAGAGATGTTATTGTAACAATTATTATAAATAATTAATATTCTAATTATTACTATTAATATTATCGCTAGCACTATCATTATCGTTATAAAAAGAATTTTTTATTATTATTTTCCAAGATTTATTCTTCATATTATTATGTTTGAAGTATTTAAAAATACTAAGATTAAACTAATTAGAGATTTACAAAAAAAAAAAAAACTTGCTCCAATTTGGAGTGCAATTGACTCGTATATTTTTTCATTGTAGATAATTTGCTCTAATTTTTTAACCCGTTTCGTCTATGTGTGATTTCATATATTTGTTTTGTGTATGTGATATAAGATATGAAATATCATACATAAAAAAGCCAAAAAGTCGACCTTTAAGAAAAATAACATCAATTGATAAATTATTTCGGTTATTATTGTCATTGTTATTATCATAATTGTTAAATTATCACAATTATTATAGCTGTTATTATAGATATTATTATAAATAATTCATATTCTAATTATTATTGCTCATACTATCGATGACACCATAATTATTTTTAGAAAAAGAAATTAAATAATATTTTTTATTTTATAAGATTTATTCCTCATATTATTATATTAAAAGTATTTCAGAACACTAATATTAATATTTTTATTTCAGAAAAACCTAGGTCATTTATTTATATTGTTGCGACGGTGATTTTTTTACGTGCTTCGCGCCCCGCCATCCTCCAGATTTGGGGGATACAACGGCACGCGGTGAAAATGGAGGGGTGTTATAGTCATAAAAATTACGACTATAATTATTTGGAGTCGCCACCTAGTATTACGGTCACTAGAAACCTATTGGTCTGCGAGAGTCTTGGGTAAGGAGACTTGTTGTGCAAGGGGAAGACGCATCACCCCCAGTGCACCCTACCTAAGGTAAGTTGCATTGTTGTTTGATTGCTCTTCTAAGTTAAAATTTTTACATTGCATTTTCAAAAATCATTTTTCTTTACAGGTGTACTTTACAATGTAATTTTACACCTCAGTTAAAAATCCTTTTTATTATCTACGGATGTACTTTACATTGTAAATTTACACCATAGTTAAAAAATCCTTTTTATTATGTACGAGTGTACTTTACAATGTAAATTTAAACCGCGAAAGCTAAAACAAAATAATTATCAAATTATTTTTGACATTTTGGCCAAATTCCAACGAATAATCGTAAACTGGTTACGATATCCAATTTTCATTTTAAAATATGAGAAAGATGCAACATAATTTCTTTAGGAATATAAAGACCCATTAGGGAAACTAGGGTTTTGGCTTGGAGTATAAATACTCTTTAGGAATAATGTTAGGGGAACTTTTTGAACACCAATTTCTTTGCTCCATGGAAGCATGTGATTCGGTTTGGAATGAAAGGAAAATTAGCACCCAGGTATATCATATCTCCAATTTGAAACTCTAGAGGTCTCCGTCGATTATTTGCATAGCTCTTTTGCCGGTCTTGAGCTTCTTTCATTCTTTCCTTTATCACATTCACCTTATCAACCGTGATCTGCACCAGTTCAGGTCCCAATAATTTTCTTTCCCCAACTTCATCCCAACATACTGCAGTTCGACATCTCCTTTCATACAATGCTTCATATGGTGCCATTCCAATAGTAGCTTGATAACTATTGTTATAAGTAAATTCTACTAATGGCAAATGATCCTCCCATTGATCTCCAAACTCTAGAATACAAGACCACAACAAATCTTCTAAAATCTGTATTGTCCTTTCATATTGCCCATCAGTCTGTGGATGAAAAGCTGTGCTTAGATTCAATCTGATACCCAAAGCCCGTTGTATACACGACCATAACCTTGATGTAAACCGAGGATCCCTATCGGAAACTATAGAAACTGGTACACCATGCAATCTCACCACCTCCTTATTATATAATTGAGCTAATTTTTCAACCGAATCCCCCTCTTCATAGGCAAAAACAAAGAAGACTTTGTCAGTCTATCCATGATCACCCATATAGCATCGTGTCCTTTCCTGCTTCTTGGTAACGTAAATACAAAATCCATAGTGATATTCTCCCATTTCCATTCTGGAATCGGAAGAGGCTGTAATTCTCCAGACGGTCGTTGATGCTCTACTTTCACCTGCTGACATATGGTACACTTGGCCACATATTCTGCTATCTCCTTTTTCATGTTTGGCCACCAGTAACTCTCCTTCAAATCTCTATACATTTTCGTGCTCCCTGGATGGATCGCCAATTTAGACTCATGAGCTTCTTTTAAAACTTCACCTTTTAAAACCTTGTCATCAAGTAAATATATTCTTTTCCCATCACTACGAGCCCATCATTCGACACTCGAAATAAAGAGTCTTGGCTGACTTTTATATTATTCATTTCTTTCTTTACTTCGGGATCTTCACCTTGAACTTTTCGTATCTTTTCTCTCATATCAGATTGTAGCACTAACATTGCCAGTAACATTCCTCCTGAAGTCACATCCAAATGCACATTTAGCCCACCAAGTTCCAAGAGTTCTTTATCACCTCGCACTAGTAAGCCACCAATAAAAGCTTTATTCTTCTGACTTAGAGCATCTTCCACCACATTTGCTTTCCCCGGGTGATAGTCAATAATACAATCATAATCTTTGATCAGCTCCATCCATCTCCTCTGCCGCATATTCAATTCTTTTTGTGACAACAAGTATTTTAAACTTTTATGATCTGTAAAAATCTGTACTTGTACTCCGTACAGATAATGCCTTCATATCCGCAAAGCAAACACCACAGCTGCTAGCTCCAAATCATGTACTGGATAGTTCACCTCATGTGGTTTTAACTGTCTGGATGCATAAGCGATTACCCTTCCGTGCTGCATAAGTACACAACCAAACCCTTACTAGAAGCATCGCTATACACGACAAATCCCTCTTGTTCTTTTGGTAAAGCCAATACTGGGGCTGAAGTTAACCTGGATTTTAACTCTTGAAAACTTGTTTCACACTCCTTTGACCATTCAAACTTAACTTCCTTCCGAGTTAGCCGAGTCATTGGAGAGGCTATCGTAGAAAATCCTTCTATAAATCTTCTATAATATCCAGCTAAGCCTAGAAAACTATGAATTTCAGTCACATTCGTAGGTCTTTCCCATCTCAATACTGCTTCTATCTTCTTTGGATCCACTTCAACCGTCTTGCCATCACCTACATAGATGTATCTTTCAATATCATTTGGCTTTCGGCAACTCAGGCAACCCTGCATAGACACACTGATGTGAGTTGTTGCACCAGAATCTAACCACCACGTGTGTCTAGGTACCGAAGTTAAATTAACTTCAAAACAAACCAAAGCAAGAAGCATACCTTTCTTAGCACGCCTAGCGTGATAGTTAGTGCATTGCTTCTTTTTATGCCCTTCAGCACCACAAAAGAAACAACTAGTACCAATGGAATCATGTGATTTCGTTAATTGTTTCTTTTGAGGTACTGTACCTGCAGCTTTCTTAACGTTCTTTCTTTTCCTTCCCTTGTCTTTAAAGGCAGAGGCTAAGTGAGCACTCTCTGTCCTATCTTGCTTAAGGCTTTCCTCTTCCTGAACACAGTGTGAAATGAGCTCATTTAGAGACCAAGTCTCTTTCTGACAATTGTAGCTCACCTTAAACTGGTTAAATTGTGCAGGAAGGGATATTAAAACCAGATGCACTAGCAAGTCCTCAGAGAGTTCAAGCTGAAGTGATTTGAGCTTGGAAGCAAGATGAGACATCTCCAAAATGTACTCCCTTACATTGTCTTTGCCTTTATACTTCGAAATGAGACTTGTCAAGAGCGTACTGATATCAGCCTTTTCATTCTTGACAAATCTCTTTTGAATATTGGCAAGGAATTCCTTAGCTGTAGTGATTTCATCAGACATTGTGCCCCTGAATGCTTCTGGAATGGCTCTCTTCATGATCATCATACACATGCGATTTGATTTCTCCCACCTTTCCATATCCCTCTTTTCATCAGAGGTACTCTCATCCGTTAGTGGTGGGGGAGAATTAGTCCTTAACGCAAGGTCGAGATCCATAACTCCAAGAACAATCAAAAGATTCTCTTTCCAAGATTTGAAGTTAGAGCCATTAAGCATAGGAATTGAGTTGATACTGGCATTTATATTAGCAGGATTAATCTCTGAAAAGAGAACAACAATAATTGAAAAATGCTCATGTACAAGACTTATCTTAAGAGCAAAAAATAATTCAAATAAAGGTAAATCCCATCTTAAGATATCGGACACTCCATTAACAATTTATCTTTGGATAAAAAATTAATTTGTAAGTGATATCTTAACGTAGTAATCAAACATTGATAATAAGAACATGTCAAAAATAAATTGGCCTTTGGGTCGATTAATTAGTCACATGTAAAACCAAATAATCATCACATGTTGATTACTACAAGTGCACATGCATTTACTTAAAATATTGACCTTCCTTTGGGCCGATCAATAAGAATATAAATCGCATACACATAACCCTTTATATTTCAAAATGAAATTAATCTCCACAAAAGAGGTCACTTTGGTGACATATTGTTTTAATTAACTTATTGCAAAATATATATATATCAATATACTAATATTTGAAAAATAAATTTGCACCAATTTTTTTTTTTACAAAGTCAATGGTCAAAGTCAACTCGGATCCTAAACCAGCCTGCTGAATCCATATTTTATGTGGGCCTGAATTTTTTTTATGAGCTAAAACCCATAATACCAGATAATTTATGTGGGACTAAAGCCCACAACTTCTGTTTATTTGCTATGGGCCAAAGCCCACAGCCCAAAAAAAAAAAAAACTATTACAGCCCCGGAGAATGGTGCAGCCGTTACAACTTGTGTAACCGGCCCCTTACAGTCCCTTTGGCAGCTGTTACGTAACAGCTGCCCCCTTAATTGTCTCTTAATTATGTAATTGCACTGGCAGCCTGCCAGTGCAATCATTTCATATTCCTTTTTTTATTTTTATATAATCTTTAATTCTTCACCAGCGATGGCAATGGCCAGCACTGGTCGGTGAATTCCTTCACCAGCCTTCACTGGAGCTGGCCTTCAAATCTTGTCTTCACTGGCAGCCTACGGGCTGCCAGTATAAATTGCAAGCCTGCGCTGGTGTTATATATATATATATAAAACAATTATTTTATATATCTACATAATATATAAACACACATACTGGCAGCCTACGGGCTGCCAGTTTATTTCTTCAATTAGCAGCCTAAAACCGGCTCATCTCTAATTAGCACTGGAAAATCCAGTGCTGTTTACTTGAGTTTTCTAATTAGTTTCCTAATAATTCAACATGAAATAGGCTCTGATACCACTTGTTAGATCTAGCAATTCATAGCATATAGATATTCATGTTCATGTCTGAATTATCAAGAACGCATAACTGCATAAACTATAAAACAACAGCGTACCTGAACACTACCAGAAAAGAGGGCTGTTTGCAACGGACGTGTCCGTTGCAAACAAGAAAGGAGTCCGTTGCTGATATGTATTAGCAACGGAATTTGCAACGGACGTGTTCCGATGCAAATAAGCGATAGCAAAATAGGTAGCAACGGAATGGCCGTTGCAAATTTATTTGCAACGGAAATGCCGTTGCAAAGTTGCAACGGAATGTCCGTTGCAATGAAATTTGGAATTGCATTGGACAATTTGGAAGGGGACCCCAGACGTTGAAAGAGCTTACATACCAGGCCTAAAACTCTGAAAGTTTTTAATAATACCCTTAAAATTTACATTTTAGGGCACCCAAAAAATCACCTTTTTTTATTCGCTCCGTGCTGAGACCATAAAACAGATTTAAACTCAGCAAGAACCCATGTAAAACAATGACCTGGTCTTACTAAGAAAAGCGAAACATATTCATAGAGTGGATGAATTTACCATAACGTAGCGAAGATGAGTTTGCTGCGAACATGAGGATGAATGGGTAAACATAATTGTAATTAGCCCAACCCCTCGGTCTCAACACAAACTCTCGAATGCACACCCAACAAAGTCATTTCTCCTTCTCTAGATTATGCAGATTAGGAAATAAATGCAGCAACATGAAGATCAGAAAGAAGTAATTGCAGAAGAATATATGCAGAAGAAAATATGCAGTAACAGAAGGATGTGGGCAATACGTGAATGCAGCAACAGAATCCTTCAATTAAATCCCTAATTAACATTTCAGATCCCAAATTGAGGAAACCCTAAATAAAATTAGAAACTAAGGAAATTAAAAATGGAAATGCTTACCGTACCTGAAGCAGATCGACGTTGTGGTGGTGATGGGTCTACTGTATAACTCAAGCTCGATGCCGGCAAGGTGGAACGGGAACAAGAGCTGGAACAAATTTTTTTACTCACTGTTCACTGGTGTTAATTTTGCATAGAGAGAGAAGGAGAGCAATTTCTTTTGTTCTTAACGAAGGTGCGAGAGATCGAGGAAGAGAGACGAACAGATAATTAGTTGCAAACTTAAAACGGTGCGTTGTGAGGAGTAAAGATTGCAACGGATCTGCCGTTGCATTTTGAAATTTGCAACGGATTATCCGTTGCAAATTAAAATTAATTTGCAACGGCTATGCCGTTGCAATGTAAAACCATTTGCAACGGAAAATCCGTTGCAATGTAAAACCATTTGCAACGGATTATCCGTTGCAAATTAAAATTAAATTGCAACGGATAATCCGTTGCAAATTTCAAAATGCAACGGCAGATCCGTTGCAATTTAATTTTAATTTGCAACGGATAATCCGTTGCAAATGGTTTTACATTGCAACGGATTTTCCGTTGCAAATTAAATTGCAACGGCATATCCGTTGCAATTTAATTTTAATTTGCAACGGATAATCCGTTGCAAATGGTTTTACATTGCAACGGATTTTCCGTTGCAAATTTAATTTGCAACGGATAATCCGTTGCAAGTTACTTTTACTTTGCAACGGATAAGCCGTTGCAAATTGTTTTAACTTGTAACGGATATTCCGTTGCAAATTAAATTTGCAACAGATTTTTGCCGTTGCAAAAATCCGTTGCAAACAGCCCCCTTTTTTAGTAGTGGAATCCATATCCGAAAGTCGCTATCTAGAGTCGTACGGATGGTTGCAAAAATCCGTTGCAAACAGCCCCCTTTTTTAGTAGTGGAATCCATATCCGAAAGTCGCTATCTAGAGTCGTACGGATGGCCTTCCAAATTAACACGTTCACCTTAGAGAGCCCTTTGATTCTCTCTTTACCTTAGCTTTATTTTCTCTCTGATAATGGGATGTCAGTATGAGAATGTAGCACGACGTGTAATCGGGGGACCATGACCATATATATAAGCAACCAAGTGCCTTTTGGTATTCATGCCTTTTGGCATTCCCACCCTTTGATATTCCTGTTTTAGCCCATCACTAAAATAGGTATAACCCTTTAATCTCTACACATTAAAGGTCCACACCCTATTAGATACATCAAAACCCAATTGCCTAAAATACTTAGTAGATCATTTTAATTAGGCTTTACCTTATTTGACAGTCCACAAACACATAATTATTCTTATATAAGCCCAACGTTGAATTAATGATCCAACAAGTGGTGGTTCTAATGGCGCCAAGATCAATTCTTTTGATGATAATGACAGCTTGAAGATTTCAAAGAGCTCATACCATGTTAGCTCTGGTGGCTTTATGCGTGGAGTTGTTTTCTGGAGCCCAATAAGCCTGTTACCATTGAAGAGTTTCAAATGCCTCGTCCTAAAGCTGGAGAAGTACTTATTAAGACTAAAGGTGAAATCTTTGATCAGCTGTCAAACACCCCTTTGATTTCTTGTTTATGGTGATTTTTGTGGATTTTGTTTCTGTTTTTGGGGTCATTATATGTCTTTTTTGGTTGTAGCTTGTAGGGTTTGTCACTCTGATCTTCATGTTATAAAGGGCGAGATTCCATTTCCTAGTCCTTGTGCTATTGGTCATGAGATCACTGGAGAAGTTGTGGAACATGGGAAGCTGTCAGATAGAAAAACTATTGAAAGGTACATGGATTAGTACAAGGTGAAATCAAGTCTTCTTTCTTAATGATTTTGTGTGATTCTTTTGAAATTGTTTGAAAAATATTGTATACTTTGAGTGGAAAATGGGTTCTTTATCATGCAGGGAGATGGTAGTAATGTGAATTATGAATTTTTTGTTCTTGATTTTCAGATTTCCAGTTGGCTCTCGTGTTGTTGGAGCTTTTATCATGCCTTGTGGTAACTGTTTCTACTGTTCTAAGGTGACATTTCTTTGAGATATAATGTTATTGTTGTGGGTGTAGCTTCATATTGTACTTGTTATTATGTCATCACTAGGGATTTTGGAAATGCAACGAAAAGTATAAAATACGGTAAGAAGATACTGAAATGATAAATTTCTGATTTGGGAAACAGGGCCATGATGATTTATGTGAGGATTTTTTTGCTTATAATCGATCAAAAGGAACTCTTTATGATGGTGAAACCCGACTATTCCTCCGTAATAGTGGTAATGAACTCTTGTTTTTAATTTTACTTTCTTCAGTGTAATGCTCCAAATACAAATTTCATATCCCTACAATATGTGAACTCGACAATCAAGTCTCTTTACTTTATTCCCTGTAAACATAAAACATGATGTTAGTTTGAGCACATCCACTTGTACTATTCTACTATACTGCCAGATCAATGAGCCTGGATGCGGTGATGGGCACCCCATTTCTTATTGCTGTGTATTTGTCTGCAATGAAGTGGTAGACAGTGTAATTCTAGTGTTCATTTGTTTGATATGCTTTCTTTTATCTCCATACCAAGCAGTGCTTATTCATTTCTAGTCTAAATAAATTTTGGTATTTTTAATTGCGATTCTGCTTTCATTTGGATTTCATGCTTCACTTGCATTTGGCGCATTGCTGGTATGTCTGTCTTTTTTTCTTATATCAATGGACATAATTTCTTTCCAGGATGACTATATGCTGGCATGAAATTAACTAATTGACACAATGCAAAAATAGACAGACACACACATATTTCTGTGTTTGTGTGAATTGTGATTAATTGGATGTACATTTATGCGCTCTAGAAAAACCATGCATTTCTGGTGCTAATAATTACCCCGTCTTTTTTCTGTTGCTTTATAAACTTGTCTTGCTAAAATTCTCTTTTATGGCCTTTGGGGAAGAGTTTTCTTGATTACTTTTGGAATATAGACATTATTATTGGATTACTAAAGAAATGTTATGTATTTCTACGCAAGCCGATTTCCATGTACAGCATGGGAGGCCTTGCTGAATACTGTGTTGTTCCAGCACATGGATTAACTATATTACCGAACTCATTGCCATACTCCGAGTCTGCAATTTTAGGATGTGCAGTGTTTACTGCTTATGGTGCTATGGCTCATGCTGCTCAAGTGCGTCCTGGGGATTCTGTTGCTGTGATTGGAGTTGGTGGTGTTGGGTCAAGGTGACAGAAATATTTTAAATTGATTAGATAGCTGTTAGTTCTACAGACATTGCATCCATAACATACATGTGCTTGCATGTGCACATACCTTACACACACACAGAGGTCCCAGCTTTTCACTCATGTGCTTCATGTGTGTGGATGTATGTGCTTATAAATGTGATAAAAATGCGGGGAGAAGACACATGTAACAATGAAGCAAAAGGTGCTTTCTACAACTTCCAAGGTCATTTGATGTCAGTCTAACAAGTAGCTTAGCTAATTTCATTCTGATTGTTTGAAACAGGGGAAATTATTTGATCGTCAAGCAAAACAATAATTCTAGACTTCTCATGCATCATAAAGTTTCTATTTCCTTTCCTTTTCTTATTTGTTTTGTATTTTTGAGTCCAGAGAAGGGTTGCGTTGGACTTTCCTGAACAATGCTTATAACTGTTAGAGAATAATATAAATCATATTATGAGGCCTCACTTACAAGCTTAAGCTTTTAGGTGAGATGATTCCTTAACATGGTATCAGAGCCTTGTTGACCCAGCGATCACGAGTTCGAATCTCACTATCCCCATTCTATTTGATAAAAACCAAGCACAAGGTGATGTGGGCCTGTGCAAGTTTCAAGCCCAAAAGGCTTTCACTTGAGGGGGTGTGTTAGAGAATAATATAAATCATATTATGGGGCCTCACTTACAAGCTTAAGCTTTTAGGTGAGATGGTTCCTTAACAATAGCCACACATGTAATTCTAGACTTCTAGGTTCTGATATGTAAACAGTGCAAGGTCCCCAATTTAACGGAAAAAAACAGATATATGGGGATTTAATGTGACTTTGCTTATCTAACTAGTGAAACCATGAAAATGAGAAACATTACAACACCATGACAATAATCATAAGAATAAAACATTAGCAGAAATTCAGGTTGTTGATGTTTTTTCTGAATTATTTATGTTATCAAAATTAAATTCATAGTCAGTCATGGTGTTTGTTACTCTATTTCAATGAACTCTTGCATAACCATGACTAAGACAAAATGCTCCAGTTGTGTGCAGATAGCAAGGGCATTTGGTGCCTCTGATATTATTGCTGTGGATGTTCAGGATGAAAAACTTGAGAAAGCTAAAACATTTGGTGCCACTGCCACTATAAATTCAAAGATAGAAGATCCTATTGAAATGATAAAGGTGCGTTCTTTGTCCTTTAGTTTTTAGTTAAATGAGATGCAGAAGCTCCCTACTCATGATGAAAGTGCCACTACCAAAGCTTTTTGGCTGTATCTGGTGAGTAAAAGATATGAAAGTTTAGCATTTCATGCTTTCTTCATAACCCCAATGGACTGTTTAGTTCTTCGATTTGCTTATGATACTGAGGGTCGGCCATAATCTCAGTTCTCAGTTTTGGTTTGCTTTTTTGTCATACCAAATTGTGGCATTCAAGTAGTTATGGAGAACTTTGTCTTCTGATAGCATGTTGCCACTGGTCACACGGTTGTAAATAGATTAAGAAACATTCTTATGTTTTTCTTCTATATTTTGAAGTTAAATTATGTTGTGTGTTTTTGCCAGGAAATAACTGGAGGAAGAGGTGTGGACATTGCTGTGGAAGCCTTGGGCAAACCTTGTTAACTCTTTTGACTCCTTTTTCTAGAATATTCGAAAATCTTTTGACTCCTTTTTAACTCCTGGAACAGGTTCAAGTAATTGGCTCTTATGGAGGAAGGGCAAGGCAGGATCTTCCGAAGTTGGTCAAACTTGCAGAATCAGGTATATTCAATCTTGCTGATGCTGTTACGAGAAAATATGGTTTTGAGGAGGCTGGCAAAGCATTCCAGGATCTCAACCAGGGAAAAATTGTCAGCAGAGCTGTTGTTGAGATGATGTAATTGCTTTATTTCACTAGTGCGCCAGCTGCACACCCAGAATAGAGGCTTCTCTATAATCTGTGCAGCATAATAAATCATAGTTCTTGACCCTTTTTGTCATCGGAATGCTATCTTGCCTGATCTCGTTCTACAATCCTTTTTAAAATCCATGTTCTGTTCATTTTTTAGTAGAAACTGTGATTCTCTCTTCATATTTTGAGGAATTTGAAGTGTTGAAATTTACTGAATGTTTGGCGGCAAAAAAGAGCAGACTATATTCTTAACGTACAAGGCTATATTCTTTGAACCGCAATACCAATCGGAGGCCAAAAGGTGCTTCAAAATAGTGGCTTGTACATAATAGATTTTCTTTGATAGCTTTAGGGATAAATTGTCTGTCACTTTGTTTTAAAATTATTTTTGAAAAAAATTGAAAATTTTGTTTTTTTTATTTTTCATTTTGAATTAAATTTTTTTAGTGTTTTTTTATGTGCCGATATCAAAAATATTTTTTTTAAAAAATAAAAAATATTATTTTAATATATTTTTAAATAAAAAGTATTTTAAAAAACAACTGTAATTACACCTCTAAACATCTAGTTAGGGAATGACAATTAATTAAAATGTATTCTTTCGACCGTCAATAACATAATTTTAATTGTAAGATAAAATAATTAATAGGGCGTCCATAAGAAAAACTCAGTTCAAAATGATGGTGGACCTGGTTTACCTATGCATTCATTCGTATACATGGAAGAGAATGGTTTGAATTACGATTCGAAGCAAGCACTCCAGTCATGACAACTAGTACTAAATTAATGGTGATAAGTAAATATACAGTTCCATTGTCCTCATTTATCAGTCCAAAATGCCGCAAAAAAAACACCACAGATCCCGCACTCTGTGATCCAAAACATGTTCTCTGTTTATGCTAATATAAATTTGACGCAACTGGTGATTTTCCACTTTGGCAACTCTCTTATCAAACTACTTTCCAACCTCATGATCCCACTTCTCACCATGAATATCTGAATTTGCTTTACTTTTTTCCATTATGAAATTTGCAAAAAATTTCATAGTAAAAAATAATGTTGTTGACATGAGTTTTGGCAGCAAGAGAATTTTTAAATATTAACTCAAAACCTATTTTAGTTGGTCAATCTTAAAACTTCATAACTTAAATTCATACCTAACTTGAGTTAATTTAAACCATATGATGATTGATCTAATGTAACACGGTCAACTTGATGAGTTTAAAAACAACATAAATTGTTGTTCAATGTTGATTTGAACTTTAAGATTCAAAAATGAATGAATTGAAAATGAGATCCTCCATAAAAGTTGTGAGTGAGGGTGTTATGCTTCATATGGGACTAGAATCACTTAGTTTGGTGTTCTAGAACTTCAGATATAATGTAAAAATAGATATTTGCTACATCTACATATATTGCAATTAAAAACTAATATTTAATCGAAGTGGAAATATCAGGTTCAAATTGATTTGATAATAATAGCAAGATTGTTTCTGTTGATATGTGCAAGTGGATTTTGACAGAGAAGATAAAGATATACCCATTTGTCTCATTGTTTAAACCCCATCCAGATAGATTTGCAGCCTGTGCAAGAGCTTCTCTCCACCTGTTGACCTTCTCCATTTCTTCCTTGAAGTGTTCTTCATGTTCATCAAAAGCTTTTGCATAGCTACCGGTCTGTTTGCGGACATCTGAAGGATCCGTATCATAGAATATTGGAAGAACAACCTGGTGAATTTTTTGCCTGCACTCAATAATCTTTACTAGTTCGTCAAGACACCATCTAGAGGAAGCATAGTTTCTGGAGAATACCACTACAGAAATCCTTGATCCTTCGATTGCCCTGAGAAGTTGTAGGGAGATTTCTTCTCCTCTAGGAAGTTCATTATCGTCCCTAAAAGTATGAATTCCGGCTTGGGTTAAGGCTGTATAGAGATGATCTGTAAATTGTTTGCGAGTGTCTTCTCCTCTAAAACTTAGAAAAACATCATAGTTCCATCTATGGCTATAGAATGATGACGTGGATGAGAACGGAGACTCAGAGTAAGCCATACAAAGGCCTACACAGGCTAACACTTCTTTGTTTTGTTTTTTAACAGAAACACAAACAAGTCCACCGATCCAAAATTTACCCAAAACTGCAAGGCTGGTTGTTAATCAATTATATATATTGCTCATGAATGAATAAATGGAAATGAATCCCCATTTCCAAGAATCCCATTTTGGGATTAAACTTGCAAGGATGTTTGGGTAAAAACAAAACCTACGAATGTAATAGACAAAAGGGAGATCACTTTTATAAAAATAGATTTGAAGTCTCCTCAGCATGAGAATTACTAAGAATTTAATTATTTATATATTTAAGCCAGACTAGGCCTAGGGTCATCACCCCTGCAATGGTCTATCAAGGCAGAAAAAAAAAGAAGAGAATAAACAACGAAATTAAAAGTAACAAGGCAATGGGGAGCGAGAACGAGCCAGCAAAACTACTTTTACCGTACCTGCAAAGAGCCGATGAAACTCTTGTCGCTTATTACTGTAAGTCTTTTCAATTTCTTAAACCCTAAGGCTCCTCTCTCAATTTCTCTCTGAATTGAAAAACTTGTAAGAACTAACAATGTTTCATGACACCGACCACGTCAAATTGGACTCGCTGAGAGGTAGAAGACCCGAAAAATCGGTTCCTGAAATGCAACAAGAGAATTTATTAGAAGTCCTGGGTCCGGTTGGTGCAGGTGGGTTTGGTAGATGTCGTGGAGTGCCAGCTGTGAGAGAGACAGTAAGACTCACATTTGGTGGAAAGGAAGCTTCTTCCAAATTTTTTTGCTGCATCTCCAGCAAATAATTTATTCTTCCCTTTTCTTGTTGCTAGCATTTCTATTAAAAAGAAAAATAACCAAATTAATGAAAGAAATGAAAATCATGGTTCTCTGTGATGAGAAATCAAAGCTATAATTTTTTTGACAAATTTAGGGCTCAATTGTAACCGTATTTTGCCAAAAAATTGAAGAAAAATAAAAATTTAAAGTTTTTTTTTAATTAGATTTTTAATAGGTCAATTTGATTCAAACATGATCTAATTATTTAAGAATTAATTTGGGTCCAATTGAAGGATTTAATTAGGTGGAAGGACTTAATTATACTTTAAATGGGTCAAATTAATTTTATTAGAGACTTAATTGATGAAAAATTAAGTTTGATAGTCTAATTTGAGCTTAATTGAGAAGATTAGAATTTTAGAAAACAAAATTTAATTTTTACAAAGTTAATTTTTTGAGATTAGAGGGAAAATTGCAAGAAAATCAAAGTTTTGTGGTCAATTGAGAGTCAAACTGTATAAATCCGACACCAATTACCAAAAAAACACACACGTAAATTTAGAGATGCTATTGAAGTTTGGTGGGGTTAAAATTACATAAAATTTAAAATTTAAAATCAATTAAAAATATAATTAGACCAATTATAAATTGAGAATTCAAAATGAAACTATTTTGCAAAATTCAAAGGTAGCCAATACTTAAGTTTTGTATCTTGATATTATACAGTGCATACATGTCATCATCTCCATCATTGCGTATTCATCAGAAGTGGAAAACACGACTTCCAAAAACTACCTATCTACACGCAACGATCAATTGAATGGCCACCTTCATTGCTATAATAGGCCAATTTGATTCTGTCATGACCCAATTAAAGTTTAATTATATTTAAAAATTAATTTGGGTCCAATTGAAGGATTTAATTAGATGCAAAAACTTAATTATATTTTAAATGAGTCAAATTAATTTTATTAGGGACTTAATTGGTGAAAAATTAAGTTTGAAAGCCTAATTTGAGCTTAATTGAGAAAATTAGAATTTTAGAAAACAAAATTTAATTTTTGCAAAGTTAATTGATTGAAATTAAAGGGAAAATTGCAAAGTTTTGCTGTATAAATCTGAGACCAATTACCAAAATAAAAAAAAAACACGTAAATTTAGGGATGCTATTGAAATTCGTTGGAGTTAAAATTGCATAAAATTAAAAGTTTAAAGCTAATTAAAAATATAATTAAAACAATTATAAATTAAGAAATTAAAATAAAACTATTCTAAAAAATTCAAAGGTAGCCAATACTAAGTTTTGTATCTTGATCTGCATACATGTCATCATCTTCCATCATTGCGTATTCATCAGAAGTGTAAAACACGAATTGCAAAAACTATAGTGTGTTGACAAGAAACAAGGGAACTAAGGGGAAAAAACAACAGGGGCGATACAAAGAATAATGATGTTTTGTCTCTCTCTCTCTCTCTCCCCGCTGCAATGTTTTCTTCTTTTCTTCTCCACCATGAGCTTCTCCTCTTCAACAATGGCATTCTCCTCCTCTTTTCTTCTACGCTTAGCAACAACACTTTCTTCTCCTCCATGGGCGTCAACGACAACACTTTCTTCTCCACCATAGACCACCAATAGTAGCAACAACATCGTCTTCTTCCTCTCATAGTCACTATCAAGGTTGTTAAAATCGCGATTTTGACACGACACGGAAGGTGCTTCTGAAACTCAGATCGTAAAATCATACCTGAATTTTTCCGTACAAAAATCGTAAGATCACAACTAAAATCGTGTAAGTTGAAAAATCATAAAATCATAAGTAAAATATTTCCGAATACAATACATCATAATTATGGCCATAAAACTTCATTAGTTAAGGTTTATACATGAATTTAAATAACTTAAAAATACATTACAAAACAATTATGTCCATAAAATTTCATAAGGTAAAAACTAACAAATTTAAAACAAATCTTCAACTTGCGTGCAATGTAAACTAAAACCAGTCTCATTTTCATTCCCCTCGCTATGTCCAAGACTTGCATCAATAGCATCACTATCGAAAGGATTATTAGTACTACCACTGGTGCTAGACACCGATATTGCTATTACTAGATCCAACTCCAACAATATTTAACCCCAAACTCTTTGAATTAAAAGTTTCAAAATCAGTTTTAGTGGCATGAGTACCAATCTCAACACCATTGAAAGTTTCTTCATCATTATCGTCTTCTTTTTCATTTTTTCTTTGTGTTGCACTATCAAAAACATAAAGTAAATTAATGTCGATGAACCATCATGATGTATATCTTTTATAAGAGTTTAAGAGAATAAAGATTTCACCTGTTTAACTACATTCACAAAGTATACTTTTCAGAATATGAATTTTCTCATATAAGAAAATAAACATAGTTAATTATCAGTCATCCATTCAATTAACCATTAACCAGCGGTGGTTTTAGGGAAATATAGTGCATATTTGGGAGTGTGGTTGAGATTGCTTTGGAAAATATTTTTTGTTCAGAATTGTATTAAAATGATATTTTTTTTTAAAAAAAATTTTGATACTAGCACATCAAAATAATCTAAAAGCACATTCTTTTTAATTTAAAGTAAAAAATAAAAATAAAAGTTTTTTAAATTTTTTCAAAAAGTATTTTACAAACATACTCCCATAAACCAACATGTGAGAATTTAACGATTTTTCATAATCACATACCACCACGAAAATTAATAAAAACATAACATAGCAATAATAGTAATCAAATAAGTTTTACGCTTAAAAATATCACAAGCCATGCAAAATATACATCAATAATAATAGCTGTATAAAAAATAAACACAAGGCAAGTTTTAATACCACGATAAAAAAATAATAATATGATCAATGTTGTGATGGTAATATTCCAATAAAACATGTATAAGAGTAAATACTATTCGCTCAAATCTATTTTGGTTCCTTTTCAATTTAATAATCATAAAAACTATCTATCTATCTATCTATCTATCTATATATATATATATATATATAAAAGCTTAACCATTTGATTTGATTTTGGGTATATATATATATATATAAAAGCTTAACCATTTGATTTGATTTTGGTGATTGATTACGAGATTTTGGTCCCCGTTGCTATCCAATAACAATTAGGCATACAACTCACATCAACTTGGCAAGAAAGAAATAACTCCCTGATCGACCATGTGTGTGCTTTTAGTATGGTTAGTGTTGTTTTTAAAAATATTTTTTATTTGTAAATATATTAAAATAAAATTTTTTTAAATTTATTTTTGATATTAGTATATGAAAATAATATAAAAATATAAAAAAAATAAAAAAAAATAAAAAAAAATATTTTTTTCAAATTATTTTTTCTTAAAAATATTTTTGAAATGTAGTAAAATATCCGCTATATCCTGGTGACAGTTGAGCTTCCTCTCTATTGACATAAAAATTAAAATTCTAGCGATATTTTAAAAATATTATCAAATTATATTTTTGTTGAGACTTGAGACCACTATCGAATTATTAACGGACAACATAAGTGTATGTTAACCAGCCACTTCGCAGCGCTGAAAACAAAATAGGTAACTACAAATTAATTATCTCTCGAAACATTTTTTTTTAATAAAAAACCATTTTAATTCAAATCGATTGAGGTCAACACGTTTGGACTGTTCTTCATAACGAGCCCACTACGCCATGACTGAAGGCGTCGTGCCATGACTATCCTGTTAGCCACACTTTCAAACCATGTGAAGTATTTATGTCTCGTACTGAATATTTCAGAGAAAGAAAGAAAAAATCAAAAATTCAGCAACCTAGTTTGACGGCCAAGATTTTCTGATCAAGTAACGATCTTCGAGCATTCTTAACTGGGAACCCCGCGAAAACCGTGGGAGGCTATTTTAAATATTATAACAGGAAAAAACAAAAAGATAAAAAGGTAAGTGGGAACCAAGTCCAAATCCAATAGCATATCAAAATAAGATCGGTTAGGTCTCTTGGATTAATCAATTATTTTGAGATTTTTAATTAAATCGACATGTGTTTCATCACGTTATGGGTGATATGGCGAGATTCCATTTCTTAGTCCTTGTGCTATTGGTCATGAGAAAATCTACAACACCATGGTTTGGATTGTAGATCATGTTTATAGTTGTACCCAACCAGTGATAACCTTGTAAGCTTCTTCAAATACCCAGTTGAAGCGGGAAGTTGCTTGATTGCAGTTCCATTTGCTAACAACTCAGTTAAGGCTTCCATATCACCCAAGAATTCTGGCAATCTTCCAAGTTGTGAGCACAAACTAATATTTAGAGTTTCAATGGATTTCAAGTTGTAAATGCTTCCTGGAAGAGTTTTTATCCTGCAACTGTTAGAGTATATATTCTGGAATACTAAAAATATATTCTAGAATGTAGTATAGGATATTTGACACATGTATATAAAGTTGTTACTAGCAACGGTGTGTGTGTGCAGAAACATTACAACAGATTATATTCAAAATTTCCTTCTCTCTCTTCTTCTCTGCACAATTTCTTCACTCTTTTACTAATCTCAACATGGTATCAGAGCTATTTTGCTAGCGCATGAATTGATCCAATCTTCCGCAATCTGATCTTTCAATGGATCATTCAAAAAAAAAAAAAAAAAACAGCAGCAGAGCAAGCACCATCATGTATCGTGAAGAGGAGTGCACACACGCATAACTTCTTGTTCCTATAAGTTTACCTCAATACAGTCTTCTGCTTCTGCGAATTTGATGTTTTCTTTAAAGCTCGATCAGCTCTTTGACCACTGCTCCTCCTCTCTCCACTGTCTCCAATCCTTAAATCAAACATTTAGTGTTCAAAGAGTCTACCGAAAGCCACACACAAAAATCATAATCTAGTCTCAGTAATACTCTCAACTCTTTAGTCTCTGTGCAATAAATTACTGGATTCAAATTTTGCACAACAAAAGTGAAGCTTAAATAGAGCAACAGCAAAGTGAGAGAAAAAAAAGATTAAACAGAGCAGCAACAGAGTGAAGAAGAAGAAGAAAAGAGCAATCGAGGGAGAGGAGAACTGATTTACCAGAGGTGTGGGCTTCGGTCCTGGAGTCGCTGACGCGGTATTTGGCGTGAGATGGTGGTTCTAGATCAACGTCGTTGTTTCCAATACCGTTATTTGACGGTTCTCCATCTGGTTTTCTAAATTTAGAGCAGCATCAGTGGGCTTATTAGCACATAAATCAGGAAAGGCAACTAAGGTTCCAAACAAGCCATTCAGATTGAGTCCTTGCTTGTGACCAGTACCTTTGTAAACGGTATGGCACTGAGCACACTTAGTCTTAAAGATCTTCTCTCCCACTTTAGAATCGCCAGGACGTGCTTCAGCGAAAGCTGCCATTTCATCTGGTTTTGCAAGTAGAAGAGGATGAGGCGACTGCTGGTAAAGGAATAAGTAGAAACCCTAGATGTTATGATTTTTGTAGTGTTGTTTGTATTGTTCTGTTGTTTGTTGTGCTGCCGTTTTGATCAGTTGTTATAATAAAAAAACAAAAAAAAAACCAATATCATTGAGAATTACAAAATGAATTATTACACAGATTAAGAAATTCATCGGCAAATGAAAAACTTCAGAAAAACTGAAGTAGAAAAACTAAAGTAGCCAAATGAAAAACTTCAGAAAAACTGAAGTAGACAAATGAAATTCAAACCCATTCTATCACCTCTCTTACCTCCCATTTCTTTCTTCTCATTCCTCTCTTCTCAAAGATGAAAAACTTCAGAAAAACTGAAGTAGACAAATGAAATTTCAATCAAGAAATAGACAAATGAAATGTCTTCTCTCTCATCTCTCTCCTTTGCCATTTGAGCATTTTTCTTTTTCTTTTCAATCGCATTCAAACTCCTCTTTTCTTTACATAGTGATTTTTGTCAAAAAGGATTCAGTACTCATGTGTTTTGTTTTCATTGCTGCAATCTCATGCTTGGTTTGTCAAAGCAAGAGATTGAGGGGGGATGTTAGAATATATATTCTGGAATACTAAAAATATATTCTAGAATGTAGTATAGGATATTTGACACATGTATATAAAGCTGTTACTAGCACACGGTGTGTGTGTGCAGAAACATTACAAAAGATTATATTCAAAATTTCTTTCTCTCTCTGAACTCTCTCTCTCTCTTCTTCTCTGCATAATTTCTTCACTCTTTTACTAATCTCCACAGCAACATCCCTCCAAATGCAACAAAACAAGTCTTTTTAAATGTCCTGACAATGAAGCGGAATGACATTCTCGTATAATCTTTTCATTTTTCCATTTGCTACATTCCATTAGCAGATACTTCAGATCAAAAGTGGTTGTTTTCATGATTTTTTGAACTTCTGCTGGCCATTTGGCAGTTTTCATCGCATTCATCATCTCATTTACGTTCTACTCTGCTTTATTTTGGCCATGTTTCATTATTTAAATCTACATCATTGAGTCTGAAAACTACACATTGACCATAATTATTAGGAAAAATACATATCGAAGTAACACTTGTGCCAAATTTCTTCTGGTCCTTAAAGTTTATGGCTGCATGACTAGGAGACTAGGCTAAATGACGAAAATAAAAGAATCCAACATGGAGATTATCATGTTACGAAAATAGATTCTTGTCTTGTTTCACTGTATCGAGGTCCTGATTAGATCCATGATTTAAAGACTGGTGAATTGCTGCGGACTCCATTAATTGTCACTGGACACTCAATTGGAGGATCAGTTGCTTCTCTATTTACCTTATGGCTTTTGGACAACATAAAAAAAATTCACCCCCCTCCGAAGTTCCCCCTCTGCATCACTTTTGGCTCGCCATTTATCGGCAATCAAGGACTCCGACAAGCAATATTAGAATGTTCAACATGGAATTCTTGCTTTCTCCATGTCGTCGGCAACAAGGACCTGTTTCCAAAAGCTTCCATTTCCCACAACGATACTGCTCAATCTGTTTCAGGGGATTACAAGGCTTTCGGCACATTTATCTCATGCATGGAGATGGTAGCAATGTGAATTGTGAATTTTTTGTTCTTGATTTTCAGATTTCGATTCAAGAAATGGGTTTATCTCATCTGATTCAAAGATCAATCACCAAGAAACTAATCCCTTCAAAACCCTCAAATATTATATCTTCTTCCTGGTTTCTAGCTGATACCACTGCCAAGTCTTTCGATCTTAGTGGTGGTTCTAATGGCGCCAAGACCAATTCTTTTGATGGTAATGACAGATTGAAGATTTCAAAGAGCTCATACCATGTTAGCTCTGGTGGCTTTACGCGTGGAGTTGTTTTCTGGGAGCCCAATATGCCTGTTACCATTGAAGAGTTTCAAATGCCTCGTCCTAAAGCTGGATAAGTACTTATCAAGACTAAAGGTGAAATCTTTGATCAGCTGTCAAACACCCCTTTGATTTCTTGTTTATGGTGATTTTTTTGGATTTTGTTTTTGTTTTTGGAGTCATTATATGTCTTTTTTGGTTGTAGCTTGTGGGGTTTGTCACTCTGATCTTCATGTTATAAAGGGCGAGATTCCATTTCCTAGTCCTTGTGCTATTGGTCATGAGATCACTGGAGAAAAACTATTGAAAGGTACATGGATTAGTACAAGGTGAAATCAAGTCTTCTTTCTTAATGATTTTGTGTGATTCTTTTGAAATTGTTTGAAAAATATTGTATACCTTGAGTGGAAAATGGGATCTTTATCATGCAGGGAGATGGTAGTAATGTGAGTTATGAATTTTTTGTTCTTGATTTTCAGATTTCCAGTTGGCTCTCGTGCTGCTGGAGCTTTTATCATGCCTTGTGGTAACTGTTTCTACTGTTCTAAGGTGACATTTCTTTGAGATATAATATGTCAAAATATAAAAACATTTCTAGCTTCAACTCAAGTTTTTGTTTTTTTGGAAAGGCCATATGCATCAATTTACTATTGTCTATATGACTCCATTGAAATTCCTTTTAATTGTTATTTTATTAGTTTTGTTGTTGTTATTATTATTGTTTTTATTATTACCATGTCTTTTCTTGGCATTATTATTGGATTACTAAAGAAATGTTATATATTCTAGGAAAGCCGATTTCCATGTACAGCATGGGAGGCCTTGCTGAATACTGTGTTGTTCCAGCACATGGATTAACTATATTACCGAACTCATTGCCATACTCAGTGTTTACTGCTTATGGTGCTATGTCTCATGCTGCTCAAGTGCGTCCTGGGGATTCTGTTGCTGTGATTGGAGTTGGTGGTGTTGGGTCAAGGTTACGGAAATATTTTAAATTGATTAGATAGCTGTTAGTTCTACAGACATTGCATCCATAACATACATGTGCTTGCATGTGCACATACCTTACACACACACAGAGGTCCTAGCTTTTCACTCATGTGCTTCATGTGTGTGGATGTATGTGCTTATAAATGTGATAAAAATGCGGGGAGAAGACACATGTAACAATGAAGCAAAAGGTGCTTTCAACAACTTCCAAGGTCATTTGATGTCAGTCTAACAAGCAGCTTAGCTAATTTCATTCTGGTTGTTTGAAACAGGGGAAATTATTTGATGGTCAAGCAAAACAATAATTCTAGACTTCTCATGCATCATAAAGTTTCTATTTCCTTTCCTTTTCTTATTTGATTTGTATTTTTGAGTCCAGAGAAGGGTTGCGATGGACTTTCCTGAACAGTGCTTATAGCCACACACGTAATTCTAGACTTCTAGGTTTTAATATGTAAATAGTGGAAGGTCCCCAATTTAACGATAAAAACAGATATATGGGGGTATAATGTGACTTTGCTTATCTAACTAGTGAACCCAAGAAAATGAGAAACATTACAACACCATGACAATAATCATAAGAATAAAACATTAGCAGAAATTCAGGTTGATGATGTTTTTTCTGAATTATTTATGTTATCAAAATTAAAGTCATAGTCAGTCATGGTGTTTGTTACTCTATTTCAATGAACTCTTGCATAACCATGACTAAGACAAAATGCTCCAGTTGTTTGCAGATAGCAAGGGCATTTGGTGGCCTCTGATATTATTGCTGTGGATGTTCAGGATGAAAAAGGTGAGAGAGCTAAAACATTTGGTGCCACTGCCACTATAAATTCAAAGATAGAAGATCCTATTGAAAGGATAAAGGTGCGTTCTTTGTCCTTTAGTTCTTAGTTAAATGAGATGCAGAAGTTCCCTACTCATGATAAAAGATATGAAAGTTTAGCAATTCATGCTTTCTTCATAACCCCAATGGACTGTTTAGTTTTTTGATTTGCTTATGATACTGAGAGTCGGCCATAATCTCAGTTCTCAGTTATGGTTTTCTTTTTTGTCATTCCAAATTGTGGCATTCAAGTATTTATGGAGAACTCTGTCTTCTGATAGCATGTTGCCACTGGTCACACATTTGTAAATAGATTAAGAAACATTCTTATGCCTTTCTTCTATATTTCGAAGTTAAATTATGTTGTGTTTATGTTTTCCAGGAAATAACTGGAGGAAGAGGTGTGGAAATTGCTGTGGAAGCCTTGGGCAAACCATTGACATTTTCACAGTGCACACAGAGTGTAAGAGATGGAGGAAAAGCTGTGATGATTGGACTTGCACAGGCTGGAGCAATAGGGGAGATCGATACCAATCGTTTGGTCCGTCGAAAGGTGGGTATTTATCAATGGGTGTCATCCGTCTACTTGTGCATTTTTGGTCAATATCTTGGAGAACCTTTTCATTAAAACCAACTCATCTCTGTCAATGTATCTATGCTATAACATCAACCGATCTTGTCCATGTATCTATGTTTTTATTTTGGAATGCCCTTTCAAGACGGCCGAATTTCACAAGTAAAATATAATGTATTTAGTTGATCCCTGTTACATAGCAACATGTGAAGTTATGAAAAAAATATTCTCATTGCCGTTGCCTTGTTGGAAATCAAAGAAGCAAAAAATCAACAATAATAAAAAACTGGAAATTTCAGTAGAACAAGAACAATAAAGAACACTAAATTCCCTGAAATTGCTTGCCTCTTTTTAACAAGATTACAGAACCAGTGCTGCCATTGCAGTATACGAAGTGTGTTTTACCCGAAGAAACACAAGAGAGATCTTTGTAATTCTTCCTACATGTCAGCATAACAAAGCGAGTATAATTACAGTTTTATTAATTAAATATTAAAATAACCAATTACAACATGTATAAAATCAATATCATTGTTTTACATAAAAAACGCGTTGGCAAGTAACCTCATTGTTGCTATTTACATGATTACTGATGTGACAATGGGTTTAACTTCTCACATAACAAATGCTCGAGGAAGAGTCAAAATCAAAGTTTCCAGCAGGCGCACCAGATCTACTTATACAAGTTGATTACAGATTGTTTATATATATATATATATATATATATAAAAAAAAAAAAAAATGAAAGTTTCTGGAAGAATGCTACTATGAGGCATGGGTTTGATTTGGCTGTACATGTTTAGCTTTATTTGTGAGTTCTCTCATCCTAGAAAATCCAAGAGGTAAATGAAAGAAGACAGTGCAATACACACTATATTATACTGTTGCACAATACATAAACTTCCTTATCCCATAATATATGGAAAAATGAAGGGAAAATAAATTATTTAGAAGCGCTGGTATGCCTTAAAAAATAAATGAACAAAGCGAGATATATCCATGACGAATTAAAAAAGGTTCGCATTTAGTACAATGGAATAAAAAAACTAAGTTCTGCTATAGCATTGCCTTATCCTACTTTTCAGTATTTACAATGCAAGTAAGTTAGTAGTATCAACCTGAAGTTTGACAGGACTGGAGTAAACTCTGGTTGAGTTCAGCTCAGTGAGAATGGTAACAAGGGGAAACTTGTTATATTCCATAATCTCTAATATTGTGTCCTTTTCAAAGATCTCTCCTATAAGACAGACGAATTTCCATTCTTGAATTCAGTAAAGTGAGACTGATTGGCATTAATTCATTAAACATGAAAAACAAGGACGAACGCATTTCAAAATAAATCTCAGAAAGTCAATCTCTGCAAAGATGAAACAAAGTACAAGTTGGTTGAACATCAGCCACTCACCATAAGCTGTGTATTTTTCAAGCTCACTTTTAACAATTCCAAGTTAATGCATTGAAACAGCTAGGGTTAATGGAAACTATGAAATACAAAAGAGCATAAAAGCTTAAGATGCTCACAACTACATATAATGCTAAAGACTTGTGGAATCACATGAATATCAAAGAGGAGGAAATTTGTAGTGATGAGATTATGCTCAAGTATTGAAAATATTGTTAGCTTTCAAATTATGAATTTTTATAATATAGTTGACTGCGCTGCATGTTAGATCAGAATTTTATGAGCAATTATTATAAGGAAAACTAAACCTCACCATCCCTCGTGATCAACATATTAAAAACAATTGAAGAAAATAGTTTGCGGAGTGATTCCTGTTAGTAAAACTGAGTTGAAGTCATGGATCAATCATGTCAGGCACTACATATGCTGAAGGTGTTGTAAGCTCTCAATCCCAAGAGATGAAATGAACACAAAGTTCAAAATCTAACATTGAACACCAACCATTCAGGCAAAAAGATATATGTAAGACCCAATTAACCGAACAATCAATGGTTATAAAACATTCATTTAATAGCCCTTTCTCAAAGCACAACACTCCACCTTTGGTTATATGTCATGAAGAGACAACAACATCGCCATTGAGGCAAGGACCGAGTGCAAACACTGAAAATTCCAAATATGCGTTTCTGCATTTCATCAACTGCTTGCTACAATGGTTATAATTTGGTTAAAAAATTATGAAAGAAAACATAAGGCAGTTTAAGCACACATACCTCAAATTTATCAAAAAGACCAAGAACAAACAAATGATACTTCATCTGAAAATCCTCAGCCTCCACACTTGAACTTATCCTTATAACAGGCACACTTGTCTTTTTCCTAGCCTAGATCACTATATCTTCCTTGATTTTAAATGAATCACACGAAATCAATCAAACAAAATCAAGCACAACTAAAAAAGAAATTGTTTAACAAGGCAAGATAATCATTTAATAAAAACTTACATTAATCAATCATTATGTTACATGCCGCAGCTGAGGAGAGGTGAAGAGCCGTAATTGATGGGTTATGTCTTAAGGGAATTTAGGGTTTGTGTGTGTGCTTTTATAGTGGGGGCAGAAAGTTAATATTAATTACTTTAGGGGCTGGGATGCAATTTCCTTTTTAATGTTATTTAATTTCTGTATTTCAATTCAGTGTAATGGGGTTATCTGATGTGGGGGGTTACACGTCAGTAGTGGGTAGTTTATTAACTGCTATTCCAGAACAAGCCTATTTATGGCTCAGTATTTCAATTAATAGATAACAAGTATTTCCTTATTGAATATTTATTCATGGTGGAGGCCCTGGCTCCTTGAATTGCCAGAACTATAACTACGTATTTTACAATCATCAACTATCCATTACACAAAAATCCCCAAATTACATTCAGCAGCTAACAATTGGTATCAGAGCCTGGTTCCCGCGACATGGCTGAGGGCACCCGTCTTTCACAAGTATCTGATTCCGTTCACCATTTACAGGAGGTAACCACAAAGTTGACAGAGGAACAATCCAGACATGCCTTACTCTTGGAAGGTATCCTGCAGCAGTTAAATAATTTAGCATCCAGCTATGAAGGCCTAGCACAAGTTACATCAAGGCTTAATTCAGGAGAAGGAACATCTTCAAATACAAGGGGGAATTCTCACCCGTTATCTGAAGGCAATGGAGGAATTACTGCACGTTCTCTTCGATTGGATTTTCCCCGTTTTGATGGAGGAGATCCTAGCGAGTGGATTTTGAAGGCTCAACAGTTCTTCATGTATTTTGGAACTCCTGAGAACCAGAAAATGGAGATTGCGTCCTTTCATATGGAAGGCAAAGCACTGACTTGGTATTACTGGTTGAAGGAATCTAGTCCCGTGACAACTTGGGATAGTTTCTTGGAGGCACTTCGTATTCGATTTGGGCCATCTGCATTTGAAGATCCGGTGGGAGCATTCACAAAGCTGAAACAAACAGGAAGTGTGGAGGAGTATCAAACAACCTTTGAGATTTTATCAAACAAAGTACATGGGGTGAATGAAGAGTTCAGAATCAGTACCTTTCTTAGTGGGCTGAAGGATGAATTGAGGATTATGGTCACCATGTTCAAGCCAAACTCACTTGCTGCTGCCTTTGGTCTAGCTCGCCTACAAGAAGAAGAAGTTAACAGAAAATTCAACCCACACAAGTTCAATTCAACCCAAAACAACTCCTATACATCCACCTTTAGACCACCACTAAAAAACCATACCTTCAATTCTGTTGCCAAACTTCCAGCACCTAACCCCATCCTTAAATTACCTGCTCCACCAAATATGAGAACCAACCCTACATTTCAACACCGAAACCCTTACCCAATCAGAAGAATTAGTCCCAATCAAATGCAAGAACGAAGGGAAAAAGGTTTGTGCTATTTCTGTGATGAGAAGTACCAACCTGGCCACAAGTGCAACAAGCCAAGGCTGTATTTGTTAGAAGGGCTGAATTTCGAAGAAGAAGAAGGAGAAGGAGAGGAGAATTATACAGCAGACATGACAGAAAGCATACCTGGAGATTTACAAGCTGAATTATTGGGCATTTCACTACATGCCATTGCTGGAGCACCATCTCCCAAAACCATGAGGATTGTGGGAACAATTGGAAAGTGCTCAGTTATTATTTTAATTGACACAGGAAGTACTCACAGTTTCATTGATGCTAAGGTAGCTAGAAGAGAGCAGTTTCTAGTGGAGAAAAGTTGAATGGCAGTTCAAGTAGCTAATGGGGACACTCTTACTTGTCCTGGATACTGTAAAGGGGTAAATTTGGTTATGCAAGCATGCAACATCATAACCAATCTGTTCTTACTTACCCTAGGGGGGTGTGATGTAGTATTGGGGGTAGATTGGCTGAGGAGTTTGGGTACAATAAACTGGAATTTTGCAGAATTAAGCATGAGGTTTATTATGGGAGGCAAAGAAATAACTTTACAAGGGTTGAAGGCTCCAGAACATGCAGTGGAAGAAGAACCCAATCTCAACAAAGTCACATTGACTAAGGGGAAAGGGATTTGGCTGCAGTTAATGAAGATTACTGCCCCTTCTGGAGCAGCAACTACTGAACCGGCTATACAGGCTGTTTTGGATGGATTTAAATCAGTATTCAATGAGCCAAAAGGCTTACCTCCTTTTCGGAGCCATGACCACCAGATACAGCTTCATGCCGCAGCAAAACCCACAAACAACAGGCCGTACCGTTATCCCTACTACCAAAAAGAAGAAATTGAGAAGTTAGTGAAGGAGATGATAATGAATGGGATTATTCAAAGCAGTCAAAGTCCATATTCATCACCTGTGCTGCTGGTGAGGAAGGCAGACGGCAGCTGGCGCATGTGCGTGGATTATAGGGCACTCAACAAAGATACCATCAAAGCTAAGTTCCCTATTCCTAACATAACTGAACTGTTAGATGAACTTAATGGGGCAGAATGGTTTTCTAAGCTTGATTTGAGGTCAGGTTACCACCAAATTAGAATGAGACCTGAAGACATTCCTAAGACTGCTTTTTGTACTCATGAAGGGCAGTATGAATTCTTAGTAATGCCTTTTGGGCTAACTAATGCACCTGCCACCTTTCAAGGGTTAATGAATGAAATTTTCAGACCCTATCTTAGAAGATTTGTCTTAGTCTTCTTTGATGATATTTTGGTGTATAGTAAAACAGTGGAGCAACATAGTGAGCATTTAAAAACTGTGCTGGGTGTTTTAACACAACATCAATTATATGCTAAACTCTCCAAATGTGTATTCGGTTGTCAAGAAGTGGAGTATCTAGGGCATATTATCTCAGGAAAAGGAGTCAAGGCAGACCCCACAAAGATAGCAGCCATGATAGAATGGCCTGAACCTAGAAATCTTAAGTCCCTACGAGGATTTTTGGGTTTGACAGGTTATTATCGGAGGTTTATCAAGGGGTATGGCAGCATAGCAGCACCCCTAACTGCCTTATTGAAGAAAAATGCATTCCAATGGGGTATGGAAGCTGGGAAGGCTTTCAATGACTTGAAAACAGCAATGGTGGCTCCACCAGTACTTGTTACACCAGATTTTTCAAAAATCTTTGTGGTGGAATGTGATGCTTCTAAGCATGGACTAGGGGCTGTGTTAATGCAGGAGGGAAGGCCAATAGCTTATCTAAGCCAGGCCTTAAAGGGTAAAAATCTGTTATTATCCACATATGAAAAAGAGTTCCTAGCTCTTGTATTGGCAATTCAAAAGTGGAGACATTACTTGCTGGGACACAGGTTTTTGGTCAGGACTGATCAACAGGCTTTGAAACACCTTCTAGAACAGAAGGTAGGTACCCCTTTCCAGCAAAGATGGGTAACTAAGCTACTGGGTTTTGATTTTTGTGTGGAGTACAGGAGTGGCAAGGGGAATAAAGCAGCAGATGCCTTATCCCGCATGCCCAGCCAAGATGGAGGGGAGAATAATGACAGTGAAACCTTACAAGGAAGGGTTCAAGCCCTTAGTTTGGTGAATGTTCAGTGGTGGGAGACTCTATCTCAATTTTATAATCAGAATCCACAATTGAAGGAATTGATCAGTAGCTACAACTCAGGGCAACTAGATCCACTTAAATACCAGCTCAAGGGAGGTTTTCTGTTCTATAAAGGGAGAATTCACCTAGGGACCATGAAGGACCAGCAGGAGCAGATCATGTTACACTTCCACAGCAGCCCTACAGGAGGGCATACTGGGTCTTAGAAGACATATTCAAGACTAAGGAAGGAATTTTACTGGCAGGGTATGAGGAATGACATCAGACGCATCATCAGAGAATGTGAAATATGCCAGAGAAATAAAACAGAGAATTTAAAGCCAGTTGGGTTATTGCAGCCCCTACAATTACCAAGCCAGGTGTGGGTGGATATCAGTATGGACTTTATTGAAGGGCTGCCTATGTCTAGAGGATACAATGTCATATTGGTAGTGGTGGATCGATTCAGTAAGTACTGTCATTTTCTACCTATGACACATCCATACACAGCAAGCATAGTGGCCAGAATTTTCATGGATAATATTTTCAAATTACATGGCATGCCACACAGTATAGTCAGTGATCGTGATGCAATATTTACTAGCAGGTTTTGGCAAGAAATGTTTCAGCTAAGTGGAACTAAACTACTCATGAGTTCTGCATACCACCCACAATCAGACGCCCAAACAGAAGTGGTAAATAAATGGTTAGAGGGATACCTGCGTTGTTTTGCCGGAGACAGACCCAAGGACTGGGTTAACTGGCTGAGTATGGCCGAATGGGCTTATAATACCTCTGAGCATTCCTCAACTGGGTTTACGCCCTTTGAGTTAGTTTATGGCAGACCCCCACCAAAGCTCCTTCCTTATGAACAAGGAACAACGGCAGTACAAGCAGTGGAGGACGAACTGAAGGACAGGGAACACATCCTCACGTTAGCAAGGGAAAACCTGCGAGAAGCACAGACAAGGATGAAGATGTATGCTGACAAAAAGCGCACTGAAAGAGAATTTGAAGTGGGAGATTGGGTGTATTTGCGGCTGCGACCTTACCGTCAAGTGACCGTCGCCGTTAGAAGAAACTTGAAGCTTGCTCCGAGGTACTTCGGACCTTACCAAATCATCCAAAGGATCGGTACAGTAGCTTACAAGTTGGATTTGCCCGAAGGATCGAAGGTATACCCCGTATTCCACGTGTCCTGCTTGAAGAAAAAATTAGGAGATCGGGTTAACCCTAACCCTAAGTTACCCGAGATGATGAACGATGGGAGATTATTCCCGGAGCTTGAAGAAATTCTCGACAGACGTCTCAAGAAAAAAGGGAACAAGGCAGGAGTTGACTTACTTGTGAAGTGGAAGGGTACCGGAGTGGAAGATGCCACATGGATCGACGCCGATGAGCTCCGTCAACGCCACCCTGAACTCGTGGGCGAGTTCATCTGAAGGGGACGGCTTTGTTACATGCCGCAGCTGAGGAGAGGTGAAGAGCCGTAATTGATGGGTTATGTCTTAAGGGAATTTAGGGTTTGTGTGTGTGCTTTTATAGTGGGGGCAGAAAGTTAATATTAATTACTTTAGGGGCTGGGATGCAATTTCCTTTTTAATGTTATTTAATTTCTGTATTTCAATTCAGTGTAATGGGGTTATCTGATGTGGGGGGTTACACGTCAGTAGTGGGTAGTTTATTAACTGCTATTCCAGAACAAGCCTATTTATGGCTCAGTATTTCAATTAATAGATAACAAGTATTTCCTTATTGAATATTTATTCATGGTGGAGGCCCTGGCTCCTTGAATTGCCAGAACTATAACTACGTATTTTACAATCATCAACTATCCATTACACAAAAATCCCCAAATTACATTCAGCAGCTAACACATTATTTGATATTAGAAAATAAAAGCAATGAAAGCAGAAAAAGAGACATACCCGGAAAATTCACCACTGTTCACATGAGAGGCCCCGTTGACAAAAAGAAGCATAGAAGGGGTAGTTTTTGGGATCTCTTGATTTTGTTGAAGAGTTAGGTATTCTTGCGAAATGATTTTTTGTTGCTCTATTCAATGCTAAAAGTACTTTGTTTTATCAATACTGGCTGGCTAAATATATTTGATGCATGAGTAGCCTTTGCAATATGATTTCTCTTTATGAGAATTTTCACGAAAAATTATAATATGCTCTCTCATTTTGAAGAAAATTTATAGTTTTAACTTCGTATATCAAGTCTAAGCTTTTGTCTGTATTTATGTTTTGTTTTATATATATAGCAGCCTTTGCTTCATGATTTCTCTTTATGAGAATATTCACGACAAATTATAACATGCCCTCTCATTTTGAAGAAAAATTATAGTTTTAACTTCGTATATCAAGTACAAGGTTTTGTCTATATCTATGCTTTATATATATATATATATATATATATATATATAGATTATACCTTTTTTTTTATTCAATTTATAAAATTATATTGATATTTTTTTTTATTGTTTCACAAATACTCCCATGGGGTACGATTGTAGGATTGATAGGGACTTTTTGTTTTGGTGCTCTGTTTCGTACTAGAAGTTTTTCTTTGATCGAATTGTTCTACAATGCTAACTTATGTCCCTTTTTCTCATTTAAAATGATGGTGTTAATTGTTTGGTGGATTATTTTTGATGTGATACCCTTTCCATAAGTTATGTGTCATGTAGTTTTGCTTATGTCATTTTCAGGGATTGTTACGTGACTTTGCCTTCTGAATTTAGACAATTATATTTTCAATGGTAGGTGTTTCCTAACTTGCCTTATGATTTTCTTATAAAGGCAAGTGTTTATTAACCTATCTTTTACATTCTAGTCAACTAGTTTAATTTTGTTCTTTGAGCTTGTTCAATAGACCTTCTAGGGTTTGAGCTCAATTTTTTTGACTTTAGGATGACATGAAGCATCAAGGAATGCCATAAAGTCAACAAGGAATTATAGCTCAAGAGAAGCTTTACAAAGAGGAGTCATTTTTCTTTTCCATTATTTTCATATTATTGTTATTCCTTTCCATTAAACTTTCATTGTTTCAAAATTTTGTTAATTTTTGTTTTGCTTTTGCGTGGATGTTTCTGAACTAATATTTGCAAGAATGTTGTGCCAAATTTTCTGTAATTTTATTTTTACAATTTAGTTCTTTCAACATATGATATTTGTCTGCTTTGTTCTCTGTATTTTCCATGATTCTTCATGTTTATCAGGGATATATGAATGACTGTCAAGCCAAGGAGTGGTTAATGTATTGCGTAACAATTCCTTGCTCACTATTGAACTCTTTATTTTTAGGTTGTCAGGCCAGGAATAATGAGTTTTGATTGAATCTTCTACCCTTGATCCTCATAAATCTGTAGGGAACTGAGTATCTCTATTATATACTATCATTTTCTTAATTGACCTACATTGCAAATTTATTTATGCATCCAATGAATGACCTTTTTGGCATGATTTTAAAGGGTAATAAAAAAATTGTGTTTGGTATAAGATCCTAACTGTTTTGTATATGTAAAGTTTCAAACCTTTTCACCACTCTAAAAATTTTCTAAGCATTGTTTTTATCATACAAATCTACTTGTTTTGATAGAGAAAGGGTTTGAGTTCTAATAATATGTTTTTGTAGTATCTCATCGAGCATTGTAGGGGATGGTCTAAAATTGGACATGGAATTTCAACTCAGCGAGTCTACTAATCCAGTGATTACGTTTTACTCGTTTTTACAGTTTCATTTCCAAGCATTTACAAATGCTGGCTATTTTTTCATCTACTTTTTTTCTTTAAATTAGTGCATTAAAGTGATAACTCATTACTGGTTGTTTTAGTTTTAGGAGTACATTTTTACCAGTGTTTGTTATTTTTCGTCTACTCTTGTTTTCTTTTTACTCAACGCAATAATGGTTCCTTTTTAATGGTTCTTCTAGTATCAAGTATAAGTATTTTTCGCACTCACTCCTCAACTGATCATACATTTCATCAAGTTTCCTCTTCTGCCTAGTATTGAAAGTACCAGTGTTTATTACGATCCAGGCTCACATTATAAGCTGATAAAGTAGTTGAACGCTTTGGATCCAATTCTGATCCAGGCTCACATTATAAGATGCAAGTATTAAAAGGCTGTTTTTGCATGCCAGGGAATGCTAAGAACCATTCTGCTATTCAGTTTGGTAATTCTCTCAAATGAAATAGAAGAATTATGAGTACAACCATGTAGTCTTATCATTTCAAATCTTCTACTTGTATTCAAACTAGTAGTTGATGGATTTCAGGAAAAATGGTGTTAACTTATAAAGGATACATATCTGTGGAGATATTCCAGCCATGGCCATCTGCAAGAAATTCATTATGAATAAAATCATAAAGGCAACCAGTAAAACAAAGAAATAGCAATGTTTTGAGCAAATAATGATGCATGTTTAGATTTCACTTTAATAAGATGTAATAGAAGAAGCAAGGTATTTGTAGTATTCTAAGCTAAATCCTTGCTTACATTTATCCATTCATTATTTGGATTGATCTCCACAGGTTTCATAAGGCTGTAAAGAGTAAGCCAAAAATCAGAATACCATGAGCAAGAAAGATTGCCCAAATCATTAGTTCATATCAGAGACAATTCCAAGGAAATGTCTAATAAATTCTGCTTGTTAAGAAAAAATTCCAAGCCACAACAAGCATTTCAAGGAATAAGCATTTCCATAAAGCACTCACCTCTTAGAGAGCACTTGATCACAGATTGGACAGGCTGCATCATTATTAAGGATCTTGTTTGCATCTTCAGTGCCTGTTTATTCTGTTAAGGGACTATATGCGAATGCAACGATAATCCAGAAAGCATGGAACTAAAAAAGCATCATCATAATCGGATCTTGGATACATAAGAGGTGACCGCAAGTGGTAGAAACAGCACGCCCTTCCAACTCTCGCCAGCATGAATTGCATCTCATGTTCACCTTCACTATGAGACTTTTATCCAGATATTATCCACATATCTGAACCTACTAAGTGCTAGTTTAAGAGTGTGATTAAAATTATTTTTCAAAGTTTTTTTTTAGAAATACATCAAAATAATATTTTTTTTATTTTTTAAAAATTATTTTTAATATCAGCATATCAAAATGATCTAAAAACACACAAAAAAATAATTTAAAACAAAAATATCAAACTTTTTCAAAAAGATATTTTTTGGTTTCCACCTTAGAAGGAGTTTCATAGCATTAGCGTTAACTACAACTCCACATGCAGACACATAGATTCAAACTAATCTGCATCACTGTTACGTGCAGCCACATGGTTTTAAAATTGAATTTTGAGATGACCTTGGGGAAAATCATCAGCCACATGGTTTTAAAAACAGAATTTGCGCAAATATTTATATTTTTGAACAAAAGTTTTCCTCATAAAATAAAACAAACTCCATTGTCACAATATCAAAAGAATTGATAAAATTTTGTCAAATATAAAGCTGCAAAGTACAAATTCTCATCACTAAAAATCGAGCTACACATATTTTCTAGTGTCTAAATATTGATCAAGGTGGTGTTTAATCAGTAATCAAGCAAACTTAGTCAAGATTATGAAAATGACCAGAGTACCCTCAGTTTGGTTCTTAGCCAAAAAGTCCGCGCAGCCCAAAAATTTGAATGAAACCCACCAATTTTCTCGTGTTCCAAAAGTGAAGTCTTATTATTCAAATTCCGGAAACTCCTTTCCAATTCTCAAATTTTCTCAGCATCCAAACGAAAAGCATGTAAAATTAGGGCATACAAGCGAATCGAATTGATAAGTTTTCCTGGAAATTACACTCCTTGGATTTCTCCTTAAAGAAAATCACAAATCAATGACTAAAATCTTAGAGAAACTAGAGATTATAAACATAATTAATCATATGGAGAACTAAAACGCGAGCAAAGTGACCATCGAAATAAAAAAGCTGCAGCAATTTCTATTGCGAAAATCAAATTTATTTGTTAGTTCGGAAACAGTGAAAGGTGATTTGAAGAGACACGAATTCCTAACCTGAAAGAGTACTGGCTCGAAATGTTTCTTCTCTTGTCTTCTTGGCTTGTGGTGTGGGCGTTTTGAAGGAAAGAAATGGCGGCAACTCGATTTTATTTATTTATTTCAAATTATCACACTTCTCTCCTCTCTCTCTCTCAAGCAAGGAATTTATAATTTGACGTTTCTCCTCTCTCAAAATCTGGATTCAGAACGGTGTCGTTCTTCAAGCAACCCTTTTAATTTTCTTTTAACCTTAAATTGTGTTAAAGAAACAAAAATTTAGAAAAAAATAACCCCTAAAATCTGAATTCAGAACGGTGTCGTTTTAATTTTCTCACTTCTCTCGGTTTGCATATTATTTGATTTTTATATTTATATATTATTTCCAAGCTTTATTTTTACCATTATTACTCTCTCATTTTTTGAGACGAGAGAAAGTAATGTGAAAAAAATAGAAAGTGGTTGAATATTGAAATGATAATTTAGGCTGGCTTGTTAACCTTCTTAATTTATCATCTGTAATGTGGTCTATTCAGGTTTATTAAAAAAATAATTTTTTTATTTAATTACATAATAATAAAAATAAATATTCACATGATGAATGTAAGCGAATAAAATTATGGATCAAAATTATTTTTTCCCCATCAAAATTGTCACTTATTTATTCATGTAATTTTCTTTTTAGAGAATAAAAATAAGAAAACATATTTAGAAAAACTATATATATATATATATATATTAATCGGAAATCCTATACACACACATCTCTTTATTATGTTGATGAAAACTTTTTTTTATGAGAAACATTGTTTTGTTAATTGATAGATCTTCCATATATGACAACAAATAAAATTATGGAGCAAAATATTTTCTACATAGTCATTAACTTTAGGGTTTGTAAGATTAGTCGAAATATACACAAGCTGACCTAAACATCCACGTTAATAAAAAAAAATGAATTCATCATAATTATCAATCCCAAGTTTCATCCCAACAGTCCAATTGATTGTTTAGTTAATACTTATTTGCGAATCATATATGTCTAAAATCTGAATTGAGCACATGATCGATTATAATTGGAATTGTTTTATTTATTTTATAATAGTAAACTAGCTGTGAACACATGCTTGCACAAGTGTATTTCTTCTATATATAAAAAAATAGTCTGAGAGAGTAAAATTATATACCTTTGTTTGATATTTAAATAGTATGCTAGATTTTTCCCCCAACAAAACTCTAAATGTTTTTGCAATCAAATCATTTGAGATTTTTTCAAAAAGATTTTTTATATATGGAATAGATAGTTTTGTGTCTTGATATTTTTTTATGTTTTATAAGAATTCTTTTTCTCTTAGCCTCGTTACATATTCTCATATTATTCCAACGCTCACGATAATTACAAAAAAAAACTCTTTATAAATATTTTATAGGCTAATTTACTCAATTTAATGTAGGTAATCTATTTATACAAAGTCTGTTAAATTTCATCATACCCCAAAATTCAGTTCAATTCTATAAATGCAAGATGACTCCTTATAACAGGAGTCATGTTCCCACTAATCATTAAAATGAAAGCACACGAATTATTACAACAATAATCACATAATAATTAACCCCACATTTAAAATATGGTAAATGAAAACTTCTGCTTGTAAAAAAAAAAAAAAAAACAAACACACGAATTTAAAAAGAAAAAAAGAAGCAGCTAACACCAGCCTGGAAGATGATCCCCTCTTCTTGGCAGCTGCTATTATAGACCTACCTAGTCAACAAAGCAAGTTAATTAGCTAAACTTGAGATGGATCATGGAATAAAACAATTGCGGTAAAAGCATTATCAAAACTTACCTTCTCACACCGCCTTGAATAGCTAGTGTCGTCTTCCACCATTTCTGGGAGCATTCTTCCTTCTAAGCCTTTTTGTATTTTGATGCCCACCACGTTCAACCATCTTCACAAACCATGCAGGTTTTCTTGTTCTAAACACAACGTATCCCATGGAGACTCCAAATACAAATCCACATCCATAACCCATTGCTACAGCTTTCCATCCAAATCCCTCTTCAAACATTGAATCTTCTTTCTCGAAGTTTGATGGTGGAGGTTGCTGCCCCTCACCATTGTTGCATTTTACTTTCAAGGGAAGTCCGCATAATCTCAAGTTCCCTTCGTAAGAACCATGTTCAAATGTGGTGAACTGTTTGCCTTGAGGTATGGATCCCTCAAGTTGGTTATACGAAAGGTTCAGGACTTCAAGAAATGTTAAATCTACCAATTGCTGAGGAATCCTTCCAGCAAGCATATTTGAAGAGAGATCCAGCGATTCCAGATTAGTTAAATTTCCCAATGATGGCTGGATATAACCGATGAGGCTGTTGTGAGAAAGGTTGAGCTGTATCAGAGACTTGAGCTTCCAGAGGGACTCTGGAATCTTTCCCGTGAATTTATTGCAGGATAAATCAAGTATTGTGAGGGCAATTTGAATTTTTGTAAACTCAATTTCCAAACCTTTCCATGTCATTGTAACAGAATAAACATAAGTAGAAAAAATTTCTGCCTTCATGTAATCCATCTCCTGATCAACACTCATCATGGCTTTGAAGTTGTTGAAATACTCTGTCGGCAAAAGACCACTCAAGCTGTTGTTGGCGAGGTCAAAAATCTTCAGTTTAGAAAAAGAGTCATTGGCAGTTGGACCCTTCAAAGAACCATGGAGTTTATTTGACCTTAGAATAATAACCTCCAAGTTTGGAAGCATTTCTAAAAAGGAAGGGAATGTGTCATTTATCATGTTGTTGCCGAGGTCCAGAAATTCTAAATTCACACAATTGATGACAGATGGTGGTATCACCCCTTTCAGTTGGTTGCCATTGAAGTCGAGATATATCAAATTGTTCCCCTCTGAATAAACTAAAGGGATATTTCCTTGGAAATTGTTGACACCAAGATTCAACACTGAGAGGTTATCACTGAAGTTTCCCAAGCATTGTGGGATGAATCCACTAAAGTTATTGTTGGACAAGTCTAGAATTGCTAGGGACTTCAGCTTGCAAATGACAGAAGAGATGTTCCCGGTCAGTTTATCATTGGAGGAAAGCATAAGAGCTGTCAAATTTTCAAGCTTGAAAACTGAAGGTGGAATCTGGCCGTACAACTTGTTATGACTGAAATCGATATATTGTAATGAATTAGAAAGGAAAGGACTTATACGGCCACTGAAATGGTTATTGTGAAGAGAAAGAAACATCAAAGAAGGCATAGAAAACAAGGAGGATGGAATTGTTCCATTGAGCAAGTTATGAGATAAGTCCAGATTGCTTAAAAATGAAAGCCTACTTATTTGTGATGGGATGGGTCCTATCAGTTGATTATCAGATAAGAGGAGTTCATCTAGACCTGAAAGCCTATTTATTTGAGAAGGGAGGCCTATCAATCTATTGTTCGAGAGGTCCAACGAAGTGAGTTGTGTGAGGTTAAACAAACTATTTGGAATTTTACCACTAAAATTATTGAAAGAAAGGTCTAAGAAATGTAGCTTATCAAGGCTTCCAAGTGAGGATGAGATCTGACCATCAAATTTGTTAGATGATAGATCTAGCCGAATGAGTTGTGTGAGGTTAGAAAACTCATTTAGAATTGGGCCAGTAAAATTATTCTCTGAGAGATGCAAGTATCTGAGCTGCTTAAGGTTTCCAAGATAGAATGGGAGATGACCCTGTAAACTGTTGTATGAGAGGTCCAACCACGCCAATCGAGTATAGTTAGCAAAATCGTCAGGCATTGTACCAATAAAATGATTGTCTCCAAGATACAAGTACTCGAGTTGCTTGAGTTTTCCCAACGAGAAAGGAATTTGACCACCCAACTGGTTGAGTGAGGTTACCAAGTAGACCCAGATTCGAGCCAGCAAAATTGCACCCATCAAGAAACATCATTTCCACAGACTTCAGATGACTGATTGAATCTGGTTCCAAATGTATTGAAATTCGCGTCCGTGACAGATCCACATGCGAAAGAGCATTGCTCAAATTGTATGGCGGAAAAGAGCCAGTGAGTTCTCCGTTGTCCCCTAAATCGAGCGATTGAAGGTTTGATCGGCGAAAGACATTACCAGGGAGTTCCCCTTGCAATCCACAGCCCCCGAGCTCAAGAGATGTCAAAGAAGAAGACAAGTTCATGAAGGAACTGGGTGCCACCAAAGGCATGATCACTCCATTCAAGTTGAGCTCTCTTAGCATGAAAGAAATCGGTTCCAGCATCACGATGTTTTCAGAGAGATCAAGTGACGCCAACCTGGATAAATGGGAGATTTCTGGGGGGACTTGGCCTGCAAAATTCGATGAATTTAGATTTAAATGCGTCAAATGCAAGGAAGAAGAGAGTGAAATGATGAAGGAAGATGAAATGACAGAACCATTGAAGTAATTAAAAGAGAGATCGAGCTTCTGAAGATGATGAAGGAAGAAGAGAGTGCTGTTAGAATGGAGGGTGCCATGAAGCATGCTGCAATAAAGGTCTAGGCCAATTACATGGCCAGTTTTCATGTTGCATGTCACGCCATCCCAAGAGCAGCAATCTGTACCCTCTCTCCAAAGCACTGTTTTGGGTTGATTACATTCCTCTGTCCATGGAGAAGACATCATGGAAAAGGAAGCTTTGAATTGAAGCAAAGCCAGGCTCTGGTCACCGGGGCATAATTGTACTGGAGAGGACAAATTGGAAGAAGAAAGAGAAGGTTGGAAGTGCGAATGGATGAGAAGGAGGCAGAGAATTTGAGAGAGCAATAATACAGATCCCATCATTCCGTGTATGAGTGCACTCTTAAAATGTAGTCTATATATAGACGAGAAATTACCCCTGTTAACAGACAAAAAAACATTGACTGTAAGGGGTATTTTTTATTTTTTTGCATGGTTGATGAACAATAAAATAATCATCATACCCTTCAATAAAACAAAAACTTAGAGTTGTCGGTGATGGTATTTTTGATTTTTCAAGTTTTTATAAACAATTAAAATACTAATGTGCCCTCCGAAAAGACAAAAGCAAAGTGTTTGAAGTAAATGGTTTTAGCTAATTTTAGATTTTTAATTTTTTTTTTTTTGCATAAACTGTTGTCATGTCTACCTACAGATATTTGTCTTTTGTCCGCGCCATACAGACGATGCGTGCAACGTCGTTCGCTGGTGAAAAATGTTCATCCGCCATCTCATTGGATGCGTCGCCATGGCCTCTTCCACATGGTGGTGCGCTTGTCGTCTCAAGGAAACAAAAAACTTGCCGGTGGTCGGTTGATTGTTTTTTCCCTCTTTTCTCTCTCCTGCAGCTGAAGATGCACGACAATCCTGTTTTGTTTATGGTTTTTTCATTTCAGTCCTTGGTTTTTTTATTTATTTTTTAATATTTTAGAGAATATAGTCTGTCTGTGGCGGATCACATAAAAATTGCCTAGTGTGTGTGTATATATATATATATATATTATATTAGCACAGTGAAGAGATCTTTGATTTTTAATATGTTTCGATTTTTTTATTATTTGTTTGCTAATCAAAATTAATTTTGTTGGGTGAAGCTTCCAAGTATAAAGCAGCTTCAAAACAGTTTCGTGGAAGGATTGGTGATGTAGGCCCAGATGGTTTATTTGTTCTTTTGTGTATTACCAGTGCACATGATTTTCTTACACTTGAGGAGGATACAAGTTTATTAATTTCATCACCCTAACTTAGACGGATAATGAACGTAAGGCTTTTGTTTTACTTGTGCTTAAGAGATACTTATAGTATATTGAGTATCAATAGGTTCTCAAGTTGGTTTATAATTTTTAATTATAGGTCGATAACAATAGTATAGGGTTTTTTATGAAATAAGAAAACTCTAACAGTTGACGACGACCACCTTGTTGAACACTTCATTTTTTTTCCACATGGAAACTAATGCCTGACCCATAAGCTTTATGAGTGACTGGACATTGGTTGCCAAAGACCCAGCTACAATTCGTCGATGATCACCCATCAAGTGATGGTGATGCTACAATTCGTCGATGATCACCCATCAAGCTTTATGAGTTCGTGGAATTGTAGACATTGGAAAAGTCTGAATTGGGGACCCCAAGAAGACCTGCTGCATTTAATTTCCAGGATGGAGATCAATAAGACTTTGAAAGAAATTTTATATTTTACAGGATGGATGGAGAGATCTTTCACGTATCTCGCTGTAACCAGGGCCACCTCAATTATGACGACTTTAAAAAGTTTTGACATATTTATTTATTTATTATTATTATTACTATTATTTTAGTTCTTCAAGTGACAGTATACATCTTCTATATTTGTAAAATCGGTGATATTTAATTATCAAATAGATTGTATTTTAGGTGTTTTCACACTATATTTCTCTCATTTTTACTTTTTTGTTACAAAAAATAAGAGACATGACATTATTTTAATAATGAAATTTAAAACTCCTATATATATATATATATATATATATATATATATCCCTCCTAAATAATATAAGATATATTATTTTAGAATAGTTTTATAAATTTATTTGTAATCCTCTGCATTAATTACATTATAGTCTATAATTTTTAAAATTGATTTACAATCAAATCAAACTTGATTAATCATACCATTTTAATTTCTTACTAATGATTTTTTTATGTGTGTGACCTATTAGGTTGTCTAATGAGTTGATCCAAATATAAATTATAATCCTAAATAAAATATGGTTGTAATCCTGGAAATTAAATTTGTAGGACATGTTATATTATCAAGATCTTTCATGCGTATCTCGCTGTAACCAGGGCGAGAGAAAGATGAGATTAAAATATTGTATAATACTTATATATTACATTATGGTAATAATTATTGATAATAATGAGAAAGAGAAGGATTTTTTTTATTGTAGCGCTAGACACGAGTACTATGAACTTCTATTGTGCTCTTGATTTTGGTCTCTTTTTTTTTCTTGATCCTTGAAAAAGTATTCAATTTGATTACCAAACTATTTCTTTACAATTTTATCATTCCATATCATGTTCACTTGGTTTTAAGCCTAATACTTTGTGGTCTTGGTTTGTAAAGTAAATAGTATTTGCAAAGTAAAAAAAAATACCTTGATATTAAATTGATGTTTAATTTCACAAAATTGAATTTTATTGTATCAATCTAAAAACATTGAACCAGTAGAGAACAAAATTATCACACTAAAAAAACAAAACTTCTTTTCTTTTTCCTAATATGAGAAAAAACTAATAAACAATATATTCATGAATATTCAACAAAAATAAAAATTCTATTTTTAATATATTTTTTTCTCATTTGTTTTTGAAATTAAATGTCTATTATGTATTTTTATATTTTTGTATTTTTATATAATTTCATAAATTTAATTATTTTATATTTTCTCATATTGATACGTAAAAATGATCAAAATATAATTTCTCAAATGAAACTTTATTTCATGATAATAATAATACTTTTCTTAAAAAGTATTTCGCATAAAAGTATGTATTTGTACCAAGTTTAAACATTTTGCTCCCTAATTTTATTTGTTGTCATATATGGAAGATCTATTAATTAACAAAACAATTTTTCTCATAAAAAAAAGTTCTCATCAACATATAAAGAGATGTGTGTATACGATTTCCGATTAATATATATATATATATATATATATATATATATAGTTTTTCTAAATATGTTTTCTTATTTTTATTCTCTAAAAAGAAAATTACATGAATAAAAAAGTGACAATTTTTTGATGGGGGAAAAAATAATTTTGATCCATAATTTAATTTGCTTACATTCATCATGTGAATATTTATTTTTATTATTATATAATTAAATAAAAAAATAAACGTGGATAGACCACATTACAAATGATAAATTAAGAAGGTTAACAAGCCAGTCTAAATTGTCATTTCAATATTCAATCCCTCCTTTCTATTTTTTTTTCACATTACTTTCTCTCTTGTATCTAAGAAGTGAGAGAGTAATAATGGTAAAAATGAAGATTGGAAATAATATATAAAATTAAATACTATAAAAATCAAATAATATGCAAACCGAGACTTGTAGGGGTTAATTTGTTTTCCATGTGATTGTTTTTGAAGGACCATCTTACAATATTAATTTTGTGGCTATATTAATTTGACTAAAATTGATTTTTCTAAATAATAATGTAAAATTGGTCTTAGCCACTGAAAAAATTGCAACTTGATCCTTGCTAGGATTAATTGGAGGATGCATATTATGATGGATGCGAACCATCCTTATAGTGTATAATTTATGGGTGGTTCCATGTTTTTAATTTACTAAAAAACGAAAGCTATTTTAAAAAGTTATAATTAAATTGAAACAAATTATCATTTTTAAATTAAGAAGCTAGTCATGTAAATTGATTAATTAATTAATTATTCAAAGTTTTCTATTATTATTTAAATCAATAACATTATCCTGTTATAACAGGTAAGTTAAGTAAATTAGATATTGATAATGAGTTTCTTATTTCAGCACCTTATAAAAGAATATTATATAATTAAATAAAAAAAAAGGTAGTCTTGGCTAGATATATGCTTGTATTTTCTCTTTGATTAATGGCACGTCACTTTTGGCGCTGGTGCTCTTCAACACAGTGTTGATGAAAAATCAAAACACCGTGTCCCAGGGATGCCCAGTCAGTCAATATAATATTGATGGAAAATGCATAGCCATTTTTTCCAGTCAATGCTTCAGTTACGTTAGCATCACTTGATGGATGATAGCTGGTTAATTAGCATTCTCCATCAGTTTACTTGTGTTTAAGAATGTTGTTAAGGTTATTTTTTAAGTGATTTTTATATAGAAATGCATTAAGATGATATTTTTTTTTATTTTTTTTAAATATTTTTGATATCAACATATAAAAATGATCTTAAAAAAATTAAATAAAAAATTTTCATTTTTTTTCAATAAAAGCTTTTGAAATACAATGTAAAAAAATAAGAGACGCAAATACAAAACTTAGCTATCATATGTTCTGTCACATACGAGTGGAAGAGGTGTTGATGGAAAATCAAAACGCCGTGTGCTTTGAGGGATTTGGAAAAACAAAACACCGTACCGTGTCCTAGGGATGCCTAGGCAGTCAATATTGATGGAAAGTGCATAGCCATTTTTTTCCAGTCAAAAAGTTAATGCTTCAATTACGTTAGCACTTAGCATAACTTGATGGATGATAGCTGGGAAATAAGCATTCTCCACCAGTTTATCTATTTGAGAATGTTGTTAATTTTTTTTTTAAAGTGTGTTTTTTTTTAGAAATGTATTAAAATGATATTTTTTTTATTTTTTTAAAAAATATTTTTGACATAAACATATGAAAATAACATAAGAACACCAAAAAAATTTAATGTAAAATAAAAAATAAAAATAAAAATTTTCAATTTTTTTCAATAAAAGCTTTTGAAACGCAAATATCAAATAGGTTTCAATCTATGTGACTCAAATACAGAACCTAGTTATCATATGTTCTGTCACATCCGAGTACAAGAGGTGCTGGGAGTCGAGGAGTCATTACCTAGTTGGTTGGGTAGAAACTCACATATATTGTTCATACGTTCTGTCACATGCGAGTGCAAGAGGTGCCGGGAGTCGAGGAGTCGTCACCTAGTTCTCGTCGGGTAGAAACTCACATATATTGTTTATATTCCATGATCATTTGGTGGATGATACTTGCAATAGCAATCTTCTAAACACAAACTGGCCGGGGACGATGTATAGAACGTAGGCCAAGTTACAACCCCAAATTAAGACTGCTCCACTCTACATAACGAAGCAAACACATCACAATTTTTTTTATTTTTTTATTTTTAGTAAAGGCTAAAAAATAAATGATTTACTTGTAAGTAACAAGTTTAATGAAAAAGACACTTGTATAGCTTGGAAAAGAATTCTATAAGAAACTATTGTTTTCCGCAAACACTATGTATGCTTCTTCTTCTTATTATTATAATTAAAATCTCTGATTTTTTGAAATTTTCATAAACTAAGAATCTTTGTTTTTATTGAATTTATATGTGTGTCGTATTTTTTTTTTCTATTACTCTATCGGTTGATATTTTTTTTATTGCATTATTTGATTTAAGTTGACTAATGTTTTGTTCTGTATTAGCTGTATACGAGATTACTTGACTGCGTGTTGCGCTAACTTTTTTTCTATATAGAATACCGATTGATTTTGTGTATGTCGTAATTGGTTACTTAATATTTAATTAGTAAAATTATAAAAGATAAAATCTGTTATAAATGAGTTTTTTTTCACCTAAAAGGAACATTGTAATTGAAACACATGGGAAGTGACTCGTATATTTTTTCATTGTAGATAGCTTGGACAAATTTGTCTACCCATTTAGTTTATGTGTTGCCTCGTTTTTGTTTTTTGTTTATGTAATATTAGATCTGAAATAATATACATAAAAATATTGTAAAAGTAATTTTTTAACCAAAACAATCTAAAATAAGAATTAAATTTTTCTAAGAAATACTACCTAAACAAAAGAGGAAATAATTAGAATTAAAAACCAAAATTAAGAGCGTATGTATATAAACATTGACAAAAATATGGACTATTTAGAAACATATCTAAAAAATAAAGGAATTAAAATAAATAATTAAAAGTATATGAACTGAAATGAAAATAAAATATGTAAATAATTTAAACCGAAGGATTAAATTTAAAAAATTAAAAGTGTTGTAAGGAAAAAATAAATAATTCTTTTATTTCTTGATTTAGTTTTGGTCCCTTTATTTTTTCAGTAATTTTGGTATAATTCTAAATAATTTATTTGTATTTATGTATCTATACTCTTAGTTTTGACTTTTAATTTTTATTAGAATTTATCTTTGTATTAAATATAACTTTGGTTAAAAAATAGAGTAACTTCACATTTGGTGGTGTGAAATGAAAGTATAACCCTCTCTTATGCATGTATTGTTAATCTAAAGTTGTTAGTTATTTGCTATACTTTTAAGGTGTTAATATTAAACAAATATCACAATATATAATAATTTTTAAGAGAACAAACCTTAAAAATAACATTTCTCATTATTTTAAATGTATTATTTATAATAAAATGAATATATTAGAAAACTAAATAATTGAAAGTCTTGTAGATTGATTATTTTGCTATGATGTATAGCATTATTTAAAAAATCAAGAACCATTAATATTTTTTAACATGTTATAAAATTTGGTGTTTGTCTTCAGTGAAGCGCAGGGCAAGTGACTCATATATTTTTTATTTGTAAATAATTTGACCAAATTTTTCACCTGTTTTGTCTATGTGTAGTTTTATATATTTTTTATTCATATAATATTAGATCTGAAATATCATACATAAAAAAGTTGCAGAAGTCATTTTTTCACAAAAACAACATCGATTAATGAATTATCTTGATTATTATTCTTATTGTTATTATCATGATTGTTAAATTGTCACATTTATTAGAGATGTTATTGTAACAATTATTATAAATAATTAATATTCTAATTATTACTATTAATATTATCGCTAACACTATCATTATCGTTATAAAAAGAATTTTTTATTATTATTTTCCAAGATTTATTCTTCATATTATTATGTTTGAAGTATTTAAGAATACTAAGATTAAACTAATTAGAGATTTACAAAAAAAAAACTTGCTCCAATTTGGAGTGCAATTGACTCGTATATTTTTTCATTGTAGATAATTTGCTCCAATTTTTTAACCCGTTTCGTCTATGTGTGATTTCATATATTTGTTTTGTGTATGTGATATAAGATATGAAATATCATACATAAAAAAGCCAAAAAGTCGACCTTTAAGAAAAATAACATCAATTGATAAATTATTTCGGTTATTATTGTCATTGTTATTATCATAAATTTGCAACGGCTTATCCGTTGCAACCCTTGTGGTTTTTTTTTATAATTCCGGAATTTGTTTAGCAACGGAAAATCCGTTGCTAAACAAAATTCCGTTGCAAACAACCCCCTTTTTTAGTAGTGGAATCCATATCCGAAAGTCGCTATCTAGAGTCGTACGGATGACCTTCCAAATTAACACGTTCACCTTAGAGAACCCTTTGATTCTCTCTTTACCTTAGCTTTATTTTCTCTCTGATGATGGGATGTCAGTATGAGAATGTAGCACGACGTGTAATCGGGGGACCATGACCATATATATAAGCAACCAAGTGCCTTTTGGTATTCATGCCTTTTGGCATTCCCACCCTTTGGTATTCCTATTTTAGCCCATCACTAAAATATGTATAACCCTTTAATCTCTACACATTAAAGGTCCACACCTTATTAGATACATCAAAACCCAATTGCCTAAAAATACTTAGCAAATCATTTTAATTAAGCTTTACCTTATTTGACAGTCCACAAACACATAATTATTCTCATATAAGCCCAACGTTGAATTAATGATCTAACAAGTGGTGGTTCTAATGGCGCCAAGATCAATTCTTTTGATGATAATGACAGCTTGAAGATTTCAAAGAGCTCATACCATGTTAGCTCTGGTGGCTTTATGCGTGGAGTTGTTTTCTGGAGCCCAATAAGCCTGTTACCATTGAAGAGTTTCAAATGCCTCGTCCTAAAGCTGGAGAAGTACTTATCAAGACTAAAGGTGAAATCTTTGATCAGCTGTCAAACACCCCTTTGATTTCTTGTTTATGGTGATTTTTGTGGATTTTGTTTTTGTTTTTGGAGTCATTATATGTCTTTTTTGGTTGTAGCTTGTGGGGTTTGTCACTCTGATCTTCATGTTATAAAGGGCGAGATTCCATTTCCTAGTCCTTGTGCTATTGGTCATGAGATCACTGGAGAAGTTGTGGAACATGGGAAGCTGTCAGATAGAAAAACTATTGAAAGGTACATGGATTAATACAAGGTGAAATCAAGTCTTCTTTCTTAATGATTTTGTGTGATTCTTTTGAAATTGTTTGAAAAATATTGTATACATTGAGTGGAAAATGGGTTCTTTATCATGCAGGGAGATGGTAGTAATGTGAATTATGAATTTTTTGTTCTTGATTTTCAGATTTCCAGTTGGCTCTCGTGTTGTTGGAGCTTTTATCATGCCTTGTGGTAACTGTTTCTACTGTTCTAAGGTGACATTTCTTTGAGATATAATGTTATTGTTGTGGGTGTAGCTTCATATTGTTCTTGTTATTATGTCATCACTAGGGATTTTGGAAATGCAGCGAAAAGTATAAAATGCGGTAAGAAGATACTGAAATGATAAATTTCTGATTTGGGAAACAGGGCCATGATGATTTATGTGAGGATTTTTTTGCTTATAATCGATCAAAAGGAACTCTTTATGATGGTGAAACCCGACTATTCCTCCGTAATAGTGGTAATGAACTCTTGTTTTTCATTTTACTTTCTTCAGTTAATGCTCGCAAACTGTCCGTGTTTTTGTTTTTATAAAAAAAGCTTGCAGCTTGTTGTAATGCTCCAAACACAAATTTCATATCCCTACAATATGTGTACTCGACAATCATGTCTCTTTACTTTATTCCCTGTAAACATAAAAGAAGATGCAACATGATGTTAGTTTGAGCACATCCACTTGTACTATTCTACTATACTGCCAGATCAATGAGCCTGGATGCGGTGATGGGCACCCCATTTCTTATTGCTGTGCATTTGTCTGCAATGAAGTGGTAGACAGTGTAATTCTAGTGTTCATTTGTTTGATATGCTTTCTTTTATCTCCATACCAAGCAGTGCTTATTCATTTCTAGTCTAAATAAATTTTGGTATTTTTAATTGCGATTCTGCTTTCATTTGGATTTCATGCTTCACTTGCATGTGGCGCATTGCTGGTATGTCTTTTTTTCTTATATCAATGGACACAATTTCTTTCCAGGATGACTATATGCTGGCATGAAATTAACTAATTGACACAATGCAAAAATAGACAGACACACATATTTCTGTGTTTGTGTGAACTGTGATTAATTGAATGTACACTTATGCGCTCTAGAAAAACCATGCATTTCTGGTGCTAATAATTACCCCGTCTTTTTTCTGTTGCTTTATAAACTTGTCGGTGAACATAAATCTATACACATAACCCTTTATATTTCAAAATGAAATTAATCTCCACAAAAGAGGTCACTTTGGTGACATATTGTTTTAATTAACTTATTGCAAAATATATATATCAATATACCAATATTTGAAAAATAAATTTGCACCGAATTTTTTTTACAAAGTCAACGGTCAAAGTCAACTATTGACTTTGACCATTGACCTAACGGCTGGACTGGGTTGGGCCAACTCGGATCCTAAACCAGCCTGCTGGATCCATATTTTATGTGGGCCTGAATTTTTTTTTTATGAGCTAAAACCCATAATACCAGATAATTTATGTGGGCCTAAAGCCCACAACTTCTGTTTATTTGCTATGGGCCGAAGCCCACAGCCCAAAAAAAAAAACACAAACTATTACAGCCCCGGAGAATGGTGCAGCCGTTACAACTTGTGTAACCGGCCCCTTGCAGTCCCTTTGGCAGCTGTTACGTAACAGCTGCCCCCTTAATTGTCTCTTAATTATGTAATTGCACTGGCAGCCTGCCAGTGCAATCATTTCATATTCCTTTTTTTTTTTTTTTTAATCTTTAATTCTTCACCAGCGCTGGCAATGGCCAGCACTGGTCGGTGAATTCCTTCACCAGCCTTCACTGGCGCTGGCCTTCAAATCTTGTCTTTCAAGCCTTCAACACCATGACAATAATCATAAGCACGCTACTCATGATGAAAGTGCCACTACCAAAGCTTTTTGGCTGTATCTGGTGAGTAAAAGATATGAAAGTTTAGCATTTCATGCTTGCTTCATAACCCCAATGGACTGTTTAGTTCTTCGATTTGCTTATGATACTGAGGGTCGGCCATAATCTCAGTTCTCAGTTTTGGTTTGCTTTTTTGTCATACCAAATTGTGGCATTCAAGTATTTATGGAGAACTCTGTCTTCTGATAGCATGTTGCCACTGGTCACACGGTTGTAAATAGATTAAGAAACATTCTTATGTTTTTCTTCTATATTTTGATGTTAAATTATGTTGTGTTTTTTTGCCAGGAAATAACTGGAGGAAGAGGTGTGGACATTGCTGTGGAAGCCCTGGGCAAACCTTGTTAACTCTTTTGACTCCTTTTTCTAGAATATTCGAAAATCTTTTGACTCCTTTTTAACTCCTGCAACAGGTTCAAGTAATTGGCTCTTATGGAGGAAGGGCAAGGCAGGATCTTCCGAAGTTGGTCAAACTTGCAGAATCAGGTATATTCAATCTTGCTGATGCTGTTACTAGAAAATATGGTTTTGAGGAGGCTGGCAAAGCATTCCAGGATCTCAACCAGGGAAAAATTGTCAGCAGAGCTGTTGTTGAGATGATGTAATTGCTTTATTTCACTAGTGCGCCAGCTGCACACCCAGAATAGAGGCTTCTCTATAGTCTGTGCAGCATAATAAATCATAGTTCTTGACCCTTTTTGTCATTGGAATGCTATCTTGCCTGATCTCGTTCTACAATCCTCTTTAAAATCCATGTTCTGTTCATTTTTTAGTAGAAACTGTGATTCTCTCTTCATATTTTGAGGAATTTGAAGTGTTGAAATTTACTGAATGTTTGGCGGCAAAAAAGAGCAGACTATATTCTTAACGTACAAGTAAAAAATATCATTTTAATATATTTTTAAATAAAAAGTATTTTAAAAAACAACTGTAATTACACTTCTAAACATCTAGTTAGGGAATGACAATTAATTAAAATGTAATCTTTCGACCGTCAATAACATAATTTTAATTGTATGATAAAATAATTAATAGGGCCGTCCATAAGAAAAACTCAGTTCAAAATGATGGTGGACCTGGTTTACCTATGCATTCATTCGTATACATGGAAGAGAATGGTTTGAATTACGATTCGAAGCAAGCACTCCAGTGATGACAACTAGTACTAAATTAATGGTGATAAGTAAATATACAGTTCCATTGTCCTCATTTATCAGTCCAAAATGCCGCAAAAAAAACACCACAGATCCCGCACTCTGTGATCCAAAACATGTTCTCTGTTTATGCTAATATAAATTTGACGCAACTGGTGATTTTCCACTTTGGCAACTCTCTTATCAAACTACTTTCCAACCGCTGATCATCAGTAGTTGAAGAGCCTAGAGCATGCATATCAATCTCATGATCCCACTTCTCACCATGAATATCTGAATCTGCTTTACTTTTTTCCATTATCAAATGCACCCCACATTTTTCAACCCCATATTTTCGACCATCGTATAAGCATACTTCGACATTCAGTTCCAATTCCTCTACACCTTGCAGCGATTCCTCTAACCCGATCAACGGTACACGCTTTATCCAAGAATGCTTAGTGGAATTTCTGTCCAAAGTAATGAACACCTTCATGTCAAACAATTCAATACCATCGCTCTTATTTTTTAAAGTAGCGCAACCAATAGCAAAAAACAGAAGAGATGATATTTTTTGAGTGGCTTCATTGGTGAAGGCCAAGACCACCCAAAAAAGAAGCGCTTGGAGTTTATTACCGTACAGGACTGAAACTGAGGCCAAATGAAATGATAATGCAGATCCTTCTCCATGATGGCTGAACCATTCTGGTGTCTTACCACCAGCAAGGCAAATGTCATACTCTTTACCTTTGCAAAATCCCTATTGGTTTCAAGGAAAGTAATTAAAATTTGAGTTCGAAAAATTACCATATGTACATGCTAAATGTTTTTGTTCAATTTAAGAGACAGAGAAAGAGAGACAACCTGAATAAGACTCATCTTAGAGTTTTCAGATAAATTGTTGCAGTCATGCAAGTTAAAAATGGACCAGATATTGCCCGCAAACTCCATGCCTTGAATCTCTATTAAATTTCGGCACCCTTTTACATTCAGTGATGGTAGTCTTTCATGCTGAAGTGGTGCACTTACTCTTTCAATGGATGTGCAGTCAACAATAGACAAGAACAATACACTTGATGGAAGCTCTGAGATTGATAGAAGATTCTTGCATCTCTCAACCTTAAAACGCTGGAGCTTAGGAAGGCGACTAATGCCAGAAGGCAGATTGAAGAATCCATTTCCAGACAAATCCAAATCTTCAAGAAAGGACAAACTCCCAAGATCAATGGAGCTTATAGTGTCAAACAAACCAGCATAACTTAGATCTAGTTCTTTCAATGAGCTGAAACTAGTGAAAGAAGCTGGTAGCATAGCTATAGAACTAGAACAGCTTTTCAGTGAAACCCACAATGAAAATCTTGAAAACCAAGATTTAGATGGTGGATCAGGTGAGTAGAAAACATTTTTGTATCCACCAAATGATAATTTTGTTAGCTTCTTCAAATATCTAGCTGATGTAGGAAGTTGCTTAATTGCAGTACCCTTTGCGAACAACTCTGTTAAGGATTCTAGGCCACCCAAACTGTCTGGCAATTTCTCAAGTTGCGAGCACCTAGTAACGTTCAGAGTTTGAAGAGATTTTAAGCTACCCATGCTTTCTGGAAGACTCTTTAAGCTGTAACACTTCTCCAAATTCAACAAAACAAGGCTCTTCAAATTTCCAATAGATTGATGTACCTCAACCAAACTCGTGCATTCTATAAGTATCAGTCTCTCCAAACTAGGGAGTCCTCGGAAGTTTGGTGTTTTAACAAGGCACTTGGAATAGCTGAGATTGAGGATTTTCAGCTTGTTAAGAATCTGTCAAAGAAAATAGAAAATAAAATACAAATATTTCAGTGAAAAAATGTAACTCTACATTAAATCTAATTCGGGAAAATCTTGAGTGCTTATTACATATATTTTACCTTAGTCCCCTTCCAAAGTTTTCGGACTTTACTTCCTTGCATGTCAAGTATAACAAGCTCGCTTAGGTGAAAATCAGATGGCAAAGATTTCAAAGGGCATTCAAGCCAACAAAGCCATATCAACTCTCTGGGGAGAAGACTGTAGCTCCCTGCAAGATGTGCTCTTGTGATTTGCAGTAATTGTAAACGTCTCATTTTTGTAAACGATTTTGTGCTGAATGATCCCTGTACATCTAGTGCCAGACCTTCCACAGCCTCTGTTCCCTGAAAAGAGCCAAGAAACATTGAAATATCATGACAATAAACATGAGAATGTTGATACCAATTGAAGGTAACAACCCACGACCACCTAACATATTTGTTGCATATTCTTGTTTTTTTTAAACTCTTATTTTCTTATTATAATGACAATTTATCCTACAAAGAGATATAGAGAAATCCCATAAAAATTGTTGTTAGATTTTTATTTGTTTGTTGTGAAATATTGAATATTCATGTGATATCCTAAGTTGATGAATTATATATTGTTGTACGATAATTATGATTTAGTGATGTAGTATTGGCAAACTATTAACTTATTTATGTAAAATGACAAAAAAATCCATAAAGAGCAAAAATGCACTTTCCAACGCAACTAGTTCCTTAAAATTGCACAAAGGTCTAACAAGAAATTAAGATAAATAAGTGTAAAGTACAACAATCAATATTCAACGTAATGAGTTCTTACCATTTCCTTAGAGAGAACAGTGTATACATTTTTTGGAAGCACAATTCTGCTACAATTTCTAGGATGCTTACGCGACCTTTGACGAATAATCTCCCTTCCCATGTTTCGTACTATATCATGCATCCATAAACTATTTTGATTCTCGGTTTTAATTGCTATGAGAGACCTTCCAATGAGAGCTCTGAAAGCTACCTCTGGATGGCAACCGTAACGAGCACCTACTATATTTGCTACATAGTCCTTGTCTTGACCAACAAAAAAACACGCAATATCAAGGAATATCTCGCTTGAATCAACATCAAGTGCATCAAAACTTACTCTAAGCTTTCCTTGAATATCATCATGCGAAATATTTTTCCAATGAGTAATATCAATTTCCCATCCAGCATTGTCTCTTATGGACAAATGAGAACCTAGAATTTTAAGAGCCAAAGGAAGTCCTTCGCAGTAGTCCACTACCTTTTCTGAAAGCTCCTCATAATCCTTTGATGGATGGGTTTCCCTAAAAGCATGCAAACTGAAAAGCTGAAGAGACTGGTCTCGATCCAATTCCATAGCATGATACATCCCATCAACCTCTACTTCTGTTAGCATATGCTTGTTCTTAGTTACAACGATTATTTTACTTCCAGCACCAAACCAACATCTCTCTCCCATCAATGCCTCCAGTTGTTCTCTTTTGTCCACACCGTCAAAAACAACAAGAATGTTTTTACGATGAAGTCGTTCTTTGATCAAATTCATTCCTTCATAAACATTGTTGATCTTCCAAATGTTTGGTTTCAGAATATCATGAAGAAGGCGCTCTTGTAATTCAACCAGACCAGTCGGCTTATCTGATATTTCATTGACACCCGAAAGAAAACTGCTTCCCTCAAATCTAGAATAAAGGTTGTTAAACACAGCTTTTGCTATTGTTGTCTTCCCTATTCCAGCTATCCCATGTATCCCCACGATGGCAACATTATTTCTTGCACCTGTTAGCAAAGAAATAACATCCTGAACTCTGGAACAAATACCTTCTGGGTGCTTGGCTACGTGCAAGGTTTTGTTTCCCAATTTACAAGCTATATCATTGACAACCTTTTTAATGAGTTCTGCTTCATATCTGTTCATAGAGAAAGAAAGACATCAACGGCTTATAAGTTGTTAGATATTAATCCAGAATTTTCTAGCCTATGCCTCTCTAGAACTATCAAGGAAGTGCATCTTGAAAATCTAGCTCATCCATCTCTAGATATTCTCTTAAAAAAACAAGATCAATTCATCGTTTCATGTAAATGATAATCTATCAGAAGTCTATAGGCCAGCTATCAAACAGACCTAGCAGCCCTTCTTGGTAGTGTGAGTGTAAAGAAGAAAAACTATCGATATTTAATTTGAACAAAATTCTTTTATAATCACTATTTATCCGAGCCTTTGCCCAAAGTTTTATATCCAACATTAGTTAAATACAAGATCATTAGTTAACACCAGTCAGCACCAAAAAAAAAATCATAGTAAAAAATAATGTTGTTGACATGAGTTTTGGCAGGAAGAGAATTTTTTAAATATTAACTCAAAACCTATTTTAGTTGGTCAATCTTAAAACTTCATAACTTAAATTCATACCTAACTTGAGTTAATTTAAACCATATGATGATTGATCTAATGTAACACGGACAACTTGATGAGTTTAAAAACAACATAAATTGTTGTTCAATGTTGATTTGAACTTTAAGATTCAAAAATGAATGAATTGAAAATGAGATCCTCCATAAAAGTTGTGAGTGAGGGTGTTATGCTTCATATGGGACTAGAATCACTTAGTTTGGTGTTCTAGAACTTCAGATATAATGTAAAAATAGATATTTGCTACATCTATATATATTGCAATTAAAAACTAATATTTAATCGAAGTGGAAATATCAGGTTCAAATTGATTTGATAATAATAGCAAGATTGTTTCTGTTGATATGTGCAAGTGGATTTTGACAGAGAAGATAAAGATATACCCATTTGTCTCATTGTTTAAACCCCATCCAGATAGATTTGCAGCCTGTGCAAGAGCTTCTCTCCACCTGTTGACCTTCTCCATTTCTTCCTTGAAGTGTTCTTCATGTTCATCAAAAGCTTTTGCATAGCTACCGGTCTGTTTGCGGACATCTGAAGGATCCGTATCATAGAATATTGGAAGAACAACCTGGTGAATTTTTTGCCTGCACTCAATAATCTTTACTAGTTCGTCAAGACACCATCTAGAGGAAGCATAGTTTCTGGAGAATACCACTACAGAAATCCTTGATCCTTCGATTGCCCTGAGAAGTTGTAGGGAGATTTCTTCTCCTCTAGGAAGTTCATTATCGTCCCTAAAAGTATGAATTCCGACTTGGATTAAGGCAGAATACAGATGATCTGTAAATTGTTTGCGAGTGTCTTCTCCTCTAAAACTAAGAAAAACATCATAGTTCCATCTATGGCTATAGAACGATGACGTGGATGAGAACGAAGACTCAGAGTAAGCCATACAAAGGCCTACACAGGCTAACACTTCTTTGTTTTGTTTTTTAACAGAAACACAAACAAGTCCACCGATCCAAAATTCACCCAAGACTGCAAGGCTGGTTGTTAATCAATTATATATATTGCTCATGAATGAATAAATGGAAATGAATCCCCATTTCCAAGAATCCCATTTTGGGATTAAACTTGCAAGGATGTTTGGGTAAAAACAAAACCTACGAATGTAATAGACAAAAGGGAGATCACTTTTATAAAAATAGATTTGAAGTCTCCTCAGCATGAGAATTACTAAGAATTTAATTATTTATATATTTAAGCCAGACTAGGCCTAGTGTCATCACCCCTGCAATTGTCTATCAAGGCAGAAAAAAACAGAAGAAGAGAATAAACAACGAAATTAAAAGTAACAAGGCAATGGGGAGCGAGAACGAGCCAGCAAAACTACTTTTACCGTACCTGCAAAGAGCCGATGAAACTCTAGTCGCTTATTACTGTATTTCAATTTCTTAAACCCTAAGGCTCCTCTCTCAATTTCTCTCTGAATTGAAAAACTTGTAAGAACTAACAATGTTTCATGACACCGACCACGTCAAATTGGACTCGCTGAGAAGTAGAAGACCTGAAAAATCGGTTCCTGAAATGCAACAAGAGAATTTATTAGAAGTCCTGGGTCCGGTTGGTGCAGGTGGGTTTGGTAGATGTGGTGGAGTGCCAGCTGTGAGAGAGACAATAAGACTCACATTTGGTGGAAAGGAAGCTTTTTCCAAAAAAAATTTGCTCCATCTCCAGCAAATAATTTATTCTTCCCTTTTCTTGTTGCTAGCATTTCTATTAAAAAGAAAAATAACCAAATTAATGAAAGAAATGAAAATCATGGTTCTCTTTGATGAGAAATCAAAGCTAGAATTTTTTTGACAAATTTAGGGCTCAATTGTAACCGTATTTTGCCAAAAAATTGAAGAAAAATAAAAATTTAAAGTTTTTTTTTTAATTAGATTTTTAATAGGTCAATTTGATTCAAACATGATTTAATTATTTAAGAATTAATTTTGGTCCAATTGAAGGATTTAATTAGGTGGAAGGACTTAATTATACTTTAAATGAGTCAAATTAATTTTATTAGAGACTTAATTGATGAAAAATTAAGTTTGATAGCCTAATTTGAGCTTAATTGAGAAGATTAGAATTTTAGAAAACAAAATTTAATTTGTACAAAGTGAATTTTTTGAGATTAGAGGGAAAATTGCAAGAAAATCAAAGTTTTGTGGTCAATTGAGAGTCAAACTGTATAAATCCGACACCAATTACCAAAAAAAACACACACGTAAATTTAGAGATGCTATTGAAGTTTGGTGGGGTTAAAATTACATAAAATTTAAAATTTAAAATCAATTAAAAATATAATTAGACCAATTATAAATTGAGAATTCAAAATGAAACTATTTTGCAAAATTCAAAGGTAGCCAATACTTAAGTTTTGTATCTTGATATTATACAGTGCATACATGTCATCATCTCCATCATTGCGTATTCATCAGAAGTGGATAACACGACTTCCAAGAACTACCTATCTACACGCAACGATCAATTGAATAGCCACCTTCATTGCTATAATAGGCCAATTTGATTCAGTCATGACCCAATTAAAGTTTAATTATATTTAAAAATTAATTTGGGTCCAATTGAAGGATTTAAATAGGTGCAAAAACTTAATTATATTTTAAATGAGTCAAATTAATTTTATTAGGGACTTAATTGGTGAAAAATTAAGTTTGAAAGCCTAATTTGAGCTTTACACCATGAGCTTCTCCTCTTCAACAATGGCATTCTCCTCCTCTTTTCTTCTACGCTTAGCAACAACACTTTCTTCTCCTCCATGGGCGTCAACGATAACACTTTCTTCTCCACCATAGACCACCAATAGTAGCGACAACATCGTCTTCTTCCTCTCATAGTCACTATCAAGGTTGTTAAAATCGTGATTTTGACACAACACGGAAGGTGCTTCTGAAACTCAGATCGTAAAATCGTACCTTAATTTTACCATCAAAAATCGTAAAATCACAACTAAAATCGTGTAGGTTGAAAAATCATAAAATCGTAAGTAATATATTTTCGAATACAATACATCATAATTATGGCCATAAAACTTCATTAGTTAAGGTTTATACATGATTTAAAATAACTTAAAAATACATTACAAAACAATTATGTCCATAAAATTTCATAAGGTAAAAACTAACAAATTTAAAACAAATCTTCAACTTGCGTGCAATGTAAACTAAAACCAGTCTCATTTTCATTCCCCTCGCTATGTCCAAGACTTGCATCAATAGCATCACTATCGAAAGGATTATTAGTACCACCACTGGTGCTAGACACCGATATTGCTATTACTAGATCCAACTCCAACAATATTTAACCACAAACTCTTTGAATTAAAAGTTTCAAAATCAACTTCAGTGGCATGAGTACCAATCTCAACACCATTGAAAGTTTCTTCATCATTATTGTCTTCTTTTTCATTTTTTCTTTGTGTTGCACTATCAATAACATGAAGTAAATTAATGTCGATGAACCATCATGATGTATATCTTTTATAAGAGTTTGAAACAATTAAGATTTCACCTGTTTAACTACATTCACAAAGTATAATTTTCAGAATATGAATTTTCTCATATAAGAAAATAAACATAGTTAATTATCAGTCATCCATTCAATTAACCATTAACCAGTGGTGGTTTTAGGGAAATATAGTGCATATTTGGGAGTGTGGTTGAGATTGCTTTTGAAAATATTTTTTGTTCAGAATTGTATTAAAATGATATGTTTTAAAAAAAAAAATATTTTTGACACTAGCACATCAAAATAATCTAAAAGCACATTCTTTTTAATTTAAAGTAAAAAATAAAAATAAAAGTTTTTTAAATTTTTTCAAAAAGTATTTTACAAACATACTCCCATAAACCAACATGTGAGAATTTAACGATTTTTCATAATCACATACCACCACGAAAATTAATAAAAACATAACATAGCAATAATAGGAATCAAATAAGTTTTACGCTTAAAAATATCACAAGCCATGCGAAATATACATCAATAATAATAGCTGTATAAAAAATAAACACAAGGCAAGTTTTAATACCACGATAAAAAAAAATATGATCAATGTTGTGATGGTAATATTCCAATAAAACATGTATAAGAGTAAATACTATTCGCTCAAATCTATTTTGGTTCCTTTTCAATTTAATAATCATAAAAACTATTTATCTATCTATCTATATCTATATATATATATATATATATAAGCTTAACCATTTGATTTGATTTTGGTGATTGATTACGAGATTTTGGTCCCCGTTGTTATCCTATAACAATTAGGCATACAACTCACATCAACTTGGCAAGAAAGAAATAACTCCCTGATCGACCATGTGTGTGTTTTTAGTATGGTTAGTGTTGTTTTTAAAAATATTTTTTATTTATAAATATATTAAAATAAGATTTTTTTTTAAATTTATTTTTGATATTAGCACATGAAAATAATATAAAAATATAAAATAATTTTAATTTAAAATAAAAAAAATATTTTTTTCAAATTATTTTTTCTTAAAAATATTTTTGAAACGTAGTAAAATATCCGCTATATCCTGGTGACAGTTGAGCTTCCTCTCTATTGACATAAAATTTAAAATTCTAGCGATATTTTAAAAATATTATCAAATTATTTTTTTGTTGAGACTTGAGACCACTATCGAATTATTAACGGACAACATAAGTGTATGTTAACCAGCCACGTTCTTCGCAGCGCTGAAAACAAAATAGGTAACTACAAATTAATTATCTCTCGAAACATTTTTTTTTTAATAAAAAACCATTTTAATTCAAATCGATTGAGGTCAACACGTTTGGACTGTTCTTCATAACGAGCCCACTACGCCATGACTGAAGGCGTCGTGCCATGACACACTATCCTGTTAGCCACACTTTCAAACCATGTGAAGTATTTATGTCTCGTACTGAATATTTCAGAGAAAGAAAGAAAAAATCATAAATTCAGCAACCTAGTTTGACGGCCAAGATTTTCTGATCAAGTAACGATCTTCGATCATTCTTAATTGGGAACCCCGCGAAAACCGTGGGAGGCTATTTTAAATATTATAACAGGAAAAAACAAAAAGATAAAAAGGTAAGTGGGAACCAAGTCCAAATCCAATAGCATATCAAAATAAGATCGGTTAGGTCTCTTGGATTAATCAATTATTTTGAGATTTTTAATTAAATCGACATGCTCAATGTTTCATCACGTTATGGGTGATATGGCGAGATTCCATTTCTTAGTCCTTGTGCTATTGGTCATGAGAAAATCTACAACACCATGGTTTGGATTGTAGATCATGTTTATAGTTGTACCCAACCAGTGATAACCTTGTAAGCTTCTTCAAATACCCAGTTGAAGCGGGAAGTTGCTTGATTGCAGTTCCATTTGCTAACAACTCAGTTAAGGCTTCCATATCACCCAAGAATTCTGGCAATCTTCCAAGTTGTGAGCACAAACTAATATTTAGAGTTTCAATGGATTTCAAGTTGTAAATGCTTCCTGGAAGAGTTTTTATCTTGCAACTGTTAGAGTATATATTCTGGAATACTAAAAATATATTCTAGAATGTAGTATAGGATATTTGACACATGTATATAAAGTTGTTACTAACACACGGTGTGTGTGCAGAAACATTACAACAGATTATATTCAAAATTTCCTTCTGTCTTTGAACTCTCTCTCTCTCTTCTTCTCTGCACAATTTCTTCACTCTTTTACTAATCTCAACATGGTATCAGAGCTATTTTGCTAGCGCATGAATTGATCCAATCTTCCACAATCTGATTCTTCAATGGATCATTAAAAAAAAAAAAAAAAAACAAACAGCAGCAGCAGCAGCAGAGCAAGCACCATCATGTATCGTGAAGAGGAGTGCACACATGCACAACTTCTTGTTCCTGTAAGTTTACCTCAATACAGTCTTCTGCTTCTGCGAATTTGATGTTTTCTTTAAAGCTCGATCAGCTCTTTGACCACTGCTCCTCCTCTCTCCACTGTCTCCAATCCTTAAATCAAACATTTAGTGTTCAAAGAGTCTACTGAAAGCCACACACAAAAATCATAATCTAGTCTCAGTAATACTCTTAACTCTTTAGTCTCTGTGCAATAAATTACTGGATTCAAATTTTGCACAACAAAAAGTGAAGCTCAAACAGAGCAACAGCAGAGTGAAAAAAAAAAGATTAAACAGAGCAGCAGCAGAGTGAAGAAGAAGAAGAAAAGAGCAATCGAGGGAGAGGAGAACTGATTTACCAGAGGTGTGGGCTTTGGTCCTGGAGTCGCCGGCGCGGTATTTGGCGTGAGATGGTGGTTCTAGATCAACGTCGTTGTTTCCAATACCGTTATTTGACGGTTCTCCATCTGGTTTTCTGAATTTAGAGCAGCATCAGTGGGCTTATTAGCACAGAAATCAGGAAAGGCAGCTAAGGTTCCAAACAAGCCATTCAGATTGATTCCTTGCTTGTGACCACTACCTTTGTCGATGGTATGGCACTGAGCACACTTAGTCTTAAAGATCTTCTCTCCCACTTTAGAATCGCCAGGACGTGCTTCAGCGAAAGCTGTCATTTCATCTGGTTTTGCAAGTAGAAGAGGATGAGGCGGCTGCTGGTAAAGGAATAAGTAGAAACCCTAGATGTTATGATTTTTGTAGTGTCGTTTGTATTGTTCTGTTGTTTGTTGTGCTGCTGTTTTGATCAGTTGTTATAATAAAAAACAGAAAAAAAAAATAAAACAATATCATTGAGAGTTACAAAATAAATTCTTACACAGATTAAGAAATTCATCGGCAAATGAATACTTCAGAAAAACTGAAGTAGCCAAATGTAAAACTTCAGAAAAACTGAAGTAGACAAATGAAATTCAAACCCATTCTATCACCTCTCTTAGGGCAAGTCCAACAGCAATGCTATTTAAAGAGCCAAAGCTAAAAAAATGTTATTTTAGCATTTTTGGTTCATTTTGTCATCTCCAACGGGAGAGCTATCTCAAGAGCTAAAATAGTTCTTCCTTTCACCATCTGCTATTTGTAGCAACCCAAACAGAAGAGCCATAATAAATATTCTCATTGTTCAACGTAAATAAATCACCGTCCTCTCTTCATCTCCGTTTCCTCCATCTCCCTAGGCGTCGCAAGCAGCAGGAAAGCCAGATGGGTCTGATTCTCCAGCAAGAAAATCTTGCATGTTTTACAAGAACGGTCTTGGAGTTGTTGATTTGGGGTGAGAGGGGGTATAGGATAAGAAAGGGAACGTTGGAAAAGGGAAGTTGTGGTAGTGAGGGAAGTGGTGGGTGCCTGCGGATGGTGGGTAAGAAGGGGGAGGGATTTGTTGGGGTGGAGGAATCTTGACGAGAATAGGAGGAGGAGGAGAAGGGGAGGAAGAAGGACTTTGAGGTGGTGGTGTGGATGTGGGTGTTAGAAATAATATAAATCATATTATGGGGCCTCACTTACAAGCTTAAGCTTTTAGGTGAGATGGTTCCTTAACATGGTATCAGAGCCTTGTTGACCCAGCAGTCACGAGTTTGAATCTCACCACCCCCATTCTATTTGATAAAAATCAAGCACAAGGTGATATGGGCCTGTACAAGTTTCAAGCCCAAAAGGCTTTCACTTGAGGGGGTGTGTTAGAGAATAATATAAATCATATTATGGGGCCTCACTTACAAGCTTAAGCTTTTAGGTGAGATGGTTCCTTAACAGTGGGCATGAAGAATTTGTGAATGTCAAAAGGAGGAGGTTGTTGTTGAGGATTTGGAGATGCCATGGCGAGAGAGAGGGAGGGGAGTTGGAGAGCGAGAAGCAGATGGAGGTAATTAATTAAAAAAATTTGGTTGAATAAATTTTGATTAAGCTGCAACGTCATTGTTTTAGCAACTGTATTAATTTGATTAAATTATTTGTAATAGAATGTATTTTTAATTAATTATATTTTGTTTGTTAATATTATTAATTGATAATATATTATTGTGCTATTAATTCAAAATTTAATAATTATAATGTTGAAGTGTTTTTTAAAAGCAATTATTTAATTATATAACTTACTCATATTAATTATATAATTAATTGCATAATTAAACTATATATAAAATAATTGCACTATATTTAAATCATATAAAAAAAATAGCTCTCTAAAATGGCTTTTACCATTGGAGTACACATCAGCAAAAAACCCATATATACACTATTCAAAGAGCTATTTTAGAGATTTGGCTCTTCAAAATAGCTCTTGCCATTGGACTTGCTCTTACCTCCCATTTCTTTCTTCTTATCCCTCTCTTCTCAAAGATGAAAAACTTCAGAAAAACTGAAGCAGACAAATGAATTTTCAATCAAGAAATAGACAAATAAAATGTCTTCTCTCTCTTCTATTTCCTTTGCCATTTGAGAATTTTTCTTTTTCTTCTCAATCGCATTCAAACTCCTCTTTTCTTTACATAGTGATTTTTGTCAAAAAGGATTCAGTACTCATGTGTTTTGTTTTCATTGTTGCAATCTCATGCTTGGTTTGTCAAAGCAAGAGATTGAGGGGGGATGTTAGAATATATATTTTGGAATACTAAAAATATATTCTAGAATGTAGTATAGGATATTTGACACGTATATAAAGCTATTACTAGCACACGGTGTGTGTGTGCAGAAACATTACAACAGATTATATTCAAAATTTCCTTCTCTCTCTGAACTCTCTCTCTCTCTCTCTCTCTCTTCTTCTCTGCACAATTTCTTCACTCTTTTACTAATCTCAACAGCAACATCCCTCCAAATGCAACAAAACAAGTCTTTTTAAATGTCCTGACAATGAAGCGGAATGACATTCTCATATAATCTTTTCATTTTTCCATTTGCTACATTCCATTAGCAGATACTTCAGATCAAAAGTGGTTGTTTTCATGATTTTTTGAACTTCTGCAGGCCATTTGGCAGTTTTCATCGCATTCATCATCTCATTTACGTTCTACTCTGCTTTATTTTGGCCATGTTTCATTATTTAAATCTACATCATTGAGTCTGAAAACTACACATTGACCATAATTATTAGGAAAAATACATATCGAAGTAACACTTGTGCCAAATTTCTTCTGGTCCTTAAAGTTTATGGCTGCATGACTAGGAGACTAGGCTAAATGACGAAAATAAAAGAATCCAACATGGAGATTATCATGTTACGAAAATAGATTCCTGTCTTGTTTCACTGTATCGAGGTCCTGATTATGAACAGTACTTTTAGATCCATGATTTAAAGACTGGTGAATTGCTGTGGACTCCATTAATTGTCACTGGACACTCAATTGGAGGATCAGTTGCTTCTCTATTTACCTTATGGCTTTTAGACAACATAAAAAAAATTCACCCCCCTCCGAAGTTCCCCCCTCTGCATCACTTTTGGCTCGCCATTTATCGGCAATCAAGGACTCCGACAAGCAATATTAGAATGTTCAACATGGAATTCTTGCTTTCTCCATGTCGTCGGCAACAAGGACCTGTTTCCAAAAGCTTCCATTTCCCACAACGATACTGCTCAATCTGTTTCAGGGGATGACAAGGCTTTCGGTACATTTATCTCATGCATGGAGATGGTAGTAATGTGAATTGTGAATTTTTTGTTCTTGATTTTCAGATTTCGATTCAAGAGATGGGTTTATCTCATCTGATCCAAAGATCAATCACCAAGAAACTAATCCCTTCAAAACCCTCAAATATTATATCTTCTTCCTGGTTTCTAGCTGATACCACTGCCAAGTCTTTCGATCTTAGTGGTGGTTCTAATGGCGCCAAGATCAATTCTTTTGATGGTAATCACAGATTGAAGATTTCAAAGAGCTCATACCATGTTAGCTCTGGTGGCTTTACGCGTGGAGTTGTTTTCTGGGAGCCCAATATGCCTGTTACCATTGAAGAGTTTCAAATGCCTCGTCCTAAAGCTGGAGAAGTACTTATAAAGACTAAAGGTGAAATCTTTGATCAGCTGTCAAACACCCCTTTGATTTCTTGTTTATGTTGATTTTTGTGGATTTTGTTTTTGTTTTTGGAGTCATTATATGTCTTTTTTGGCTGTAGCTTGTGGGGTTTGTCACTCTGATCTTCATGTTATAAAGGGCGAGATTCCATTTCCTAGTCCTTGTGCTATTGGTCACGAGATCACCGGAGAAAAACTATTGAAAGGTACATAGATTAGTACAAGGTGAAATCAAGTCTTCTTTCTTAATGATTTTGTGTGATTCTTTATATATGGAGAACTCTGTCTTCTGATAGCATGTTGCCACTGGTCACACATTTGTAAATAGATTAAGAAACATTCTTATGCTTTTCTTCTATATTTTGAAGTTAAATGATGTTGTGTTTATGTTTTCCAGGAAATAACTGGAGTAAGAGGTGTGGACAATGCTGTGGAAGCCTTGGGCAAACCATTGACATTTTCACAGTGCACACCAAGGTAGTTAAACTCGCGAGTCAACTCGCAAACTCGTACGAGTTTGCGAGTTGGCCCAGCAAACCTGGTTGGACTGGAAAGAAAAATCGAAACCGGTCAAACTCGGTCAAAATCGGGTTGACTCGTAAAATCGGGTTGACTCGTTCCGATTTTACGCGTTCAGTCGGCTTTGAGTTTTCATCTTCAGATTTCAATCTTTCTTTTCAAAATAGTCATTGAAGATGAAGATTGAGAAAGAACAGAGCAAAGGAGAAGAGGATGAGGGAAGAGGATGAGGGAGGGAGGGCGGCGGCGTGAGAGCGAGAGAAGAGAATTGGAATCCTTTAGGGTTAAGTTAGTGGCACTACTAAAAAACAGGCCACTTTGCAACGGACTGATCCGTTGCAAATAACAAAGAAAGCCGTTGCTAATATTAATTAGCAACGGCATTTGCAACGGACACAATCCGTTAGAAACAAGTCGATTCAAATTTAGTTTGCAACGGATTATCCGTTGCAAAATAATTTGCAACGGATAATCCGTTGCAATTTCTTCTGTTTGCAACGGCGGGTCCGTTGCCGTTGGCCGTTGCAATTGCAACGGCTAATAGCATGCAATGAATTATATTAGCAACGGAAGCTGATGCAAATTAAGTAGTTACCCGTTGCAACTGCTAATTAATTTTTGAAATCCAATTAAAATATATTTATTTTTTAGTTAATTATGAATAAATATTTTTATTAATATTATTGATATATTATTAATATTGAGAACTAAATATTGTTGAAATAAAAATTTCATAAATTAAAATATAATACACCAGATATTCGGTTACATTTACATGTAGAAGTAAATCTACATGGAATAAAAAAATACATATTCGAAGTGTTTAAAAAAATACACATCTTCTCTATTCTAATCAATATGAACCATCAAATATACACAAAATACCCAAGCAGAAGGGCAAAAGTTATATTACGCTTCAGGAGTCAAGCTCGTCTTTTGCTTTCCATCTGCATCCTTCAATGGGAGCTTCCCCTTTTTGTGAACCTACAAGGATATTGAGCTTCCCGTCGAAAGCAGAGGTGAAGGAACCAAGCAGCTTCTCCCTGTCGTCTTGGGAACTGAGGTCGCAAACCGAGCCACTGACAGAAAACCCTTTAGCTTCCCATTCTTTTATCCTCTCATTGAGCTCTTTCTCGTTGCGTGAACATGTATACACTCTTGCCCCAAATCCTGCCAGTTCTTCAACAATCGCAAATCTGATTCATCAAAAACAGTAATCAGATATCTAAGGATTGAGATAGGAAATAATTACAAAGGGCGGAGAGAAATTAGAAAGAGAACTAACCCTATGCCTCTGGTTCCACCAGTGACTAGCGCTGTCATACCCTTGAGAGACCATAAAACTGAAAAAGAAATGCAATAAAACGAGAAAATAACAGAGGAGCCAGATCTAAGAAATAAAGAGGCGAGGAAATAAAGAGAGATCTAAGAGGAGACCATCTCCGTCCTTATCGAATACGCTGAAAGCTTCCTTGAACTCGGAGATCTGGTCGTCGGTGAGCTGATCGGCCATTTTTGTTTGGAGAGAAGGGAATATATGAGAGGTAGATAAATATATAAAAAAAAGGAAGTGGCTGGCTGGCGAGGGATGGAGGGGGGCTGGAGAGGAGGCTGGAGAGGGAGAGGAGGCTGGAGAGGGAGTGGGGGCTGGCGAGGAGGCTAGAGAGGGAGTGAGCGAGGGAGTGGGGCGGCGCAATTGGAAAAATGTGAAGGAATGTAGGGTTTGGGTGGGTGGGTGGGGGGTTTTATATTAATTATTATTATTAATTATAATAAAATTCATTTTTTAATAATAATTAAATTCATTTTTTTTTAATTTAAATATAATTAACAAATAATAATTAACTATTAATTATTATAAAATAATTAATTATATTAACTATTAATTATAATAATAATAATAATAATATAATAATAATAATTAATATAATGAATTATTATAATAATTATTAATTATTATAATATAATAATTAATTATATTAATTATTATTATTATTATTATATTATTATTATTATTATTATTATAATAATAGTTAACATAAAAAAATAGGAGTATTAATTTGTAATTAATTTGATTAAATTATTTGTAATGGAATGTATTTTAATTAATTATGTTTGAACTTATTGGTTATTTATTAATGTGTTCATTTTATTTTCTTAAGTTTTTCTAGCACTCAAAGACAATAAGTAACATTAATTAACTTCAAATACAACAACCATAAAAAAAAAAAACATACAATAAGTAGCTTAAATTTCAAATTTCAAATATTGCGGATCTTTTAATTATATTTCAATTTATTTTTTTAATTTAAACATGATTAAAAAAATAATTTTATTGTTGGAAGGTTTTTCAAAAGCAATTATTTAATTGTATAATTTACTCCTATTAATTGCATAATTAAACTAAATTCAAAATAATTGCATTATATTTTAAATAATATAAAAAATAGCTCTTCAAAATATCTTTTACCATTGGAACACATATCAATAAAAAAATCAAATATACATTATTCAAAGAGCCATTTTCAAGATTTGAATCTTCAAAATGGATCTTGCCATTGAACTTGCTCTTACAAAGAGGTTGAGCCAGATTCGGAGTAGTTGAAGGAGGTGAAGTTGGGTTAGAGAGTTCGGATTGGGTCGGATTATCCATAATTAAAGGTTTTGAAATGAAAATGACAACATGTTTTTGTGGCTGGTCCTCATGGGATTTAAGTTAGATATATTGCTTAGAACCTGACAGAGCACGCACACGTGCATGCGCTGGTGATGAATTATTTGATTTTATGCTTCAAAATTGTTTCTTGCATTTTTTTAGTAATTTTTTGATGTTTTATATTAAAATATATATTTTTTTGAGATTTTTTTATATTTTTATAGTAAAATAACTATTCTATCCTGATATAAGATAAAAACTAAGAGTTAACAAAGGAGGTGTCACAGTGATTTCACATACTATTGCACGGTAAAATAACTCTTTTACCCATGATAAGACAAAATTGAAGAGTTGAATGTAGGGGTGCTATATTAATTTATCATTTTTTATTCTTCTTTTCTGCAAATACTATGTACGCATCTGACACGCCCGCCGACAATATTTGACCTGACGCACACCTTATTTTTGTCTATATTTATATATGTGTGCTCTTAGTTTTGATTTTTAATTTTTATTATTTTCTTATTTGTTAAGGTGGTAACTTTTTGAAAAATTTTGTTCTTAGATTTTAGTTTGTGTTTATGATCATTTGAAAATTGATATTTCTTATATTTTTCTCTTTGTTCTTTCTTTTAGTTTTTTTTTTTATTTTCAAGACAAATAATTTTTTTCCAGCTAATATTTTTTTTTCATTGATTTTGTTTGCTCTTTTGTTATAGTTTTTAGGCTTTTTTATTCTTTGATTTAATTTTGTTTCATTATTGATGCAATAATAATAATAATAATAATAATAATAATAGTTTTAGTTTTAATTACTTTTCATTTGCAACGGATTCGCCGTTGCAAATTTAATTTGCAACGAACAATTTTGCAACGGATAATCCGTTCCCACATCCGTTGCAAAATTGTCCGTTGCAAATTAACTTTGCAACGGCGAAATCCGTTGCAAACCATGTTTTTTTTTTTTTTTTCTTCTGGAATTGGTTTAGCAACGGATTAGCCGTTGCAAATTTAATTTGCAACGGACAATTTTGCAACGGATAATCCGTTGCAAATGCCGTTGCAAAATTGTCCGTTGCAAATTAAATTAGCAACGGAGAATCCGTTGCAAACCATGTTTTTTTTTTTATTTTTCTGGAATTGGTTTAGCAACGGATTCGCCGTTGCAAATTTAATTTGCAACGGACAATTTTGCAACGGAATTTTGCCGTTGCAAAAATCCGTTGCAAACACACCCCTTTTCTAGTAGTGTGGGGGGCTAGCTTTTATATTACTTATAATAATAATAATAAAATAAGCAGGTTCTTTCTAATGGGGGGTCTACGGGGGGATGGGTTATAAATTATTATTAATAATAATAGTGGTTTATACGGGGGAGGGGTTATGATATTATTATTATTATTATTATTATTATTATTATTATTATTAATAATAATAATAATAATAATAATAATAATAATAATAATAATAATAATAATAATAATAATAATTAGCATAAAAAATAATTTTTAAAAAATCCTATTAATTTAAGATAATAAATAACATTAATTAATTTCAAATACAACAACCATAAAAAAAATGTACAATTACTTGAAAAACATAAAATAAGTAGTTTAAATTTCAAATCTCAAATACTGTGGGTCTTTTAATTATATTTAAATTCATTTTTTAATTTTAAATATAATTAAAAATAATAATTTTTGTACGGACATATTCGGGTATGATCTTTCTACGATTTTACGATCCGATCTTACGATCCGATTTTTCAGAGCCCTTTCCGATTCGTGTCAAAATCTCGATTTTGACTACCTTGGTGCACACAGAGTGTAAGAGATGGAGGAAAAGCTGTGATAATTGGACTTGCACAGGCTGGAGCAATAGGGGAGATCGATATCAATCGTTTGGTCCGTCGAATGGTGGGTATTTATCAATGGGTGTCATACGTCTACTTGTGCATTTTTGGTCAATATCTTGGAGAACCTTTTCATTAAAACCAACTCATCTCTGTCCATGTATCTATGTTTTTATTTTGGAATGCCCTTTCAAGACGGTCGAATTTCACAAGTAAAATATAATGTATTTAGTTTATCCCTGTTACATAGCAACGTGTGAAGTTATGAAAAAAATATTCTCATTGCCGTTCCCTTGTTGGAAATCAAAGAAGCAAAAAATCAACAATAATAAAAAACTGGAAATTTCAGTAGAACAAGAACAATAAAGAACACTAAATTCCAGCAAGTAGGAGCAGAATCGAAGGTTGGGTTACTGTCATCCCTCTTCTCTTATTTATAGCAAAATTGAAGTGTTACATTCAAATAAAAACTCTAGTTTGATTACAACTCCTTCTCCTTATCTTTGTTCTAGATAAACTTAGAGTTTGTAGTTGTAATTGAAATGATATTGATCAAAACAATTAATCTTTATTTAGGTAAGAAAAACATGGTAGATAAATTCTAATCTAACTCTAATACCTTGTTGTGATCTCCTCAATCTCCATCCTTTAGATGTCGTGGACTTTAGCCTTTACTCTTCTACCTTCAGCAATCTTGGAGTCCAGAAATTTCAACACCCTTGAGCAAATGGAAGCTATTTTTATACCCCTTTTTAACTCCTGAAGTGGTCTTTTCAAATATTTATTGTGATAAATAAATAAATAAGTGGTGAGCATCGAATATACAATTTTATTGACGTCGCTGAAGAAGTCTACAAATATTTATGCAACGGGTGATTTTCCACTTTTGCAACTCTCTTATCAAACTACTTGCCAACCGCTGATCATCAGTAGTTGAAGGGCCTAGAGCATGAATATCAATCTCATGATCCCACTTCTTACCATGAATATCTGAATCTGCTTTACTTTTTTCCATTATCAAATGCACCCCGCATTTTTCAACCCAACATTTTCGACCATTGTCTAAACTTACTTGGACATTCAGTTCCAATTCCTCTACACCTTGCAGCGATTCCTCTAACCCGGTCAACGGTACACGATGTATCCAAGAATGCTTAGTGGAATTTCTGCCAAAAGTAACTGTCGCCGACGTGTGAAACAATTCAATACCATTGCTCTTATTTTTTAAAGTAGCGAAACAGATACCATAAAACGGAAGAGATGTTTTTGGAGTGGCTTCATTGGTGGAGGCCAAGACCACCCAAAAAAGAAGCGCTTGGAGTTTATTACCGTCTGGGACTGAAACTGAGGGCAAATGAAATGATAATGCAGATCCTTCTCCACGATGGCTGAACCATTCTGGTATCTCACCAACAACAAGGTAAATGTCATAACATTTACCTTTGCATAATCCCTATTGGTTTCAAGGAAAGTAATTAAAATTTGAGTTCGAAAAACTACCATATGTACATGCTAAATGTTTTTGTTCACGTTAAGAGAATGAGAAAGAGAGACAACCTGAATAAGACTCATCTTATAGTTTTCAGATAAATTGTTGCAGTCATCTAAGTTCACAATGTACCAGCTATTGTCAGCAAATTCCATGCTCTGAATCTCTATTAAATTTCGGCACCCTATTACACTCAGACATGGTGGTTCTTCAGTAAATCCCAAGATCAATGGAGATTATAACGTCAGACAAACCAGCATAACTTAGATCTAGTTCTTTCAATGAGCTGAAACTAGTGAGAAAAGCTGGTAGCATAGCTATAGAGCTAGAACAGCTTTTCGGTGAAACCCACGATGAAAATCTAGAAAACCGAGATATAGATGGTGGATTAGGTGAGCAGAAAACATTTTTGTATCCACCAAGTGATAACTTTGTTAGCTTCTTCAAATATCTAGCTGATGTAGGAAGCTGCTTAATCGCAGTACCCTTTGCAAACAACTTTGTTAAGGATTCTAGGTCACCCAAATTCTCTGGCAATTTCTCAAGTTATGAGCACTCAACAACGTTGAGAGTTTGAAGAGATTTTAAGTTTCCCATGCTTTCTGGAAGAGTCTTTAAGTTGTTGCAGTCCTTCAAATTCAACAAAACAAGGCTCTTCAAATTTCCAATAGATTGATGTACCTCAACCAAACTCGTGCATTCTACAAGTATCAGTCTCTCCAAACTAGGGAGTCCTCGGAAGCTTGGTGTTTTAACAAGGCACTTGGAATAGCTGAGATTCATGATTTTCAGCTTGTTAAGAATCTGTCGAAGAAAATAGAAAATAAAATAAAAATATTTCAATGAAAAAATATAACTCTACATTAAATCTAATTCGGGAAAATCTTGAGTGCTTATTGCATATATTTAACCTTAGTCCCCTTCCAAAGTTTTCAGACTTTTCTTTTTTGCATGTCAAGTATAACAAGCTCGCTTAGGTGAAAATCAGGTGGCAAAGATTTCAAAGGGCATTCAAGCCAAGAAAGCCATATCAACTCTCTGGGGAGAAGACTGTAGCTCCCTGCAAGATGTGCTCCTATGATTTGGAGTAATTGTAAACGTCTCATTTTTGTAAACGATTTTGTGCTGAACGATCCCTGTACATCTAGTGTCAGACCTTCCACAACCTCAGTTCCCTAAAAAGAGCCAAGAAACATTAAAATATCATGACAATAAACTTGAGAATGTTGATACCAATTTAAGGTAACAATTCACGACCACCTAACATTTTTGTTGCATATTCTTGTTTTTTTTAAACTTCTATTATTCTTATTATAATGACAGAAAGAAATATAAAGAAATCTCATAAAGAATATTCATGTGATATCCTAAGTTGATGAATTATATATTGCTGTAAGATAATTATGAATTAGTCCATAAAAACTGATTTAGTGATATAGTATTGACAAACTATTAACTTATTTATGTAAAATGAAAAAAAAAACTTCCATAAAGAGCAAAACTGCACTTTCCAACACAACTAGTTCCTTAAAATTGCACAAAGATCTGACACGAAATTAAGACAAATATATAAAATGTAATGAGTTCTTACATTTCCTTGGAGAGAACAGTGTATGCATCTTTTTGAAGCACAATTCTGCTGCAATTTCCAGGATGGTTATGCGACCTTTGACGAATAATCTACCTTCCCATGTTTCGTACTATATCATGCATCCATAAACTATTGTTAATTGTTATGAGAAACCTTCCAATGAGAGCTCTAAAAGCTACCTCTAGATGGCAACCGTAACGAGCACCTACTATATCTGCTACATAGTCCTTGTCTTTACCAACAAAAAAACATGCAATATCAAGGAATATCTCACTTGCATCCACATCAAGTGCATCAAAACTTACTCTAAGCTTTGCTTGAATATCATCATGCGGAATATTTCTCCAATGGGCAATATCAATTTTCCATCCAGCTTTGTCTCTTGTGGACAAATGAGAACCCAAAATTTTAAGAGCCAAAGTAGTCCACTACGTTTTCTGAAAGCTCCTCATAATCCTTTGTTGGACGGGTTTCCCTAAAAGCATGCAAACTGAAAAGCTGAAGAGACTGGTCTCGATCCAATTCCATAGCATGATACATCCCATCAACCTCTACTTCTGTTAGCAGATGCTTGTTCTTAGTTACAACGATTATTTTACTTCCATCACCAAACCAACATCTCTCTCCCATCAATGCCTCCAATTGTTCTCTTTTGTCCATATCGTCAAAAACAACAAGAACATTTTTACGATAAAGTCGTTCTTTGATCAAATTCATTCCTTCATAAACATTGTTGATCTTCCAAATGTTTGGTTTCAGAATATCATGAAGAAGGCGCTCTTGTAATTCAACCAGACCATTCGGTTATCTGATATTTCCTTGACATCCGAAAGAAAACTACTTCCCTCAAATCCAAAATAAAGGTCGTTAAACACAACTTTTGCTATTGTTGTCTTCCCTATACCAGCTATCCCATGTATTCCCACGATGCCAACATTATTTCTTGCACCTTTTAGTAGTAAAAAAAAATATCACAATATATAATTAGTCTCTCCTATTGTTTAAGGAAAAAGTTCCAAAAATAATATATATAAAAATTTAGGACAATTAACAATTTTGTTACATGTTAAAAAATTTGGTGCCGACTGTGGCGAAATGCAGGATAATTTTCTATTTTATTATTGTAGATAATTTGGCTCAATTTTTCTACATGACTTATCTACGTGTGAATTTGTATATTTTTTTCGTGATATGAGATCTAAAATAACATTGACCGATGAAATTTTATCACAATTAGTATTGTTGTCATTATAAATATTATTATACGTAATTAATATTCTAATTATTATTGGTCATATAATCGATGACACCGTAATTATTGTTTAAAAAAGAAATTAATGTGTTTCATTTTTTAAGATTTATTCCTCATATTATTATATTAAAAATATTTTAGAGCACTGATAGTAAATTATAATTTTTAAAAAATAATAAATAAGTTATTTAATTTTTTTATATATATATATATATATTAAGGTGCTAATATTAAATAAATATCAAAATATATAATTAGTCTAACATATTTATAAGAAACAAAATATCACAAATAATTATTATCATTATTTTGAATGTCTTATCTATAATAATTAGAAATTTTAACACATAACAATATTAACGAAAAAGAAATTAAAAAATGAATAAATGAAAAACAAATATATATTATTAGCTTTTAAAAAAATATTTGACTTGAAGAATAAAAAAAAATTTAAAAACAAAGATAAAAAATAATAAATATGAATTTTCAAAGTGAAAAAATTGGGGCAATTTATCTACAATGAAAAAATATATGAGCCAATTACCCTCCACTTCGCCATAGCCATAAATAATTTTTTTAACATGAAAAAAAAGGTTAATGGTCTTAGATTTTTTTTTATAATGCTATATATCTGAGCAAAATAATCAGCGTACAAAACTTTCGGTTCTTAATATAGCAAAATTATTTACAATAATAATAATTATTGTATATTAGATTTTTATATATTCATTTTATTATGCTAAACGCGTTTAAAATAATGATGACGATTATTTTTAAGGATTTTTCTCTTAAAACTAATTATATATTTTGATATTTTTTTAATATTAACACCTTAAAATATATATAATAAAAATCAAGTTTTTTGAAAACAATTCTCAAAGTAATTTAATCTTAGTATTCTGGAATACTTCTTTTTAATAATATGAAGAATAAATCTTGAAAAATAATAATAAAAAAAAATTCTTTTTATAACGATAACGATAGTTGAACAATAATATTGTCAATAATGATTAGAATATTAATTATTTATAATAATTGTGACAATAACAGCTATAATAATTGTGATAATTTAACAATCATGATAATAACAATAAGAATAATAATCAAGATAATTCATTAAATGATGTTGTTTTTGTGGACAAATTACTTATGTAACTTTTTTATGTATGATATTTCAAATCTAATATAATATGAATAAAAAATATACGAAGCTACACATAGATACAACAGGTGAATTTTTTTTGTCAAATTATCTACAAATACAAAATATATGAGTCACTTGCCTACGATTCGTCATAGATAAAACCAAATTTTATAATATATCAAAAAATATTAATGTTCTTGATATTTTTAATAATGCTATACATTAGAGCGAAACAATCAATCTACAAGACTTTCAATTATTTATTATAAATAATGCATAAGAGAGGGTTTTACTTTCATTTCACACCACCAAAGGTGAACTTACTCTATTTTTTAACTAAAACTACATTTAATACAAAGATAAATTCTAATAAAAATTAAAAGTCAAAATTAAGAGTATAGATACATAAATACAAACAAATTATTTAGAATTATACCAAAATTACTGAAAAATAAAGGGATCGAAACTAAATCAAGAAATAAAAGAATTATTTATATTTTCCTTACAATATTTTTAATTTATTTAATTTAATCCTTCCATTTAAATTATTTGCATATTTTATTTTCATTTCGGCCCATATACTTTGAATTCTTTTTTCAGATATATTCTAAATAGTCTTTATTTTTGTCCATGTTTATATATATGCTCTTAATTTTGGTTTTTAATTCTAATTATTTTCTCTTTTGTTTAGGTTGTATTTCTTAGAAAAAATAAATTCTTAGATTTTAGGTTGTTTTGTTAAAAAAAATACTTTTACAATATTTTTATATATAATATTTGATATCTAATATAACATAAACAAAAAAAATAAGGGGCAACACATAAATAAAATGGGTAGATAAATTTGAACAAGTTATCTACAGTTAAACACAGTCATTTCCCCTGTGTTTCGATTAAAATATTCCTTTTAAGCAAAAAAAACTCATTTATAACAGATTTAATCTATTATAATTTTACTAATTAAATATTGATGTAAGCAATTATAACATGCACAAAATCAATGAGTTTACTATATAAAAAAAAATCCAGCGCAATGTGCGGGCAAATAACCTCATATTATCTTATAAGCTAAATGGTGTCCTGGGCGAGTTGCTGTGCACAAGTGACACAAATCATTGTGGATGACTCTCATTTTCCAGAACAATTCGATTCGTTCGGTTCTTTCAGTCCACTGGTTTTTTTCTTTTTTGCACAGTGAAATAACAAATTTATCCCTCGCAAAAGACAAAAAAGGCCACTGGACTGAGGGGTTCAGTCCGGCTAACTGGTTTATTTATTTTTTTATATTTTTTTGTACAATGAAATAACCAATTTAACCCTCGAAAACGACAAAACCAAGGTCTGTTCGAGAGGAGTGTCCCGGTAATTTATCATTTTTTATTCATTTCCCACTGATTTACTGTTGGCGCGTCGCTGGATGCGCCATCCATTTTCAATGCTCACGCGTGTTTGGGGTGGCTAGTGCGGTGTATTTCAGTGTCAAAAAATACCCAACCGGCGTCTAGAATGATTTTCATCAATGTTTTCTTCCCTCTGGTGCGGTGCATGTGTGTACACGATGGCCGGAGACGTTTCAATGGTCGTTTGAAAATTTTCCCCCTTTTTTCTCTCCTTCATGTGCAAGCTAACGTCAGCGCAACTGTTTTTTTTAACTTTGGATTTTGTTTTATGGTCCTTATTGCTGTTATATAGGTTTTGATTCGTTTTAATTTCGTCATTCAATTGAAATTTATTATATATTGTAGTTTCATTTAGGTCCTCAGACTTTGAATTTTGCGAATTGGTCTGGAATCCTTAATACTTTCGGTATCAAAGTTTTAATTTCTTTCAATTTTATCCTTCCATGCAAATTTATTATAAATCCATAATATTTTTGGTACCAAAGTTTGATTTTTTTCAATTTTATCCATCCATGCAAATTAATTTTAGATTCCAGTTTCATTTCGGTCCTAATTCTTTTAATTCCCGATTTTGTTTTAAATTATTTAATTTCATCGGTATCATTTTGTCCTTCAAATTAAATTTATAATATATGTTTTTTTTTCATTTTATCCCTTATACTTTTAATTCCTTTATTTTTTTATATATATTTCTATCCATGTTAATATATATATGCTCTTAGTTTCTATTTTCAATTTTTCTTCATTTCCAATGTTATTAAGTTTTTTTATTTAATGTTCAGATTTTAATATGTGCTGGTAATCATTTAAAAATTCATAATTCTTATGATTTCTCTTTTTTTCCCCTTCAAGTCAAATAATTTCTTAACATCTAATAATATTTATTTATATTATGTCATTTATTTTGATTTTTAATTGTTTTTTTTTAATATTATTAGCTCTTGAATTTTCTAATTATTATTTATAAGACATTCAAAATAATGACAATGATTATTTGTTAGTTTTGTTCTCTTTTAAATATGTCATACTAATATAAATTTTTTAATATATATATATATATATATATGACCTAGGTTTATTTTGAAAAAAAACAATTACTATCATTGCTCTGAAATACTTTTAATATAATAATATAAATAATAACTCTTATAAAATAAAAAAATTATGGATTTTTCTTAACAATAATTATGGTCTTACCAATTTTTACTATTTCCAATGTTATTAGGCAAATTTTAATATATGCTGGTAATCATTTAAAAATTAATAATTATTATGATTGCTCTTTTTTTTTCAAGTCAAATAATTTCGTAACATCTAATAATATTTATTTTTATTATGCCATTTATTTTGTTTTTTAATTGTTTTTTTGTTAATATTGTTAGGTCTTGAATTTTCTAATTATTATTGATAAGACATTCAAAAAAATGATAATGATTATTTGTTAGTTTTGTTTTCTTTTAAATATGTCATACTAATATAATTATATATATATATATATATATATATATATATATATATATATATATATATATATATATATATATATATATATATATATATATATATATATATATATGACCTAGGTTTCTTTGGGGAAAAAAATACTATCATTGCTCTGAAATATTTTTAATATAATAATATGAATAATAAATTTTATAAAATAAAATAATTATGGATTCTTTTTAACAATAGTTATGGTCTTACCAATTTTTATTATTTCCACTGTTATTAACTTTTTTTTTCATATTAATTTGTGTTGGTGATCATTTTAAAATTGATATTTATTATTTTTCTCTTTATTATTTTTTAAATTCTTTTTATTTATCCTTAAAGTCAAATAATTTTTTAAAATCTGCTTATATTTATTTTTGTTTTTGTCATTTATTTAGTTTTTTGATTGCTTTCTCATTATTATTATTAGTTGTTTAAATTTCTAATTCTTATAGATAAGATATTCAAAATAATGATAATGATTATTTGTATTTTTTTTTCTTACAGATATGTGAGACTAATTATATATTGTGATATTCATTTAATATTAACGTCTTGAAATATATATAAAAAAATTGAGCTGGCTTTTCTTTATAAATCTCACATTGAATTAATCTCAGTGTTCTAAAAATTTTTAAATATAATAATATGATGAAAAAATCTGAAAAAATAATCTTTCATAAATTTTACCAGTTGCATTTTTGTTGCAAACAACAAATAATATATTTTTAGTCAATTTTATCGATTGTGGTTTTGCTATATACCAATTAAATCATTACCAAAGTAGTTACACTATGATGCGACCATATTATTTGATAGTTTCATCCATATTTACCTAGTGTTTTGCATATGTTTTGTGTATAAAATGCCTTGATATTCTTTGTTTTATGTTTTGAAGGTATTTTTGGATGAAAGATGCAAAAAGGAGGTAATTGGAGATGATTGACAGATTTGACCTTAAGTCGGTGTTTTGTGCACAGTGGAAGCTCTAGAGATCAAAATGAAGTGATTCCAATGACATTCAAAAGCTATCATCCATAAATTTATGTAAAGCTAAGGAAAAAGAAATAAAATAAGGAAGATCATGGAAATCGCAGCCTTCAAAGTCAAATCTTGCAATCTGCCGATATCGACCTTTGTCCATTAGAACTTCAATATCTCGAGCTACAAAAGTCCGATTGATGCAAACTCAATTTTCGTTGATTCAGGACTCAAAGACCTATAAACGCTCCAAATTTCAGCGCAAAAAGATGTGATATGAAGGAGATATGAATTTTACAAGGGATAACTAAATTCTGCCAACTTAAGGAAGGACTATTTTGTAAAATAGACACTAGGGTTTCTAAGCATATATAAAGGAGAAGAGGAGCAAGGAAGTGGCGGCCAGCACAAAAGAAAACACAAAATCTTCCTCCTCCAAACCCTAAATCATGTGTTCTTTCATCTTTTTATTTAGTTGTTCAATAAACTTGCAAGGCTAGACTCTTTTGCTTGGTTGCAAGGACACGGAAACCTTCAGATTTCAAGAACTGTGAGATCTATTTTTACCTCAATTTTTCAGTTTATATGATGAATATGTTTGTTCCCCTATGCTTACTTTCCTATGATTGTTTATTTAATTGCTAAGAGCGGACTCGAAGTTATTATTGTAGACAATCAATTGCTAAGTTTGATATCAAAACCGGAGTTGTGGTATATGAACTTATGAAGCAACTAAGTTAATAATTATAGCGGATCTATGTTATTAATCTTAGGGAGAACATTCAATCGAACTAAACATATATTGCGGACAATTATGTTTCTTAATCGATCAATTTATCTAGATTTTAATGCTTCCATTGAATCAAATTACTAGTGCGGACACTGTGGTTGTTTGATGGTTAGGGTAAGTTATACGGCGGATCCGTTAACGAACCAATTTTAAGAAAGAGATAAATATTCAGAATATAAATTGATGTGTTGTTTCCATGATCAGTTCTTATTTCTGTAGGTGGATGTTGATTTGCGACCAAGGTTTGTTTTATTGATAAATTTCAGTTCTATATATTTTTCGCTTAGTTTGCTTTAGCCTAGCCTAGACAACTTCCAACCCCCCCAATTGCATAACATATAGCACGAAAATCTGAACTAAATCGTCCTCGTGGGATCGACCCCTTGCTTGCTCTATACTATCTTGTTTGATTTATTTTAAGCTAGGGTAATTAATTTGTGCGACCACGACATCGTAACAAATTTTGGCGCCGTTGCCGGGGACGTGATTTTAGTTGATTCTTGTGTTCTTGTGTTGTGCTGTGATTTATTCTACTTGCTGTTATTTTTATTTATTCTGAAAAAAAAAAAAAAAAAAAAAAAAAAAAAACATATTTGTGTTTGCGGCGGTACTGTTCAAAACAAATTTTTTGGTGGAATTAGGTATTGATCTTTTGTTTTCTGAAGTAAAACGACGTTCTGAGAAGAACTAGTGACCTATGGTCACAAGCCCCACACTACCGAGGCCCAATTCCATCGTTTTCTAAGGTTTCTGGACACTTTTAGTTTTCTAGCGTAGGATACTATTGTCTATGCGTTGTCTTCAATCTCTTGTGTGCTTGGTTTCTTTTGAGTTTTCTTTGCGATGTATGCCTATAACCTGTTCTGCTAATCAAAGTCATCAAGTGCAGGTTGATCTCGAAATAGAAAACACTTTACGCAGGTTACGAAAGGAAGCTCGCGTCAACATCATGGCTGGTGTACGACAACAAACACTCAAGGAGCTTGCTGCTCCTAACATGGAAAACCAACCATTGTGCATAAACATAGAGAGTAATGTGAACTTTGAACTCAAATCTGGTTTTATACATTTGCTGCCAACATTCAATGGTCTTGCAGGAGAAGATCCTCACACTCATCTTAAGGAGTTCCACATGGTTTGTGTTGGCATGAAACCGAATAGAGTTGAAGAGGAACAAGTTAAGTTGAAAGCTTTTCCTTTCTCTTTAAAAGGGGCAGCGAAGGCATGGTTTTTTTCTATTCTCCCAGGTTCCATTAACACTTGGAATGGCATGAAGAAGATCTTCCTTGAAAAATATTTCCCAGCATCTCGAGTTGCCAACATAAGAAAAGAAATATGTGGTATTCGACAATCTCATGGAGAAACACTCGCCGAGTATTGGGAAAGATTTGAGCTATTGTGCATTCAATGCCCTCATCATCACACTACTAGAAAAGGGGTGTGTTTGCAACGGATTTTTGCAACGGCAAAAATCCATTGCAAAATTGTCCGTTGCAAATTAAATTTGCAACAGCTAATCCGTTGCTAAACCAATTCCAGAAAAAAAAAAAAAACATGCTTTGCAACGGACAATTTTGCAACGGATTGTGCAACAGAGTATCCGTTGCAAAATTGTTCGTTGCAAATTAAATTTGCAACAGCGAATCCGTTGCAAATGAAAAGTAATTAAAACTAAAACTATTATTATTATTATTATTATTATAATTGCATCAATAATGAAAAAAAAAAACAAAATTAAATCAAAGAATAAAAAAGCCTAAAAACTATAACAAAAGAACAAACAAAATCAATGAAAAAAAAAATATTAGCTGGAAAAAAATTATTTGACTTGAAAATAAAAAAAAAAAACTAAAAGAAAGAACAAAGAGAAAAATATAAGAAATATCAATTTTCAAATGATCATAAACACAAACTAAAATCTAAGAACAAAATTTTTCAAAAAGTTACCACCTTAACAAATAAGAAAATAATAAAAATTAAAAATCAAAACTAAGAGCACACATATATAAATATAGACAAAAATAAGGTGTGCGTCAGGTCGAATATTGTCGGCGGGCGTGTCAGATGCGTACATAGTATTCACAGAAAAGAATAATAAAAAATGATAAATTAACATAGCACCCCTACATTCAACTCTTCAATTTTGTCTTATCATGGGTAAAAGAGTTATTTTACCGTGCAATAGTATGTGAAATCACTGTGACACCTCCTCTGTTAACTCTTTGTTTTTATCTTATATCACGATAGAATAGTTATTTTACTATAAAAATATAAAAAAATCTCAAAAAGTTATATATTTAATATAAAACATCAAAAAATTACTAAAAAAATGCAAGAAACAATTCTGAGGCATAAAATCAAATAATTCATCACCAGCGCATGCACGTGTGCGTGCTCTGTCAGGTTCTAAGCAATATATCTAACTTAAATCCCATGAGGACCAGCCACAAAAACATGTTGTCATTTTCATTTCAAAACCTTTAATTATGGATAATCCGACCCAATCCGAACTCTCTAACCCAACTTCACCTCCTTCAACTACTCTGAATCTGGCTCAACCTCTTTGTAAGAGCAAGTTCAATGGCAAGATCCATTTTGAAGATTCAAACTTGAAAATGGCTCTTTGAATAATGTATATTTGATTTTTTTATTGATATGTGTTCCAATGGTAAAAGATATTTGAAGAGCTATTTTTTATATTATTTAAAATATAATGCAATTATTTTGAATTTAGTTTAATTATGCAATAAATAGGAGTAAATTATACAATTAAATAATTGCTTTTGAAAAACCTTCCAACAATAAAATTATTTTCTTAATCATGTTTAAATTAAAAAAAAAATTGAAATATAATTAAAAGATCCGCAATATTTGAAATTTGAAATTTAAGCTACTTATTGTATGTTTTTTTTTTTTTTTTTTTTATGGTTGTAGTATTTGAAGTTAATTAATGTTACTTATTGTCTTTGAGTGCTAGAAAAACTTAAGAAAATAAAATGAACACATTAATAAATAACCAATAAGTCCAAACATAATTAATTAAAATACATTCCATTACAAATAATTTAATCAAATTAATTACAAATTAATACTCCTATTTTTTTATGTTAACTATTATTATAATAATAATAAGTATAATATTATAATAATAATAAGTATAATATTATAATAATAATAAGTATAATATTATAATAATAATAATTAATAATTAATATAATTAATAATAATAATAATAATTATTATTATTATTATAATTAATAATTAATTATTATTATAATAATTAATAGTTAATATAATTAATTATTTTAGACCCACCCGTCCGTTCCAAGTTAAAATTAAAAAAACCCTAGATACTACACTACCCCCATCCTGTTTTTTGGTAGTGTTAAACCACCAATCAAATTGTTTGGTGTATAAAACATATCACTCATCTATGCTAAAATTCAACGATTGTTATTTTACTATTTGCTAATTAAAGAATTCAAAAAAAAAATAAAACATACACAACAATCAATCAGTATGTTATACGAAACACATGACTCATTTTAACAGAATTATCAAAACAGTTTTAACAGTAGCAACATTCAATCACTTTTAGACGAAATCATTACCAATTCGATCTGATTTTACGAGTCAACCCGATTTTGACCGAGTTTGACCGAGTTTGACCGAGTTTGACCGGTTTCGGTTTTTCTACCGGTCCAACTAGGTTTGCTGAGCCAACTCGCAAACTCGTACGAGTTTGCGAGTTGACTCGCGATTTTGACTACCTTGGTTTCGATTACAATGTTCTTTTTAGGTGGAAAAAAAAACTCATTTCTAACAGATTTTATCTATTACAGTTTAACTAATTAAATATTACAATAACTAATTACAACACGTACAAAATCAATATCAGTTTTCTACATAAAAAAAAAAACCAGCAAAGCGCGCGGGCAAGTAACCTCATTGTTACTATTTACATTACTGATGTGACCATGGGTTTAACTTCTCACATAAGAAATGCTCGAGGAAGAGTCAAAATCAAAGTTTCCAGCAGGCGCACCAGATCTACTTATACACGTTGATTACAGATTGTTTATATATATATATATATATATATATATATATATATATATATATATATAAAATAAAAAATGAAAGTTTCTGGAAGAATGCTACTATGAGGCATGGGTTGGATTTGGCTGTACATGTTTAGCTTTATTTGTGAGTTCTCTCATCCTAGAAAATCCAGGAGGTAAATGAAAGAAGACAGTGCAATACACACTATATTATACTGTTGCACACTACATAAACTTCCTTATCCCATAATATATGCAAAAATAAAGGGAAAATAAATTATTTAGAAGCGCTGGTATGCCTTAAAAAATAAATGAACAAAGCGAGATATATCCATGACGAATTAAAAAAGTTCGCATTTAGTACAATGGAATAAAAAAACTAAGTTCTGCTATAGCATTGCCTTATCCTACTTTTCTGTATTTACAATGCATGTAAGTTAGTAGTATCAACCTGAAGTTTGCAGGACTGGAGTAAACTGTGGTTGAGTTCAGCTCAGTGAGAATAGTAACAAAGGGAAACTTGATATATTCCAGAATCTCTAATATTGTGTCCTTTTCAAAGATCTCTCCTATAAGGCAGACGAATTTCCATTCTTGAATTCAGTAAAGTGAGGCTGATTGGCATTAATTCATTGAACATTAAAAACAATAACGAACTCATTTCAAAATAAATCTCAGAAAGGCAATCTCTGCAAAGATGAAACAAAGTACAAGTTGGTTGAACATCAGCAACTCGCCATAAGCTGTGTATTTTTCAGGCTTACTTTTTACAATTCCAATGAAATGGTCTGTAGCATTGTTATTCGGGAAATGATATTTAGCAACAGAAGAGTCGCTCACTTCAACAAACTGGATTTCATTGTCAGTGGTTGTTGGTTTTATAAATTCTTCGTAATCATGTCCCTAAGAAAAAATCCATGTATATGGAGAGAAATAAAAAAAAGTGAAACTTGATCTAGTAAATAGAAAATTTAATGCAATGAAACATCTAGGGTTAATGAAAACTATGAAATACAAAAGAGCATAAAAGCTTAAGATGCTCACAACTACATATAATGCTAAAGACTTGTGAAATCACATGAATATCAAAGAGGAGGAAATTTGTAGTGATGAGATTATGCTCAAGTTTTGTTTTATATATATAGCAGCCTTTGCTTCATGATTTCTCTTTATGAGAATATTCACGACAAATTATAACATGCCCTCTCATTTTGAAGAAAATTTATAGTTTTAACTTCGTATATCAAGTCCAAGGTTTTGTCTATATCTATGCTTTATATATATATATAGATATATAGATATATATAGATATATAGATATATAGATATATATAGATAGATTATACCTTGTTTTTTTATTCAATTTATAAATTTATATTGATATGTTTTTTTATTGTTTCACAAATACTCCCATGGAGTACGATTGTAGGATTGATAGGGACTTTTTGTTTTGGTGCTCTGTTCCATGCTAGAAGTTTTTCTTTGATCGAATTGTTCTACAATGTTAACTTATGTCCCTTTTTCTCATTTAAAATGATGGTGTTACTTGTTTGGTGGATTATTTTTGATGTGATACCCTTTCCATATGTTATGTGTCATGTAGCTTTGCTTATGTCATTTTCAGGGATTATTACGTGACTTTGCCTTCTGAATTTAGACAATTATATTTTCAATCGTAGGTGTTTCCTAACTTGCTTTATGATTTTTTATAAAGGCAAGTGTTTATTAACCTATCTTTTACATTCTAGTCAACTAGTTTAATTTTGTTCTTTGAGCTTGTTCAATAGACCTTCTAGGGTTTGAGCTCAATTTTTTTGACTTTAGGATGACATCAAGCATCAAGGAATACCATAAAGTCAACAAGGAATTATAGCTCAAGAGAAGCTTTACAAAGAGGAGTCATTTTTCTTTTCCATTATTTTCATATTATTGTTGTTCCTTTCCATTAAACTTTCATTGTTTCAAAATTTTGTTAATTTTTGTTTTGTTTTTGCGTGGATGTTTCTGAACTAATATTTGCAAGAATGTTGTGCCAAATTTTTTGTAATTTTATTTTTACAATTTAGTTCTTTCAACATATAATATTTGTCTGATTTGCTCTCTATATTTTCCATGATTCTTCATGTTTATCAGGGATATATGAATGACTGTCAAGCCAAGGAGTGGTTAATGTATTGCGTAACAATTCCTTGCTCACTATTGAACTCTTTATTTTTAGGTTGTCAGGCTAGGAATAATGAGTTTTGATTGAATCTTCTACCCTTGATCCTCATAAATCTGAAGGGAACTGAGTATCTTTATTATATACTATCATTTTTTTAATTGACCTACATTGCAAATTTATTTATGCATCCAATGAATGACCTTTTTGGCATGATTTTAAAGGTTAATAAAAAAATTGTGTTTGGTATAAGATCCTAACTGTTTTGTTTATGTAAAGTTTCAAACCTTTTCACCACTCTAAAAATTTTCTAAGCATTGTTTTTATCATACAAATCTACTTGTTTTGATAGAGAAAGGGTTTGAGTTCTAATAACATGTTTTTGTAGTATCTCATCGAGCATTGTAGGGGATGGTCTAAAATTGGACAAGAAATTTCAACTCAACGAGTTTACTAATCCAGTGATTACGTTTTACTCATTTTTACAGTTTCATTTCCAAGCATTTACAAATGCTGGCTACTTTTTCATCTACTTTTTTTTTAAATTAGTGCATTAAAGTGATAACTCATTAGTGGTTGTTTTAGTTTTAGGAGTACATTTTTACCAGTGTTTGTTATTTTTCGTCTACTCTTGTTTTCTTTTTACTCAACACAATAATGGTTCCTTTTTAATGGTTCTTCTAGTATCAAGTATAAGTATTTATCATTGGTAGCTTTTTCTCATTTACAATTGTTTTATCTTAACTTAGCATTGTCTACTAACTGAGTGGTCTTCTAAAAAATTATAATATGCTCTTGGGAGGAGGAATTTTTTTTTAAGATGAGAATTTTCAAGACAAATTATAACATGCTCTCTCATTTTGAAGACAATTTATGATTTTAACTTCGTATTCAAGTCTAAGCTTTTGTCTATATCTATGCTTTTATATATATAAATATAGATTATACCTTGTTTTTTTATTCAATTTATAAATTGCTATCGATATTGTTTTATTATTGTTTTACAAATACTCGCGTGGAGTAAGATTGTAGGATTGATAAGGACCTTTTGTTTTAGTTCTTTGGTTCGTGCTAGAAGTATTTGGTTCTCTCAATACTTGTTGCCTTTGTTTTATGAATTATCTTTATGGTTTTTAGAGATTAGTGTACACCAATGGAGCATTTGAAATTTGTATCAGCTGCCTGTTGTTTTTCTATGACCAAATTCTTCTGGAATGTCAATGCTTATGTCCTTTTTTCTTCATTTAAATTGATGGCGGTATTCGTTTGGTGGATTGTTTTGGATGTGATACCCTTTCCATATGTTATGTGCCATGTAACTTTGCTTATGTCATTTGCAGGGATTGTTACATGGCTTTGTCTTAATTTTTTTTTTATCAATTTGGTGAACTTTTGCTTTGTGGGGTCTTTATAGTTTGGTTGAGCTTCTGAAGTGGTTTGTTATATCATAATTGTTGTATAGGGTCTTGGTTTATGTTGAGATTACTCTGGATTGGAAAGGATGATACCAGCATGATGGTCAATCCATTTTGTTAAATCATTTATGCAAATCTGCGCAATCATGTGATGGTAATATGCCTCTTAAAATTTGTTGACTATCTCTTGCATCGTTTCTATTAGAAACCAAAGTTATTGAAATTTCTAATTGTATGTGGCTTCTGCTCCTTATGATATATTTTGTATGATGGTCTTGATGCAATATGATTGATTGTAGGGAGCTTGAGATTATCTCTTGGTATGATGACTAATGTGTTATAAAGCAGTCTACTAAGTAGAGCAGAAGGAAAATTTTCATGGTTGCCTTTTTATAATTTTAGATGATAGATTGTTGTGGTTGGCTTTAGCCTCTAAATCTACAACTCATTTTTAAATTGTAATATCTTGTTTATTCCATTATATGTTTTTTGTCTCTTATGTTTTGTTAGAACATGTGGACATGCATGAATCATGCAGATACTAGGGATACTCACTACTAGATTGGTAGGAAAGGACTTTTACATCATGCACCATGCTGCTTCATCTTTTGATTTCTAAGGACCAATACATACTAGTTGAATTTAATATACTCTTCCTATAATGATAAATATTAACAATTGATCTTGGTTACTGCCTTCTTCTAGAGTTTAAACTAAAATTCTCTCTCTTGGCGTTTCATACCCTACATAGAAGTTAAAGGACAGAAAGAAGCAGCTCATGATGAGATGACATGAACCTGTTGGTATATATGATCTTGTCCTAAGCCCTACTGTGTATTTGCATTGATTGGCCTAACATGAAATGTTTTGTTGTTCAAGAATGCTTAACATGGAAGAGCAGAACAACAATATGGGTTGAATGGCCAATCAACTATAAGTTTGCGCTTGTCTTGTTGACAGAATTATATTTCCAGAGGGTAAGTGGTGAAGTTGTTCAACCTTTTTATCTATTAGAGATTATCGAGAAGCATGATTCTTTTTATTAATGATTCTTCAATTGTTTTGTATGAGGGTCTTACTGCATGTGATAGACTAGCAGTGAGCTTAAGACCATCTCTTGCATCGTTGGTGCTTAAATTGAAATTATTGGTCTTGCAATATCTATTCATCCATGTTGTTGTTTTTCTAGATGTTTGATTATGTTCGAGGCTTATTCTCTTTGTTTCTTCTATTATCTACAAATCTGGTTGTCTACTAGAGTTTGCACTCTATGCACCCTTCTTTTTGTGCGTGCTTGTACACAAATCAATAATTGCCTTTGTTCACGTTGCATTCATCACGTTGTTATTTCATTGCACGCTTCTCTATACGTGTTTTTTTAGTCGTGCGATTTCATGCATGTACCTTTATCTGCCTTTGTTCACATTGCGCTCATCATATAGCTATTTCATCACACACTTCCTCTATGTGTGTTTTTTTAGCTATGTGTGGCTTCATGCATGTAACTCTATCTGCCGTGTATCATGTGCAACTCACAGCCAGTGTCAAGCCAAGGGTAAACAAGAGCGATGCTTGTGATGAGCAACTAACTGCCTTTGTTCACGTTGCATTCATCATTAGCTATTTCCTCACGTATTTTTCTATGCTAATAACTTAATTCTCCTGCTCAATGTTGTTATCCACTAGAATTCAAAAAAATCTATCCTTTCATGCTTTTCAAAAAACTGTTTCTTCCCTGTTATTTATTGTTTTTATTTACATTGGGTTCATTTAGAGTTGAAACAAGTATTTGATTGTATTGTATTTGAGCACGATACCTAATACGGCTGCTCCTCTTGTATTTATACAAGTAGGGTATATGTACATGTGTTATGGTGTACCCTATTACACTAGATAAGTCTATACAAATATTTCCTATATAAGAATACATTCCCTAATATTCCCCCTCAAGCTAAGGGTGGGTTATCCACATGAAGCTTGGAACGTAAGGAAATAAAAATAGAGGAAGCAAGTGGTTTCGTAAGAATATCTGCTAATTGATCTTTGGAAGGAATGAAGCGAATCTGAATTTCCTTCTTAGTCACACGATCACGAACAAAGTGATAGTCAACCTCAACATGTTTTGTACGGGCATGAAAGATCGGATTAGCAGAGAGATAAGTGGCACCCAAGTTATCACACCAAATAGTCGTAGCAGAACTGGGAGAGATGCATAAATCTGACAAGAGATAGCGAAGCCAAAGGACCTCAGCAGTACCATCGGCTAAGGCTTTATATTCTGCTTCGGTGGAGGAGCGAGCAACCGTGCGTTGCTTGCCAGATTTCCATGAAATGGGTGTAGATCCAAGGAATACCATATAGCCACCCGTAGATTTTCGGTCATCAATACTGCCGGCCCAATCGGCATCAGTAAAGCCATGAAGAGACAAATTTGTGTCTCGAGTAAGATGAAGACCAAAGGAGAAGGTACCTTTGAGATATCGCAGAATACGCTTTACTGCGGCCCAGTGTCCTTTTGTAGGAGCATGCATAAACTGACATACTTTGTTCACAGCATAACAAATATCAGGTCTAGTGAATGTGAGATACTGAAGAGCACCAACAACCTGGCGGAAGCGAGTAGCGTCTGAGAACAATTCGGTAGACTGCAGATCATGTTTGGAAATAGAAGCGGGTGTATCAACCGGTTTACATGATGTCATACCTGCACGATTCAGAATATCCAGAACATACTTGTGTTGACTAAGCACAAGACCCATGCTAGTGGGAGCAACTTCAATCCCCAAAAAATAGCGAGCATGCCCCAAATCACGAAGTTTGAACTCCGAGCTCAGCAGAGTAATAAGACGATGAATAAGTGCAGAATTATTACCAGTAATCAAAATGTCATCAACATAGACCAGTAAGTAGCATATATCATGAGAACCACTCAGAATAAATAGGGAAGTATCAACCTTTGAAGCCCGGAAGCCAATAGTTAGAAGAAAATCACTTAGACGCATGTACCAAGCCCGTGGTGCTTGTTTCAAACCGTATAAAGATTTATGAAGACGGCAAACATGTGTAGATAGAGTGGTGTCAATAAAACCGGGGGGTTGTTGCATGTACACAACCTCATGAAGAGATCCATTAAGAAAGGCATTATGGACATCAAGTTGCCGAATCTGCCACCCTTTTGATACTGCAATTGTGAGAACTAACCGAACAGTAGTTGGTTTAACAACAGGACTGAAAGTTTCAGAATAATCTATACCTTCCTGTTGGGTGAACCCCCGCGCAACCAAACGGGCTTTGTAGCGATCAACTTCCCCATTTGCTCAGCGTTTTATTTTATAGACCCATCGGCAACCAACAACATTCATAGAAGGATCAAACGGTACCAAGGACCAAGTGGTATTAGCATGTAAAGCAGAAATTTCATCCTTCATTGCAGAATGCCAACACTCAAAGCGGTCAGCCTCCTTAAAACTCATAGGCTCAAAATCAGAGGGAGACAGTACCCGGGAAGGAGAGACCGACGGAGAGGAGACGGTCAAGGAGCTGAGATTAGCAGTCTTCGGCTGCCTAGGCCGCAGCACCATAGAATGTTGTCGAGGCAGTGGTGGAGCAGACGGCATAGTAGAGGAGGGCAGTTGTGGAATAGAATAAGTGGAAAGATCCACACATAGATCCAAACCGGGTAGAGACTGATCCGAGTGTCCAGATGATGGAGATAATGCGGATGCCAAAGCTGGAGAGTCCGCAGCTGAAGATGAAGGAGATGCCGGGTGAACTTGAGTTGCTGATCCTGTACCTGCACAATGATCAATAGACATAGATGGAGATGGTGAAGGAACGGACTGGTTAGTGGGATGAACGGGTGGAGTTGGGACGGTATTTAAGGGAGATACGGTGAGGGAAGGGAGGTTGGAGATAGCCACGGGTGTATAGGTTGAGTTGGTTGACCTTATGTTTGACTCAATAAAATGAAAAAAATGTTCATGAAAACGGACATGACGGGAAATATATATGCGGTCAGACGACAAATCAAGACAACGATAACCTAGATGAGACGAACTATACCCAAGGAACACACAAGGAGTGGAGCGATAATCAAGCTTATGAGCATTGTAAGGACGAAGAAACGGAAAGCAAAGACACCCAAAAATACGTAAGAAAGCATAATCAGGTACTTGATGAAGCAAACATTCAAAAGGAGACTTGTTTTGTAAAATCGCGGTGGGCATACGATTTATGAGATAGACCGATGTTTCAAACGCAAAATTCCAGTATTTTAGAGGAGCCTTACATTGGCCTAACATTGTGAGACCAGTTTCAACAATATGACGATGGCGACGTTCAACGGTACCATTTTGTTCATGAGTATGTGGACATATGAGTCGATGATAAATACCAATTGTTTTGAAGAAAGAATTTAATTTACGATATTCACCACCCCAATCAGTTTGCACATTTTTAATTTTGCAAGAGAATTGACGTTCAACAAGTACTTGAAATTGTTGAAAAATATTGAACACATCGAATTTAAGTGCAATGGGATAGTACCACATAAATTTTGTGTGAGCATCCACAAAAATGACAAAATACCGAAAACCATCAGAAGAAAACATCAGAGCAGGACCCCACACATCACTAAAAATAAGTTCAAGAGGAGTTGATGTTTTATGACCCGTGGGTCCTAATGATAAGCGCGAGGATTTTCCTAGCGGACAAGCTTGACATTGAAAATTGGAAATGCGAGAAGTACAAACGACCTTTTTATTTGACGCTAAGAGGCTTAAAATACGGGAACTGGGATGACCGAGGCGACGATGCCAAATATCGGCAGAAGTGACCATGCTAGTGGACAAACAAGCTTGTGGCAGGAATGTGGCGGACGACTCAGAAAGAACGTAGAGACCATCTTTACTCTGTCTGGAAAGAAGGACTTCCTTGGTGATGAGATCCTTAACAAAAAACAAAGAGGAGTGAAACTCAAAGAAGACATAATTCTCACGACAAAATTGTTGAACGGATAATAATTTCTTTTTAATATTAGGCACATGTAGTATGTTTGACAAAGTGAAAACTCTTTTTGGGGTATGCAAAAGATTATGTGCAATATTAGAAATAACAAGTCCTTTACCATCACCAACATGTAATTGATCATTACCAAGATAGGAGTTTACGGAAGTCATACCATTAATATCCGGAGTAACATGGTGATTCGCACCTGTGTCGGGGAACCAATCAGTAGAGTATTTCATGGCTGGATCCTCGGCTGAACCATTGCGGAAAGAGAGATTGGCCGAGGCTTGAGTTCCATGATGAGCAAACTGAGAGCAATTTTGGGCAGAATGGCCATATGTGTAACAAAGTTGGCACTTTACCTGTTGACGGGGCCATTTATTCTGTGATGTCCCACGGTTGGAATTGCTTTGCCACTGTCCATTGTAGTGTCGGGGCTGCTGCCATTGTCCACTCCTAAAGGATTGTCCATTGGACTGATTGTAGTTCCCGCGAGAGTTATTTTTCCAGCCATTGCGCCGTCCCCTAAATGCATTACTTTGTGAACCTGAATAGCCACGTTGGGCAGCAAAGGCTGATGAAAGTTGCGCTGGTGTGGGGAGAAGAGGGGCAGTAGTCACAGCATTGCGATGTATAAATTCATGTGTAGATAGGTGACTATGCAATTCTGAATAAGACAATGGTTCTGCCTTGGTTGATAAAGTGGTAACCAAGTCACGGAAATCACTTCTCAAGCCACGAAAAACATATAGATTAAAATCAGTGAGGGAAATTGGTCTGCCAGCTGCAGCCAATTCATCAAATAATCCCTTTGCTCGCTGCAGATATAATGTGACAGTGTCATCACCTTGGCGCAAGTCTTGAAGAGAGCCATGTAATTGCATAATTCTGGAATTGGATGGGGAAGCAAGAGCACGTTCAAGTGTGCTCCACACACTAGCAGAAGTGGGACAATCCACCACAAGATGAAGAACTTCAACCGAGAGAGAAGACAACAATGCACTTAGAATTAACTGGTGTTGCTGTTTCCAGACCGACAGCAAAGAGCAAGAGCTGTCCGTGGCAAGAGGAGAGGGGCATTGTGTGGAGCCATCAACAAAAGAAAACACTCCTTGACCGATTAGATACGGTTTCATCTGCATGCGCCAAAACAAATAGTTGTTGTTTGTGAGTTTAAGATTGATAACCTGTTGTGTATTTGAGAGAGGAACAAGGGCAGCAGATGTTGCGGCAGACTTTGGAGAAGAGGGACTGGTATTGATTCCAGTGTTAGTGTTGTCCGATTGAGCCATAATAAATCAGCAAAATATTGCTCACGTGTGCAGTAGAGAGGGACGAAAAGCAGAGACGAAGCAGGGCGCAAAAAAGAAGAAGACGCCGGCGCAAGGAATTGTAACGCAAGAAGAAAGGAGCAGACGGCGCAAGAAATTGTAACGCAAGAGTAGAGGAACCGATTAGGCTCTGATACCAAGTTGAAACAAGTATTTGATTGTATTGTATTTGAGCACGATACCTAATACGGCTGCTCCTCTTGTATTTATATAAGTAGGGTATATGTACATGTGTTATGGTGTACCCTATTACACTAGATAAGTCTATACAAATATTTCCTATATAAGAATACATTCCCTAATATTTAGTGTAAAATTTAATCTTGCAAAAAGTAGACAACCTATGACAGTGAGTTTTTCATGTATACGATGTTGATCACTTCTTTTCCATGTTATAACAGGGAAAACCTTGAATTTCTTTGAATTTATCAAAAACCATGCGCTCATTATAACCCTTGTTATTTGAATCATAATATTTTTTTATGCTTATAATATTTATTTTAAATTTTTTTTCTTTTTCATTGTTGCTTTTGTTTGCTCTTTTGTTAAAGGTTTTTTTTTATTGTTCAAGATGATTGTATGGTTTTATTCTTTGAACAATAAAAATGATAATTTTAGTTATTGTTTTTTTTATTGTTTTCTTGCTTTCTTTTTTGTAAAAATGTTTTGTTTTTTTATTTTTCGAGACAATTTAATGATTCTAATTTTTTTGGCAGTAATGATGATAATAATTTTAGTTGTTATAGTCATGTCAATGATGGTAACTTAGCAATAGATTTTCAATGATATTTTTTTCTTTTTATAAGTAGAAAATCAATGATTTATTTTTGTTGTTTAGTTATCAAAGGTTTTTCCACAATTTATATTTTATTATTGTATTTAATTTAAATTAGATTATCAAATGAAGTAATCCTAATACATTGAATTGATTGATTTAGGTATCTGAATCTTCTTGTTTTTTTAATGACGATGATAATTTTATACTAGTGATTTCATTGAAACCCGTTAAATAGATAAATTTATATCGATTTAAAATACATATATTTTATCGAAACTCGCGCTCCGTGGGAATTTTACATAAATTGATTATTTTTCCCAAATTTATAGTATAATAAAAAAAATCTCACAATCTTAATATCACATAAGGCTTTATACCACTAAATAACTAGGAATAACAATATATAATTTTGATGAATGTGTATTTATACTATCAATCTGTATATATAGTGTTTCTATACAAAAAAAACAATAGTTAATAGATACTTGTAGTTATTGTTTTTTTTTCTTTTGATTAAAGAGGTATTTGACACTGTGTTTCAAAAATTGATGGTTTTATATCATTTTCATGTGCTAATGTGAAAAATGATTTAAAAAAAAAAATATTATTTTAATATATTTTTGAACAAAAAACACTTTCAAATGCAACTGTAATCACACTCTCAAACAAACATTAAAAGATACTTATAGTATTGAGTATTAATAGGTTCTCAAGTTTTTTTTTTCTTTCTACAAGTTGTAATAATTTTTTTTGCATATAAAAATATTGAGAATTAAAATTAAGTATTTTGAGTCTTTTTATATTTATGGTGTTCTTGATTTTTTAGAGTTTTGACTTGCAATGAAACTTTTATTCTTCACCCTCTTCTGCATTATGATCCCTATCTTTTAAATGTGTTTTGGAAGATTTTTGAAGATTTAAAATGTGTTTTAAAAATCAAAGTAACAGTAAGAAATTTGAAGGGAAATGTTACAATTGCGGGAAGAGAGTTCATATGGCCAGAGTCTGCAATATATGTCCTCCCGAGGCCCTGGAGTTGAGGGAGTGACAACCGTCCAATCTGCATAAATTAAGTCAACTAATTTTGGAGATGCTTAAGCAAAAAGCATTATTAAGCTATAGCGTGACAATGACAGAGCAATCATTTTTCATCGCTGTAATCAAGAAACATTAACATTTTAAGGCACCGCAAAGAGCCTATGCTGTCCTACTGCCATTTTAAAATGAAAATGATTACCTATCCGGATAGGGTCTCTGTTATCCATCATGGTAGCTGCAGGGTTTGAGAACAAATCAGGGTCATTTCTTGAAAAGAAATTGTTTGCTGGTTGGATGGCTGATCTTTTATTACGATCCAGGCTCACATTATAAGCTGATAAAGTAATTGAACGCTTTGGACAAGATATAAACTGACCTGGCTTTCTCAGAAAAATTTTCCTGGAGCTCTTGTTTATCCTTTGACAAGCTCTCAATCTCTTGTTCCATCATCTGGCACCTTTTGGCCATTTTCTGATATGCAGTATGCAGCTGCTCCAGTTTTTCCGTGAACTTTTCTTGCATGGACTCACATTTTTGCCGGCACTGAGCTACAATTCTATTCATCTTGTATTGCATCTCAAGGTCCCTTTGCCCAATAAAAAACATCACGCTTCTGTATGCACTTTTCATCACTGGGGCCATTTAAGGAAGATGCAAGGATTAAAAGGCTGTTTTTGCATGCCAGGGAATGCTAAGAACCATTCTGCTATTCAGTTTGGTAATTCTCTCAAATGAAATAGAAGAATTATGAGTACAACCATGTAGTCTTGTCATTTCAAATCTTCTACTTGTATTCAAACTAGTAGTTGATGGATTTAAGGAAAAATGGTGTTAACTTATAAAGGATACATATCTGTGGAGATATTCCAGCCATGGCCATCTGCAGGAAATTCATTATGAATAAAATCATAAAGGAAACCTGTAAAACAAAGAAATAGCAATGTTTTGAGCAAATAATGATGCATGTTTAGATTTCACTTTAATAAGATGTAATAGAAGAAGCAAGGTATTCGTAGTATTCTAAGCTAAGTCCTTGCTTACATTTATCCATTCATCATTTGGATTGATCTCCACAGGTTTCATAAGGCTGTAAAATAGTAAGCCAGAAATAAGAATACCATATTAGAGACAATTCCAAGGAAACATCAGTAAAGATTACCCAAATCATTAGTTCATATTAGAGACAATTCCAAGGAAATGTCTAATAAATTCTGCTTGTTAAAAAACAATCCAAGCCACAACAAGCATTTCAAGGAATAAACATTTCCATAAAGCACTCACCTCTTAGAGAGCACTTGATCACAGATTGGACAGGCTGCATCATTATTAAGGATCTTGTTTGCATCTTCAGTGCCTGTTTATTCTGTTAAGGGACTATATGCGAATGCAACGGTAATCCAGAAAGCATGGAACTAAAAAAGCATAATCATATTCGGATCTTGGATACATAAGAGGTGACCGCAAGTAGTAGAAACAGCACGCCCTTCCGACTCTCGCTAGCATGAATTGCATCTCATTTTCACCTTCACTATGAGACTTTTATCCAGATATTATCCGCATATCTGAACCTACTAAGTGCTTCTTTGAAAGTGTGGTTGAAGTTGTTTTTCAAAGTGTTTTTTGTTAAGAAATACATCAAAATGATCTAAAAACACAAAAAAAATAATTTAAAACAAAAATATCAAATTTTTCCAATATTTTTTTTCTGGGTTTCCCAAGCACCCTAGGAGTTTCATAGCATTAACATTAACTACAACTCCACATGCAGACACATAGATTCAAACTAATCTGCATCACTGTTACGTGCAGCCTCATGGTTTTAAAAATTGAATTTTGGGATGACCTTGGGGAAAATCTTGGGGAAAATCATCAGCCACATGGTTTTAAAAACAGAATTTGCGCAAATATTTATATTTTTGTACAAAAGTTTTCCTCATAAGATAAAACACACTCCATTGTCACAATATCAAAACAATTGACAAAATTTTGTCAAATATACAGCTGCAAAGTACAAATTCCCATCACTAATAATCGAGCTACACAGATTTTCTAGTGTCTAAATATTGATCAAGGTGGTGGTTAATCAGTAATCAAGCAAACTTAGTCAAGATTATGAAAATGACCAGAGTACCCTCAGTTTGGTACTGAGCCAAAAAGTCCGCGCAGCCCAAAAATTTGAATGAAAACCACCAATTTTCTCGTGTTCCAAAAGTGAAGTCTTATTATTCAAATTCCGGAAACTCCTTTCCAATTCTCAAATTTTCTCAGCATCCAAACGAAAAGCATGTAAAATTACGGTTTACATGCGAATCGAATTGATAAGTTTTCCTGGAAATTCACTCCTTGGCGTTCTCCTTAATGAAAATCACAAATCCATGACTAAAATCGTAGAGAAACTAAAGATTATAAACATAATTAATCATATGGAGATATAAAACGCGAGCGAAGTGACCATCGAAATAAAAAGCAGCAGCAATTTCTATTGCGAAAATCGAATTTATTTGTTACTTAGGAAACAGTGAAAGGTGATTTGAAGAGACGAATTCCTAACCTTAATGAGTACTGTCTCGAAACGTTTCTTCTCTTGTCTTCTTGGCTTGTGGTGAGGGCGTTTTGAAGGAAAGAAATGGCGGCAACTCGATTTTATTTATTTATTTATTTCAAATTATCACACTTCTCCCCTCTCTCTCTCTCTCTCTCAAGCAAGGAATTTATAATATGACGTTTCTCTTTTCTTTCAAAATGTGGATTCAGAACGGTGTCGTTCTTCAAGTAACTCTTTTATAACCTTAAATAGTGTTAAAAAAAACCTAAATTAAAAAAAAGCATATAGTTTCTTTGTTTATTTTCCCTAGATAAATTTGGTGTTTTTTTTATATATATAATTTATGTATATAAAAAAGTATATAGTTGTGCAAAAAGTCAAGATAGAGATTACAGAATCTCTAAATTATATTTTTTATAAGGTAAAAATGATAATTCATTTGCTGAAATGATTTATAGCTTTTTAAAATAGTTTTCGATTTTTTAGTAAATTAAAAACATGGAACCGCCCTTAAATTATACACTATAAAGCTGGTTCACATCCATCATAATATGCATCCTCCAATTAATCTTATCAAGGATCAAGTTGCAATTTTTTCAGTGGCTAAGACTAGTTTTGACATTTCATGAAACAATAGGGATCAAGCTATATGAAGTCAACACGAACTTTACTGTATTTCAAGACATCATGAAATTCTAAAGTTTGACTTTATTTTTAATTTTACATTATTATTGCATATTATTTGATTTTTATAGTTTGTTAATTTTATATATTATTTCCAAGCTTCATTTTTACCATTAATACTCTCTCATTTTTTGAGACAAGAGAGAAAGTAATGTGAATAAAATAGAAAGGAGGGAGAAAGTGGTTGAATATTGAAATGATAATTTAGGCTGACTTGTTAACCTTCTTAATTTATCATCTTTAATCCGCGTTTATTTTTTAAAAAATATTTAATTATACAATAATAAAAATAAATATCCACATCATGAATGTAAGCAAATAAAATTATGGATCAAAATTATTTCCCCCCCTTCAAAAAATTGTCACCTTTTTATTCCTGTAATTTTCTTTTTAGAGAATAAAAATAAGAAAACATATTTAGAAAAACTATGTATGTATGTATGTATGTATGTATGTATAATACAAGGTAGCTATAATTAGGACAAAATGCATCTCTTCAATTTAAACTCCATTTCCTTATCAATGCATATATTTACTATTTTAAAGAAGGCTTGTTATAAACTAAAAACATTATTCTTAAATAAATATTTATCACAAAATTAATTTTTAATAAAAAACTTAGAATAACATCTCAATATTTTGTATGCAATTGAAAGAAAAAACAAATTAACTAATGTGATAAACTATTGTCAAAAATATTTTAAAAATAAAATATTTATTTTTGTTAAATATTCATGAATATATTGTTTATTAGTTTTTTCTCATATTAGTAAAAGAAAAAAAGAAGTTTTGTTTTTTTAGTGTGTTAATTTTGCTCTCTATTGTTTCAATTTTTTTAGATTGATACAATAAAATTCAATTTTGTGAAATTAAACATCAATTTAATATCAAGGTATTTTTTTTTGCTTTGCAAATACTATTTACATCACAAACCAAGACCACAAACTATTAGACTTTAAACCAAGTCAGCATAATATCGTAGGATAAAATTGTAAAAAAATAATTTGGTAATCAAAATGAATACCTTTTCAACGATCAAGAAAAAAAGGGACCAAAATCAAGAGCACAATAGATAGTACTCATGTGTCTAGCACTACAATAAAAAAATCTTTCTCTTTATCATTATTTTTATCAATAATTATTACCTTAATGTAATATATGAGTATTAAACAATATTTTAATCTCATTTTTACTATTTTTTTCTTTTTAGTGTCTTATAAGAAAAATAAAAGGCATCAAATATTTTGACTATTAAGGGTGTTTGGTATTGCGATTGCTGTTATGGTTGAGGTTTAAAAAAACAGTTTCATGAAAAGCACTTTTAGTCGCGGTTCATAACTGAAATTGAAGTGTTTGGTTAAAATTATGGTTGAGTTTGAGGTTTAATGAAAAACAGTTTTAGGTGTTTGGTTATCATGTTTTTCATATTGTTGTCAACTTATGAAATTACTTTAAATGGCATAAACACACACACATATATATTATTTTTTAAATATTATAGATTGAATAATTATAATAATATAATATAATTAATAATTCAAGTAAATTGAACACTTTGTTTTATTCTCTCATCAAACTACTTGCAATGTCATCACGAACAAGATCCATACGTGAAGACCTCTGCAATCCCTGATTATTTGCGCGAGCTACAATATCTGGTAATAAATAATTCAGAATACAATTGGGATTACGATCTATTTACCTATCTATTTAAATCAGGTTCATATTCATAAAGTTCACATTAAATTTTTATCTCTAAATTTGAGTGGTAGTGTTACAATTAGGGGTGGTCATGCAATGTATATATTGAATCTCAAACAATAGGTTTACTGATTAAAAAAAGTCTGCCTTTTCATTAATCCATTATGTTCAATTTAAAATTCATACTTGACAAAATTTATTGTTTTACATATATCAAATTAATATGAAAATCTATTTAGAAATCATAAAAAAAAGATTTAGATTAATTTATACATAAATTAGTATAAAAAAGAAACGTAAACATATTCCATCACTAAGTTTGTTGTTTTTTAGATTTTTCAAGCAACAAGAACATGAATAAAATTGGCATTAGTAGTTATTTTTAATTTATCAATTTAAAGATTTCTTAATTTATTTTATTAAATAAAAATATTAATAATTATATATATGACTGGAACAATCTTTCTTCCAACGGGTATGAAAGGTTAGACTTTGTTGAATCACCTAAAAAAATCTTTATACCATTAGTTATCGTGCAAGTAGCAGTGGCCCTGAGGAGCTTGGTTATTATAATCATGAAACGGTGGTAGAGACAAAGGAAAAGCAGTTATTAGTTGCTTTTCCTCAAACGGTGGTTTGTCAATTTTATTACGTGGGATTCACATGAATTTTTCAATTTTTTTGCATTAATCAAACACTAATATACCAAACACCCATTGAATGTGTTCTCACTCTCTTTAAGGGATTTTCATTGATTGATATAAAAGTATATGTAATATAGTTAAAATATTCACCTCAAAATTTAGCCCTTTGAGATATTCTAATCCCGACTATATTAAATATTTTCTCTTTTTATACTCGTATTTGCTTACAACTATGTGTTTCACTCATCCAAAGAGGTTCCCATAATTGCCTTGTCAAAAGCAAATAAACCAATACAAGTGAATAATCTTAGTGCACACAACAAATACAAGAACATATATCAACCTTTTGTAATCTTGTAAACAAAATATTTAAACTATACACCTAACCAACACCCATTTTCTACACAACTAAGACTCTAGTCTATTTATAAACAAACATATAAAATGTTACAAAGCATAAAACTACCATCTCTATATTTTAAGAAGTAGTGAAACACTTTCTTCCCATGTTTCAATGAACTTAGTGAGTGGTTTTGACTCATGATATTGGTGTCTTGAAAAACATCTTAGTTATGTTTTCATGTTTAGCAGTCATGTCTCATGACTTGGATATCCATTTCCCTATTAAGTCATGATTATAGCTATCGTAATGACCCACTACTCTATCACATAACCATCAATTCATGCTCCTTAATTTGCTATGTTTGCTATTTGTCTTGAACTGTCAATCATCCAAGTCCAAACTTGCATTAGCTTACTGCTCGTTTAGGCCAATACTACCAATTTTAACATTATTCCACATATTGTCACAGTCATCATGTCATTCAAACAATGTCTTTCATCAACGTATTCATATTAGATTTTAACTCCATCATAATATCCTTCCTCATTGAGCATTTAGTATACTACATACTGACCAAGACCTCTCACACGTACTAATAAAAACTGAGTTCATCATAACCATCTAGTAGGTGCTCCAAGGGTAAGAGTTTGAGACTAAGTGCTTATTTGGAAACGTGGTTGAAGTTGCTTTTAAAGTGTTTTTTCGTTCAAAATTGCATCAAAATGATTTTTTTTTTTAAAAATCATTTTTGATATCAGCACATGAAAATGATCTAAAAATATAAATGTTTTTAATTTAAAATAAAAAATATTTTTTTTAAAAAAAAAAAAACACTTCCCAAACACCCCCTAAGGGGTTTGCTCCCTTTTTGGTCTCATATTCGAGCTCTATGGTTGCTAATATGATGACCGTTAGAAGCTTGCATGGTCGTTAATTTCAGCACCTGAGGGATTAGTCTAGGTGTGCGCAAGCTGGCCCGGACATCCACGTTAATAAAAAAGATGAGTTCATCATACTTGCACAAATGTATTTATTTTATATAAAAAAAATAGTTTGAGATAGTAAAATTATATACCTTTGTTTAATATTTAAATAGTATACTAGATTTCCCCCCAACAAAACTCTAAATGTTTTTGCAAGCAAATCATTTGAGATTTTTTCAAAAAGATTTTTTATATATGGAATAGATAGTTTTTTTCTTGATTTTACAAACACAAGAATTTAAAAAGAAAAAAGAAGCAACTAACACCAGTTTGGAAGATGATCCCTTTTCCTGGCAGCTGCCATTATAGACCTAGCTAGTCAACAAAGCAAGTTAATTAGCTAAACTTGAGATGGCTCATGGAATAAAAAAATTGCTGTAAAAGCATTATCAAAACTTACCTTCTCACACCGCCTTGAATAGCTAGTGTCGTCTTCCACCATTTATGGGAGCATTCTTCCTTCTAAGCCTTTTTGTATTTTGATGTCCACCACGTTCAACCATCTTCACAAACCATGCAGGTTTTCTTCTTCTAAACACAACGTATCCCATGGAGACTCCAAATACAAATCCACATCCGTAACCCATTGCTACAGCTTTCCATCCAAATCCCTCTTCAAACATTGAATCTTCTTTCTTGAAGTTTGATGGTGGAGGTTGCTGCCCCTCACCATTGTTGCATTTTACTTCCAAGGGAAGTCCGCATAATCCCATGTTCCCTTCGTAGGAAAAATATGATAATGAGTTGAATAGTATGCCTGGAGGTATGGATCCCTCAAGTTGGTTATACGAAAGGTCCAGGGCTTGAAGAGATATTAAACCTACAAATTGTTGAGGAATCCTTCCAGCAAGCATATTTGCGGAGAGATCCAACGATTCCAAAAGAGTTAAATTTCCCAATGATGGCGGGATATAACCGATGAGGCTGTTGTGAGAAAGGTTGAGTTGTATCAGAGACTCAAGCTTCCCGAGGGACTCTGAAATCTTTCCTGTGAATTTATTGTAGGATAAATCAAGTATTGTGAGGGCAATTTGAATTTTTTTCAACTCAATTTCCAAACCTTCCCATGTAATTGTAACAGAATAAACATAAGAAATAGATAAATTCCTTGCACTCATGTAATCAACACTCATCCTGGCTTTTTTTGAAGATTGAAGAATGAAGACTGATTCCAAGTCTATAATTAGTGTTAGGATTAGACTAGCTTTCAATTACTGTTTTTCTTAAATAAAGATCATTGTGTTTTGATCAAATTCTCATCATGGCTTTGAAGTTGTTGAAATACTCTGTCAGCAAAGGACCACTCAAGCTGTTGTTGGAGAGGTAAAAAATCTTTAGTTTAAAAAAGAGTCATTGGCAGTTAGACCCTTCAAAGAACCATGGAGTTTATTTGACCGTAGAATAATAACCTCCAACTTTGGAAGCATTTCTAAAAAGGAAGGGAATGTGTCATCTATCATGTTGTTGCCGAGGTCCAGAAATTCTAAACTCACACAATTGATGACAGATGATGGTATCACTCCTTTAAGTTGGTTGCCATTGAAGTTGAGATATCTCAAATTGTTCCCCTCTGAATACACTGAAGGGATATTTCCTTGGAAATTGTTGACACCAAGATGCAACACTAAGAGTTTATCACTGAAGTTTCCCAAGCATTGTGGGATGAATCCACTAAAGCCATTGCTGGACAAGTCTAGAATTTATAGGAACTTCAGCTTGCAAATGACAGAAGAGATGTTCCCTGTCAGTTTATCATTGGAGGAAAGCATAAGAGCTGTCAAATTTTGAAGCTTGAAAATTAAAGGTGGAATCTGGCCGTACAACCTCTTATGACTAAAATCGATATATTGTAATGAATTAGAAAGGAAAGGACTTATACGGCCACTGAAATGGTTATTGTGAAGAGAAAGAAGCAGCAAAGAAGGCATAGAAAACAAAGAGGATGGGATTGTTCCATTGAGCAAGTTATTAGATAAGTCGAGATTGCTTAAACGTGAAAGCCTACTTATTTGTGATGGGATGGGTCCTATCAGTTGATTATGAAATAAGAGGAGTCCGTTTAGACCTGAAAGCCTATTCATTTGAGAAGGGAGGCCTATCAGTCTATTATTCGAGAGGTCCAACGAAGTGAGTTGTGTGAGGTTAAACAAACCATCCGGAATTCTCCACTAAAATCATTGAAAGAAAGTGTTAAGAAATTTAGCTTCTTAAGGTTTTCAAGTGAGGATAGAATCTTACCATCAAATCTGTTATATGAGAGGTCTAACTGAATGAGATGTGTGAGGTTAGAAAACTGATTCAGAATTTGGCCGATAAATTTATTGCCTGAGAGAAGCAAGTGACTGAGCTGCTTCATGTTTCCAAGTGAGAATGGGAGATGACCCTGAAGACTGTTGTATGAGAGGTCCAACCACGCCAAACGTGTATGATTAGCAAAAACATCAGGAAATGGTCCAATAAAATTATTGGATCCAAGATCCAAGTACTCGAGTTGCTTGAGTTTTCCCAACGAGAAAGTGAGTTCCCCTTGCAATCCACAGTGCCCGAGCTGGAGAGATGTCAAAGAAGAAGACAAGTTCACGAAGGAACTGGGTACCATCAAAGGCATGTTCACTCCATTCAAGTTGAGCTCTCTTAGTTGGGTAAGGTTTTGAGCCAGCTTGTTGAAAGAAATCGATTCCAGCATCAGCTTGTTGTAAGAGAGATCAAGTGACGCCAATCTGGATAAATGGGAGATTTCTGGGGGGAATTGGCCTGCAAAATTCGATGAATTTAGATTTAAATCAAATGCAAGAGCTGACTGAAGGAAGATGAAATGACAGAACCATTGAAGTCATTGTGAGAGAGATCGATCTTCTGAAGATGATGAAGAAGAGAGTGCTGCTAGAATGGAGGGTGCCATAAAGCATGCTGCAACCAAGGTCTAGGCCAATTACATGGCCAGTTTTCAAGTGGCTGTACAACTTGTTATGACTGAAATCGATATATTGTAATGAATTAGAAAGGAAAGGACTTGTACGGCCACTGAAATGGTTATTGTGAAGAGAACAAGGAGGATGTATTTCTTCCATTGAGCAAGTTATTAGATAAGTCGAGATTGCTTAAACGTGAAAGCCTACTTATTTGTGATGGGATGGGTCCTATCATGTTGGTTAATTATTTTTAGTCCTGCAAATATTTACGTTAATTGTGTTTGTTTTTATCAGTCATCTACTGTCATTGTTTTAACTAAGTCAAGTCATGTTTCTGTCCTAGTCTTTAGGAAGTTGTTAATTACATGTAGTAGTGCAGCTAATTACGTGTTAGTAGTGCAGCTGATTACGTGATCATGGCAGTAGAATAGGAAGTCACGTTTATTTATGTTCTATAAATTGTAAGGTGGCATTTCAATTCGTGTAATTGAATTCTGCAATTTATCAAAGCTTTGTGAACAATAAAAACATCTACTGTTCAAATCAATTTCTGGCATTCATCATCCTCTGTCTCTACCCTGTTTCAATTATTTCTTCTTTAAACACTTTCAAGTTGATTATCAGATCAGAGGAGTACGTTTAGACCTGAAAGCCTATTCATTTGAGAGGGGAGGCCTATCAGTCTATTGTTCGAGAGGTCCAACGAAGTGAGTTGTGTGAGGTTAAACAAACCATCCGGAATTTATCCACTAAACTCATTGAAAGAAAGTCTTAAGAAATTTAGCTTCTCAAGGTTTTCAAGTGAGGATAGAATCTTACCATAAAACTTGTTATTTGAGAGGGACAACGAAGTGAGTTGTGTGAGGTTAGAGAACTGATTCAAAATATGGCCCGTAAATTCATTGCCTGAGAGAAGCAAGTGACTGAGCTGCTTCAGGTTTCCAAATGAGAATGGGAGATGATCCTGAAGACTGTTGTATGAGAGGTCCAACCACGCCAAACGTGTATGATTAGCAAAAACATCAGGAAATGGTCCAATAAAATTATTGGATCCAAGATCCAAGTACTCGAGTTGCTTGAGTTTTCCCAACGAGAAAGGGAGTTCCCTTTGCAATCCACAGTGCCGGAGCTGGAGAGATGTCAAAGAAGAAGACAAGTTCATGAAGGAACTGGGTGCCACCAAAGACATGATCACTTCACTCAAGTAGAGCTCTCTTAGCTGAGTAAGGTTTTGAGCCAGCTTGTTGAAAGAAATCGGTTCCAGCATCAGGTTGTTTTCAGAGAGATCAAGTGACGCCAATCTGGATAAATGGGAGATTTCTGGGGGGACTTGGCCTGCAAAATTCGATGAACTTAGATTTAAATGCGTCAAATGCAAGAGCTGACCGAAGGAAGATGAAATGACAGAACCATAGAAGTCATTGCCAGAGAGATCGAGCTTCTGAAGATGATGAAGGAAGAAGAGAGTGCTGTTAGAATGGAGGGTGCCATGAAGCATGCTGCAACCAAGGTCTAGGCCAATTACATGGCCAGTTTTCATGTTGCATGTCACGCCATCCCAAGAGCAGCAATCTGTACCCTCTCTCCATAGCACTCTTTTGGGTTGATTACATTCCTCTCCCCACCATGGATAAGAAGACATGGGAAAGGAGTTTTTGAATTGAAGCAAAGCAAGGCTCTGGGCAGCGGGGCATAATAGTACTGGAGAGGAGAAATTGGAAGAAGAGAGAGAAGGTTGGAAGTGCGAATGGAAGAAAAGGAGGCAGAGAATTTGAGAGAGCAATAACACAGATCCCATCATTCCCTCTATAATTGCTCTCTTAAAATGTAGTCTATATATAGACAATTTCAAATATAGATATATAGTAGTTAAATTGTCCACACTACATTAGGGGTTGACCAAACAATTTTTATAACTTTTGGGATTGAAACAATTAATATGTTTTGCTAGTTCAAAAATAAAATATAACATCTACATGCAAGGTTTGATATAATGAAACACATAAACACATCCTATTATAACAATAACATCGAAGCCATAAAATCTAAAATTATCATTACTATTATTGTTAAATCAATAAAAAATTAAACAACCCCGAGGAAAAAAAAACTCTAAAACAATAACAAAAGAGGAAGCAAGAAAAAAAACTAAAATTATTATTATTATTATTATTATTATTGCTCTAATAATAAAAAAAATAAAAGAATAAAAAAACCTAAAAACTTTAACAAAAGAGCAAACAAAAAAATAAAATAAAGAATAAAATAAAAATAAAAATTATTAGCTAAAAAAAAACATCATTTGACGTGAAAATAAAAAAAAACCAATAAAAAAATAAAAGAAAGAACAAGAGGAAAAAATAATAATAACCTCTTATTCTTCACTCTCTTCTGCATGATGATCCCTATCTTTTAAATGTGTTTTAGAAGATTTTTCATTGGTAGTTTGTTTTGATTAAACTGGACATTTAAATAACTTATAATTTGCGATAATTTAGCCTTGAAGAGATTGATTAAAGATCATTAAAAAAATATGATTTTCTCCATATGGAAATTACTGCCTGATCCAATGGACACTTCAATTTGTCGATGATCACCCATCAAGTGATGGTGATGCCATGGAATTGTAGTATTTCCACATTGGAGAAGTCTGAATTGCTGCATTTAATTTCCAAGATGATCACCCTTCACGTGATGGTGATGCCATGGAATTGTAGACATTGGAGAAGTCAGAATTGGAGACCCTAAGACCTGCTGCATTTTAATTTTCAGGATGCAGATATCTTTCACGCGTATCTCGCTGTAACCAGGGCCACCTCAATTATGACGACTTTAAAAAGTTTTGACTTATTTATTTATTATTATTATTATTACTATTATTTTAGTTCTTAAAATGACATTGTACATCTTTTATCTTTGTAAACTCGATGATATTTAATTATCATTTTTATTTTTTTTGTTACAAAAAATAAGAGACATGACATTATAATGATAATGAAATTTAAAACTCCTATATATATATATATATGCCTCCTAAATAATATCCCATATATTATTTTAGAATAGTTTTATAAATTTATTTTTAATCGTCTGCATTAATTACATTATAGTCTATAATTTTTAAAATTGATTTACAATCAAATCAAACTTGATTAATCATCCCATTTTAATTTCTTACTAATGGTTTTTTATGTGTGTGACCTATTAGGTTGTCTAATGAGTTGATCCAAATATAAATTATAATCCTAAATAAAATATGGTTAAATAAACTAAATAATTTAATTTATTATCAATTTAATAATTGATTAATTTATATTTAAAGATCAAGTACATTGTCTAATAACATATCGTTATCCTCTAAATATTAGTAAACTTAGAAGTAATTTGAATTAATCTATTAGTGATCATTTTCTTAATATAATTATTATCTCTTCATCTTGAATGTTTTGTTTACATATTATAGCATGAAATATATATGCTTTGTTAAATCATTTTAGTTTTGAACATTATGATCATTGATTTTTTGAATAAGATTTCAAAACTCATTCCACCTTAGACAAATATTTCACAATCAATTTTGAGAACAAATGAAATATATTTTCCTAATTCACCTAGGGTGATAAATCCTCTCTTAATTACTCAGATATCTTTATATTTTTTTTATATCATACCCTATATTTATCTATTTGTTACCCTTGATTAGGACAACGTGTGATCATGCTCAAAACATAATATTTTTTTATATAAGATAACTTAATGATTTCAAGTGTAAGGATCACTCACACAACTATTACAAGAGTCTTTCCATAAATATTAGTGATATTCTCATATGGAATTCTCTTGTGGGTCAACTTGGTATTCATGTCATCTAAAATACCTACATATTTGTTTAAGATATCTCTTATAGCTTAGTTTATAAGAGTAATTGTATTCTTTCATAAAGGAAGCAACATAATTTTTATAGGAGGTGGAAGAGGGAAATCTTATTTTTATTGGAGAAAAATCTTGACACTTGATTCAACTCGAAAGATTACAACCATTGGCTTACAATGACTATCATGAACTGTCAAGTTTTGATAGTTTAAAGCTGCCTGAGCTGTCTACTTTAACATTGGCAACACCACTGTGTGTGTGGTGTCAATTAACATGAATGGACCATACCGTGATATAGTTAAATGTTAGAGGATCATTTTAATGTATATTTGTTTTGTCAATTTTGGAAAAAAAATGAGTTAGTAAAAGTATATGCAAAGTAGCCCCCTAGTTATCCTTTCAAACTAAAAAAGACGAAGCCAATGAATAGTAACTAAACAACGTGTCATCTAATCATATTTTCTTTTTATTCTTCAAAACGACGATGTTTTAAACTAGAGTTTTGGATAAAGTCCAATTTAGTCCTTTCTCTTCTAATTGCTTTAATTGCAACCCTCATTGGTTTTAAACTTTTAATTTTGAGCAATTTTGCCCCTCTCAAAATTCAACAATACCCCTGAATTTTGGTGCCTTCTTATTTTGGTCCTTGGTCTTGAATTTATGCAATTTATCTTCTAATTGACCATTAAACGTATAAATTTCTTCATTTTAACCCCTAATTTCAATCAATTATGTCCCATATTTCAATGTATTTAACATTTTTTTGTCTTTGGTTGCAAGTTTCTTCAATTTGACCCCTAATTGATCCTAAACTTTTGATTTTATTTCAATTTTTCCACTTATTTATATTAATTGGCATAGTAAAAATTAAATTTGGTCTACTAAAATTCTAATATTCTCAATTAAGCTTAAATTAGGCGTCTAAACTTATTTTTTCACCAACTAAGTTCTTAATACATTTAATTTAACCCATTTAAAATATAATTAAGTCTTTGCATACTATAATTGGATTCAAATTAATTCTTAAACATAACTAAAATCTTAACTTAGCTTATGATTAAATCAATTTGGTCTATTAAAAATCTAATTATGCTTTTGGACTTAAGTTTTATGCATACTTGTTAAATAATCATTAACTTTGACCTTGAATGTGCATTGTTATTAGGTTTGGGCATAATGTGGATATAATTAAGCTCTCAACTTTGTTCAAAATTCTCAACTTGATCTTTTTTGTTTTTTTTCCACCACGTCAGTCCATTTTTTTTTGTTATTTTTAATTTTATTTTGTGTGAATTTAAGGAATAACCCAAAAATGGGTTATCACATCCTTGATTAATTCATTAGTTTGAACAATGTTGATAGTTGTATAAATTTTATCTTTATGTGTTTTCTAAAAACCCATTTGGTTAGTTTTGCCAATCTTTATTTGATTAGTATTGTTGATATCTTTTTTTTGGATTTTTTTTTCTTTTATTGTTATTGTTGTTGTGGTCCAAGCTATTTGCTTCATTATGATATGCATATCTTCTAGTTGAGTAAGGAAATATATAGTACATAAGTTTCGTTGAACAATGGTACTAAGGTTTTTTTTTACCACATTAGAGTTTTCAAGTAAAACAAATCTTTATATTGATAATATCATTGTATTATTTGTTGTTCCACTTTTTATCATTGTTAATTTGATTGCTCTTAGCGTTACAATGATCATTGTTCTAGAGCAGGATCTAACGAGAAAAGGTGTGGGTAGAAAGAACTAGGAATTCTTGTCCTTTATCAATGAAACTAAGAGAATGAGATTCTTCACCTGATATTACAGTCACTAGAAAATGTATTGGTCTGCGAGAGTCTAGGTAAAAGGATATGTTGTAAATAGAGAACACTTATCACCCTTAAAATACCACACCTAGGGTAATATGCAATGCTATTTGTTTGAAATAAACTAAGATAGTCTTTTTATGTTTTCTAATTATTGGTCTATCAAAGATTTATGAAAAGTCCTCAATAAAGAGATTTTTATCTCATCATGTTAAGACATAGGTTTTCTAAAGTCAATACATATATATAAATAAAAATAATTTTCTTTTTATTTAATACTGGAAAAACATCTTACATATGAGTGTGTTATCTCATTTATAATAGAATAAATTTTTGGTAAAAAAGATTTAGAATGTTATAATTATATAATGTAGAAGTTTTCAAAGACACCATAAATGACTATTGATTCATAACAATTCATATGTTGTATTTTTTATGTAGCTAATGAATTTTAGTTATTGATGTTAGTTTTTATAGTAAACAAGTTTTTTTTACTAAATATTTGTGGCATAAACATAATAATTTACTTGCATGAAAATACTACAAAATATAATTACTTTAACTTGCTATCGAAAAGCTCCTTTAGTGAATAGTCCTTAAGAAATGAAGCATTGTCCGATCTTTCAACTTTGGATTGTATTTATTCTGATTCCACAAATAATTAAATAAATTTGTTGGACATGTTATATTTTCAACACAGAAACTAATGCTAACTTATACTTGATTTAATTTCACCAGCTAAGAATTTTTTTTTTCAATATATGAACTGAATTAAGATATTTAAATAAAACATTTTAGATTAAACAATTTTCTTGTAGGATAGTTTATAAAAAATCAAATAATATTGTTTTTTTCAAAAAAATATTATTTGCAAAACAAAGTTTCTCTTATAATATGCTAGTAAAGTATCATCCGTTATGGAATTCATATGGAAATGAATGAGTATTTAATTTTACAACTTAGACATTATCTATGATGGAATTCATATGTACGCTTCATTTTTTTCTCCAGATGGAAATTAATGCAGCACCCCCAATTAATGCTTGACCATAAGCTCTATGATTTGCTGGACATTTGTTTCCAAAGACCCAGCTACAATTTTTCGATGATCACCCATCACGTGATGGTGATGCCATGGAATTGTAGTATTTCCACATTGGAGAAGTCTAAATTGGCGATGCTGCATTTAATTTCCAGGATGGAGATCAATAAGACTTTGAAAGAAATTTTATATTTTACAGGATGGATGGAGAGATCTTTCACGTATCTCGCTGTAACCAGGGCCACCTCAATTATGATGACTTTAAAAAGTTTTGACATATTTATTTATTTATTATTGTTATTACTATTATTTTAGTTCTTCAAGTGACAGTGTACATCTAATAGGTTATTCATTGGTACAAACTTAGAATTAAGGGGTTTATTCTCTTTGTGGTCTCAAGTTCGAGCCATGTGATTGCTAATATAATAACTATTAGAGACTTACATGATCGTTAACTTTAGGATTCATGAGATTAATCAAAGAGTGCACAACTAACCCGGACACCCACGTTAATTAAAAAAAATCATTCATATTTTAACATTACCTTTTAAAAGATTGCAAGTCCATAGCGATTAATAGGTAAGATTGATTTTTGAAAAACACTATGTTATAAAAACTTATATGCATATGCAGACATGTGATATCTTACAAATAAATATTTTTGACAAAAAATAATTGATTTTTTAGGGTGACATATCCTTTTAATATAAGTCCATATCATATGTTTTTCAAGTGCTTAAGGAAATGCATCAATTATTATGTATTAAAATAAGTCCAATTTTTTTTAATGGGTGAAAAAATAAGTTTGGAAGCCTAATTCAAGTTAAATTGAGAATATTAAAATTTTCTGAGATAAAGTATAATTTTTTATAAAGTCAGATGGTTGAAATTGAGAAGGAATTGCAATAAAATCATAAATATCTTGAAATGCCCATTTTAATTTTTTTGAATTTTTTTTTTATTATTATTATTATTATAGTTTGAGCTGGACCCATCAATTTAGGCTGAACCCAATCAGGTCAGGTTAGGTTGTCTAACGACCTAACAAACCTAACCTTTTTCAATCTTCTTCATCTTTTTTTTTCTTGGGTTGCGTCCGACCGAGGACCATGAGGTTAATTAATTTGCCATTGGATGCGGACATTCATTGGCAACGATGTATGCTGGAGGAGAAAAATGGGTAGAAGAGAGGGAGGCTACCTGGTAGAGGCGAGGTGGTTGTTGCCAACGGGGAAGGGTTGTGCATAGTGGCTTGAAGTGGTGGTGCTGTCGTAGGGGAAAAAAGGAGAGATGAAAAAATGGTGTAAAATTAGGGTAATAATTGATTTTTTTTTCTAACTTTGCACCTAAATTCTTGATGCTTAGGGTATGTAATCTGTCATAACCCAATTTCTGGGTTACTCCCCAAAATCTACCTAAAAATAATAAAAATAATATAAAAGAAGCCGGTGTTGGTAGAAAAATCAATGTGGAAATTTTGGTTGTTTTCGAGAGTCCGAGAGTATCTCTTTTGTCCCCAAAAATAGAGAAAAGTACAGATTTAAAGGAAAAATAATTTATCATTGGATAAATCTGTGTAGAAATTAAGTCGTGCGACATAATTATATTTTTATGAGTCGATTTGATTTAATCGTCAACCAATTTCAAGTGTAATTATGTTGGGAATTAATTTATGGTCCAATTGAAGGATTTAATTAAGTGCAAGGACTTAATTATACTTTAAATTGGTCAAATTAATTTTATTAAGGGCTTAATCGATGAAAAATAAAATTCATGAGCTTAATTCGGGTTTAATTGAGAAGATTGAAATTTTCGGAGACCGAATTGAATTTTTCCAAGCCAATTATGCGAAGTCAGGGGCCAAATTAAAGACATCGAGAATTTAATGGTCAATTAAGGATCGAATCGTATAAATCAGAAGTCAAGAACCAAATTGCATTGTAGTCCCATTGCATGCTTTATCTGCATTGCCTACCAACCAGCCACCACGTCGTTGCTGACAGCCCACCTGCACATGCCGGCGCCTACACGCATGCTTTCAGGCACACCGCCGAAAGTAACCCACCACCGATGCATGCATGCCTATAAATAGCAGCCATGCACGACGAAAATAGGGGGGGAATTGAACAGAAGAAAAGATAAAAAACGAGGAGTTTTATGCAGAGAAAGAGAGGGGGGGGGGACGTAAGAAAAAAAAATCTAGGTAACAGGGGAAAAGGGGCAAAAGTTTCACGTAAAAGAGAGGAGAGAAAACCAGACAAAATTACGTAAAGACCAAAACAAAAATTGTAGTGGGAGAACGAGAGAAAAACAGGGGAGAAAATATTTAGAGCAAAACGGAGAACGAACAAAGAATTTGCAAACAAAGGAGGCAGACGAAGGAGCCACATAGCCACACTTCATCTTCCCCATTGCTAGTGGAGCTGTCGTCAACAACCTTCACCATGCGCTGCTCTCTCTCTCTCTCTCTCTAAAACCAGTCCCGGTCGACGACTGCCTCCTCCCCAGCAGCAGCCAGTCACCACCCTTGTCTCCTCTCTAGCAACGACGACTTCACCTTGAGCTCCAACGGCAACAACCCAGCTCTTCTTCTCCATCACCGGGGAAACAGGAGCAGAGGTAGCCACGAATTCCAGCACAGGTCAGCCACTTCAGGAGCTCCTACCGGACACCACAGGCTACCATTTTCGACGCCACCACCACAGGGACAACCACCTCGACCTCCTTTACCCGGAAGCAGTGGCATGTGACCCTCTCGTCGTGATCGGTTGATAACCTGTTACTGTTCACGTGAAGTGAACTGAGTGAATTAATTCACTTCACGTAAATTGGTTGTTGGGCTGAGCCGCTCTTGGCCCAGCCCAATTGGCTGAGCCGGTTCCAGCCCAGCCCATTAGAGTTGGGCATTTGGACCTACTTGGTTGGGCTGACCCGAATTTTTTTTAATTTTTATTTTTTTTGAAAAAATTGCATAAAAAAATGTGTTGTTTTCCTGCATACGACCGAATTCCAAGATTTTGCAAGCATATTTTTCATAAAAAAAATATATGTTGCATCTTTCTCATATTTTGAAACGAAAATTGGATATCGTAACCAGTTTATGATTATCCGTTGGAATTTGGCCAAAATATCAAAAAAAAAAATATTTATTTTGTTTTAACTATTGGGGTGTAAAACTACTTTGTAAAGTACACACGCAAATCAAAAAAGATTTTTACTACGGTGTAAATTACATTGTACAATTCATCCGTAGATAAAAAAAGGGTTTTTTTTAACTATGGTGTAAAATTACAATGTAAAGTACATCCGTAGAAAAGAAAAAAAGTTTTTAACTGCGGTGTAAAATTACATTGTAAAGTACATCCGCAAACAAAAAACGGTTTTTGAAAATATAGTGTAAAAATATTTTTTTTAACTTAGAAAAATAATCAAACAACAATGCAGCTTACCTTAGGTATGGGGTACTGGGGTGATGCGTCTTCCCCTTGCACAACAAGTCCCCTTACCCAGATATTTATAGTCGTAAATTTACGACTATAAAACACCTCCATTTTCACCGCGCGCTGTTGTCTCCCCAAATCCAAGAGATGGTGGGGCGCAAAGTGCGTCAAAAATTGTCATCACGACAGATGGCGACTCCACTGGGATATTGGCGGACTAAGCTTTGTTTGTTTGATTGTTATTTTTTAGTTCATTTTTTTACACGCATTTTTACTGCTTTAACATTTATTCTTATTGATTTCGCATGCATTTTACTTTTAATTCATGCATAACATTGGGTTTGAATTAATATCATCATGCATTTTAATTTCTTGAATAAACCCAATTTTAAGTTAGTTGGGGATTAGCGGTCTGCCTCATGACTTTCAGTTAGGGTTCAGATTCGTGAAACGTCCAACTAGGAACTGAGTGTTTACTTGATAATGGCGGTCATATTATGCCCCAACCATTTCTTGTAAAAGACTTTAGATAGTAATCATTGTAAAGAAAAGAAAAGAGTGGATTTACCAAACCAAGAAATTGTTGATCCATCCAGAAATGACAACGAGGGCTATAAAGCGCACTCAGAAGAGAATGGTAAGATAGGGCTAGAAAGCGCACTACCTAAGAAGTGAGGCCTAAGGAGGACAATTAAAAGAGGAAAGATGATGATGTTTGTGAATGACATAGGAAAATGGTCTCATTGTAATGGGTGACCTGCCCAAGTGAGCATGGTGAAGATGGTAAAAATACAAAGATGGTCTTGTTGTAATGGGCGACTTGCCTAATTGAAGATGATCAAGATGGAAAAACAACACAGAGATGGTCTTGTTGTAATGGGCGACCTGCCCAGATGGAAGCAAAAGGTGGTGATGAAGATTTAATGGGATGGAAGATAGGGCTAGAAAGCTCGCTATCTAGGATCTATGTTTGAGGGCTGGAAAACGCACTATTTGAGTTGGTGGTTGAAGGCTGAAAAACGCATCCAAAACAAGAAGGATAGGGATGAAAAATGCACTATCTTAATTAATGGTTGAGGGTTGGAAAACTCACTCAAAAGAGGAAGAAAAATAGGGATGGAAAACACACTATTTTAGCTTATGGTTAAGGGTTGGAAAATGCATTTAAACAAGGAGGATAGGGATGGAAAACACACTATCTTAATTGATGGTTGGAAAACGCACTCGAAGAGGAAGAAAAATAGGGCTGGAAAACATACTATTTTAGCTTATGGTTAAGGGTTGGGAAACACACTTAAATGAGAAGAAAGGAATGGCTAAGAAGCGCACTATCCTAATGGATGGTTGAGGATTGGAAAACTCACTCAAAAGGGGAAGAAAAATAGGGTTGGGAAATAGACTATTTTAGCTTATGGTTAAGGGTTGGAAAACATACTTAAATGAGAGGAAAGGAATGGTTAAGAAGTTTAATATCCTAAGGGATGGTTGAGAGTTGGAAAACTCACTCAAAAGAGGAAGAAAAATAGGGTTGGGAAACACACTATTTTTAACTTCTGATTAAGAGTTGGAAAACGCACTTAAACAATGAGGGAAAATAGGGCTGGAGAGCACACTATCTTAATTGAAGGTTGGAAAACACACTCGAAAAATGAAGAAATAGGGTTGGAAAGAGCGCTATCTTAATTGATGGTCGAGGGTTGGAAAACACAGTCGACGATGAGGGAAAATAGGGCTGGAAAGCGCACTATTTTAGTTTATGGTCGAGGTTTGGAAACTCACTCGACGATGAGGTGAAAATAGGGCTAGAAGCACACTATTTTAATTCCTGGTTGCTAGAAAGCTCACGCAAGTTCTGGAAAAAGATAAAACTTAAAAGCACACTATCTGAGTTGGTCGATGGCTAGAAAGCACACTCAAATAAGAAAAGAGATAGGATTGAAAAACACTCTATATGTGCTGATGAAAGCCTCACAAGCGCACTTAGGGAAGTGAAAGTGATAAGGGCTTGAAGGCGCACACAAAAATGATGAGTAGAGGTTTGTGAATTACAATCCCTCCAAAACATTTCTTGGATTCCTAGTGGAGATGCAATGCATGTTGACATTCAAATTTAGGAAAGAGGCAGGGCTAAAAAGAATGTTATAGGATATGAAAGAGGTGAGAGCTCATAGGTGTACACAAAAATGATGAATGAAGGTTCATAAATTACGATCCCTCCAAAACATTTCCTAGAATCTTAATGGGGATGCAATGCATGATGTTGCATGTATACTTACCTGAGAGATATAGGTCCCCTTTCTTTTTCATGACCTTCTTTTTCTGGGGTTTGGATCTCTGGCTTTAACGACTTCTCGCTTTTGCTTACTCAAACCGCAACTTATGATTTTGACCACTGGAGATGATAGATTTTCCATATCAACATGCTTCCCTGAGTTTTGATCAACATTCTTTGAAAAGAAATGATGGAGCTAACTTTAATTCATCTTTAGATTGCCCCCCAGTCGGGTCATGCCCCGCAAGTGTTTTAGGCTTTAAGTGTTTGCGGGAAAGGGTTGGTTATTTGCAAAGATTGTGTTTTCATATGGGATTTTTGGAATTTCAAAGTCATTCCAAGCACAAAAACCATTTTGATGCTTGTTTAAAAAAACTTGCTCTTGAAAGAATTCAAGTGATCTCATTGTCAGGTTTTGTGTTGATTTTGACAAGAATGTGAAATGATATTTGCATGTCTTGTATGTCAGGAAGGCTTCGATCAGGTCACGTGAAGCAGTTGTTTGGATTGTTTTGAATGGAAAAGCATTGCCTATCGATCCAAATTACTTGTATTTGATCAAAAAAGGGCTTTATCAGGCTTGTAGTGTAGGTTTAGGTTGCTAGCTATGAAAAAAAGATATTTGAAGGCTCAAAAGGTGTTTAAGGGTTTTCTAGACTAAGGATCACAAATGCTTACTCTTAAAACTCTTTTTAGTCCTCATAATTGGATTTGCATAATGACCAGACATGCCCCCCAGTATTTTGTTTGGGCTTTTTATCAGAGGTTTTTAGCACTATCATAATGTTGACTTGACATGCCCCCCTGTATTTTGTTTGGGCTTTCATCTTGACATGCCCCACAGTATTTGCTTGGGCTTTCTAACATGGGCTTTTTAGTAGTGCCATCATGTTGACTTGACATGCCCCCAATATTTTGTTTGGGCCTTTTGTCATGGGTTTTTAGCACTATGTTGACTTGATTTGTTGTAGTGTACTAAAACCCTTTTTATGTTTATGCCCCCCAACTTTGTTCGGGCATCTTTTTTCATTGAGGACTATTTTGTAGATTAAAAATGTTTTTTTATCCTCACAATTGCCTCCCAGTGTAGACTATGATCCAAGTCAGGGTTAATTATTAAGAAAGATTTATTAGGCTCAAATAGGGACTACAAGGGATATTTGAGACTTTATGAAGTCATATCAAAGATGACCTCTACTCATTTCAAAAACTTGCATTCTGAATCAATAAGCTTTGCTTTTCCATGCAAAATATTTTTTGATTTTTGGATAATTTGTTTAGCTAAGAATTTAGCTTTATTATGTGAGGTTTTGTAGGTATGAGATCACCTTTCAATCAAATCCTTTGAATTCCCAGAACACATCTGTTAAACAAACATCAATTTGACATTTCTTTTCGTACTAGACTTTGATTTGACAAAAATCTTTATGAAATCATGAGATCATGTATACTTTGGATGAAAGGGTATATGGTGTGCTTGTGTTATTTAGACAAAAAGAAAGAACACATCATAAACGCAAGAAAATACATGATCATTGTAAAAGAAGGTTTGCTTAACAACAAAAAGGTCTTGTGGTGTTTGCAAGCAAAATTGCCGACAAGTCAAAACAAGTTTAAATCGAAACATGACATGTGGACATGACCAAACAAAGAGCAATTATAGAAGCAGACTTCATTTTCCAACTCTCGTGCATTTCTTTCTCAAAGACTCTTGCAGAGATCATTTCAGTGCTCGCTCGAGTATGCCGACAAGATGAGTCATGCTAACTTTCAAGAATCTAGTTTTTCTTGGAAGTGAACATGGCGGTGCGCACATTCTTCTTTGTTCATATTTCTTTAATAGAGTTGAGTGTTATGGACAGTAGGTTTTTAGGGACCCATGTTTCTGCTAATCGATGATATGATATGATGGATGCATGAGGATGTACATACACAACAGGTGAATTATCGGGTAGTTTGTACCCAAAGACAAGTTCTAAGCCATTACATAAGTGGTAAGCTTTCTACCTGGTCTAAAAGGGTCTATGAACTGCACAGTGACCGCCTCACGTGAAAGTGGTGTGGGGGTTTACAAGAAATGGTTGCGGCACGATAGGACCGCCATTATCAAGTAAACACTCAGTTCATAGTTGGACGTTTCACGAATCTCAACCCTAGCTGAAAGTCATGAGGCAGACTGCTAATCCACACCTAACTTAAAATAGTTTGATGTTTTTCTCACCATATTTTTCGTAAAAAAAAACTATGTGCATCTCTCTCATATTTTGAAACGAAAATTGGATATCGTAACCAGTTTACGATTATCCCTTGGCATTCAGCCAAAATGTCAAAAATAGTTTAACAATTAGTTTGTTTTATCTATCTCTGTGTAAAATTACACTCGTAGATAGTTAAATATGGGATTTTCAAAATGCAGTGTAAAATTTAATTTTTGGTTAGTTTTTCAACCCACAATGAGGTAGATATTCTCTCACGGAGAGAAATCTACGTCAAACTTTAGGAAAAGACCAATAAATAATTGACTAGGAAAAAACAATCAAACAACAATGCAGTTTGCCTTAGGTAGGGTGCATTGGAGGTGATGCGTCTTCCCCTTGCACAACAAGTCCCCTTGCCCAGACTCTCGCAAACCAATAGGTTTCCTAGTGACCATAATACTAGGTGACGACTCCTGATAATTATAATTTTGCGACTATAACAAACACCTCATTTCACCACGAGTCGTTGTCTCCCCAATCTGGGGGATAGCGGGGTGCGAAGTGTGAAAAAATCATTATTGCGATAGATGGCGACTCCACTGGGGACAAAAAAATAAAAAAAACACAAAAAACTAAAAACCCTAGATATACAAAAAAAAACCCTAAAAGACCCCAAAGAGGAGAAACCCTAATCCTCTCTTTTGGGGCTGCTCTGCCAGCCCCCTCCCATCTTTTCCTTTCTCTTTTTCCTTTCTCTAGCCAGGCCTCCCTACTCCTCTCCGACGAGCCTCCTCCCAGCCTCCCTTTTCATCAGCTGCTCCCAACGACAGCCTCGACAACCCGTCTCCAGTGACTAACTCGAGCCTCCATCTCTCCTATCCAGCTGTTGGGGGCCAACTCCTCTACGCCGACAGCCTCCCCTCTCTTCACCCACACAGCCTTCATCAACGACCATCGCCTGCTCCAAAGCAGCCCACTTGACAGATCTGCCTCCCAGCCACGACAGCCGTAGTCGCAGCCCCCATCAGCTCTCGCTTCTTCTTCATCTTCTTCTGCGGCAGCAGCGCCGACCGTCGTCGCCCCATCATCCTTCCTCTTCCATCCACGACAGCACCCCTTGACAAAGTCATCATCAGCCATCCGAAGGTAGCCCAGCTCCAAGCTAGCCACCATGGAAGTCCAGCTACCATTTGAAAAAAACACACAAGAACCCAAGATCTGAAGAGAAGGAGGAGCAGATCTAGTCGAAGCTTTGTTTGTGTGTTTGTGATGTGTTTTCTCTGTTGTAAGTCATCGTGAAGGCCGTTACCGGCAAGAGAAGGAAGGGAAGAGGCTGATCCACTCCCCTGTCATGTTGCTTCACCGATGGCGACGCGTGGAATCACGCGCCGCCAGTGATGGCAGCACCTGAACTAACATGCCACCAGTGCCATGCGCTGTCAAGTGTTCCTGAGGAGGTGTTTGTTTTAAATTGTTATTATTTTTATTTCTTGTACATGTTATGTATAATGTAACAAAAAATAATGAAAAAGAGAATGGGTGTGTGTCTTGCATTTAAAAAAAACATAAAATTGCATTTGTTTTCAAAAAAGAAAAAAAAATGTGTTGTTTTCGTGCATACGGCCGGATTCCAAGGTTTTTCTCACCATATTTTTCGTAAGAAAAAACTATGTGCATCTCTCTCATATTTTGAAACGAAAATTGGATATCGTAACCAGTTTACGATTATCCTTTAGCATTCGGTCAAAATGTCAAAAATAGTTTAACAATTATTTTGTTTTATCTATCTCGGTGTAAAATTACACTGTACTGTACACTCATAGATAGTTAAAAATGGGATTTTCAAAATGCAGTGTAAAATTTATTTTTTGGTTAGTTTTTCGACCCGCAATGAGGTAGATATTCTCTCATGGAGAGAAATCTTCGTCGAACCTGAGGAAAAGACCAATAAAAAATGACTAGGAAAAAACAATCACACAACAATGCAACTTGTCTTAGGTAGGGTGCATTAGGGGTGATGCATCTTCCCCTTACACAATAAGTCTCATTGCCTAGACTCTCGCAGACCAATAGGTTTCCTAGTGACCGTAATACTAGGTGGCGACTCCTGATAATTATAATTTTGTGACTATAACAAACACCACATTTCACCACGAGCCGTTGTCTCCCCAATCCTAGGGGATGGCGGGGCGCGAAGCGAGAAAAAATTGTCGTTGCGATAGAATTGACTCTTTTTATAGGAGGTGGAAGAGAAAGATCTTATTTTTATTGAAGAAAACTCTTGGTCCTTGATTCAACCTCGAAAGATCACAACCATCAGCATACTGTGACCATTATTAATTGTCAAGTCTTGAAAGTTTAAAGCTGCCTAAGTTGTCCACTTTAGAACAACACCATCGTTTGTGTGGTGTCAATTAATATGAAGGGGCCATACCACAATATAGTTGAATGTTGGGGGATCATTTTAATGTATTTTGTTTTGTCAAATTTGGAAAAGAAACGAGGCATTAAAAGTATATGTAAAGTAGCCCCCTTAGTTATATTTTTGAACTAAAAAAGACGAAGCCAATGAACAGTAACTAAATAACGTGTCATCTAATCATATTTTCTTTTTATTCTTCAAAACGATGATGTTTTAAACTAGAGTTTCGACTAATGTCCAATTTAGTCCTTCCTCTTCTAATTGCTTTAATTACAACCCTCATTTCCTTTAAACTTTCACTTTTGTGCAATTTTGCCCTTATCCAAATTCAACAATACCCTTGAATTTTGGTGCCTTTATCACTTTGGTCCTGGGTCCTTAATTTAGGAAATGTAACCCCTAATTGACCATTAAAATTTTAAGTTTCTTCAATTTGACCCCTGAATTTTGGTGCCTTTATCATTTTTGTCTTTGGTTGCAAATTTCTTCAATTTGACCCTTACTTAATCCTAAACTTTTGATTTTCTTTCAATTTTACCACTGATTTCTATCAATTCACATGGTAAAAATTAAATTTGGTCTACTAATATTCTCAATTAAGCTAAAATTGGGCTTCTAAACCTAATTTTTCACCAACTAAATCCTTAATACATTTAATTTAACCCATTTAAAATATAATTAAGTCTTTGCACCTAATTAAATCCTATAATTGGACTCAAATGAGTCCGTAAACATAACTAAACCTTAACTTAGACCATGATCAAATCAAATTGACCTATTAAAAATCTAATTATGCTCCTGGACTTAAGTTTTATGCAAATTTGTTAAATAATCATTTACTTTGACCTTGAATGTGCATTGCTTGATTAGGTTAGGGTATAATGTGGATATAATTAAGCTCTCAACTCTGTCCAAAATTTTCTACTTGATCTTTTTTGTTTTTTTTTCACCAAGTCAATCCCTTTCATTTTTTTTTATTCTGTGTGAATTTAAGGAATAACCCAAAAATGGGTTATTAAGTCCATGATGAATTTATTAAATTGAAAAATGTTGATAGTTGAATAACTTTTATGTTTATTTGTTTTCTAAAAACCCATTTGGTTAGTTTTGCCAATCTTTATTTGATTAGTATTGTTAATTTCTTGTTTTGGATGTTTTCTTCTTTTATTGTTATGTTGTGATCCAAGCTAGTTGCTTGATTATAATATGCCTATCTTCTAGTTTAGTTAGGAAATATATAGTACAAAATTTTTGATGAACTATGGTACTAATGTTTTTTTTAGCACATTAGAGTTTCAAGTAAATCAAATCTTTATATTGATCATATCATTGTATTATCTATTGTTTCCACTTTTTATCATTGTTAATTTGATTGATCTTATTTTAACTATCGCAGATGTGCAACGTTACGATGATTGTTCTTCTAGAGTAGGATCTAACGAGAAAAGGTGTGGGTGGAAAGAGCTAGGAATTCTTGTTCTTTATTAATGAAACTAAGAGAATGAGATTCTCCACCTAGTAGTACAATCAGTAGAAAATTTACTGGTCTGCGAGAGTCTATGTAAAAGGATATTGTAACTAGAGAAGATGTAATACCCCTTAAAATACCATAGCTAGGGTAATCTGCATTGCTATTTGTTTGGAATAAACTAAGGTAGTCTTGTTATGTTTTCTAATTGTTGGTCTATCAAAAATTTATGAAAACTCCTCCTTAAGAAAGAGATTTTTATCTTATCATGTTAAAACATAGCTTTTCTAAAGACAATACATATATGAAAATAAAAATAATTGTCCTTTTATTTACTACTGGAAAAACATATAAATTCTTATGCCATTTTAAAAAGAATAAATGACTATTGATTTGTAACAATTAAATTTTTTTATGTAGCTGATGAATTTTAGTTAATTTATTTTATTTTTAAAAGTTATTGATGTTGGTTTTTATAGTAAACAATTTTTTTTCTCTAAGTATTTGTGGCATAACCATAATTTACTTGCATGAAAATACTACAAAATATAATTACTTTAACGAAGCAGTGTCCGATCTTCTAACTTTGAAATGTATTTATTCTGATTCCACAAATAATTAAATAAATTTATAAGACATGTTATATTTTCAAGATAGAAATTAATGCTAACGTATACATGATTTAATTTCACCAGCTAAGATTTTTTTTTCAATAGATGAATTGAATTAAGATATTTATATAAAACATTTTAAATTAAACAATTTTCTTGTAGGACATTTCATAAAAAAACAAAAAAAATTATTTAAAAAAAAATAGTTTTTGCAAAACAAATATTCGCTTATACTATGTTAGCAAAGTATCATCCATGATGGAATTCATATGGAGTATTTAATTTTACAACATAGACATTATCTACGATGGAATTCATATGGACACTTCATTTTTTCTCCAGATGGAAATTAATGCCTGACCCATAAGCTTTATGAGTGATTGGACTTTGGTTGCCAAAGAACCAGCTACAATTTGTCGATGATCACCCATCAAGTGATGGTGATGCCATGGAGAAGTCTGAATTGGGGACCCCAAGAAGACCTGCTGCATTTAATTTCCAGGAGGGAGATCAATAATACTTTGAAAGAAATTTTATATTTTACAGGATGGATGGAGAGATCTTTCATGCGTATCTCGCTGTAACCAGGGCCACCTCAATTTTATGACGACTTTAAGAAGTTTAAATTATGTTGAATTATGTTTAGAAATTAAATTAGGGTCCACTTTAAGTGCAAAGACTTTATTATACTTTAAATTAGTCAAATTAATTTTATTAAGGGTTTAATAGGTGAAAAATTAAGTTTGGAAGCCTAATTCAGGTTAAACTGAGAATATTGAAATTTTTGGAGCCAAAATTTATATTTTTACCAAGTCAGTTAGTTGAAATTGAGAGGGGATTGCAATAAAATCAGTCATCATAAGATAAAGGACTAAATTGAACTTTGGTAGAAAAAAGGGGGTCATATGACATTTCGTCTAGTCACTATTCATTTTCTTCCCTAAATTTTCGCTGAAAAATCCGTCTATTGTTCCAACTTTGCAAGCGCATTTACTGTCTTTATCCTTCATTAAATTTGACAAAACTTACGCGAAAGTGATCCCCTAATTCTTGACTATACCAAAAGTGACACCACACAAGTGTTTGTTCAACCCTAAAAGTGACAACTCAGGCAGCCTACCGTAACTGTAAAATTTGATAATTCATCACCTACATTGAGCCAACGGTTGAGATGGTTATGTTTTGAACCAATAATTGAAACTTTACTCCGGTATAGACTACATTACCTTCTTTCCCCAGGTATAAATAGAGATTAAATCCATGGTCTGTGGAGGGAGAAATCAATGGCCAAAATTAAAGAAAAACAACAAACTTCCCGGTTTTCCAGCCGAAAAACTCCTTATTGTCATAACTCCTTGTTGACTGTCTAATCCTACAAAGGCCAAATTATATCATATTGGCTAAGTTGGATATTCTCAAAAGGGGAAAGAATAGTGAAGCAAAAAAAATACTTCTATGTTGCTCGGTGTTGGATTGGACTCTAACAAATACTTCTAGCTCATTCTGTTTATCAAAGGCAGTCACCTATGAAGACAGTGCAGGTAAATTTCATTAAGCTCCAACTTTGGCAAAAATAAGTGAAACTATCACTGGAACTTGAAGAGAACAATCAGTTACAGCGTGCGGGCAAATAACCTCGTATACAACTAAACCATATCGTGAAATCACTGTTTATATACACTGAATTCACTATGGATATAAATATTGAATTTCACTACCTTCGTTTACTACTGTTTGATAAGTTTGATAAGGAAGACATTGGTGCCGTGAACTGCAGGTTTCAGAATCTCAAAGAAATTCAGCTCAGGCTTGTTGCAAAATCTCTCTGCAATTACTGTAATCTCTCCAATAGTAAACTCAAACTGAATTTTATTCAACTGGAAAATAGCAAGAACTGCCTTTGTCTTTTACATTTTTCTCCTTAAATAGCTATAACAACTTACAGTTTCCAATCTTAACTAGGAAAGCAATAAATTAGGAAATTTAAATAAATTCGGACAAATAAAATGATCTCAGCAATTAATGAAATTGACTAAATTTAGACTTCTTGAAACGAAAGAATTCCAAGACTTCAGCAGCTATGTTGATGTCGCAATCGTATCCATATCTGGCACTTTGTTTGTCTCATGATCTGCCTCAATTGCCTCCGGATCCTGCACTGCCTCCTGATCTGCTCTGCATTTGTCTCCTGATTTGCATCAGACTTCCCATCATCAACATGGATGCTTGTCTCCTGAAATTGCTTGCCTCTTTTTAACAAGATTACAAAACCAGTGCCGCCATTGCAGTATACGAAGTGTGTTTTACCCGAAGAAACACAAAGAGATCTTTGTAATCCTTCCTACATGTTAGCATAACAAAGCGAGTATAATGATTACATTAGAGAATGTTTATCGCACAACGAGGACGTTATTCTAGATTATTCGTCGTTAGAATGGAAAGAATTGGAAGATTGAATGGGAAGATCGAAAAGTTGGAAGAAGAAAGGATTTTAAAATTATTGTTAGTTAGGCGCGTGGAATTAGCTAAGCATTTTATTCGAACAAATATAGAATCATAATGGATGGTTTTATGTCTATTACCAGTTCTTCCTCCCGAATTGAGACCCATCATTCAGATAGATGGAGGTAAGCTAAAGAGTTCAAATATTAATTAACTCTTTCGGTAAATGTAGAAATATTTTTCTTTTTTCTTTTAAAATTGTTAAGAGTTAGAAAACCTTTTTTTCTCTTCAAATTTCTATTTTTTTTTAATTTTTAAAAAATTGGTTCAAAAAGTGAAAGTTCTTTTCGGGGAGAACCAAAAGAAAGTTCAGTTTCCATTACCCCAACTGTTAAAAAACAGAAATCATGTTTTTGTCTTTTCTTTTTTATTGGATCTTTAGAAAGGAATTTTAACTTAAAGTAATAATTCCAACAGCTTTTGCTACTCGAACCTTCCCAACCACTATTTTTTTTTTCTTATAAGCATTTCACCTTGAAATAAGCAATTTTATTATTTTTGAATTTAAAAATATTTAAAAAAATCAATTTTTATTATTATTTGAATTGTTTTTTGTTATTATTGTTTTTTGATTTACTATACTAAGATAATTTTAAAAAAATAATATTGTATTTATAAAAACAATTATGAACGAACTTTCAAATACAGCCAAGATAAAAGAGTAGTTTATTTATATTTTTAAAAAAGTATTTTAAAAAATACCTTTAATTTAAGTTATTTATTTTAATGTATATTGGTTGTCGCGACGGTGATTTTTCGCGCTTCGCGCCCCGCCATCCCTCTCTGGAGAGACAACAGCGCGCGGTGAAAATGGGGTGTTTTATAGTCGTAAAATTTACGACTATAAATATTAGGAGTCGCCACCTAGTATTAAGGTTACTAGAAACCTATTGGTCTGCGAGAGTCTAGGTAAGGGGACTTGTTGTGCAAGGGGAAGACGCATCACCCCCAGTGCACCCTACCTAAGGTAAGCTGCATTGTTGTTTGATTGTTTTTCTAAGTTAAAAATTTTGCACTGCATTTTCAAAAACCATTTTTTTTGTCTGCGGGTGTACTTTACAATGTAATTTTACACCGCAGTTACAAACCTTTTTTTTTATCTACGGATGTACTTTACAATGTAAATTTACATCGTAGTAAAAATCTTTTTTTTTATCTACGGATGTACTTTACAATATAAATTTACACCGTAGTTTAAAAACCCTTTTTTTTATCCATAGATGTACTTTACTATGTAAATTTACACCCTAATAGATAAAACAAAAATATTTAAAATTATTGATATTTTGGCAAAATTCCAAAGGATAATCATAAACCGGTTACGATATCCAATTTTTGTTTTAAAATATGAGAAAGATGCAACATATTTTTTTTACGAAAAATAAACATGAAAAAATCTTGGAATTCGGCCGTATGCACGAAAACAAATACATTGTTTTTTTTTTAAAATGTATTTTTTTGTATTTTTTTTAAAAAAGAAAAAAAATAAAAATTCGGGCTGGGCCTGGCCCACCTAAATGGGCCGGCCCAGCTTAGGCTGGCCAAGGGTCCAAGCCTGCTGGGCTTGGGCCCAGCCCTGCCAACTAGGCTGGGCCGAGAGAGGCCGGCCCACAGGCCGAAACAGAAGAGAAAAATAAAATAAAATAAAAAAACTTAAAACACGACAGTGCTGAATTCACGTGAACAGTGATTTGGTGGTGGACCGACCACGACGAGAGGCTTACCCGCTACTGCCACCGGGTAGAGGACGTCGAGGTGGTCCTCCCTGTTGTGGTGGCGTCGAAAATGGTGGCCCGTGGTGGCCGGGAGGAGGGCTGGAAGTGGTGGTATGTGGCCGTTCGTTGCTGCCTCTGCTGTGCTTTTCTTTGCCGGAGCTGGTTGCTGCCGTTGGAGATGAAGGCTGGTTTATTGCAGGTCACGGTGGAAGTGTCTTCCGTTTCTGTGCTCGCCGGGAGCTGTTGCAGGAGTTGGCGAGGAGAGAGAGCTGGAGGAGAGAGAGAGCTTGCTGTTGCGTTCTTTAGAGAGAGAGAGATGTTGGTCTGCAGACCGAGAGAGGGGGCTGAGGCTGAGGTTGAGAAAAGTGAAGGTGATGGTTTATTTCGCGTGATATTTCCTTGTTCTTACTTCCTGGGTAGGTCACTTGTTACAATGAGACCACCTTCACCATTTTCACCTGGGTAGGTCATCCATTACAATGAGGCCATCTTCACTATTTTTCACCTGGGTAGGTCACCCATTACAATGAGACCATCTTCACTATTTTTTACTTTGGTAGGTCACCCATCCTTTTTGAGTATCCTCCTTAGGCTCCAATTCTTAGGTAGTGCGCTTTCTAGCCCTATTTTACCATTCCTTTCTGAGTGCGCTTTATAGCCCTCATTCTCATTTTTGGATGGATCAACTATTTCTTGGTCTGGTACATCCACCTTTCTTTTTCTTTACAACGCTTACTATCAAAAGTCTTTTCCAAAACTTTAATCGTAAGCCTTGTAAAGAGGCGGGCAACTGTCATCACCCAATTTTTGGGTGACTCCCCAAAATATACCAAAAAATAACAAAAATAAAATAAAAGAGGTCGGCGTTGTTAGAAAAATCAATGTGCAAATTTTGGCTGTTTTCGAGAGTCTAATTGTATCTCTTTTGTCCCCAAAAAATAGAGGAAAATACAGATTTAAGGAAAAATAATATATCATCGGATAAATCTGTGTAAAAATTAAGTCGAGAAATATAATTATATTTTTATGGGCCAATTTGATTTAATCATGGGCTAATTCAAAATATTATTATGTTTGAGAATTAATTTAGGGTCCAATTGAAGAATTTAATTAAGTGCAAGGACTTAATTATGCTTTAAATTGATCAAATTAATTTTATTGGGGGCTTAATTGATAAAAAATCAAATTCGTAAATTTAATTTGGATTCAATTGATGAAATTGGAATTTTCGGAGACCAATTTGACTTTTTTCCAAGTCAATTATGCGAAATCGGGGGCCGAATTGAATAAATTGAGAGTTTATTGGTCGATTGAGGGTTAAAACGTGAAAATCAGAAAGCAAGGACCAAAATAAAAAGGGCCGCACAAAGCTAAGATTGATATTGAAATGCTGACGGGGTATAATTGCACAAAATCATAAGTTTAAATCCAATTGGGGGGTGAAATTAAAACAATTACAAATTGAGGACCAAATCAAAATTTTGCCCTCTGCAAAATCACTTGAAATTCACAAGCATGCCTGCACTGTTCAATCACCTGAACAGTGTGATTTCAGGCGGCGGCAACCCATCGGTGCACGCTAGGGGCAACTGAAGGGTTGCCTCCGGCCTATAAAAGGCATGCCCATGCATGCAGAGAAGAGGGAAAAAATGGGCAAAAACCGGGGAGGAAAAGAGAAAGAAGAAGAGAAAATTTACGCAGAAGAGAGAACGAAATAGAGGAAAATTTTCAGAGGTTTTGGCAAAGAAGAACAAGGAAATATCACGCGAAATAAACCATCACCTTCACTTTTCTCAACCTCAGCCTCAGACCCCTCTCTCGGTCTGCAGACCAACATCTCTCTCTCTCTAAAGAACGCAGCAGCAAGCTCTCTCTCTCCTCGCCAACTCCTGCAACAGCTCCCGGCGAGCACAGCAACGGAAGACACCTCCACCGTGACCTGCAATAAACCAGCCTTCATCTCCAACGGCAGCAACCAGCTCCATCAAAGAAGAGCACAGCAGAGGCAGCAACGAACGGCCACAGACCAGCCACTTCCAGCCCTCCTCCCGGCCACAACGGGCCACCATTTTCGACGCCACCAGGACAGGGAGGACCACCTCGACGTCCTCTACCCGGTGGCAGTAGCGGGTAAGCCTCTCGTCGTGGTCGGTCCACCACCAAATCACTGTTCACGTGAATTCAGCACTGTCGTGTTTTAAGTTTTTTTATTTTATTTTATTTTTCTCTTCTGTTTTGCCCTGTGGGCCGGCCTCTCTCGGCCCAGCCTAGTTGACAGGGCTGGGCCCAAGCCCAGCAGGCTAGGATCCTTGGCCAGCCTAAGCTGGGCCGGCCCATTTAGGTGGGCCAGGCCCAGCCCGAATTTTTATTTTTTTTTCTTTTTTTTTAAATACAAAAAAATACATTTAAAAAAAAAAACAATGTATTTGTTTTCGTGCATACGGCCGAATTCCAAGATTTTTTCATGTTTATTTTTCGTAAAAAAAATATGTTGCATCTTTCTAATATTTTAAAACAAAAATTGGATATCATAACCAGTTTATGATTATGCTTTGGAATTTGGCCAAAATTTCAAAAATAATTTTAAATATTTTTGTTTTATCTATTAGGGTGTAAATTTACATTGTAAAGTACATCTATGGATAAAAAAAAGGGTTTTTAAACTACGGTGTAAATTTATATTGTAAAGTACATCCGTAGATAAAAAAAAAGATTTTTACTACGGTGTAAATTTACATTGTAAAGTACATCCGTAGATAAAAAAAAAGGTTTGTAACTGCGGTGTAAAATTACATTGTAAAGTACACCCGCAGACAAAAAAAATGGTTTTTGAAAATGCAGTGCAAAATTTTTAACTTAGAAAAACAATCAAACAACAATGCAGCTTACCTTAGGTAGGGTGCACTGGGGGTGATGCGTCTTCCCCTTGCACAACAAGTCCCCTTACCTAGACTCTCGCAGACCAATAGGTTCCTAGTAACCTTAATACTAGGTGGCGACTCCTAATATTTATAGTCGTAAATTTTACGACTATATAATACCTCATTTTACCGCGCGCTGTTGTCTCTCCAGAGAGGGATGGCGGAGCGCGAAGCGCGAAAAATCGCCGTCGCGACAGGTTTATGGAGAAAAACGAGGTAATTAATGGCACCTCAAGTTTTCTTTTCTGATTTTTTTTTATTAAACAAAATCTAAAGGAAATCGGGGTTTTAAACAGTAATGAACAATGAATTTCACTGTTCATCTAGACTTAGAGGTAGTGTAGATTAAAATAGTGAAATTACTATTTTGCCTCTCGGTTTACTATGTTTTTTAACCTTGGTTCTAGGGGTATTTTTATTTTTTGCATTTTTGTGCATAGTAAAATAACTATAATACACATATAAGACAAAATAGCACAGTTACAGCCGGGGGAATTAAGATTATTTCACTTTTTTTAAAATGGCAAAATAAAAAAATACCCCCATATAAGATAAAACTGCACAGTAAACACCAAGATCAGTAGGGTCATTGCACAATTTTTTAAATGGCCAAATACGTATATACTCCCATATAAGACAAAATCCATGAATTGTCTGTAGGGTGTGGCGGGCATTTACCATTTTTTAATATATTTTATTGCTATGTATTGTTTGCGCGTCGCTAGACGTGCCGTCCGTTTCCGCGCTCACACGGCTTTCGGGTGGCACGTGCGGCGTTTTACGATGAGTAAAAATGCCCAACATGCGTCTAGAATTATTCTCCACCATGTTCTCTTTCTCATGGTACGGTGCGTGGGGTTCCAAGATGCCCGGAGACGTGTCGGTGGTCAGTTGAAGTTTTTTTTCCCATTTTCTTTCTCCTGCGTGTGAAAGTACACGTCAGACCCCGCTATTTATTGTGATTTCCTTTTAGTCCATGATCTTTTTATTGTTTTGTATGGTCCTTATTTCTGTTATATAGGTTCTGATTTGTTTCAATTTCATCCTTCAATTGAAATTGATTATATATTGTTGTTTCATTTCGGTCCCCAATCTTTTAGTTTCTATTTGTTTTTGTTAAATTCTCTAATTTTTAAATTTTTCTTTGTGTTGGTGATCATTTGAAAATTGATATTTATCATTTTTTATCTTTGTTTTTTTTATTTTTAATTTTTATTTATTCTTCAAGTCAAATAATTTTTTTAAATATAATAATATTTATTTTTATTTTGTCATTTATTTTTTTATTTGATTGCTTTTTTTTTAATATTGTTAGGTCTTGAAATTTCTAATTATTATAGATAAGACATTCAAAATAATGATAATGATTAATTGTAAGTTTTTTTTTCTGATAAATATGTGAGACTAATTATATATTTTGATATAGCGCCTTAATATATATATATATATATATATATATATATGACCTAGTTTTTTTTGAAAAAAATAATAATATCAGTGTTCTGAAATACTTTTAATTTCCATAATATGAGGAATAAATCTTATAAAATAAAAAATAATTTTTTTCTAACAATAACTATGGCGTCATCGATAGTATGAACAATAATAATTAAAATATTAATTCTTTATAATAATATTTATAATGACAGCTACAATAATTGTGACAATTTAACAATCATGATAATAACAATGACAATAATAATTGAAATAATTGATCAATTGATGTTATTTTTCTTAAAGGTTGACTTTTTCAGCTTTTTTATGTATGAATTTTATATCTAATATCACATTAACAAAAAATATACGAAGTCACGTAAACAAAATGGGTGAAAAAATTGAGGCAATTTATTTACAATGAAAAAATATACGAGTCAATTGCCCTCCACTTCGCCATAGCCATAGACAAATTTTTTAACATGCAAAAAAAATTTAAGGGTTTTAGATTTTCTTATAATGCTATATATATGAGCAAAATAATTAGCCTACAAAACTTTCGGTTCTTATGATAGGAAAATTATTTACAATAATAAAATAATAATAATAATAATAATTGTATATTTTATATATTCATTTTATTATGGAAAATGCGTTTAAAATAATGATGACGATTATTTTTAAGGATTTTTCTCTTAAAAATAATTATATATTTTGATATTTTTTAATATTAGCACCTTAACATATATATATATATATATAATGAAGAAAGTGTTTTTTTTTTAAATTCTCAAATTAGTTTAATCTTAGTGTTCTTAAATACTTCAAATATAATAATATGAAGAATAAATCTTGGAAAGTAAAAAAAATGAATTTCTTTTTATAACGATAATGACACTGACAACGATAATATTGTCAATAATAATTAGAATATTAATTATTTATAATAATTGTTATAATTACAGCTATAATAATTGTGAGAATTTAACAATAATGATAATAATAATAAGAATAATCATCAAGATAATTCATTAATCGATGTTGTTTTTGTGAAAAATTGACTTCTGCAACTTTTTTATTTATGATATTTCAGATCTAATATTGCATTAATAAAAAATATACGAAGCTACATATAGACAAAAAAGATGAAATGTTTTTGTCAAATATAATTCTCTAAGCTTTTTCTCATTCACAATTCTCTAAGCTTTTCACCACTCTAAAAATTCTCTAAGCAATAATGGTTCCTTTTTTATGGTTCTTCTAGTATCAAGTATAAGTATTTATCATTGGTAGCTTTTTTCTCATTTACAATTGTTTTCTCTTAACTTAGCACTGTCTACTAAGTTAGTGATTTCTTTTTAATGGTTTTTTCCACTTTAGGCCGAAGTTTTTACCAAAGCTGGCTATTGTTCATATGCTTGTGTTGTATTTACTTTGCATAGTCTACAAACTTTTACCCTTGTTGACTATTCCTCATCTACTCATTTTTCTAAAACCAATCTCCTGGGCTTTTTTAATTAAATACATATCGGGTAACCGAGTGGTCTTCTAAAATATTATAATATGCTCTTGGGAGGAGGAATTTTTTTTTAAGATGAGAATTTTCAAGACAAATTATAACATGCTCTCTCATTTTGAAGACAATTTATGATTTTAACTTCGTATTCAAGTCTAAGCTTTTGTCTATATCTATGCTTTTATATATATATAAATATAGATTATACTTTGTTTTTTTATTCAATTTATAAATTGCTATCGATATTGTTTATTATTGTTTTACAAATACTCGCGTGGAGTAAGATTGTAGGATTGATAAGGACTTTTTGTTTTACTTCTTTGGTTCGTGCTAGAAGTATTTGGTTCTCTCAATACTTGTTGCCTTTGTTTTATGAATTATCTTTATGGTTTTTAGAGATTAGTGTACACCAATGGAGCATTTGAAATTTGTATCAGCTGCCTGTTGTTTTTCTGTGACCGAATTCTTCTGGAATGTCAATGCTTATGTCCTTTTTTCTTCATTTAAATTGATGGCGGTATTCGTTTGGTGGATTGTTTCTGATGTGATACCTTTTCCATATGTTATGTGCCATGTAGCTTTGCTTATGTCATTTGCAGGGATTCTTACATGGCTTTGTCTTAAAAAAATTCTTATCAATTTGGTGAACTTTTTGCTTTGTGGGGTCTTTATAGTTTGGCTGAGCTTCTGAAGTGGTTTGTTATATCATAATTGTTGTATAGGGTCTTGGTTTATGTTGAGATTGCTCTGGATTGGAAAGGATGATACCAGCATGATGGTCAATCCAATTTGTTAAATCATTTATACAAATGTGCGCAATCATGTGATGGTAATATGCCTCTTAAAATTTGTTGACTATCTCTTGCATCGTTTCTATTAGAAACCAAAGTTATTGAAATTTCTAATTGTTTGTGGCTTCTGCTCCTTATGATCTATTTTGTATGATGGTCTTGATGCAATATGATTGATTGTAGGGAGCTTGAAATTATCTCTTGGTATGATGACTAATGTGTTATAAAGCAGTCTACTAAGTAGAGCAGAAGGAAAATTTCATGGTTGCCTTTTTATAATTTTAGATGATAGATTGTTGTGGTTGGCTTTAGCCTCTAAATCTGCAACTCATTTTTAAATTGTAATATCTTGTTTATTCCATTATATGTTTTTTGGCTCTTATGTTTTGTTAGAACATGTGGACATGCATGAATCATGCACCATGCTGCTTCATCTTTTGATTTCTAAGGACCAATACATACTAGTTGAATTTAATATACTCTTCTTATAATGATAAATATTAACAATTGATCTTGGTTACTGCCTCCTTCTAGAGTTTAAACTAAAATTCTCTCTCTTGGCTTTTCATACCCTACATAGAAGTTACAGGATAGAAAGAAGCAACTCATGATGAGATGACATGAACCTGTTGGTATATATGATCTTGTCCTAAACCCTACTGTGTATTTGCATTGACTGGCCTAGCATGAAATGTTTTGTTGTTCAAGCATGCCTAACATGGAAGGGTGGAACAACGGTATAGGGTGAATGGCCAATCAACTATAATTTTGTGCTTGTCTTGTTGACATAATTATATTTCTAGAGGGTAAGTGCTCAAGTTGTTCGACCTTTTATCTATTAGAGATAATCAAGAAGCATGATTATTTTTATTCATGATTCTTCAATTATTTTGTATAATGGTCTTGCTGGAATGTGATAGATGGCAGTGAGCTTGAGACCATCTCTTGCATTGTCTGTGCTTAAATTGAAGTTGATAGTGTTGCAATATCTAATCATCCATGCTGTATTTTTTTTTCCAAATGTTTGAATCTGTTTGGGGCTTATTCTCTTTGCTTCATCTATTATCTACGTCTTTGGTTGTCTACTAGAGTTTGAACTCTATACACCTTGTGTGTGCTTGTACACAAATCAATAATTGTCTTTGCTACGTTTCTTTCTGTGTTTTTTTAGGCGTGTGGTTGCATGCATGTAACTCTGTCTTTCTTTATTCATGTTGCATTCATCATGTAGCTATTTCATTGCGCACTTCTTCTATGTTTGTTTTTTAGCTATTTGTGACTGCATGCATGTAACTCTGTCTATCGTGCATTATATGCAGCTCACGGTCATTGTCAAGACCAGGGTAAACAGGAGCGATGCTTGTGATGAGCAGCTAACTGTATTTGTTCACATCACATTCATCAATAGCTATTTCCTCATGTATTTTTCTATGCTAATAACTTAATTTCTTGCTTTATATTGTTATTCCTTGAAATTTGAATAACTTTCTTTGCATGCTTTTCAAAAAACTATTTCTTCCCTATTGTTTATTGTTTTTATTTACATTGGATTCATTTAGTCTAGTGGAGATATAAAAGTTGAACTTGTCTATTCCTTCTCTTTTCACAGACATAAGAGTTGGTTATGTGTAAAACGAGGAGTTATTATGTGAATCTTTCAATTGATAATTCATCAGAGATAAACAATTGTCTCTTTGAGTTTTTCTTTAAACTTTTTAGCTTCTGAGTGTAAAATTTAAGCTTGCAGAAATTAGTTGGATTATGACAGTGAGTTTTTCATGTATGGTTTGTTGATCACTTCTTTTCCATGTTATAACAGGGAAAACCTTCAACTGCTTTGAAATTATCAAAATCCATGCGCTCACTTTAACCTTGGTTGTTATGATGACTAATGTGTTATTAAGTAGTCTGCTAACTAGAGTAGGATGGAAAATCTTCTTAGTTGTCTTTTGGTAATTTCAAATAATAGAATCTTGGGGTTGCCTCTAGACTATAAATCTGCAACTCATTTTATTCATTTATGTTTTCTTGGCTCTTGCAATTGTTAGAACAGATGGACATGGATGAATCATCCAGCTGCCGGGGATACTCACTGCTGGATTGGCTGGAACTAACTCTTACATCATGCACTATGCTGCTTCATTTTTTGATTTCTAAAGGCCAAGAAATACTGGTTCAATTTCATATACTCTTCATGTAATGATAAATATTAACAATTGATCTTAGTTTCAGCCCCCTTGTACAATATAAACTAAAATTCTCTCTCTAGACGTTTAATTTCCTAAATAGAAGTTGCAGGAAAGAAAGTTGCAGCTAATGATGAAATGAGATGATCCTACAATTCAAAACATCAACTATATATGATCTTGTCATCATTGCTGCTATGTATTTGCATTGATTGGCCTAACATGAAATGTTTTGTTGTCCATGCATGTACCTTTATCTGCCTTTGTTCATGTTGCGCTCATCATATAGCTATTTCATCGCACGCTTCCTCTATGTGTGTTTTTTTAGCTATGTATGGCTTCATGCATGTAACTCTCTTAAATATTTTATAAGCTAATGTACTCAATTTAATGTAGGTTATCTATTTATACAAAGTCTGTTAAATTTCATAATACCCCAAAATTCAGTGCAATTCTATAAATGCATGCAAGATGACTCCTTATAACAGGAGTCATGTTCCCACTAATCATTAAAATGAAAGCACACGAATTATTACAATAATAATCACATAATAATTAACCCCACATTTAAAATATGGTAAATGAAAACTTCTGCTTGTAAAAAAAAAAAAATTACAAACACATGAATTGAAAAAGAAAAAAGCAGCAGCTAACACCAGCCTGGAAGATGATCCCCTCTTCTTGGAAGCTGCCATTATAGACCTAACTAGTCAACAAAGCAAGTTAATTAGCTAAACTTGAGATGGATCATGGAATGAAACAATTGCAGTAAAAGCATTATCAAAACTTACCTTCTCACACCGCCTTGAATAGCTAGTGTCGTCTTCCACCATTTCTGGGAGCATTCTTCCTTCTAAGCCTTTTTGTATTTTGATGCCCACCACGTTCAACCATCTTCACAAACCATGCAGGTTTTCTTGTTCTAAACACAACGTATCCCATGGAGACTCCAAATACAAATCCACATCCATAACCCATTGCTATAGCTTTCCATCCAAATCCCTCTTCAAACATTGAATCTTCTTTCTCGAAGTTTGATGGTGGAGGTTGCTGCCCCTCAGTACCATTGTTGCATTTTACTTTCAAGGGAAGTCCGCATAATCTCAAGTTCCCTTTGTAGGAAATATCTTCAAATGTGTTGAATTGTTTGCCTTGTGGTATGGATCCCTCAAGTTGGTTATATGAAAGGTTCAGGACTGCAAGAAATATTAAATCTACCAATTGCTGAGGAATCCTTCCAGCAAGCATATTTGAAGAGAGATCCAACGATTCCAGATTAGTTAAATTTCCCAATGATGGCTGGATATAACCGATGAGGCTGTTGTGAGAAAGGTTGAGCTGTATCAGAGACTTGAGCTTCCCGAGGGACTCTGGAATATTTCCCGTGAATTTATTGCAGGATAAATCAAGTATTGTGAGGGCAATTTGAATTTTTGGAAACTCAAATTCCAAACCTTTCCATGTCATTGTAACAGAATAAACATACATAGAAAACATTTCCGAGTAATCCATCTCCTGATCAACACTCATCATGGCTTTGAAGGTGTTGAAATACTCTGTCGGCAAAGGACCACTCAAGCTGTTGTTGGATAGGTCAAAAATCTTTAGTTGAGAAAAAGAGTCATTGGCAGTTGGACCCTTCAAAGAACCATGGAGTTTATTTGACCTTAGAATAATAACCTCCAAGATTGGAAGCATTTCTAAAAAGGAAGGGAATGTGTCATCTATCATGTTGTTGCCGAGGTCCAGAAATTCTATATTCACACAATTGATGACAGATGGTGGTATCACCCCTTTCAGTTGGTTGCCATTGAAGTCAAGATATATCAAATTGTTCCTCTCTGAATACACTGAAGGGATATTTCCTTGGAAATTGTTGACACCAAGATCCAACACTGAGAGGTGATCACTGAAGTTTCCCAAGCATTGTGGGATGAATCCACTAAAGCTATTGTTGGACAAGTCTAGAACTGCTAGGAACTTCAGCTTGCAAATGTGAGAAGAGATGTTCCCGGTCAGTTTATCATTGGAGGAAAGCATAAGATCTGTCAAATATTGAAGCTTGAAAACTGAAGGTGGAATCTGGCCATACAACTTGTTATGACTGAAATCGATATATTGTAATGAATTAGAAAGGAAAGGACTTATACGGCCACTGAAATGGTTATTGTTAAGAGAAAGAAACCACAAAGAAGGCATAGAAAACAAGGAGGATGGAATTGTTCCATTGAGCAAGTTATGAGATAAGTCCAGATTGCCTAAAAATGAAAGCCTACTTATTTGTGATGGGATGGGTCCTATCAGTTGATTATCAGATAAGAGGAGTTCCTGTAGAACTGAAAGCCTATTTATTTGAGAAGGGAGGCCTATCAATCTATTGTTCGAGAGGTCCAACCAGCGGAGTTGTGTGAGGTTAAAAAAACTATCTGGAATTTCTCCAGTAAAATTATTGAAAGAAAGTTGTAAGGAATATAGCTCCTCAAGGTTTCCAAATGAGGATGAGATCTCACCACTAAATCTGTTATTTGAGAGGCGCAACGAAGTGAGTTGTGTGAGGTTTCCAAGTGAGGATGAAATCTGACCATTAAATTTGTTATGTGAGAGGTAAAACGAAGTGAGTTGTGTGAGGTTAAACAAACTATTTGGAATTTTACCACTAAAATTATTGAAAGAAAGGTCTAAGAAATTTAGCTTCTCAAGACTTCCAAGTGAGGATGAAATCTGACCATCAAATTTGTTAGATGATAGCTCTAGCCGAATGAGTTGTGTGAGGTTAGAAAACTCATTTAGAATTGGGCCAGTAAAATTATTCCCTGAGAGAAGCAAGTGACCGAGTTGCTTAAGGTTTCCAAGAGAGAATGGGAGATGACCCTGAAAACTGTTGTACGAGAGGTCCAACCACGCCAATCGCGAATTGTTAGCAAAATCGTCAGGCATTGGACCAATAAAATGATTGTATCGAAGATCCAAGTACTCGAGTTGCTTGAGTTTTCCCAACGAGAAAGGAATTTGACCACCTAACAGGTTAAATGCAAGGCCCAGCTCCCTGAGTTGAGTGAGGTTACCAAGTAGACCCAGATTCGAGCCAGCAAAATTGCACCCCTCAAGAAACATCATTTCCACAGACTTCAGATGACTGATTGAATCTGGTTCCAAATGTATTGAAATTTGCGTCCCTGACAGATCCACATACGAAAGAGCATTGCTCAAATTGTATGGCGGAAAAGAGCCATTGAGTTCTCCGTTGCTCCGTAAATCGAGCGATTGAAGGTTTGATCGGCGAAAGACATTACCAGGGAGCTGCCCTTGCAATCCACAGTCCTGGAGCTGAAGAGATGTCAAAGAAGAAGACAAGTTCATGAAGGAACTGGGTGCCACCAAAGACATGTCCACTGCATACAAGTTGAGCTCTCTTAGCTGGGCAAGGTTTTGAGCCAGATTGTTGAAAGAAATCGGTTCCAGCATCATCGGGTAGTTGTTAGAGAGATCAAGTGACGCCAATCTGGATAAATGGGAGATTTCTGAGGGGACTTGGCCTGCAAAATTCGATGCACTTAGATTTAAATGCGTCAAATGCAAGAGCTGACCGAAGGAGGATGAAATGACAGAACGATTGAAGTCATTGTAAGAGAGATCGAGCTTCTGAAGATGATGAAGGAAGAAGAGAGTGCTGCTAGAATGGAGGGTGCCATGAAGCATGCTGCAACGAAGGTGTAGGCCAATTACATGGCCAGTTTTCATGTTGCATGTCACGCCATCCCAAGAGCAGCAATCTGTACCCTCTCTCCATACCACCGTTTTTCGATAACATCCAAATCTAGAAGACATAATGGAAAAAGAGTTTTTGAATTGAAGCAAAGCCAGGCTCTGGTCAGCGGGGCATAATAGTACTGGAGAGGAGAAATTGGAAGAAGAAAGAGAAGGTTGGAAGTGCGAATGGAAGAAAAGGAGGCAGAGAATTTGAGAGAGCAATAATACAGATCCCATCATTCCCTCTATAATTGCTCTCTTAACATGTAGTCTATATATAGACAATTTCAAATATAGATATATAGTAGTTAAATTTGGTCTCTTAACATGATGTTATTTTTATTAAGAATTAAGTTTTAAAGTTTCTATATATATATGTTTCAAATATAATATCACGATTAATGGTTTGAAAAAAAAATTGTAACTCAATGTTGTTTTTAATTTTTTTATATTATTTCTTTAATTTTTTTTTATTACTTACATTAGTATTAAACACAACAAATTATCTTATAATTAGGTTTTTTGAACATTATTTAACAAAAATTTTGTTCAGGTTGATTATTTTACCTAAATATACAGCATTATAAAAAAATCATACTCTTAACATTCATTTTTACATTTAAAAATATTTGGTTCTAACTATTACAACGCTTAGGCCAAGTGACTCATGTGTGTGTGTGTGTATGTATATATATATAAGAAAAATATAAATCATGTCGATGATTCACTATAGTTATAAATATAGTTTATTGTGTATTGCTTATAATCAAATGGTTTCTTTAATAGTAATAATATTTATTTTAATTTTATCTCTCTTTTCATATTTTTCCATTTCTTTTGGTCAAACTTATTTTGGGTTTTCTTTTTAATTTTTATGCCTTAAATCAAGTTGTTTTCTTTAATAGTGATAACAATTATTTTAATTCTATCCTTTTTCTTTTCATTTTTTTTTTTTTGCTTGTTCTTTTGTCGAAGGTTTTGTATTTTTGATAATAATAATAATGATAATTTTAATCATATAATTAATAATAATGACATTAACAATAATAATGATTATAATCGTTATAACAGTAGTGGTGGTGATACTAATAATAATTTTAATTATGACAATAATAATGATGGTGATGATAATAAGATTAAAAATAATAGTAATATTAGTTATAGTTATGGTGATAATAACTATAACAATAACATAAACAATAATAGTTATAATGATAATGATAATAACGATAATAACAATAATAATAGTGATAACGATAGTAATAATAAAAATAATTAGGATATTAATTATTCATAGTAGTGATAGCTGCAAGGATAGTGATAATTTAGAAATTATAATAATTCTAATAATCTATCATTCAATGCTATATTTATTAGGAATTGAGTTTTACAACTTATCCATATATAGTATTTTAGATCTAATATCCCAGATTAATGGTTTAAAAAGTTTTTGTGGCTCAATATTCTTTTTTTCTTAATCTTATTTGTTTTTTCAATTTTACCATTTACCATTAACTTTTTTAAAAAAGTCATCCAAGTTTTGTTTAAACATATTAAGCAAATATATTCACACTGACTTAGATTTTACATATTTTATTAAAAAATTATTATGTTACTCAGGTTTATAGTATTGTAAAAAAAATCTTTGCACTCTTAATAATTGTTTTCTAATATTTTAAAAAATATAGTAGTTCTGTGTGAAGCGGAACACAGGAAAAATGTCTAGTATATATATATATATATATATATATATATATATATATATATATATCTTAGCACAGTGAAGAGATCTTTGATTTTTAATATGTTTCGATTTTTTATTTTTTTTATTTTTATCAGTTTGCTAACCAAAATAATTTTGTTGGGTGAAGGTTCCAACTTCAAAGTATAAAGTAGCTTAGAAAGAGTTTCCTGGAAGGATTAGTGATGTAGGCCCAGATGGTTTATTTGTTCTTTTGTGTATTACCGGTGCACATGATTTTTTTACACTTGAGGATACAAGTAAAATCTTGACAAAAAAAAAGTCCTCAATTTTACAAGAAAAGGGATTTTATTAATTTCATTCCACTAACTTAGAGGGTGTTTATCACTGTATTTCAAAAAATACTTTTAAAAAAAATTGAATATTTTTTATTTTTATTTTTACTTCAAATTAATTTTTTTTGATGTTTTTATATAATTTTGATATGAAGATGTCAAAAATAATTTTTAAAAAATAAAAAAACTTTTTTAATGCATTTTGAATGAAAATCATTTTCAAAAGCAATATCAATCACACTTTCAAACAGTCATAAGGCTTCATACCACTAAATAACTAGGAATGACAATTTATAATTTTGATGAATGTGTATTTATACTATCAATTCGTATATTTAGTGTTTCTGTACAAAAAAAACATAGTTAATAGAAACTTGTAGTAATTGTTTTTCTTCTTCTTTTGCTTAAGAGATACTTATAGTATTGAGTATTAATAGATTCTCAAGTTTTTTTTCTTTCTACAAGTTGTAATAATTTTTTTATCATATAGAAATATTGAGATATAAACTAAAATATTTTGAGTCTTTTTATATTTATGGTGTTATTGATTTTTTAGAGTTCTGACTTGTAATAAACCTCTTATTCTTCACTCTCTTCTGCATTATGATCCCTATCTTTTAAATGTGTTTTAGAAGATTTTTCATTGGTAGTTTGTTTTGATTAAACTGGACATTTAAATGGCTTATAATTTGCGATAATTTAGCCTTGAAGAGGATGATTAAAGATCATTAAAAAAATATGATTTTTTGATAATCTTTACTCAAAATCCTAAATAATTCTAGATTATCTAATGGGATCTTTGAGACTCTTGAATGATTTATTTTAATTATCATTTTCACTGTGTTTATGTGTTTAAAAAACTCAACAAAAACAATTTGTTTTTGAATTATTATCTTAATTGTGTTTATGTATTTCTAGAAACTAAATATTTTTATTTTTATATTTAGTAAAGGCTAAAAAACAAATGTTATACTGTTTATGTATTTTTATCTGTTGATATTTTTTTCATTGTATTATTAGTTGTATATAAAGTGCTGGTTTATAATTTCTAATTATAGGTCAATAACAATAATATAGGGGGTTTGTATGAAATAAGAAAACTCTAACAATTGATATTAAGATGATGACGACAAACTAGGATAGTTCATTTTTTTCCAAATGGAAATTAATGTCTGATCCATGAGCTTTTGCTTTTGGACTTAAGTTTTATGCATATTTGTTAAATAATCATTTACTTTGACCTTGAATGTGTATTGTTTGATTAGGTTTGGGCATAATGTGGATATAATTAAGCTCTCAACTTTGTTCAAAATTTTCAACGTGATCTTTTTTGTTTTTTTTTCCACCATGTCAATCCATTTTGTTTTTGTTATTTTTATTTTTATTTTGTGTGAATTTAAGGAATAACCCAAACATGGGTTATCACATCCTGATGAATTCATTAATTTGAACAATGTTGATAGTTGTATAAATTTTATCTTTATGTGTTTTCTAAAAACCCATTTGGTTAGTTTTGCCAATCTTTGTTTGATAAGTATTGTTGATATCTTTTTTTGGATGTTTTCTTCTTTTATTGTTTATTGTTGTAGTTGTGGTCCAAGCTATTTGCTTGATTATGATATGAATATCTTCTAGTTGAGTAAGGAAATATATAATACATAAGTTTTGATGAACTATGGTACCGAGGTTTTTTTTACCACATTAGAGTTTTCAAGTAAAACAATTTTTTATATTGATCATATCATTGTATTATTTGTTGTTTCCACTTTTTATCATTGTTAATTTGATTGCTCTTATTTTAACTATCGCACATGTGCAGCGTTACGATGATCATTCTTCTAGAGCAGGATCTAATGAGAAAAGGTGTGAGTAGAAAGAACTAGGAATTCTTGTCCTTTATCAATGAAACTAAGAGAATGAGATTCTCCACCTAGTATTACGGTCACTAGAAAATATGTTGGTCTGCGAGAGTCTAGATAAAAGGACATGTTGTAAATAGAGAAGATGTATCACCCTTAAAATACTACACCTAGGGTAATCTGCAATGCTATTTGTTTTAAATAAACTAAGATAGTCTTGTTTTGTTTTCTAATTGTTGGTCTATCAAAGATTTATGAAAAGTCCTCCTCAATAAAGAGATTTTTATCTCATCATGTTAAGACATAGGTTTTCTAAAGTCAATACATATATAAAAATAAAAATAATTTTCTTTTTATTTAATACTGGAAAAACATCTTACATATGAGTGTGTTATATCATTTAAAATAGAATAAATTTTCGGTAAAAAAGATTTAGAATGTTATAATTATATAATGTAGAAGTTTTCAAAGACACCATAAATGACTGTTGATTCGTAATAAATTAATATGTTATATTTTTTATGTAGCTAATGAATTTCAGTTAATATATTTTATTTTTTAAAAGTTATTGATGTTGGTTTTTATAGTAAACAAGTTTTTTTAACTAAGTATTTGTGGCATAACCATAATAATTTACTTGCATGAAAATACTACAAAATATAATTACTTTAACTTGCTATCGAAAAGTTCCTTTTGTAAATAGTCCTTAACAAATGAAGCATTGTCCGATCTTCCAACTTTGGAATGTATTTATTCTGACTCCACAAGTAATTAAATAAATTTGTTGGACATGTTATATTTTCAAGATAGAAACTCTTGCTAACTTATACTTGATTTAATTTCACCAGCTAAGAATATTTTTTTCTTAATATATGAACTGAATTAAGATATTTAAATAAAACATTTTAAATTAAACAATTTTCTTGTAGGATATTTTTTTTAAAAAAAAATATTGTTTTTTTCAAAAAAATATTATTTGCAAAACAAAGATTCTCTTATACTATGCTAGCAAAGTATCATCCATTATGGAGTTCATATGGAAATGAATGAGTATTTAATTTTACAACTTAGACATTATCTATGATGGAATTCATATTGACACTTTATTTTTTTCTCCAATGGAAATTAATGTCTGGCCCGTAAACTTTACGAGTGACTAGACTTTGGTTGCCAAAGACCCAGCTACAATTTGTCGATGATCACCCATCACGTGATGGTGATGCCATTGAATAGTAGTATTTCCACATTGGAGAAGTTTGAATACCAAATTTAAACATTTTGCTCCATAATTTTATTTCTTGTCATATATTGAAGATCTAGTAATTAACAAAACAATGTTTCTCATAAAAAAATGTTTTCATCAACATATAAAGAGATGTGTGTATACGATTTCTAATTAATATATATATATAGTTTTTCTAAATATGTTTTCTTATTTTTATTCTCTAAGAAGAAAATTACATGAATAAAAAAGTGAAATTTTGATGGGGGAAAAAATAATTTTGATCCATAAATAATTTTGAATATTTATTTTTATTATTATTTTGATATTATCAAAACATACGGGAAAAAATAATTTTGATCCATAACTTTTGGCACTGGTGCTCGTCAACGTTAACATTGTTGATGGAAAATCAAAATACCGTGTGCTTTGAGGGATTTGGAAAATCAAAACACCGTGTCCAACCAGTCGGTCAATATTGATGGAAACTGCACAGCTATTTTTTCCAGTCAAAAAGTTAATGCTTCAATCACGTTAGCATTCGCCACATATATTGGTGGATGATACTTCTAAACACAAAGTGGCCAGGGATGATGTATAAAACGTAGGCCAAGTTACAACACCAAATTAAGACTGCTCCACTCTACATAACGATCTAAGAAAACACATCACAATTTTTATTTTTATTTTTAGTAAAGGCTAAAAAATAAATGCTAATAATTTTTAGCTTATGGATTAGGCATTAGTTTCCATCTGGAATTTTACTTGTTTATCTAGACTTACAAAATATATTTTCTAGAAAAAATGATTTCATCGTATCCAAACAAAAATAAATAATATAGGGGGTTTGTATGAAATAAAAAAACTCTAACAATTGATATTAAGATGACGACGACAGCCACCTTGTAGGACACTTCATTTTTTTTCCACATGGAAATTAATGCCTAACCCATAAGCTTTACGAGTGACTGGACTATGGTTGCCAAAGACCCAGCTACAATTTGTCGATGATCACCCATCACGTGATGGTGATGCCATGGAATTGTAGTATTTCCACATTGGAGAAGTCTGAATTGCTGCATTTAATTTCCAAGATGATCACCCATCAAGTGATGGTGATGCCATGGAATTGTAGTATTTCCACATTGGAGAAGTCTGAATTGGCGACCCTAAGACCTGCTGCATTTAATTTCCAGGATGGAGATCAGTAAGACTTTGAAAGAAATTTTATATTTTACAGGATGGATGGAGAGATCTTTCACGTATCTTGCTGTAACCAGGGCCACCTCAATTATGATGACTTTAAAAAGTTTTGACATATTTATTTATTTATTTATTATTACTATTATTTTAGTTCTTCAAGTGACAGTGTACATCTTCTATATTTGTAAAATCGGTGATATTTAATTATCTAATTGATTGTATTTTAGGTGTTTTCACACTATATTTCTCTCATTTTTACTTTTTTGTTACAAAAAATAAGAGACATGACATTATATTAATAATGAAATTTAAAACTCCTATATATATATATCCCTCCTAAATAATATATATTATTTTAGAATAGTTTTATAAATTTATTTGTAATCCTCTGCATTAATTACATTATAGTCTATAATTTTTAAAATTGATTTACAATCAAATTAATCATCTCATTTTAATTTCTTACTAATGATTTTTTTATGTGTGTGACCTATTAGGTTGTCTAATGAGTTGATCCAAATATAAATTATAATCCTAAATAAAATATGGTTATAATCCTGGAAATTAAATTTGTAGGACATGTTATATTATCAAGATCTTTCATGTGTATCTCGCTGTAACCAGGGCGACAGAAAGATGAGATTAAAATATTGTATAATACTTATATATTACATTAAGGTAATAATTATTGATAATAATGAGAAAGAGAAGGATTTTTTTTATTGTAGCGCTAGACACTAGTACTGTGAACTTCTATTGTGCTCTTGATTTTGGTCTCTCTTTTTTTCATGATCCTTGAAAAAGTATTCAATTTGATTACCAAACTATTTCTTTACAATTTTATCATTCCATATCATGTTCACTTGGTTTTAAGCCTAATAGTTTGTGGTCTTGGTTTGTAAAGTAAATAGTATTTGCAAAGTAAAAAAAAATACCTTGATATTAAATTGATGTTTAATTTCACAAAATTGAATTTTATTGTATCAATCTAAAAAAATTGAAACAGTAGAGAACAAAATTATCACACTAAAAAAACAAAACTTCTTTTCTTTTTCCAAATATGAGAAAAAACTAATAAACAATATATTCATGAATATTCAACAAAAATAAAAATTCTATTTTTAATATATTTTTTTCTCATTTGTTTTTGAAATTAAATGTCTATTATGTATTTTTATATTTTTGTATTTTTATATAATTTCATAAATTTAATTATTTTATATTTTCTCATATTGATACGTAAAAATGATCAAAATATAATTTCTCAAATGAAACTTTATTTCATGATAATAATAATACTTTTCTTAAAAAGTATTTCGCATAAAAGTATGTATTTGTACCAAGTTTAAACATTTTGCTCTATAATTTTATTTGTTGTCATATATGGAAGATCTATTAATTAACAAAATAATTTTTCTCATAAAAAAAAGTTCTCGTCAACATATAAAGAGATGTGTGTATACGATTTCCGATTAATATATATATATATATATATATATATATATATATATAGTTTTTCTAAATATGTTTTCTTATTTTTATTATATATATATAGTTTTTCTAAATATGTTTTCTTATTTTTATTCTCTAAAAAGAAAATTACATGAATAAAAAAGTGACAATTTTTTGATGGGGGAAAAAATAATTTTGATCCATAATTTAATTTGCTTACATTCATCGTGTGAATATTTATTTTTATTATTATATAATTAAATAAAAAAAATAAACGTGGATAGACCACATTACAAATGATAAATTAAGAAGGTTAACAAGCCAGCCTAAATTGTCATTTCAATATTCAATCCCTCCTTTCTATTTTTTTTTCACATTACTTTCTCTCTTGTATCTTAGAAGTGAGAGAGTAATAATGGTAAAAATGAAGATTGGAAATAATATATAAAATTAAAAAACTATAAAAATCAAATAATATGCAAACCGAGACTTTTAGGGGTCTTTCAATTGTTTTTGAAGGTCCATCTTACGATATTAATTTTGTGGCTATATTAATTTGACTAAAATTGATTTTTCTAAATAATAATGTAAAATTGGTCTTAGCCACTGAAAAAATTGCAACTTGATCCTTGCTAGGATTAATTGGAGGATGCATATTATGATGGATGCGAACCATCCTTATAGTGTATAATTTATGGGTGGTTCCATGTTTTTAATTTACTAAAAAACGAAATCTATTTTAAAAAGTTATAATTAAATTGAAACAAATTATCATTTTTAAATTAAGAAGCTAGTCATGTAAATTGATTAATTAATTAATTATTCAAAGTTTTCTATTGTTATTTAAATCAATAACATTATCCTGTTATAACAGGTAAGTTAGGTTAATTAGATATTGATAATGAGTTTCTTATTTCAGCACCTTATAAAAGAATATTATATAATTAAATAAAAAAAAGGTAGTCTTGGCTAGATATATGCTTGTATTTTCTCTTTGATTAATGGCACGTCACTTTTGGCGCTGGTGCTCTTCAACACAGTGTTGATGAAAAATCAAAACACCGTGTCCCAGGGATGCCCAGTCAGTCAATATAATATTGATGGAAAATGCATAGTCATTTTTTCCAGTCAAAAAGTTAATGCTTCAGTTACGTTAGCATCACTTGATGGATGATAGCTGGGAAATTAGCATTCTCCATCGGTTTACTTGTGTTTGAGAATGTTGGTAAGGTTATTTTTTAAAGTGATTTTTATATAGAAATGCATTAAAATGATATTTTTTTTATTTTTTTTAAATATTTTTGATATAAACATATGAAAATGATCTAAAAAAATAAAAATAAAAAATTTTCATTTTTTTTCAATAAAAACTTTTGAAATACAATGTCAAAAAATAAGAGACGCAAATACAAAACTTAGCTATCATATGTTCTGTCACATAGGAGTGCAAGAGGTGTTGATGGAAAATCAAAACGCCGTGTGCTTTGAGGGATTTGGAAAATCAAAACACCGTACCGTGTCCCAGGGATGCCTAGGCAGTCAATATTGATGGAAAGTGCATAGCCATTTTTTTCCAGTCAAAAAGTTAATGCTTCAATTACGTTAGCACTTAGCATAACTTGATGGATGATAGCTGGGAAATATGCATTCTCCACCAGTTCATCTATTTGAGAATGTTGTTAATTTTTTTTTAAAGTGTTTTTTTGTTTAGAAATGTATTAAAATGATATTTTTTTATTTTTTAAAAAATTATTTTTGACATAAACATATAAAAATAACCTAAGAACACCAGAAAAATTTAATGTAAAATAAAAAATAAAAATAAAAATTTTCAACTTTTTCCAATAAAAGTTTTTGAAACGCAAATATCAAATAGGTTTCACTCTATGTGACTCAAATACAGAACCTAGTTATCATATGTTCTGTCACATCCGAGTACAAGAGGTGCTGGGAGTCGAGGAGTCATTACCTAGTTGGCTGGGTAGAAACTCACATATATTGTTCATACGTTCTGTCACATACGAGTGCAAGAGGTGCCGGGAGTCGAGGAGTCGTCACCTAGTTCTCGTCGGGTAGAAACTCACATATATTATTTATATTCCATGATCATTTGGTGGATGATACATGCAATAGCAATCTTCTAAACACAAACTGGTCGGGGACGACGTATAAAACGTAGGCCAAGTTACAACCCCAAATTAAGACTGCTCCACTCTACATAACGATCTAAGCAAACACATCACAAAAAAAAATTATTTTTATTTTTAGTAAAGGCTAAAAAATAAATGCTTTACTTGTAAGAACATCTTAATATCAATTTTATTATTATTTTTATTTTCAGTAAAGGCCTAAAAAATAAATGCTAATAATTTTTAGCTTATGGATTAGGCATTAGTTTCCATCTGAAATTTTACTTGATCATCTAGACCTACAAAGTATAGTTTATGGGGATATGATTTCATCGCATCAAAATAAAAAAAATAATAATATAGGAGATTTGTATGAAATAAAAAAACTCTAACAATTGATATTAAGATGACGACGACAACCACCTTGTAGGACACTTCATTTTTTTTCCACATGGAAATTAATGCCTGATCCATAAAAATTCTTTATGAGTGACTGGACTTTGGTTGGCAAAGACCCAGCTACAATTTGTCGATGATCACCCATCAAGTGATGGTGATGCCATGGAATTGTAGTATTTCCACATTGGAGAAGTCTGAAAACAATTGATATTAAGATGACGAAGACCAACTTGTAGGACCCATCTACACATTTTCAATTATCACCCATCAAGTGATGGTGATGCCATGGAAATTATTGCCCGACCCCTAAGCTTTATGATTGAGTGGACTTAGGTTGACTAAGACCCACCTACAATTTGTCGATGATCACCCATCAAGTGATGGTGATGCCATGGAATTGTAGTATTTCCACATTGGAGAAGTCTGAATTGCTGCATTTAATTTCCAAGATGGAATTGACGACTTTAAAAAGTTTTGACATATTTATTTATTATTATTGTTATTTTAGTTCTTCAAGTGACAAACAGGATTTTTAGTACATCTTCTATCTTTGTAAAATCGGTGATATTTTAACATTACCTTTAAAAAGATTGCGAGTCCATGATGATTAATAGCTAAGTTTGATTATTGAAAAACACCATGTTATAAGAGCTTATATAAAAATTACGCAGATATCTTACAAATAAATATTTTGACAAAAAATAATTGAAATTTTAGGGTGACATATCCTTTTAATCTAAGTCCATATCATATGTTTTTCAAGTGTTCAAGGAAATGCATGAATTAGTAGTTATTAAAATAAGATCCATGTAACCACTTCTCATTAGATAGTTATTACAAGCATACTAATCCGAGCTCTATCCTTTTTATTTTTGTGTCTTTAGAATATCTTGGCAAAAAACTTAATTGTTTTTTTTGAGTTTAAATTAATATTTTATTTGGTGTTTTTAAAAAATATTTTTTTATGTATAAAATTATTTTAAACAAAATAAACTTCAAAAAATTATTATCACTGTAACACCAAACATGTTATTCAAATCGATGGATTGTCTATAAGTACTGGTTCTAGATACATTGCTTTTAGAAATCCATGTGTATGTAAATTTCAAAGAAATAGAAGACAAAGTCACCTAATGAATTGTTCCAAAGGCAACCTTGACTTTTCTTTGTTAGTAAAAGACAAACAGCAAAAACTAAAAGAAAATGAGAGAGTTTGGTGAGAAAGAAAGAGTAGCCTTAACCTTTCCTGCCTTAATTATACAGTGATTGAAGATCTAAATAGATTGAAATTTTAGTATGTTGGCTGACAAGTTAGTCTCTTGAAACGTAGAAAATAAGTTTTGGATATAATTATAAAATTATAATTATATGATTTAGGAGTCGTCACCTAATATTACGGTCACTAGAAAAATATAATAGTATACGATAATCTAGATAAGAGGACTTGTTGAGTAAGAGGAAGATGTATCATCCCAGTGCACTTTACATAAGGTAAACCACATTATTATTTGATTATTTTTTAGGTTAAATTTCTATTTGTTGGTTTCATGAGGAAGTCTCTACATTAGTAAGTGAAAACCTAGTTGTTCTAAACTCAAATCTTAGCATCACCTTTATTTTTTTGTATCTTTAATACATGAGAGCGTACTCTACAATGTTAGTTTTACACCCTCAAATATTAAAGTTTACAACGAAATACTAACACTTTTAAATGTTAAAGTGAACAAAATGATTGGTGAAAAGTATGTGGTATTTTTGTCAAATCTTAATTGATAATCATAAACTTGTTACGATATTTATTTTGCATTTTAAATCATGGAAAAATGCATTTTTTTTCTATGAAAATATGCTTAGAAAACTTTTTGGATCTGACCCACATTTTGTTTTTTGTATTTTTAAAATAAGTTTTTTTTTATTTCAAATAAAATAAGGTATTTTATACCGAGTTTATATCTTATAGTGTAAATCTACGGTACAATATTGAAAACAATTACTAGAAAAGTAGGTGATAAAACCAAAGATATTTTAAAATATCCATTAAACATTTTGGAATTTTTTATTGATTCAATATTGAATAGAATTGTTGAAAAAACATGCGAGAAACTCATAAATATCTTGAAATGCTCATATTAAGTTTTCTGAATTTTTTTATTATTATTATTATTATTATTATAATATAATATTAAGGGTTAGGTTTGACCAATCAATCTGGGCCAAACCCAATCGGGTTAGGCTAGGCCACATGGAAACCTAACAAACCTAGACTTTCTCCTTCTCTTTTTTTTCTTGGCCTTAGGTTGAGTCTAGCCGAGGCCCACTTGGTCACTACTCAACCTAGTGACCATGAGGTTAATTAATTTTGTCATTGCATGTAATGTATGCATTAGCAACGATGTGCACTAGAAGAGTAAAAGAGAGGAAGGCTACCTAGTAGATGCGAAGTGGTTGTTGCTGTGGGAAGGGTTATGCACGGTTGCTTGATGTGGTGGTGTCATCAAAAGTGGGGAAATTGAGAGAGAGAAAGAGAGAGAGTTGAGAAAATGGTGAAAACTAGAGCGATAACTTATTTTTTTTCTGTAACTTTGTACCTAAATTTCTTTATGCTCAAGTCATGAATTCATCTTTATTTAGGGAAAAATGTTGGCCCTTGATTCAACCCGAAAAGATCTCAATCATTGGTTTAAAATGACCATCATGAACTATCAAGTTTTGACAATTCAAAGCCGTTTGAGTTGTACATTTTAGAGCGGCACCATCGCGTATATGGTGTCAATAAGCCTGAATGGACCATACCACAATATGATTGAATGTTAGGGGATTATTTTAGTGTATGTTTTGTAAAATTTGGTGAAGAAACAAGACATTAAAAAGTACGTGCAAAGTAACCCTCTAAGTTGTCTTTTTCGGACAAATGAAGAAAAAGTGAATTGAATGGTAACTAAACGACACATTGTTTGATCTTTTATTATTTTTCTTCTTCAAAACGACACTATTTTAAAGTAGGGTTTGGAAAAAGTTTAAATTAGTCCTTTTTCTAATTGCTTTAATTACAACCCTGAATGACTTTAAATTTTTAATTTTGTGCAATTTTGCCCCTTTTAAAATTCAATATCACCTTTGAATTTTGGAGCCTTTTTAATTTTTGTCCTTGGTCTTGAACTTTTTCAATTTAACCCATAATTAACAATTAAACTTTTATTTTTCTTTAATTTTACCCCTGATTTCAATCAATTAGGTCTTTATTGTTCGACACCTTTTACATTTTGGTCCTTGGCTGAAAATTCTTCAATATAACCCCTAATTGATGCTAAACTTTTAATTTTATTTCAATTTAACCTTGATTTCTATCAATTAACTTGGTAAAACTTATATTTGGTGTCTTAAAATTTGAATATTCTCAATTAAGCTCCACTTGGGCTCTTAAACTTAATTTTCACCAATGAAGTCCTTAATACATTTAATTTGACCCATTTAATATAAAATTAAGTCCTAGCATCTAATTAGATCCTTTAATTGGTCTGAAATTAATTCTTAAACGCTATTAAAATCTCAATTTGGCCCTTGATTAAATGAAACTCACCTATTAAAAATCTAATTATGTCATTGAACTTTATTTTTATGCAGAATTGTTCGATAATAATTTATTTTGACCTTGAATGTGCATTGTTTGATCAGGTTTAGGTGCAATACGGGTATAATCAAGCTCCCAACTTTGTTCTAAATTTTTGACTTAATTGTTTCTTGTTTTCTTTACCATGTTAGTCCCTTTTATTTTTATTCTATGTGAATTTAGGTAATAACCCAAAAATATGTTATGACATCCAGGATGAATTCATTAATTTGAATAGTGTTGATAGTTGCATAACTTTTATCTTTATGTGTTTTCTAAAAACCCATTTGGTTAGTTTTGCCAATCTTTATTTGATTATTATTGTTGATATATTTTTATTTTTTTCTTTTATTATTATTGTTGTTGTTGTTGTGATATAAGCTAGTTGCTTGATTATGATATGCATATCCTTTTATTGAGTTAGGATATAAACTTTGTAATCCTGTTATTTTAGATAGTACAAAAGTTGTGATGAACTAATTTTTTACCAGATTAGAGTTTTCAAGTAAAAAAATATCTTTATATTGATCATATGCTTGTATTATTAATTTTTTCCGTTATGTATTATTGTTAATTTGATTTCTTTCATTTTAATTATCGCATGTGTGCGATGTTGTGACAATTGTTCTTCTAGAGTAGGTTCTAGCGATAAAAAATGTAGGTTAAAAGAACTAGGAATTTTTGTCTTTTATCAATGAAACCAAGGGAATAAGAGTCTACCTAGTATTAAGGTCACTAGAAAACCTATTGGTCTGTGAGAGTCTTGGTAAAGGGACATGTTGCGATGTCGTTGTCGCACAAATTAATTACCCTAGCTTAAAACAAATCAAACAAGTTAGTATAGAGCAAGCAAGGGGTCGATCCCACGAGGACGATTTAGTTTAGATTTTTGTGGTATATGCTATGCAATTGGGGGGGAGGGGTTGGAAGTTGTCTAGGCTAGGCTAAAGCAAACTAAGCAAACTAAGTGAAAATTATATAAAGCCGAAATTTTATCAATAAAACAAACTTTGGTCGCAAGTAAACATCCACCTATAGAAATCAGAACTGATCATGGAAACGACACATCAATTTATATTCTGAATATTTATCTCTTCTTAAAATTGGTTCATTAACGGATCCGCCGTATAACTTACCTTAACCATCAAACAACCAGTGTCCGCACTAGTAATTTTATTCAATGGCAACATTAAAAACTAGATAAATTGATCAATTAAGAAACATAATTGTCCGCAATATATGTTTAGTTCGATTGAATGTTCTCCCTAAGATTAATAATGTAGATCCGCTATAATTATTAGCTTAGTTGCTTCACAAGTTCATATACTACAACTTTGGTTTTGATATCAAACTTAGCAATAGATTGTCTACAATAATAACTTCGAGTCCGCTCTTAGCAATTAAATAAATAATCATAGGAAAATAAGCATAGGAGAACAAACATATTCATCATATAAACTGAAAAAATTGAGGTAAAAATAGATCTCACAGTTCTTGAAATCTGAAGGTTTTCGTGTCCTTGCAACCAAGCAAAAGAGTCTAGCCTTGCATGTTTATTGAACAACTAAATAAAAATATGGAAGAAAACATGATTTAGGGTTTAGAGGAGGAAGATTTGTGTTTTTTTGCTGCTGGCCGGAACTTCCTTGCTCCTCTCCTCTTTTATATATGCTTAGAAACCCTAGTATCTATTTTACAAAATAGTCATTCTTTAAGTTGGTAGAATTTTGTATATTGTATAGGTATTTGAGTCTTGAATTCAATGTTTCTTAATTAATCAATTTATCTAGTTTTTAATGCTGCCATTGAATCAAATTACTAGTGCGGACACTGTGGTTGTTTGATGGTTAGGGTAAGTTATACGGCGGATCCGTTAACGAACCAATTTTAAGAAGAGATAAATATTCAGAATGTAAATTGATGTGTCGTTTCCATGATCAGTTCTGATTTCTATAGGTGGATGTTTACTTGCGACCAAAGTTTGTTTTATTGATAAATTTCGGCTTTATATAATTTTCACTTAGTTTGTTTTAGCCTAGCCTAGACAACTTCCAACCCCCCCCCCCCCCCCCCCCCCCCCCCCCAATTGCATAGAATATATAGCACGAAAATCTGAAATAAAACGTCCTCGTGGGATTGACCCCTTGCTTGCTCTATATTATCTTGTTTGATTTGTTTTAAGCTAGGGTAATTAATTTGTGCAACCGTGACATCGCAACATGGAGAAAAAAAGGTTGACCATGTTGAAGATGGCTACAAAGGTAGAAAAAACCAATTCCAAAACTACACAACCCTTCATCATAAATACTCAACATCAATTTTAACTCCTCATTCCCTACTAGAAAACTTAAACCCCAAAACCTTCAAACCAAAAACCAAATTGAAAACTTCCCAATGAAAAACTATAAAAAAAATCCAAGAATAACTACCTTTATTTCCACTACCTTAAATGAGATGTATCAAAAGTTATTAAACATAATACAGGTAGCTCTGAACCTTAGGCACCTCTACTGTCACCTTACCCTAAATGGTACAAACCCGACCTCACTTGTGAATACTATGCTGGTGATGCAAGATATAGTCAATTGCATTGCCTTCAAGACACTCATGCAATTGATTAAAGTTAGGTGGATAACATTTAAGAAAACTCCAAACATTAATGTCAATCATGCTTCAAGAAGTTAAACGATAATTTGATGGAAATGATGAATCAATGGACCTAGTTAAAATGTGTGCCAAGTGTACACACCATTGAAATGACCCCTAGAAAAGTTTCTAAATGAGAAGTGCACCAAAATCAAATGATGGAGCTTACTTCTATAATTTCTTTCATTTGATCATGTCAACACATATTTGGCTTTGTCATGTTTTAGCATGTTTTAATCTTGTCAAAAATTTGGCTCATAACGCCATAATATTTTCTTTCTTAAATGAGCCTTTCTTCTCAATAAGATTAGGTATTTTTCTTATGTCTATGATTTGTTTTGATTTTAAATAATACAAGCCCACCCTATACTTTTAAGATCCATAAATGTTTCATTAAACCATTATACTAAGAATTCTTTGGTATATTCCCTTTTAATAAAAAAAAAGTATGAATGATCCCATGTTTTGATAAATATTTTTGGAAAATCAATGTCTAGAACGAAGAAAAAGTTAAATCGATGTTTGTTTAACAAATGAGTTCTTGGAATTCAAGTAATTTCCTTGAAAAGTGATCTCACACCTACAAACACTCACATAATAAAACTAAGATCTTTGTTAAACAAATACTGAAAAATTATTTCACATGGAAAATAAAAGTGTATTGCTTATAAATGCTTGTGTTTGAAATAAGGGAAGACTATTTTTTTATCACCCCTTCACAACTCTAAAACATCCATTATTGACCTTGTTTAATACTTGACACTGACTAGGATCACATCCTACACTGGGAGGCAGTGTAAGAATAAAAAGCATTCTAAATCTATAAAAAGGTCTTCAGTGACTAAAGGTACCCAAACAAAGCTAGGGGCATAAAAGAATTTAGAAGATTAGAGCATACTATAACAAAATAACAAACATGAAGATAATGCTCAAAACCCAATAATAAGAACAATAAAGGAGAAAAGCCCAAACCAAACACTAGGGCCATGTCAAACCATTTTACGAGTCAATTCTAAGGTTCCAAAGTCTATAGACCAAAAAGAGATCTAGAAGAAGGCACTAGTGATCCTTAGTTCTCAGACCTCATAAACACCTTTTGAGCCTGCAAATATCTTTTTTATAGTTAATAACTGAAACCTACATTACAAACTTTATCAAGCATTTTTTTTATCAAAGACAAGCAATCTGGATCGGTAGACAATGTTTTTCCATTCAAAACAAGCCTTATAAACGCTTCACAAGACTTTAATGAAACCCTTCCAACCTAAAAGACATGAAACAAACATCACTTCACAAAAAATAAGATTAATTCTTTTGGACCTTTATGAAAGATTGAAAATGGGGATCACTTGAATTCTTTGCAAAACAAGTTTGTTTTAAACCAAAATCAAAATGGTTTGTGCTTGGAATGACTTGAAATTCCAAAAAAAATTCAATGAAAACAATCCTTGAAAATAACAAACCTATTTTTACATATCCTCTTCCTAATGAAAACACAATGTCTAAAATACTTGGGGGCATGATGAGACTAGAGGGAAATAAAAAAAATACAATAACTAAGATACAATTCCCTTTCATGTTGTTTATCGTGTTTTTCATCCATTAACCATCAACTTAGATAATGCATATTCCAACCCTATCTCCTTCCTATTTAGGTGTATTTTCTAGCCCTCAACCATCAACTTAGATAATATGTTTCCCAACCCTATTTCCTTCCTATTTGAGTGTGTTTTCCAGTCCTTAATCATTAACTCAGATAATGCATTTTCTAGTATTATCTCCTTTTCTTTTTAGTGCACTTTGTATCTCTCAATCATCTTAGATAGTACGCTTTCTAGCACTATCTTTTTTCTACTTCTACAAATCTTCATGTTTTGACTTAGGTAGACCACCTATTATAATAAACCCATCCTTATCACCTTCACCATGACAGACCACCCATTACAATGAGATCATCTTCATGATTTCACTTGGGTAGGTCATCCATTATAATGAGACCACCTTTGCATTTTTCACCATCCTCATTGTCGCACCCCAAAAATGGTAGATGTGCGGCGTCGTGGCAACTTGTCCCCGTCGAATATTTTGGATACTAATCCCTTTTAGGATTTATTTATCCAAATACCAACAGTGAATAATAAATTCAAAAAAATAAGATTTTTATATTTTTTTTGAATATTGGCCAATACCCTTTGGATTTTACAAACATGTTGTAAAATCTCAAAATGCAAGAAATGATTTTTCTTTGCAAAATCCATGCTAAAACTCATTTTCTCTTCTCTTCAAAACCCAAGATAATATATTTTTTCAAAAGAACAACAACTTTTAAAAATATGCTAGTGTATTGGCCTTATGCAAGAAAACAACATATATTTTTTATAAAAGTATTTTTGCAAATCATGTATTTTTATATATTTTATTATTTTCTTTTTCCCGTTTTTATTTTATTTTTTTTTGTTATGGGTGGGCTGGCTGCCAGCCCTTCTCCATGGGGCTGGGCTGCCAGCCCACTCGCTGGGCTGGGCTGCCAGCCCACCCATTGTGGCTGGGCTGCCAGCCCGCCCATTGTGGCTGGGCTGCCAGCCCGCCCATTGTGGCTGGGCTTCCATCCCGCCCATTGTGGCTGGGCTTCCAGCCCGCCCAGTGTGGCTGGGCTCGCGGCCCAGCCTACATGGATATGGGCTCTAGGCCCAAATGATCTGACATTGGGCTTCGACCCGTTTATTCTAAAGATGGGCTTCGGCCCATTTTATTCTCAAACTGGGCTTTGGGTCCAGATGGGCCAGAAGCCCGTCTTCCCCTCGGGCTGGGCTTCCAGCCCAGACGGCTGGAAGCCCGTCTTAAATCAGGTGTCAGGCCGGGCACAAAGCCCGGCCCGACCGCCCAGCGGGGAGTGAATTAATTCACTCCCCGCATGCAAAAAACGAAGATCCACAGTAGAAATGGAAGATTTTCAAGTATGATAAAAGGCGTACCTGTTAACACTTTTGGGTAGAGGATTTCGAGGTGATTCTTCCGGTCGTTGTGGCGTCGGAAACGGTGGCCTGTGGTGGCCGGAATGGGCGTCTGAAGGTGACGGGGCTATGTGGCTGCGACGGGGCTGTTCTTCGTTGCCTTCGCCTGAGTTGCTGGTGGGAGGTCTGGCGTGGAGTGGAGGTTTCTGGAGGTGGCAGGGTGGTGCTCGGTGGTCTGAGGCGGTGGTTAGGGTGTTGAACCGAGATGGAGAGAGAGAGAAAGAGCTTCGGGTCTGTTATTTTTAGAGAGAGAGAAGAGCAAAACGAAAGCCAGAGAGGGAGAGTGAAAGGGAACAGATGCGAGGGAAAAGAAGATTTAAAATTCACGTGAAATTTTCCTTGTTTCTTTCAGCTTTGTTCTCCGTTTTCTTCTTTCTCCCCTCCCCTTCTGCATGCGAGCGGTGCCCTTTTATAGGCGGCGAACCTTTGTCATGCACCTTGCATGAGGTTGCTCCCCTCTGAATTTTGCAGAGGGTTGAGACGCCTGTCCTGCTGCATTTGCAGGGGGCTGAGATGCATGTTATGGCTGTATGTTGCAGAGGGCTGAGGGCTGCAGAGAGCCGTTGCAGCCCTCTGTTTCCTGCACTGTTCAGGTGTCGGAACAGTGCAGGAAACATGCAATTTTAATGTTGAGGGTAAAGTGCAATTTGGCCCTTAAACTTATAAATGTCTCAATTGCACCCCTAATCAATTTTAAACTTTTTAATTTGTGCAATTGTATCCCTGTCAGTATTTCGAGAGCATCCTTAGCTTTGCGCACCTTTTTTATTTCGGTCCCTAATTTCTGATTTGCACGATTTAACCCTCGATCGAACATTAAACTCTTAATTTAATCATATTGGTCCCCGATTTCGCATAATTAGCTTGGAAAAATTCCAATTGGTCTCCGAAAATTCAAATATCACCAATTGAACCCGAATTAAATTTAAGAACTTGATTTCTTATTGACTAAGCCCTTAATAAAAATTAATTTGATCAATTTAAAGTATAATTAAGTCACCAAGCTTAATTAAACCCTTCAATTGGACCTAAATTAATTCTTGAACATAATTACGCTTTTATATTAACCAATGACTAAATCAAATTGGTCCATAAAAATATAATTATATCTTACGACTTAGTTTATACGCAGATTTATCTGATAATAAATTATTTTAGCCGTGAATCTGCGATTTCCTTCATTTTCAGGTACAAAAGAGGTACGATCGAGCTTTCGAAAACATCCAAAAATTCAACGTGATTTTCCTACTGACACCAGCCCCTTTATTTATTTATTATTATTTTTTTATTTCCGGGTAGTTTTGGGGAATGACCCAAAATTGGGTTATGACACTCATCACTTTCACCTAGGTAAGTCACCTATTACAATAAGACTACCTTTTCATTTTTCACTATCCTCATCATTTTCACCTAGGTAGATCACTCATTATAATGAGATCATATTTGTATTTTTCACCATTCTCATCACTTTCACCTAAGTCACCCATTACAATGAGGCCACCTTTGCATTTTCCACCATCTTCGTCACTTTCACTTGGGTAGGTCACCCAATATAATAAGACAATCATCACCTCTTTTCCATTTGGGTCGATCACCCATTACAATGAAACCATTCTAAAAACATTTTCATGTCTTTATCTAGGTAAGTCACTCATTACAATAAGACCAACTTCGTATTTTTCACTTGGAAGGTCATCCATTATAATGAGAGCATTTTTCTATGTCTTTCAACCCTTCACAAACATTATTTTTTCCTTCACAAATTCATCTTTTTATCCTTCGTGTGCTATTTAGCCCTCAATTCTTAGGTAGTTCACTTTTTAGTCCTATCTCATTTTTCCCTTCTGAGAGCGCTTCGTAGCCCTCATTTCTAATACTTTCAAATGGACAAGTCATCTCTTGATTTGATAAGTCTATTCTCCTATTCTTTTTTCTTCTTTACAACTCTTATTATCTAAAGTCTCTTACGAGATTTTAGTCATAAACATTGTAAAGGGGGGGGAGCAATTGTCATGATTGGGTTATTCCTAAAATTTAATAATAATAAAAATAATAAATAATAAAAGGGGCTTACATGGTGTAAAATCAAGTTGGAAGATGACCTACCAAATTGTTATTTCAAAGTTCCAATAAAATGATTCGTATGGGTGAGAAAAATCATATGATTTTGTGCTGATAAAATGAATGAATCTAAGACTCAAGAAAGTGAGTTCCTAAAGGTATCCAGGTGAAGATGAAATATGACTGAAAAAATTATTTTATATGAGATTTAACCAATCGAGTTGTGTAAAGTTAAGAAAAAACAGGAATTGGACATTCATATTATTGGACACAAGATTCAAGTGATTGAGTTGCTCAAGCTTTATTAATGAGGATGGAAAATGATCATATAACTATTTACTAGAAAGATACACCTTAGTGAGTTGTATTAGATTACCTAATATAGCCAAATGCAACCCTACCAACTTACAATAACTAACATACAATTCCTTCATAGACCGGAGATTGTTGATCGATCCATGGTAAAAATAAATTTAAATTCTTTATCTATAATATATCAAAATACACTCACAATAAAATTGAGTAGCACTCCATTAAGATATTTTGCATTCCCTTGAACGTCTACGTGCGACAATGATGATAACTTGTAACATTGTTACATGGCTTCGGGAATTCCTCGCAAAGTGATTGAGTTGCTCAAGCTTTATATGGCTTCGGGAATTCCTCGCAATCCTTCTTGAAATCCTCCTATCTAAACAAATTTAATCAATCAATAATTGTTTTTTGCAAAAATATGGAACCATCCATCTGATCAGAGGAGCAAAGATAATTTTGAGTAAGCTTTCTAATTTCAAGTGCTAATGGATCGAGTTGAAATCGGATCCAAGTTGGATTCAAGGCCTACAAGAATGGGGATAAGATATGGGTCTAAAGTTCTTGGAGTCAGGAGGAGAATAGGTTCAAGCTCATTCTCTTACGAAGATGAAAAATAGGCTTTTTTTTTTTTATTGATGTTGGCTTTTAAAAAAAGAAACAAAATTAGTGAAGAAGCGATCGGCCTTAGATTTGGATGAGGTTACTTGCTAGCGCTGCGTTGGATTTTTTTTATATAGAAAATTAAATGATTTTGTGCATGTTGTAATTGGTTATTTTAATATTTAATTAGTAAAACTATAATAGATTAAATCTATTAGAAATGTTTTTTTCCTCCTAAAAGGAACATTGTAATCGAAAAGCAGGAGAAGTGACTCGTATATTTTTTCATTGTATATAACTTGGGCAAATTTGTCTACCCATTTTGTTTATGTGTTGCCCCATTTTTTTTGAGTAATATTAGATATAAATTATTATAGATAAAAATATAAAAATGTTGTAAAAATAATTTTTTAACCAAAACAACCTAAAATCTAAGAATTTAATTTTTCTAAGAAATACAACCTAACCAAAAGAGCAAATAATTAGAATTAAAAAACAAAATTAAGAGCGTATATATATAAACATGGACAAAAATAGAGACTATATAGAAATATATCTAAAAAATAAAGGAATTAAATAAAGAATTAAAAGTAAATGGGCCGAAATGAAAACAAAATAAGTAAATAATTTAAACGGAAGGATTAAATTAAAAAAAATTAAAAGTGTTGTAAGGGAAATATAAATAATTCTTTTATTTCTTGATTTAGATTCAATCCCTTTATTTTTTCAGAACTTTTGGTATAATTCTAAATAATTTGTTTTTATTTATGTATCTTTACTCTTAGTTTTGACTTTTAATTTTTATTAGAATTTATCTTTGTATTAAATATAACTTTGGTTAAAAAACAGAGTAAGTTCACCTTTGGTGGTGTGAAATAAAAGTAAAATCTTATCTTATGCATGTATAGTTAATATTTAGTTGTTAGGTATTTGTTATATTTTTTAAGGCGTTAATATTAAACAAATATCAAAATATATAATTATTTTTAACAAAAAAAACTTTTAAAATAGTTTTTCTCATTATTTTAAATGCATTATTTATAATAAAATGAATATACTAAAAAACTAAATAATTGAAAGTCCTGTAGATTGATTGTTTCACTCTAATGTATAGCATTATTAAAAAAGTCAAGAACCATTAATATTTTTTGACATGTTATAAAATTTGGTTTTGTCTGCGGCAAAGTGCAGGCAAGTTACTCATATATTTTTTATTTGTAGATAATTTGACCAAAAAAAATTCTCCTGTTTTGTCTATGTGCAGTTTCGTATATTTTTTATTCATATAATATTAGATCTGAAATCTCATACATAAAAAAGTTACAGAAGTCATTTTTTCACAAAAACAACATCGATTAATGAATTATCTTGATTATTATTCTTATTTTTATTATCATGATTATTATATTGTCACAATTATTATTGTTGTTATTCTAAAAATTTTTGTAAATAATTATTATTCTAATCATTACTGAAAATATTATTGTTACCACTACCATTATCGTTCTAAAAAGAAACTCATATTTTTTTTATTTTCCAAGATTTATTATTCATATTATTATATTTGAATTATTCAAGAATACTAAGATTAAATTAATTTGATAAATTTAAAAAAAAAATTACTTTATTTTTATATATATATTTTAATGTGTTAATATTTAAAAAATATCAAAATATATAGTTAATTTTAAGAGAAAAATCCTTAAAAATATTCATCATCATTATTTTAAACGCATTTTGCATAATAAAATGAATATATAAAAACCTAATATACAATAATTATTATTATTATTGTAAATAATTTTGTTATAGTAAGAGCTGAAAGTTTTGTAGGCTGATTATTTTGTTCAGATATATAGCATTATAAAAAAAATCTAAGACCATTAATATTTTTTTGCATGCTAAAAAATTTGTTTATGACTATGGCGAAGTGAAAGGCAATTGGCTCGTATATTTTTTCATTGTAGATAAATTGCTCAAATTTTTCCAACTATTTTATCTATGTGTCACTTCTTATATTTTTTGTTTATGTGATATTAGATATGAAATATCATATATAAAAAAGTCATAGAAGTCAACCTCTAAGAAAAATAACATCCACTGATGAATTATTTTGATTATTATTGTCATTGTTATTATCATGATTGTTAAATTATCATAATTATTGTAGCTGTCACTATAAATATTATTATAAATAATTCATATTCTAATTATTATTGTTCATACTATCGATAACACCATAATTATTGTTAGAAAAAAAATTAAATTATTTTTTATTTTTTAATCATTCATTCATTCATATATATATGAAATAAATATCAAAATATATAATTAGTCTAACATATTTATAAGAAGAAAAAAAATACAAATAATCATTATCATTATTTTGAATGCCTTATCTATAATAATTAGAAATTTCAACACCTAATAATATTAACAAAAAAAGCAATTAAAAAACAAAATAAATGACAAAACAAAAATAAATATTATTAGATTTTAAAAAATTATTTGACTTGAAGAATAAATAAATATAAAACAAAAAAAAGAAAAAAATAATAAATATCAATTTTCAAATAATCACCAACACAAATTAAAATTTAAAAATTAAATAAAAAAATCTTCATAACAGTGGAAATAATAAAAATAAGAAACAAAAACTAAGAGCATGTACATATAAACATAGAAAAAAATAGGAACCATTTAAGAAATATATTTAAAAAATAAAAAAATAAAAATAAAATCCAAGATTAAAAGTATAAAGACCAAAATGAAAAACACATATATAATAAATGTCATTTAAAGGACAAAATCTAGCTAGGAGTTCAATTCGCCTTTTACCTTCCACGTCCACCACATGTCGTGCCTGTTTGGGAGTGTGGTTGAGGTTACTATTGGAAGTGTTTTTCGTTAAAAAATACATCAAAATGATATTTTTTAAAATATTTTTGACATCAGCACATCAAAATCATTTAGAAACACCAACGTTTTTTAATTTAAATAAAAAAATTTCAAAATCATTTTCCGAAAGAATTCTCAAATACCTCATCCATCTCCCACCAAAACCATAATTCAATTCACCTTTTCAAACAATAATGAACAATGAAAATCATTGTTCATTACTATTTGAAATTGTGATCTCCTTTAGTTATTCTATAAAATAATAATAATCGTGGCACGTGTAAGCTGACTCAGACACCCTGATTATAAAAAAAAATATATAAGTGGGAAAAAAACAGAAAACAATATAAAAAAATGAGACCATGGATTATTCGTGGCGCACTAAGCTGGCCCGGAACAAAAAAAAAATACTTGGAAAGAAAAAATCGTGGTGCGCGTAAGCTGACCCGGATACCCCGGTTATAAAAAAACCAAAAACAATTTATAAGTGGCAAAACAAAACAAGAAAAAAATGTAAAAAAAATGTAGATCCGGAGATTGGTCGTGGTGCATGTAAGCTATCCTGGACACATTGGTTATAAAAAAAAGCCCGGTTAAAAAAAAAAAACCAAAATCAATTTCGATGTCTGAGTGATTCGAACTCTCACGCGCTAAAACTTCTGCCAAGGCACAAACTTAATCACTGAGCCAAAGTGACTTCATTGTTCATTTCTACTATACAAAAAATACTTATATTATTAAGTAATTCTACTATTCCAATCCACAATGCATTTAAGTCTAGATGAATAGTGCAAAAACACTGTTGAAAAATGTGATCTCTTTTAGCTTATAAGATAATGCTTGACATCAAAAGATATTATGAGAGTAATACTTTCTCCCTCACATCAAAATAAAAATGATATGCACGAATATAGTGATTCTCATGTGGGAGAATTGTGGTGATGGAATGTTCAATAATTTTCTTTAAATAACATTATTTTTTAATGGACCTCTAAACCTAATAAAGTCATAAAAAGAGACTAAAATGTTTTTTTTTTGTTTCATTGTTGGTTTAATTCTTCTCTTGTGATTGAGTAATATATATATATATATATATATATATATATATATATATATATATTTTAAATCCATTTATTATTATCAAATTGATTATAGATAAGTGATATGTATATATTATTTTAGCACAGTAAAATAAATTTATTACTTTAAAAGCAAAAAATAAGTGAATAGCTTCTTTTTTTTTAAATAATTCACTATAAAATAATGTGATTATCTATAAAAGGAAAAGGAAAAAACAAGTAAATTGGCATCTAGGGATTTTTAAATATTTTCATTTATGTTTTCTCATTATAATCAATTTTACTAGGAGACAATGAGGTATTTTAATAAATATAAAATATTAGGTTTTTACAAAAATAAAAGAAGGCATGTGGGAAGATCCTATGATCTTTTAGCGGTGCATATGGTGGTGTGTGATAGTTAAATTGTGACTTCCAAGATAGTTTTTGATTTGTCTCAATGGCTATTTCATCCCTATACAATATGTGTGGTTTGATAACCTCTTGTTTGGAATTTGCGGGGTTTTCTCTCTCTTTCTCTCTTAAAAATTTTCAAAGCAGTCGTTCAATTTGTTTTCCTTCAGATTTGGTCCTCGTTCTTTTGATTAGTATTTGTTTTATTTGAAATAATTTATAAAATAGAATTTTTTTTCACTTTCATCCTCCTTTAATATTTCCTTTTTTTTTATTCTCATTCCTTTGATTTCTATTTGTTTTATGTGAGATAATTTTTAAATTGTTTTTTTATATACATCTAATCTCTTTTAAATTATTTCCCTATTAAATTTGATCCTCATTTTTTTATTGGTATTTTCTTCTTTGGCTAATATTTTAGAGTGATATATTTTTTTCCATCATTCAATATTAGATTTGTTATAAATTGAGCTTCTTGATTGAATACGGGTCTAGGATTTCATGGGTTTTGATTTTTGAATATTAACATAGGTTTAAGACATTACCTTGAATTTGGTTGGGTTTTTTATTTTCAAAGCATAATTAAATGACTAGATTACCCTTAAACGCATAAAACAATAAATGAGTGTCTAGGTGCATATTTGTTTCTTCATCTTGTTCTTTTGTTATAATAGATTAGATTGAAGGGCAATTTAGTATTTTGATAAGAGTTATTTTCCTTATTATTATCGTAATCACCTTTTCTTTTTATATTTGGTTCATTTACTATCATTTCTTTTTATATTATATAATTGAATTAATATGATTTCTTTATTTTTTTTAAACACCCTAACAATGTCTAAGCATTATTTTTCAAGGAAAAACATCAATTTATTATGTGAAGAATCTTGTACAACCTATCTAATTATAGTTTGAACTAGATCATCGACCTACACTTAGCTGCAGTTCGATCAAATTTTCTTGTACATAAAAAACTATTCATATATAGTTAATATTTTTTAGTGAAAAAAATTAATTGACTTTGTGGATATAAAAGCAACTCGAACAACCCGTAAAAACATGGTTTGACTAAAAAATTCAAGAAGACATATATTTTTAATATTAAGATAACAATAAAATGGATTGAAATGGATCAACCTCGGTTAACATGTAAAAGTCATTACCTGAGTTATGAGACTGATAATCTCATACAAAACAAATCAAAATACCTAATTTTCAATCAACTCACTATTGTTAATTAAGATAAAAAAAAAACTAAACTAATGAATTTAGTTAACTTATCAAACTCGTGACTTAGATCATAAGACCAAGATAATCCTATAAATAGAAAATTAAATAAATTATGAAGTGTGATTCTTAATCAGTTAATTATTGCAGGATATAATACTGACCTCTCGATCTCATGGTCAAGTAACCCCTAATAAAATAGATAATAACTCAAAAAAAACCAAGAATTAGATTTGATAAATTTTTGACCCGAAGGTAACCCTATACCTAAGAACCAAAGGTATTGGAAACAACTTATACCCAAAGATAACCTTGTATCTAAGAATCCTAAATATATGAATAATATCACAAAGTTGGTTAATCTTTGATAAGTCTATGTACAATCTTTGTCCCTGCAAAGAAAGGTTTCATCACAAACAAACAAAAGAAAAACTCATATTTAGTCTTCAACTTATCGTTGAAAATTATAGCTTAAAATAACATAATATAGATTTCTCTAAGTAATCCTAATAATAACTTTTGACTTGCATGTTAACAAGCCTAAAAATCAACTAACATAAATCTACCCCTAGACAATGTCTGATAAGCTGAACAAATCCATTTTAAATAAAACAAAATATTCAAAATTAAATAAATAAAATAGGATAATAAAAATATAATCTTCATGTTAAAATTCCCCCATGTAGGTTGCATATCTAATTTTGCACATTTTTGGCCAATTTTAATATTCATTTCAAACATGTTGTTCTCTCTCATTTGAATGACTTAATGGTCCTATCATATATGTTTATAGATTTTAAGAGTTTAGTTCCCATACAAACTTGACTCCTAGTAAAATTTCACATATAGCTCTAGATATGTCTTAAATAGAACATGAAGGTCTAGTTTTGTAGATTTGACAAGATTTGTTTAGTTACTTTAACCCTCTGAAATATATATTTTTTGAAATCCATTTAACTTTAAGATTTACCATAGTATATTTATATATGTCTAGTATCTCCTTGTAAAATCTTAGCTCAATCTAATGTATGGTTTAAGAGATAAGTCTAATCTCATAAAACTAGTGAGTAGATATTTTAAGGTCAAATTCAAACCTAACCTTGTTTGTATTATCCTGTTCTTTTTTAAAAATAATTAAAATTGAATATGTATCATGTAAAACATCTTCTAAGGTCAATAAATTAGTATAAAGTAAAAGAATAGTATCATCATTAAAACCAAGAAGAACCTTGTTAACAAAGAAGGTCCCTTTGATATAGAATTTATACTTTTCAATTATTTTCCTCTTCCTCAATTTTAGTTGCTTCTCATATACTTGTTTAAGTGTAAAATATAAAAGAGTTATATTTTTTTCATTTATCCTAAAGGAATGCCTACTTGTCACTCAATTGTGAATAACTCTCATAACATTAAATTCTTTTTGTTTAGGCCTACTTTAAACCCCACCCATGATCATTAGCTTGCTACCTATCCAAACTATCCCTAAAATCATTGGTCATCTAATCCATTTGTTGGATCATAAAGCATAATTAAGTTACATTTTCATTGCCTCCTCTATATGGTGTTATGTTGTTGCTTGCCTCCAACGTTTTTTAATCTAAAAATTGGTTAGTTGACAAAAACATATATCCCTTACCTATCACATGTTTACACTCCTCTCATGTTTCACTCAAATATAGTTTATTTACTCAAATATGTCGCTACCACGTCTTTTTCCTCTCGTCTTACCTTTCTTTGGCTCTTGCGAAGCTGATTTCAACATGAAGTATAATAGCCTTACAAGTGTCTTTAAATATATTTATATGAATCAAGAAGAAGAAAAATATAAAACACAAGCAAAGACAGAATTATAATTACAAATTTGTTGTAAAAAGCAAATTTGTACAAAAATATAAGATTTTAAAGACTTGAAAGAAAAATGATGCAATCATTATAAAAAAATTAAATGACACATAAATATATCAATTATGATGTTATTATACTATTATGATTGAAAAATAACAAGAGCAAGACAAGTCTGAATTATCGACGCAAATTAGAACTAATAGAATATGTTCCAATCTTGAAATTATCTCCTATAGAAAAGAACACCAAATGACCTCAAATTTGATATAATAAGTAAATAGAACATTAAAATACACTTTATAAAATTTGATAATTTTATAAATCTATCTGACCGAAAATTCCTCTTTGATACGAATATGACGTATTACAACAAGTTTTAATCCTAACCTTGGTTACTATGGACAAAAATCTCCAAATGAGCTTGGATTTTATATGAAAAGCAATCAAGACTCCTAGAACCATCATATAAAATATTAGAATTTTATGAATTGGTTTGGTTTAAATTGTCCTTGTTTGTGTATTGTGGAAGATTCAATAAAAATGACTTGTGATTGTTTCCTTCCTTTTTGGACTCTTTATGCTACTAATAAACTCAAAGAAAGAAATAAACTAAAATAAAACTTTCTTAAGGAATGAGAGATGTAAGACGTTAAGCTTTAGACATGAAATAATCAAAAGGAGTTAAGGTAAGGAAGTTGAAACTAATAAATAAAACAATAAAGGATATAATATAATTTTAGAGCCTAGCTATAATACCAACTAATATGAACCTATTGATTATATGGTCAAGCCACCCCCTAACAAAATAGATAACAATTCAGAAAGTCAAAGATCAAGTTTGATAGAACTCTAACCTAGAGGTAACCTTGTATCTAAGAACAAAAGGTATTGAAAAAAGACTTGAACTTGGAGATAACCTTACATCTAATAATATATGAAAATGATATCATGAAACCAATTAAGATTTGATAAGTTAATGTACAATTTTTATCCCTATAAAGAAAGATTGTTTTGTTACAAACAAGCAAAAGGAAAACTCACGTTTATTCTTCAACTACCTTTTGAAATTTATAGATACAAAAATAATATAGTGTTCTCTAACTAACCCTAATGGACCCCTTTCGGGTAGCAAGCTAATAGGTCTAAACTAGTAATAAACTAACATAAATCCAATAATGAAATAAACCCCTAAACAATATTTTATGGGCCAGAACAAACCCAATTTAAAAAATAATTATTCAACATTAAATTAATTAATTAATTAATTAGGATAATAAAAATAAAGTATTCATGCTAAAACCCTTCATGTAGTCTGAATTTTATTTTTCACATTTTCTTTAATGATTTTAGTCTTGACTTAACATATCATTCTCTCTTGTCTAAATGAATTATTGGTCATATCATATATGGTTGAAAACCTTGAGATGTATAGTTTACAACCCAAATTGAGTTGCATCAAAATGCCACCTACAATTCCATATATGTCTCAAACAATACACGAAGATCTAGTCTAGCAGGTTTGACATGATTCATTTAGTAAATTTGACCCCCTTAAAGATACAATATCGTTTTATTTGTTTGGTATCTCCTTGTAAAATTACAACTCTCTATGATGTACAATTTTAAAGATATTTATGATCTCACAAAATTGTTCAGCAGACATTGTGTAGTAACTTGGTTTGAATCAAGATGAGACTAAAAAAAAGATTAAAAAAAAAACTCAACTCAATTAGTCAAACTCATGATCGGGTTCATAAAAATGAGATAACCTTATAGAAAAAGAAAAAAAAAACAATTTGATTTAACATAGATTAACTTGTCAAATCTGTTACTCTAGTTATAAGATTAAGATACATCATAAAAAGAAACTAAAAATAAATTATGAAGCTCAATTCTCAATTGATCATGTCAAATCCAAAATTGAATGATGAGATTTGTAAAAATTATAATTAAACAATTATATAAAAATAAGTCAAGTCGATATGAGTTAACCCACTAAATATTATTCCTAAGTCATGAGACTAGGATAATCACATAAAAATCAAATCAAAATAAATCATGAAGTCTAACTCTTAATGTAATATAATATTAAATTATGAAATTGAAAGAAAAAGTCGATGAAAAAAAATTAAGTTAACTAATTGACTTGTCAAACTTACAACTTGACTTGAGACAAAGATAACACAATAAAAAGAAAATCCAATGTTATATGACATGAGACTGAGATACCTTTTTATAAAAAAAATGACATGATTTAACTAAGAATAAAATATCAAAACTCACAACCTTGATCATAAGAGCTAGATATTCTTATAAAAATCAAATCCTAAAGCTTAATTTCTAACTGATCCATTATTAAATGATAAAATTAAAAAATAACTCAAGCCGACTTGGGTTACCTCGTTAAACACTAATCTCGAGTCATGTAGAAAAGAAATAAAACAAATCATAAAATTTAATTTTCAATTATTCTAATATTAAAAGATGAAAATAAAAAAGAAACATAGTTAACCGGTTAACCCGTTAAATTTGTGATTAGTATGAGATAAACTAATAAAAAAATATTGATTAAAAAAAACAAAGATAAAAACCAAGGCAATTAATTTTTTTGTAGAGCCACACTAAAAAATAGATTATCCCGTTAAATTTGCAATTCATAAATAGGGTAACCTAATAAAACAAAAATCTAATATTAAAAATTATAAAAAAAAAAATTCTTAGAGTATATTAAAACATGCGGAGAAAATAATATTCATTGCTACACAGTTTCCCACGTGACTGTTAAAATAAAATATAATAAAATTTCCTTAAAGAATAAAGTGAATTATCACACAAGGCCACGTGGAACATAAGAGGACAGCAAAATAGTCAGTCCAAAACAAAGAGTAAAGTGGCGCGTGCAAACACTCTCTAGACATTGGTTTTCTCAATTTTATCCAGTGACTTCCCGGACTCTCTCTTATTACAATACAACCCACGACAGCGAGCCTGGTCTCCATTTAACTGGACACAATCGAAAATCTGCCACGTGTACTGAAAAAATAAAAAATTATATGCGCCGCTAAAAATATCCTCCAGCCCAAAGGTTCAAACTTCGAGAGAGAGACTGCCTCACTTGTTTCCTTCCTTTTGTGTCCCACCTCCTAACTGTACATGTCAGCTCTTGTGGCTCCATTTCATCCTCTTCTTTTCTCCAAAAAGATCTCTCTTCTCCCTTTATTTCATCTTTCAAGCCTCTCCACGGAAATATCTCTCTCTTTTTGAAAAAAATACAAACTTTCCTGCTCTTAGGAGAGAGATATTGGATTGAGGTTTTGCTCTTTGAAGAAAGAGAGAGAGGGAGACACAAACTGGGTTTCACTTTGAAGGCAGAAAAGTCAGATTCAAGGTTTGAAAAAACAGAAAAGAGGGTTCTTTTTATCTATTTTTTCAGAAAGAAGACAGAAAAAGATAGGATTTTTAGATAGAGAAAAACTGAAGGTTGTAGAAGAAGGGAAACTATTGTGGTTGCGTGTTTTTCTCTTATGTGGAGATAGTGAAACAGACAATCCAAAGAAGATTGGGAGTTCTTAGAGAGATTAGAAAGAGAGAGAGAGATAGCTGGGGAAGATGAAGATACAGTGCAACGTCTGTGAGGCAGCGGAGGCGAACGTGCTGTGTTGTGCGGACGAGGCGGCGTTGTGTTGGACATGTGACGAGAAGGTTCATGCAGCTAACAAGCTTGCCAGTAAGCATCAGAGGGTTCCACTTTCTACTTCTTCTCCTCAGATGCCCAAATGTGATATTTGTCAGGTAATCATTTTTTTTTTTTAATTTGATGATGTTATTGAATTTCTATGATTAATAAGATTTTGGATTTGATGTATCACGTACTGGTTATTGTTGTTAGCTTCTGGGAGATTTTTTAAGCCTAATAGGAGTGGAGGGTTTTGGATTTTGTTTTTTAGTTTGTGAATAGGAAGGGGAAAAAAACCTAACTTGTCCTTGTTGAATTTGTTATTCGTAATTAGGATGAATATATGCCTACATCACCCATTTATATTTTTAATTAATTGCGGGCTCAACATAATTTTGGGTTTAGTGTAATGGTCTCTGATATCGTTTTAATGAATTGGGGTCATAAGGTTATTGTTTAGTATCCAACCTATAAGCTGAGGGTAATGGAATTAGCTTCTCTTTCCTTCGAGAAAAACAAGAAGAATTTTGGTTTGGCAACAAGTTGAGAATATCTGCTAGCTATGCCTCATGCAGCCAGCCTGCTAAGCATTTTCCCGTGTGGAAGAGTATATAAGGTTCATAGTGAAGTAGTTAACTACCTGGTATCTATTGTTATGTAGAGCCAAAAAGATGACCTGTTGCTTTGCTAGTTTGATTCGCTTGCCATCAAAGAGCAAGTTCATTCTTTTCTATGGCTTAGGTTGTTTAGATAAGAGCCAAAACATATTCTTTCCTTTCAGATATTTAATTCCTTAAATAAAGTTCCTTCTTTGAAATCTACATTTTGCTCCGGTGGCAGCTCTCTGATTTTACTTTCACTTTTGACGTGTAACTCATCTATTCTTGAATGGTGAAAAAGTTAGTAACATAAAAATAATTATATGCATAATTTTAAATTTCTTCGTCATTTTCATTACCAGATTTTTTTATTTGACAATAGTGACATGTACTCGTATTAAACATGCTTTGTAGGTTCTAGCTTTCCAGTTTCTTATAGCATCATGTTCTTTTCCATGGTTCTAAAAATGGGAGGGGTAATTGCTCTAGTTGGGGAAATGTTTGAGCCCTCAACGCATGCATACCTGTAATTATCTTGTATTTTGCAAACAGTAATTGATCCATTGTGAGATTGAAATCGTCTTTTTATGGGTTTTTTGTGTTTCAATTCTAATCTCTGATTTTGGGGTATGTCATTTGATGGTACATGATAAAGTGATAATTTGTGGTTTTCAAACAATTAGAGTATTGAGTAAAGACTTGAGGTTCAGTTGAAAAATTCGTCTGATTTTTCAGTACTTACTTTATCAATATGCATAACAACTTGTAACTTTTTCATGAAATTATAACCCTTATGGAAAAACTCTAACAAATTTGGAGAGCGCCATTTATCAGTTAAAATTGTTTGCTTGATCAAGAAGGACTTTTACAAGCATGTAATGAGGCTATGGCTAATGGCTATTAAACAAAAGAATATTCATAGGCTCAAAAAAGTGTTTAAGGGTTTCAAAGATCTAGGATCACCATCATCTAGTCGTTAACTTTTTTTTCTCTTGTTGTCTTTGTAGAAGAAACGACATATAAAATACGTTAATTATCTTAACGTGATTTTTTCAATCAACCGATGCTCTAAGAAGCTCCATAACCATGTCATTCTTTTCATTGACAATTTCAAACTTAAAAGGGAAATACTAAAACCCAAATCATCATTTGTCATCTAATGTTATCACATCTTTTGTTACACTCAATATAGTCTAACAAAACAATTCTGCAAGATCCTCATTTGATGGATAACTTATCTTGAAGACTCGATAATCTTAATAACATTTCTTTCCACATGAGGTTTGACCACAAATACCAACGGACATGGTATAGTTCAATATTCTCTTTTTTTTTTTTTCAATTTTTTTTTTCTGAACTTGTCCTTGGCATCGACTCTTGGTTTTTGTCATGTCTTATCTCAATTCACTTGTTCTCCAATGTTGGGTTTTCTTTCTTAACATCCCCCCATCTGCTGATTCTAATGTTCTCACTGTATCCTCAAACTACAATTCCCTTATTTGCCCCCGGTGTATTTACCCCCAGTGTGAGGGTGTGATCCATGTCGTGTGTTTTGAAAAAATATAATATCAGGCTCAAGTTGGGATTAACAAGGGATATATATTTCAAGAACAGTGAAGGAAATAAACAAATATGTCCTTTTGTCATTTCAAGCAAAGTTGGTTTTAACTGATAAATTTTGACCTCATCTAATGTAATGATTTGGACATGCAAGAGTCATGATTTGTGGGTCCATAACTATCGAATCCATTACATGTCAATATGCATACTAATAAAGCTTAGTTCTATGATGTGGTTTAAAAACTCAGGGTATGGTCTCAAAAAAATATTCGGTCACCTGATATCATGTCATTTAACAGAAGTTGGGTCAATTTTGCAATCAAAATACTTTTAATTTTCAGGAATGATAAACTTTAAATTTTACATGTTGAAGTTTGATCAAAATATTTTGTCAAAAATAAAAATGTTAAACATCTCTTGATTTCAAAACAACAAAAAGACAAGGAAAAACACATGCTTCAATGAAATGATGATTTAACCCCAAAACAAAGTGATAACTGATGAGATTCCGGAAGCAAATTATTGACGACGTGACACTTTCCTCAGACTTTTCCAACAATCATTTATGTATTGTCACTGCTCATTGATCTTGCTTATGCTCGCGATGAAATATTGTTGACACTGTCGATGATAACATCCTCCATAAAACTTGACTTGCCTTTCGATGATTAACTTTCACACTTGATTACTGAAAATCTTGCAACTATTCATCTCTCTTAATTGGATTATGTCCCAAAGGAAGCCTTTTTTTTTCACTGCGCTCCTCATTGGACATAAAAATGAATCAAGCTTGGAAGCACTCTTGACAAAACACCAAAGTGCGCAAATCATGAACAATATCATTATACGTTGAAAAGAGTCTTTTGCGGCAAATTCGCCTCTTCGAGTAATGTAATCTTGCAATGCACGTGCTTTGACTTCTCAGACATCGGAACAGATTCAACAACACCATATAATGTTTTCACACTCAAGATATTTGTTTAGGGTATGGTTCATGGCTATTAAAGAAAACGATATTCATAGGCTCAAAAAAGTGTTTAAGGGTTTCAAAGACCTAGGATCACCATCATCTAGTCGTTAACTCCTTTTCTCTTGTTGTCTTTGTAAAAGAGACGACATATAAAATACGTTAATTATCTTAATGTGATTTTTTCAATCAATCGATGCTCTAAGAAGCTCCATAACCATGTCATTCTTATTTGCTTTTCTGTTAATTTTTTTTTGTATTTTTTTCTCGAGTTAATTTAATAATTTTTAATTTTTTGGCTGTGATAGTGATGATAATTTTATTTTTTAAGACTTCGATGTTACTATTGTTATAATAAGGTATGCTAATCTGTTTCATCATATCAAATTTTACATGTATAAATAATCTATTTTAATCTCAATAGTTATAAAAATTGTTTACTCGACCTGCGACGTAGTGCAAACTAACAACATCACAAAGGTTGATTTAAATGTCGGAAAAAAACTATGTTTTCCGATATTTTTGTGTTGAAAAACTTTTGAGGCAATTACCTATTTCTGTCTCTTTGATGTTAAAGTTTCGATATTGTTATTGCAGTAGTGTGTATTGATATGTTGTATCATATCAAATTTTGCATGTGTAGATATTATATTTTATTTTTAAATTGGTAAAATATATAAATTACTTCAAATCCAACAATTATAAAAATTATATGTTGCCCGCAACGTAGTGCGGGCAATCTAACTAGTTATATACTAAAAGAGATCATGATTCAATTGTTATAGCCGGGGATTCAATTTTTGGGTAGGTCCGGGTTGGTCCGGGTTGATCGGTTCGTCGGTTTACTAATTTTTTTTGTTTTTGCATAGTAAAATAACCACTTTGTCCACGAAAAAGAAAAAAAACAGGTGGTGGCTGGATGGGTGCCACGGTAATTGTACATTTTCGGTCTGGTTCAGGTCACCAGTTTTTCTATTTTTTTATATATCTTCCCAAAGTAAAATAACTATTTTGTCCTTAGAAAAAGACAAAAATCAGCTCTGGCCTGGAAGGATGCCACGAGAACTTCACATTTTTTTGGAAATAGCTAAATACGGATATACCCCCCAATAAAACAAAATTTAAGAAATGGATGCAGGGGTAGCCCGATAATTGATCATATTATTTTATTATTTTTCTCGGATTATTGTCGGCACTTGTGGCACGCAGCTGACAATATTGGGCCTCACACCCTCTTCGAGAGGAAGAAAATGGCCTTGCAGCGTCTTAGTTGATGCCGTGTCGTGTGCTCTTTCGCATGGAGTGGTGCATGACCTAATTTAGTGCACGGGGACGAGCTGGTGGGTAGTTGAACCTTTTTTGTCCTTTTCTCTCTCCTGCTACGTAAACTACACGTCAACCCCTCGGTTTTATGTCTTTTTTATTTTGGTCCCTTTTTTTAACTGTGTTGTGTGGTCCTTATTTCTGTTATGTAAATTTTGATTTGTTTTAATTGTGACATTCTAATGAAATTGATTATATATTGCATTTTCATTTCATTCCTTATTCTCTTAATTTCCGGATTCTTTTTAAATCCCTTAATATTTTTGGTACAGAAGATTTGATTTGTTCAATTTTGTCTTTTGATTTAAATTGATAATATATTTGGTTTTCATTTCAGCCCTTATACTTTTAAATTTTTATTTTAAATCCTTTATTTTTTTATATTTTTTAAATAGTCTTTATTTTTGTCCATGTTTATATATATGTGCTCTTAGTTTTTGTTTTTAATTTTTATTATTCTCTTTAGTTGAGATATCATTTTTTTTCAAAAATTTTGTCATTAAATTTTAGTTTGTGTTTATGATCATTTGAAAATTGATATTTTTTTCAGTGTTCTTTCTTTTGGTTTTTTTGTTAGTTTTTTAAATTATTTTCACGTCAAATGATTTTTTTAGCTAATATTTTTTATCAATTTTTTTTTTGCTCTTTTATTAATGTTTTTAGGATTTTTTATTGAATTTATTTTACCATTATTCACGCAATAATAATAATAATAATAATAATAATAATAATAATAATAATAATAATTTTTTTCTTGCTTCCTTCTTTGTTAATATTTTTGAGCTTTTTTTTTCTTGGGGTAATTTAATAATTTTTATTGTGTTAGCAATAATAGTAATGATATTTTTAGATGTTAAGCATTCGATGTTGCTGTTGCTGTAATAGGGTGTGTTGATGTATTTCATTATATCAAACATTGCATTTATAAATGTTATATTTTATTTTTAAACTAGCAAAATCTATTAATTATTTCAATTGCAACAGTTATAGAAATTATTTTCTTGACCCGCAACGTAGTGCGGACAATTTAACTAGTATAATCTATATATATATATATAGACAGTTTCTCATATATATATATAAGAAGTTATACCGTGTGGACAAATTACTCTACCTCTGTACATTGTTTACTATAGATTTTAATCATGTAATTATTGTTTTACCTTTTAGTTTATAAAAAATAACTTTTGGTTTTCTTAGACTTTTCCACTGCATCTTTTGTCATTATTTGATTGTTTAAGGGTGTTTGTGTCTTATTTCGTTTTTTAAAACAGTAAAACTATGGTTTTACCCCTGCCAACAAGCAAAAAAACATTGACTATACAAAAGTATTTTTTATATTTTGCATGGTTGATGAACAATAAAATAGTTTTGGTTTTTAATTTCTGTCATTTTCTCTTTTATTGAGGTTTTTTTTTTTTTTTTTTAATAGTGATAATAGATATTTTCATTTTAGGCTTTTTCTTTTTATTTTTTTGCTTGTTCTTTTGTCAAAGTTTTTTGTATTTTTGATATTATCCTTCAGAATAATTTTATGATTTTTGTTGTTTCATCAAAAATAATAATAGTTGTAGTTGTAATCATAATAATAATAGTAACATTAATAATGATAATAATAATAACAATAATAGTTTATTATAATGGTTATTGTGATTATGATACCAATAATTATTATAAGAATATTAAGAATATGAATAATAATAAAACTATTATTGTGATGATATTAATAGTGATAATAATAATAATAATGATAATTTTAATCATATTATTAACAATAATAATGATTATAATTGTGATAACAAAAGTGGAGATGATAATAATAATAATTGTGATTATAGCAATAATAATGATGGTGATGGTGGTGATGATGATGATGATAATGATAAAAATAATAATACATAAAAAAAAGTAATATTAGTTATAGTTTTGGTGATAATAACTATAACAATAATTTAAACAATATTAGTTATAATGATAATGATAACAACGATAATAACAATAATGATAGTGATAATGATAGTAATAACAATAATAATTTGGATATTAATTATTGATAGTAGTGATAGCTATAATAATAATGATAATGATAATTTAGCAATTATAATAATCCATCATTCAGTGTTATCTTTGTTAGGAATTGAGTTTTACAACTTATCAATGTATAATATTTTAGATTTAATATCCCGGATTAGTTGTTTAAAAAATTTTTGTGGCTAAATGTTCTTTTTTATTTTTTTATCTTATTTTATTTTTTCAATTTTTCAATTTAACATTAGTTTTTCTTAAAAAAAAAGTCATATAAGTTTCGTTTAAACATATTCAACAAATAAATTCACATAGAGTTAGATTTTTTTTTTTTTTTAGAAATTCACGTGAAGTAAGATTTATTATCTTACTCAGGTTTAGAGCATTGTAAACAAATCTTCGTACTCTTAATAATTTTTTTCTAATATTTTAAAAAATATAGTTTTGTGTGTGGCGGAGAATAGGATAATTGCCTAGTATATTATATATACATATAGGGTATTTTTGTTTTTTCACATATTTGTGCACAATACAATTTCTTACATACCCTTAGAAAAGATAGAAACGAAGGTCTGTGGTTGGGGGCAAGGTGGTACTTTCACCTCCAGTTTTATTGTGGTTATCGTTGGGTTCAGGGATGTTAACGTAATTCTGTATTATCTTATTATTATCATTTGAATTTACTGCAAGTGCATCGTACTGACACGCCGTTGGTTTTTTCATGCACACGCGCCTCTCAAGCAGCGCGTGCAGTGTCTGTTGGTGGTGTAAAATGTCTGATCACCATGTCATCCGTTGAGGCAACATGTCCTGTTCCTCCCGGTGCAGCATGTGTCGTGGGAAGACGATCATGGAATCGCCAATGGAAGGTTGTTTTTCTTCTTCCTTTTCTTTCTCCTGTAGCTAGAAATCCATGACGATCTTTGAAGTTTTTTGTTGTTTTATTTCAATCCTTGTTCTTTTGATTTTGTTTTTCTTAGTGATTTCTTCAATGGAAATTTCGATTGTTTTCAATTATGCTCTTCAATTGAAATTCATCATATATGGTATGTTTGATATCAGTCCTTAATCTTTTGATTTTTTGTTTCTTTTTTGTTCCTTTAATTTTTTTGGTCTATAGGTTTTAATTTTATCCTCCAATTGAAATTAGTCATATATGGTAATTTTCATTTCGGTCCTTATTCTTTTAATATTTTTAAACAATTACACTGCATTTTTTTTTAAAAAAATCCATTTATTTTTTTTGTCCCAATGTTTTGATTTGTTGCAATTTTGTCCTTCAATTGAAATTAATTATATATTTTGTTTTTCATTTCAGCACTTAATCTTTTAATTTTTTATTTAGTATTAATTCCTTTAGTTTTTTCGGTGCTTCTTAGACAATGTTTATCTTTTGTCCATATTTATGCATTTGTGCTTTTAATTTTTGTCATTTTTTTATTGGGGTTTTATTTTTATTCGGTTCAATTCTGAAATTTTAATTTATATTGGTAATGATTTTAAAATTAATTTTTCTTTCCTTTTCTCTTGTTTTTTTAGTGTTTTCTGTTATTCGGATAATAATATTGTTTTATGCTGATAATATTTATTCTTTTCTTTAATTTTTTTTTGTTGTTTTCGTTTGCTCTTTTGTTAAAGTTTTTTTTTTAATTTTTCAAGATGATTTTATGGTTTTATTGTTTGCGCAATAAAAATGATAATTTTTGTAACAGCCCCAAAAATTTGTTAATCTTTCCCCTATAAAGGGGTAATTTGGAGTATAATCTCTCTCTCTCTCTCTCTCTCTCTCTCGCTGAAATTTCTAATGAAAACTTGAATTTTTTTTAATTTTCAATTAAATTTGTTTGGTGTTTTTAGATCATTTTCATGTGCTAATGTGAAAAATAATTTTTAAAAAATTAAAAAAATATTATTTTAATATATTTTTGAACAAAAAACACTTTCAAATACAACTATAACCACACTCCCAAACAAACAGTAAAAGATACTTATAGTATTGAGTATTAATAGGTTCTCAAGTTTTTTTTTTCTTTCTACAAGTTGTAATAATTTTTTTTGCATATAAAAATATTGAGAATTAAAATTAAGTATTTTGAGTCTTTTTATATTTATGGTGTTCTTGATTTTTTAGAGTTTTGACTTGCAATGAAACTCTTATTCTTCACCCTCTTCTGCATTATGATCCCTATCTTTTAAATGTGTTTTGGAAGATTTTTGAAGATTTAAAATGTGTTTTAAAAATCAAAGTAACAGTAAGAAATTTGAAGGGAAATGTTACAATTGCGGGAAGAGAGTTCATATGGCCAGAGTCTGCAATATATGTCCTCCCGAGGCCCTGGAGTTGAGGGAGTGACAACCGTCCAATCTGCATAAATTAAGTCAACTAATTTTGGAGATGCTTAAGCAAAAAGCATTATTAAGCTATAGCGTGACAATGACAGAGCAATCATTTTTCATCGCTGTAATCAAGAAACATTAACATTTTAAGGCACCGCAAAGAGCCTATGCTGTCCTACTGCCATTTTAAAATGAAAATGATTACCTATCCGGATAGGGTCTCTGTTATCCATCATGGTAGCTGCAGGGTTTGAGAACAAATCAGGGTCATTTCTTGAAAAGAAATTGTTTGCTGGTTGGATGGCTGATCTTTTATTACGATCCAGGCTCACATTATAAGCTGATAAAGTAATTGAACGCTTTGGACAAGATATAAACTGACCTGGCTTTCTCAGAAAAATTTTCCTGGAGCTCTTGTTTATCCTTTGACAAGCTCTCAATCTCTTGTTCCATCATCTGGCACCTTTTGGCCATTTTCTGATATGCAGTATGCAGCTGCTCCAGTTTTTCCGTGAACTTTTCTTGCATGGACTCACATTTTTGCCGGCACTGAGCTACAATTCTATTCATCTTGTATTGCATCTCAAGGTCCCTTTGCCCAATAAAAAACATCACGCTTCTGTATGCACTTTTCATCACTGGGGCCATTTAAGGAAGATGCAAGGATTAAAAGGCTGTTTTTGCATGCCAGGGAATGCTAAGAACCATTCTGCTATTCAGTTTGGTAATTCTCTCAAATGAAATAGAAGAATTATGAGTACAACCATGTAGTCTTGTCATTTCAAATCTTCTACTTGTATTCAAACTAGTAGTTGATGGATTTAAGGAAAAATGGTGTTAACTTATAAAGGATACATATCTGTGGAGATATTCCAGCCATGGCCATCTGCAGGAAATTCATTATGAATAAAATCATAAAGGAAACCTGTAAAACAAAGAAATAGCATTATCAAAACTTACCTTCTCACACCGCCTTGAATAGCTAGTGTCGTCTTCCACCATTTCTGGGAGCATTCTTCCTTCTAAGCCTTTTTGTATTTTGATGCCCACCACGTTCAACCATCTTCACAAACCATGCAGGTTTTCTTGTTCTATACACAACGTATCCCATGGAGACTCCAAATACAAATCCACATCCATAACCCATTGCTACAGCTTTCCATCCAAATCCCTCTTCAAACATTGAATCCTCTTTCTCGGAGTTTGATGGTGGAAGTTGCTGCCCCTCACCATTGTGGCATTTTACTTCCAAGGGAAATCCGCATAATCTCAAGTTCCCTTCGTAGGAACCATGTTCAAATGTGCTGAACTGTTTGCCTTGAGGTATGGATCCCTCAAGTTGGTTATACGAAAGGTTCAGGACTTGAAGAAATGTTAAATCTACCAATTGCTGAGGAATCCTTCCAGCAAGCATATTTGAAGAGAGATCCAGCGATTCCAGATTAGTTAAATTTCCCAATGATGGCTGGATATAACCGATGAGGCTGTTGTGAGAAAGGTTGAGCTGTTTCAGAGACTTAAGCTTCCCGAGGGACTCTGGAATCTTTCCCGTGAATTTATTGCAGGATAAATCAAGTATTGTGAGGGCAATTAGAATTTTTGTAAACTCAATTTGCGAACCTTTCCATGTCATTGTAACAGAATAAACATAAGGATTAGGTGGATTTCTTGCCATCATGTAATCCATCTCCTGATCAACACTCATCATGGCTTTGAAGTTGTTGAAATACCCTGTCGGCAAAGGACCATTCATGCTGTTGTCGGAGAGGTCAAAAATCTTTAGTTTAGAAAAAGAGTCATTGGCAATTGGACCCTTCAAAGAACCATGGAGTTTATTTGACCTTAGAATAATAACCTCCAACTCTGGAAGCATTTCTAAAAAGGAAGGGAATGTGTCATCTATCATGTTGTTGCCGAGGTCCAGAAATTCTAAATTCACACAATTGATGACAGATGGTGGTATCACCCCTTTCAGTTGGTTGCCATTGAAGTCGAGATATATCAAATTGTTCCTTTCTGAACACACTGAAGGGATATTTCCTTGGAAATTGTTGACACCAAGATTCAACACTGAGAGGTTATCACTGAAGTTTCCCAAGCATTGTGGGATGAATCCACTAAAGCCATTGTTGGACAAGTCTAGAATTTCTAGGAACTTCAGCTTGCAAATGGCAGAAGAGATGTTCCCGGTCAATTTATCATTGGAGGAAAGCAAAAGAGCTCTCAAATTTTGAAGCTTGAAAACTGAAGGTGGAATCTGGCCGTACAACTTGTTATGATTGAAATCGATATATTGTAATGAATTAGAAAGGAAAGGACTTATACGGCCACTGAAATGGTTATTGTGAAGAGAAAGAAACATCAAAGAAGGCATAGAAAACAAGGAGGATGGGATTGTTCCATTGAGCAAGTTATTAGATAAGTCGAGAATGTTTAAACGTGAAAGCCTACTTATTTGTGATGGGATGGGTCCTATCAATTGATTATCAGATAAGAGGAGTTCATCTAGACCTGAAAGCCTATTCATTTGAGAAGGGAGGCCTATCAGTCTATTGTTCGAGAGGTCCAGCAAACCAAGTTGTGTGAGATTAAACAAACTATTTGGAATTTTACCACTAAAATTATTGAAAGAAAGTTGTAAGATATTTAGCTTCTCAAGGCTTCCAAGTGAGGATGAGATCTCACCATGAAATCTATTATTTGAGAGGTCCAGCCACCTGAGTTGTGTGAAGTTAAAAAAACCATCTGGAATTTCTCCAGTAAAATTATTGAAAGAAAGTGTCAAGTAATTTAGCTTCTCAAGGTTTACACGTGAGGATGAAATCTGACCATCAAATGTGTTATTTGAGAGGTCCAACCAACTGAGTTGTGTGAGGTTAAACAAACCATTCGGAATTTCTCCAGTAAAATCATTGAAAGAAAGTGTCAAGCTCAATAGCTTCTCAAGGTTTCCTATTGAGGATGAGATTTGACCATAAAACTTGTTATCTGAGAGGAATAACCGAGTGAGTTGTGTGAGGTTAAATAAACTATTTGGAATTTTACCACTAAAATTATTGGAAGAAAGTTCCAAGACATCTAACTTCTCAAGGTTTTCAAGTGAGGATAGAATCTTACCATCAAATTTGTTATCTGAGAGGTCTAACCGAATGAGTTGTGTGAGGTTAGAAAACTGATTCAGAATTTGGCCGGTAAATTTATTGGCTGAGAGACCCAAGTGACTGAGCTGCTTCAGGTTTCCAAGTGAGAATGGGAGATGACCCTGAAAACTGTTGCCTGAGAGGTCCAACCACGCCAATCGCGTATGGTTAGCAAAAACATCAGGAAATGGTCCAATAAAATTATTGGATCCAAGATCCAAGTACTCGAGTTGCTGGAGTTTTCCCAACGAGAAAGGGAGTTCCCCTTGCAATCCACAGTACTGGAGCTGGAGAGATGTCAAAGAAGAAGACAAGTTCATGAAGGAACTGGGTTCCACCAAAGACATGTTCACTCCATACAAGTTGAGCTCTCTTAGCTGGGTAAGGTTTTGAGCCAGCTTGTTGAAAGAAATTGGTTCCAGCATCAGGTTGTTGTCAGAGAGATCAAGTGACGCCAATCTGGATAAATGGAAGATTTCTGGGGGGACTTGGCCTTCAAAATTCGATGAATTTAGATTTAAATGCGTCAAATGCAAGAGCTGACCGAAGGAAGATGAAATGACAGAACCATTGAAGTCATTGCTAGAGAGATCGAGCTTCTGAAGATGATGAAGGAAGAAGAGAGTGCTGCTAGAATGGAGGGTGCCATGAAGCATGCTGCAACGAAGGTCTAGGCCGATTACATGGCCAGTTTTCATGTTGCATGTCACGCCATCCCAAGAACAGCAATCTGTACCCTCTCTCCATACCACTGTTTTGGGTTGATAACATTCAGATGGATAAGAAGACATCATGGAAAAGGAAGCTTTGAATTGAAGCAAAGCCAGGCTCTGGGCAGCGGGGCATAATAGTACTGGAGAGGAGAAATTGGAAAAAGAAAGAGAAGGTTGGAAGTGCGAATGGAAGAAAAGGAGGCAGAGAATTTGAGAGAGCAATAACACAGATCCCATCATTCCGTGTATAAGTGCTCACTTAAAATGTAGTCTATATATAGACGAGAAGTTACCCCTGTTAACAGACAAAAAAACATTGACTGTAAGGGGTATTTTTTATTTTTCGCATGGCTGATGAACAATAAAATAATCATCATACCCTTCAATAAAACAAAAACTTAGAGTTGTCGGTGATGGTGTTTTTGATTTTTCAAGTTTTTATAAACAATTAAAATACTAATGTGCCCTCTGAAAAGACAAAAGCAAAGTGTTTGAAGTAAATGGTTTTAGCTAATTTTAGATTTTTCAATTCTTTTTTTTTTTTGTATAAACTGTTGTCATGTCTACCTACAGATATTTGTCTTTTGTCCGTGCCATACAGACGACGCGTGCAACGTCGTTCGGTGGTGAAAAATGTTCATCTGCCATCTCATTGGATGCGTCGCCATGGCCTCTTCCACATGGTGGTACGCTTGTCGTCTCAAGGAAACAAAAAACTTGCCGGTGGTCGGTTGATTGTTTTTTCCTTCTTTTCTCTCTCCTTCAGCTGAAGATGCACGACAATCCTGTTTTGTTTATGATTTTTTTATTTAGTCCTTGGTTTTTTTATTTTTTTTTCTAATATTTTAAAGAATATAGTTCTTTCTGCGGTAGAGCACATGAAAATTGCCTAGTGTGTGTGTATATATATATATTATATTAGCACAGTGAAGAGATCTTTGATTTTTAATATGTTTCGATTTTTTTTTTATTTGTTTGCTAATAAAAATTAATTTTGTTGGGTGAAGCTTCCAAGTATAAAGCAGCTTCAAAACAGTTTCCTGGAAGGATTGGTGAAGTAGGCCCAGATGGTTTATTTGTTCTTTTGTGTATTACCAGTGCACATGATTTTCGTAGACTTGAGTAGGATACAAGTTTATTAATTTCATCACCCTAACTTAGACGGATAATGAACATAAGGCTTTTTTTGTTTTACTTTGCTTAAGAGATACTTATAGTATATTGAGTATCAATAGGTTCTCAAGTTGGTTTATAATTTTTAATTATAGGTCGATAACAATAGTATAGGGTTTTTTTATGAAATAAGAAAACTCTAACAGTTGATATTAAGATGACGAAGACCAACTTGCAGGACACTTCATTTTTTTCTCATAAGCTTTATGATTGACTGGACTTTGGTTGCCAAGATTATGTTTACAGTGTAAATCTTTTATTTACTAGATTTAGATTAATAAAGGTTGAAATATTTTCATTATTAATAAAGGTCAAAATTAGTCTTAGCCACTGAAAAAATTGCAACTTGATCTTGCTAGGATTAATTGGAGGATGCATATTATGATGAATGCGAACCATCCTTATAGTGTATAATTTATGGGTGGTTCCATGTTTTTAATTTACTAATAAACGAAAGCTATTTTTAAAAGATATAATTAAATTGAAACAAATGAATTATCATTTTTAAATTAAGAAGTTAGTCATGTAAATTGATTAATTAATTAATTATTCAAAGTTTTCTATTATTATTTAAATCAATAACATTATCCTGTTATAACAGGTAAGTTATAAGTTAATTAGATATTGATAATGAATTTCTTATTTCAGCACCTCATTAAAAAATATTATATAATTAAATAAAAAAAAAGGTAGTCTTGGCTAGATATATGCTTGTATTTTCTCTTTGTTTATTGGCACATGACTTTTGCCACTGGTGTTCGTCAACACTGAGATTAACAGTGTTGATGGAAAATCAAAACAACGTGTCCAACCAGTCAGTCAATATTGATGGAAAATGCATAGCCATTTTTTCCAGTCAAAAAGTTAGTGCTTCAATTACGTTAGTATCACTTGATGCATGATAGCTGGGAAATTAGCATTCTCCACCAGTTACATGTTCTACATTCTGTCACACACAAGTGCAAGAGTGCAAGAGATTGCCGGGAGTCAAGGAGTCGTCACTTCGTCACATATTGGTGGATGAGACTTGGAATAGCAATCTTCTAAACACAAACTGCCCATGGAATTGTAGTATTTCCACATCGGAGAAGTCTGAATTGCTGCATTTAATTTCCAAGATGTAATTGATGACTTTAAAAAGTTTTGACATATTTGTTTATTATTATTATTATTTTAGTTCTTCAAGTGACAAACAGGATTCAATTTTTGTACATCTTCTATCTTTGTAAAATCGGTGATATTTTAACATTACCTTTAAAAAGATTGCGAGTCCATGATGATTAATAGCTAAGTTTGATTTTTGAAAAACACCATGTCATAAGAGCTTATATGCATACAAAAATTACGCAGGGAAATGCATGAATTAGTAGTTATTAAAATAAGATCCATGTAACCACTTCTCATTAGATAGTTATTACAAGCATACTAATCCGAGCTCTACCCTTTTTATTTTTGTGTTTTAAGAATATCTCGAAAAACACTTAAATGTTCTTTTGAGTTTAAATTAATATTTTATTTGGTGTTTTTTAATTATTTTGATATAATAATATCAAAACTATTTTTTATATATAAAATTATTTTAAACAAAATAAACTTCAAAAAATTATTATCACTGTAACACCAAACATGCTATTGAAATCCCTGGATTGTCTATAAGTATTGGGTCTAGATACATTGCTTTTAGAAATCCACGAGCTAACTTGCTCGTGTGTTTTGCTGAGCTTTTTTTCTAAGTAGAAAACTTATTGATTTTGTACATGTTGTAATTGATAATTTTAATATTCAATTGGTAAAATTGTAATTTATAGAATCTATTAGAAACGAGTTTTTTTTCCGCCTAAAAGTGATTGAATGTTGTTACTGTTAAAACTGTTTTGATAATTATTTAATCGATATATTGTATAATTGGAATTGAAAATATTATGTTAAAATGAGTCATGTGCTCCGTGTAATATACTGATTAATTGTTGTGTATGTGTTTATTTGTTTCATGAATTCTTTCATTAGCAAATAGTAAAATTACAATCGTTGAATTGTAGCATAGATGAGTGATTTCTTTTATGCAGCATAGAATTTGATTGGTTGTTTTTTTTAACTACTTTAGTAATAATCTAATTGGTAGATAGTAAAACGACAATTGATCAAATTGACTAAAGATATATTATTTGTTGTCTGTAACATACCAATTATTGGTTGGATATGTTTTTAACTATTTGGCGAATGACAGATAGCAAAAATGCAACTGCTCAAATTTATCAAAGATTATTTTTTCTTCATATTATTATATTAAAAAAATTCAAAACACTAAGATTAAATTAATGTGAGATTTTAAAGAAAAGTCCGTTCAATTTTTATATATATTTTAAGAAGTTAATATCAAAAACATATCACAATATATAATTAATCTCTCCTATTGTTTGAGGAAAAAGTCCTGAAAATAATATAAATAAAAATTTAGGACCATTAACAATTTTGAATGTCTTTTTAATTTTGTGTTTTAAGAATATCTCGAAAAAAACTTAAATGTCTTTTTGAGTTTAAATTAATATTTTGTTTAGTATTTTTAAATTATTCTGATATAATAATATCAAAAATATTTTCTTATATATAAAATTATTTTAAACAAAATAAACTTCAATTCTATGGCCTCCTGCTGATAGCTAGGAAAGGGATTGGGAAAGATCATGCGAAATGGTCTCCTGCTGCAACTGTAACTTTCATGTATGAACCTGAAGATTTGATGGAGACTTTGACACTTGAGGAAAAATTAAGTTGGATTGAAAGCAGTCCTACCAGAGTTTTTGATATTGATCAAGTTACCCAACAGGTTGGTTGTTGATTTTATGGTCTAATATATTCCGTCTCGGTCAATAACATTTTATAGTCACTTGCATATAGTGAAGAATTCTGTTCACTAATCCTGGGCGTCGTTGAGACTTGAATCTGTCACCTAAAATATTGTTTGAATGTTTTTCCTGTTCTTATCTTTCCCTACACATAAAAACAACATCCTCTTTCTTTTTTCTTTAGTTCTCAACCTCTTCAAATGTATGCATCTTAAAGATGTGCATTGCTTTTAGTTTAAAGGAAGTTTCTGCGGATGCTTCTCACCTTGTTTTCTGACCCCACATTTAAAATGTGGTAAATGAAAACTTCTGCTTGTAAAAAAAAAGAAGAAAAAAAGAAGCAAAGCCAGGCTCTGGTCAGCGGGGCATAATAGTACCGGAGAGGAGAAATTGGAAGAAGAATGAGAAGGTTGGAAGTGCGAATGGAAGAAAAGGAGGCAGAGAATTTGAGAGAGCAATAACACAGATCCCATCATCCCGTGTATAAGTGCTCACTTAAAATGTAGTCTATATATAGACCAGAAATTACCGTAGCTCTAAACACAATTTACTATGAATTTTAATACTATAATTATTATTTTATTCTTTAGTTCATAAAAAATAACTCTTGACTATGAGAAAGAGAAAGAGAAAGAGAAAGATTTTTTTTATTGTAGCACTAGACATAAGAGTACTATGAACTTCTATTGTGCTCTTGATTTTGGTCTCTCTTTTTTTCTTGATCCTTGAAAAAGTATTCAATTTGATTACCAAATTATTTCCTTATAATTTTATCATTCCATATCATGTTCACTTGGTTTTAAGCCTAATAGTTTGTGGTCTTGGTTTCTAAGGTAAATAGTATTTGCAAAGTAAAAGAAAAAACCTTGATATTAAATTGATGTTTAATTTCACAAAATTGAATTTTATTGTATCAATCTAAAAAAATTGAAACAATAGAGAGCAAAATTATCACACACAAAAACAAAACTTCTTTTCTTTTTTCTTTTTCCTAATATGAGAAAAAACTAATAAACAATATATTCATGAATATTCAACAAAAATAAAAATTTTATTTTTAATATGTTTTTTTCTGTTTTTTTTTAAATTAAATGTCTATTTTGTATTTTTATATTTTTGTATTTTTATATAGTTTCATAAATTTAATTATTTCATATTTTCTCATATTGATAAGTAAAAATGATCAAAATATAATTTCTCAAACGAAACTTTATTTCATGATCATAATAATACTTTTCTTAAAAAGTATAAAAGTATGTATTTCTACCAAGTTTAAACTTTTTGCTCCATAATTTTATTTGTTGTCATATATGGAATATCTATTAATTAACCAAACAATGTTTCTCATAAAAAAAAAGTTTTCATCAACATTAAAAAGAGATGTGTGTATAGGATTTCCGATTAATATATATATATATATATATATATATATATATATATATATATATATATATAGTTTTTCTAAATATGTTATTTTTATTCTCTAAAAGGAAAATTACATGAATAAAAAAGTGACAATTTTTATGGGGGGGGGGTTAATTTTGATCCATAATTTAATTTGCTTACATTCATCATGTGAATATTTATTTTTATTATTATATAATTAAATAAAAAAATTAAAATAAACGTGGATAGACCACATTACAAATGATAAAAGAAGGTTAACAAGCCAGCCTAAATTATCATTTCAATATCCAACCACTTTCTCCTTTCTATTTTTTTTAACATTATTTTCTCTCTTGTCTCTAAAAATGACATTATTTTCTCTCTTGTCTCTAAAAATGAGAGAGTAATAATGGTAAAAATGAAGCTTGGAAATAATATATAAAATTAAAAAACTATAAAAATCAAATAATATGCAAACCGAGACTTGTAGGGGTTAATTTGTTTTCCCTGTGCTCTTTCAATTGTTTTTGAAGGACCATCTTACAATATTAATTTTGTGGCTATACTAATTTGACTAAAATTGATTTTTCTAAATAATAATGTAAAAATGAAAATATAGTAAAACTTTAGAATTTCATGATGTCTTATAATACAGTAAAGTTCGCTTTGACTTCATATAGTTTGATCCCTGTTGTTTCTTGAAATGTCAAAATTAGTCTTAGCACTGAAAAAAATGCAATTTTATCTGAATGCTAAGATTAATTGGAGAAAGCATATTATGATGGATGCGAACCATCCTTATAGTGTTTATTTATGGGTGGTTCCATGTTTTTAATTTACTAAAAAAACGAAAGCTATTTTAAAAAGCTATAATTAAATTGAAACAAATGAATTATCATTTTTAAATTAAGAAGTTGGTCATGTAAATTGATTAATTAATTATTCAAAGTTTTCTATTATTATTTAAACCAATAACATTATCCTGTTATAACAGGTAAGTTATAAGTTAATTAGATATTGATAATGAATTTCTTATTTCAGCACCTTATAAAAAAATATTATATAATTAAATAAAATAAAATAGTCTTGGCTAGATATATGCTTGTATTTTCTCATTGATTAATGGCACATAATTTTTGGCACTGGTGCTCGTCAACGCTGGGATTAACCGTGTTGATGGAAAATTAAAACACCGTGTCCCCGGGATGCCTATTCAGTCAATATTGATGGAAAGTGCGTAGCCATTTTTTCTTGATGGATGATAGCTGGGAAATTAGCATTCTCCACCAGTTTGCTTGTGTTTGAGAATGTTGTTAAGTTTGTTTTTTAAAGTGATTTTTATTTAAAAATACATTAAAATAATCCTTTTTTATTTTTTAAAAATTATTTTTGATATCAGCATATGAAAATGATCTAAAAACAAAAAAAATTAATTTAAAGTAAAAAATAAAAATAAAAATAAAAAATTTCAATTTTTTTCAATAAAAAGTTTTCGAAACACAACATCAAATAGGACTGAATATCATTCCTGACGACAGGTGAGCAAATAGTGATGCTTAATTAGGAGGTCAAATGAAGGCTTCTAGTTGTAGAAGTTTGAATTTGTTTGGATAGTTATGATTACAGGTGCAGGAGCTTCAACATAATACAACAATTTAAAGCTTAGGCATCCTACAATGGATTTGCCCATCGTTGACTAAATTGCCAAGGTCCTTACTTTCTCCCTGTTTATCTTGATTAAATTGCCATCAATAATGAGCTAGAGTGATGATGAAAGCTAATTGATTTACTAGGAAGAGCATCACTCATCATCTTCATCCTGTCCTTCACAATTTTTGTGAGCGCAATATCACTAGGTATGTGCTGTCACTACACAGTTTTTCATTGATTGATAACAGAAATGGATTTCTTGGTGGACTTTTCTTTTTCCCTTTTCCTTTCAATAATAATGGTTTGTTTTCCTCTCCAAACAGGTGGAGTCGGTATAGCAAAAATGTTTGAAAAGATTGAACATTGTGAGTGCATGGGATTTGATGACATCGTTCATCGTGTTTGATTATTGTGTTTTTGACGTAAAATATATAGATGGTAAAAATAAAAATATATTTAATTGAGAAAATGGAAACAGAGATATAAAAATAAAAATTGATCTCTAAAACAATTTGAAAGTAAATTTTTATATTATCAAAATAAAAAATAATATTTTTTATATATTTTATCCTTAAATTATTTTTATAAAAGTTTTAATTTCAAAATTGTTCAACTACAATATATAAAAATAAAAATGATTATTATTATATTTTTAATATCCAACTCAAGAGTTAATTCCTTTCAAAATTGTTCAACTATGAGTATTAACTAAAACGAAGCTTATTTTATGGCAATAAACCTTTTCCTTTATTTTTTCGATGGTCTCAATCTAGAAAGCCTTTCCATTGTTTATTTTAGCTTAAATTCTTCAAGTTTTTATTAACTATTGCCCAAAATAAAGTATGATAGCTAATGCTCCGAAGACAAATCCCATAAAGGCATAAATCTCATTGGTATTATGATTTTCAAGTACAATAATGAAATAGCAACCAGTATTCTCTTAGTAACTATTCTCTTTAGAGTTTGCAGTTATTCAGCATGGCCGCTTGCTTTAGTTGTAACTCTTGAAAGCTGTGGTAACCAACAACGCAAGCAAATTTAAATTACTTATACTACTTCACAACATATCTTCTAGAATCCCATTTAGAAACTCATCCAGCTTCTTGTTCCTCGATTAAGTTATATTCACTATACTTCTATACCTCATCTTTGGGGACATCCTCTTTAGCCCTCAAAAGTAATCATCCAGTTTACTTTTTAATCTGCATATACAATTCAAAAAGAATGAATATGGAAATGAACATATAGTAAAATTATTACCGGATTTGCTCTATCCCCAACTGGAAAAAATAGAAGTGTTGGATAGTCGTCCACGTACAACAACTAAAATAGTAACAAAGGAAGAGTTCTCGGTATTATACAGGACCGAAACGTTATCATTAATGATATTCTAAAGGCTCCTTAGCTGAAAGGGAAAAAAAGTTTCTCCATCCCAAATGTTGAGGAACAGTTTTCTAACAGATTGATTGCTAACTTTCAATGGCTTTAAACTGTTTACTTTAATTTGCATCAAAATTGTGTTGAAGCAATTTATTTAAATCTCTTACCTGTAGTTTTAGATGTTCATTTGCAGAAGCATCTATCCTAAATTGTCTACACCCTTAAAATGCTTAGCCAACTTCTCAATCTGCTTAGTTGTAGTCTCACAGTTGATGCACCATGGTGTATACACCTATTGTTAATGTTTTCCAGAGAGAAAGTTGAGATAGATACTAGTTGCAGATCCACTTAATTCTTATGGTCTATAAGGTATTTTAGACAATAGTAGCAAGAATATGGTTTTAAAAGATGCATCACTTTTTGTATTTTAAATGTAATCTCAAAAATTGGATTTAAAAAAAAAACACTTTCTACATTGCCTTACTCGTAACCTTACCAGTAACCATACCCTACAATTGTCATCACCTTCACACCATTACCTCCATTTCCTGCATTGCGACACAACATCTCGTGCACAACAATACCATGTCCTGTAACCTGCACGTTGAGTCTATAAAAAGGGGGAGAGCATAAAGAGAGAAGGGAGGAGGAATAGAAAAAAAAGATCACACAAGGAGAGAACAGGGATAAACGAGAGAACAGAGGGGAGAAACAGAGAACCAAGCAGTGAAACAAAGGAATAGAAAAAAAGGAATGGAGAAGGAAGGAAAATCGAAGAAAAAACACAAAAAATAAATTGTGAAGCAACCTACCGAAGCCACTGTCATGTCTTCTTCTTCTCTACCACTGGCAGGTCGGTAACTTCTTCTTCCTCAGCGCCTGCAACCTCAATCCTCTTCTTCTTCACCGTCAGCAGGAGTCCAGTTCCTTCCACTTTCCCAGACAGCAGCTTTCAGCCTTCGTTTTTGCCACCAACAACCTTTTCTTCTCCCTCAGCAGCACCTACGCTTCCATCCGACAACCAACAAACAACAACTCCTTGCAACCAACGACAACTCCTTCGTATCCTCCAGTAACAGAGGCTGTAGTTTTCTCCCCTCTGGCGACAAAAGCAGCAGCAAAATTCGAACTCCTAGTCTATTTGCTAGGTCAAATGGGCCTGTTCATGGCATATATGTGTGTTTATATATTTAATAATAGAGTCTCACCTAATAGCTTAAGTTTTTAGGTTAGATAATATTTTGATGTGATATCATAATCTTATTAACCGAACAGTCATGAGTTCGAATCTCACCTCCTCATTCTATTAATAAAAAATTACTACAAGATAATGTAGGTCTATAAAAGTTTCAAGTTCAAAGGGTTCCACTTGAGGGGTGTGTTAAAAAACAATATAAATTACATTTTAAAATCTCCCCTAATAATTTAAGTTTTAGGTGAGATGATTTCTTGAAAGTATATGAATTAAAATCCCAAGTGATATGGAAATGAACATATCCTGAAATTATTACAGGATTTGCTTTATCCCCAACTGGATAAGGTAGAAGTGTTGGATAGTCGTCCACCTACAACAATTAATAGTAACAAAGGAAGAGTTCTCAGTATTATAAGTTCATCATCAGTTATTTTATACAGGACCAAAACGTTATCATTAATGGTATTTTAGACAAGAGCAACAAGAATATGGCTTTAGAAGATGCAGTTCACTTGAAATAGACTGTAATGTAATGAAAATGACTTAACATCTTTGGCATTTTCTAGAAATATTAGTTTTGGAAATCAGTTGTATAACCACTAATTTCTAACATTAAAATGCATCCCTCCTAAATTAGGAATGAGATTTTTTTCCCATCCAAACTTGCAGAACTTAAACTTGAGGTGCATGGTTACGGTGAAATTATGCTAACCTCTAGAAGTATATTCTTGGGACTGCTCAAAACCACGTCATAAAGAGTCTTCCCTGCAATGATCTGAAGGATTTTCTCTTTCTGCAATTTCCCATAATCACAGGATAGTTTAAAATTTGAAATCAATGAAGCAACATTACATTGCAATTTCAAGCTTCATCACTATCAAAAACATGAAAATAAAGTGTTCGGATGAAGGAAATTGAAAATAAATCAAGTTTTCACAGGATGAAAGGAGTCCAATGTACTTTTAATGGAAAATAAACAAGTTTGCCCTGATAAATTTGTTCTCTTTCCACCAAAAATTGTCTAAAAAGTAGAAGTCATAAAAGGAGACTAAAATGTTTTTTTTATTTCATTGTTAGGTGTAATTGTTCTCTTGTGATTGAGTTTTATATATATATATATATATATATATATGTTTTTTTTTAAATACATTTATTATTATCAAAGTGATTATAGATAAATTGATATGTATATATTTTTTTAGCAAAATAAAATAACTTTATTACTTTTAAAACAAAAAAATAAATGTATAGCTTTTGTTTTCTTAAAAAATATTTCACAATAAAATGATGTAATTATCTATAAAAGGAAAACGGAAAAAATGTAAATTGCCATCAATTTTACTAGGAGACAATGAGGTATTTTAATAAATATAAAATATGATTGTTTTACAAAAAAATGCATGTGGGAGATCACATGATCTGTTAGCTGTGCGTGTCCAAAGTTTTTGATTTATCTACATGGTTATTATTTTAAAAGATAAAAGTGCTCACGGATTTCAACAGTGTTTTTCACTGTTTATCAAGACTCAGATGACTGTGGACGAGAATAGTTAAATTACTTAATCATATTATTATTATTTGTTCACTAGAACTAAACGAAGAAGTCGCTTGGCCTGGTGGTTAGAGCGCGCCCAAGCGAGGCGGTGCGCAACGGTTCGAATCTCTGAAACAACGAAGTTTTGGAATAGTTAAATTTGAACATAGTATTATCATTATTTGTATCCTTTAACTGACTATAGAAGTCGCTTGGCCGAGTTGTAAGACCGCGCCTCCGCGAAGCGGGGCGCGGGGTTCGAATCTCTGTAGCAACTGTTTTTTGAAATAGTTAAAAATAATATTATATTATTAATATTAGTATCCTACAAATGACAAAACAAGACGTTTGGCCGAGTGGTGATGGTGGCATGTCCATGCGGGCCGCGAGAGTTTGAAATCTCTGCCAGCGAAATCATTTTTGAGTAATGAACAGTGCTTTTCACTGTTCATTAATGTTTGACATGGTTTTTTTTCCGTCTTTTTTTTTTATAACCGGGGTGTCCGAGTCAGCTTACATGCATAATGATAAATCTTTGAACTTATTTTTTTTTATAATTTTCACTGTTCATTACTGTTTGAAAATGTGTTTCCCCCTTTTTTTTTTCGGGCTTCCTTTTTTTTTTTATAATCGCGATGTCTGCGTCAATTTACGTGCACCACGATATTTTACTCAAGTATACATTTTTTTTATAACCAGGGTAGGTTACACACGCCATGAATAATCCTCGGACCCACTTTTTTTACATTGTTTTTTATTTTATTTTGAAATTTTAATTTGTGTTGATAATCATTTGAAAATTGAAATTTATTATTTTTTCTCTTTGTATTGCCAATACTAAGCATTTTTAATACCCTTATCACCCTACCGACATTAGAAATCGGAGAAGTCCCCTTCCTGGGTTCGTAACATACCTCATACATTTTTATTTTACTCTTGAAAGTTCAACATACATGAATGTGTGTTTAAGCATTGCACCATAATCCTTTTATCCGGGATTCTAACATACACTAAATGTATATTAGCCTATGCATAGTGATCCCCTTATCCGGGATCCTGACATACACTGAATGTATGAGAGTTATTCATGATGATCTCCTTATCCGGGATCCTAACATACACTAAAATGTATGTTAGTCATTTTCTTTTGTGATCCCTTTATCCGGGATCCTGGCATACACTGAATGTATGACAGTTATTCATGTTGATCCCCTTATCCGGGATCCTAACATACACTAAATGTATGGTAGCCATTTTTGCCGATCCCTTTACCCGGGATCCTAGCATACACTAAATGCATACTAGCCACTGCCATGTTTTGTTCATGACATTTCCAAACTTTCCTGATACACATGCCTTAAATATTCTTATTGATACATCATATCTTCTCAAACTTCCACCAAAACTTTAACCATAAATCACACATTTTCACTATGAAAATTAAATTAGAAACATAGGCATGAATCACCTACTTGTTGTGGATGCTCTGCTCGTGGTCCCTTATTGTTGTTGTGGCACCACACTTGTGTTGCCTCCTGCAATTACAGGAAATTTTCATAAATCATTTCCAACCACCGATACTCCTCATAACAACCACACCGAACAGTTTCAATATGCCTTTAAATTTGTTATTCTTTATAACTTTTGTCAATCAAAATATAATTATAAACATCTATTTTCAAACATAACTTGTTTCACCTCCTTTAATGCATCTAACTTCATCATTTCACGACCTCCCACTTCTTTTTCCTTTCCTTCATCAGAGGTCGGATTCCGACCTCTGCCTAGATTTTTCACTATAACGAGAGTTGTAGAACTCCATTTTGTACAAAATATATCTTGTTATAAAGATAACATATAGGGTTACAACTCTGATGAAGGGAAGATAACCCAGTTCTGCCTCCAAAACTCAAGAAACACATCACAAACATGACAGATGATGCGACCATATTATTTGATAATTTCATCCATATTTACATAGTGTTTTGCATATTTTTTATGTATAAAATGCCTTGATATTCTTTGTTTTATATTTTGAAGGCATTTTTGGATGAAAGATGCAAAAAGGAGGTAATTGGAGGTGATTGACAGATTTGACCTTCAGTCGGTGTTTTGTGCACAGTGGAAGCTTTAGAGATCGAAATGAAGTGATTCCAGTGACATTCAAACGCTAACATCCATAAATTTATGGAAAGCTAAGGAAAAGAAAAGTCCTATAAATAAGGAAGATCATGGAAATCGCAGCCTTCAAAGTCAAATCTTGCAATCTGCCGATATTGACCTTTGTCCATTCCAACTTCAATATCTCGAGCTACAAAAGTACGATTGATGCAAACTAAATTTTCGTGGATTCAGGACTCAAAGTCCTATAAACGCTCCAAATTAAAGCTCAAAACGATGTGATATGAAGGATATATGAATTTTACAAGGGACAACTAAATTCTGCCAACTTAAGGAAGGACTATTTTGTAAAATAGACACTAGGGTTTCTAAGCATATATAAAGGAGAAGAGAGGCAAGGAAGTGGCGGCCAGCACAAAAGGAAACACAAAATCTTCCTCCTCCAAACCCTAAATCATGTGTTCTTCCATCTTTTTATTTAGTTGTTCAACAAACATGCAAGGCTAAGCTCTTTTCTTGGTTGCAAAGACACAAAAACCTTCGGATTTCAAGAACCGTGAGATTTATTCTTCCTTCTATTTTCAGTTTATGTTATGAATGAGTATGATTGTTTTCCTATACATATTTTCTATGATTGTTGTTGATGATTGCTAGAGCGGACTCTAAGTTATTGTTGTGAACAATCTATTGCTAAGTTTAATATCAAAACCGGAGTTGTGATATATGAACTTGTGAAGCATCTAAGCTTGATAATTGTGGCGGAACTACATTATTGAACTTAGGGAGAACATTTGAATAAATTGACACAAGTTGCGGACAACTTGTATGTTAATCTTGATGAAATTATCTAGTTCTTAAAGCTACCATTAAATTGAATCATTAGTGCGGACACTTTGATTGTTTGTTGGTTTGGATTAGTTATACGGCGGATCCGTTAATTAATCACGTTAAGAAAAGATAAAATTTCAGAACATGAACTGTATTTTTAGTTTCAAGGATCGGTTCTAATTTCCGTAGGTGGATGTATGCTTGTGACCAAGGTTTGTTTTCTTGATAAGTTTCGATTTTAATTGATTTTGTTTGCTAGTTTAATTGCTGCCATAGTTTAGATAATCACAAACCAAATCCCCCCAATCATATAACGTACAACATAAAAATCTGACTTGAAACTTCCTCGTGGGATCGACCCCTTGCTTGCTCTATACTATCTTGTGTGTTTTAAGCTAGGGTAATTAATTTGTGCGACCGCGACATCGCAACAAATTTTGGCGCCGTTGCCGGGGAAGTAATTTTAGTTGATTGTTGTGCTTGTACTGTTATTTTTATTTGCTGTGATTCAAAAAAAAAAAAAAAAAAGAAACAGAATTTTTGCTTGTGACGGTACTGTTCACTTGCGGCAGCGGTACTGTTCAAAACAGAGTTTTTGGTGGAATTAGGTATCGAGCTTTTGTTTTCTGAAGGAAAAGGACGTTTTGAACAGGACTAGTGATGAATCACTAGCCCCATCCTATTGAGGCCAAATTCAGCTGTTTTCTAGAGTTTCTAGGCAGTTTTAGTTTTCTACCGTAAAATTTTCGTACAATTTGCATTGTTTTCGATCTCTTGTGTGGCTACTTTCTTTTGATTTTTCTTAAGAATTTATGCCCGTGACCCGTTCTACTAATCAAATTCAAGTGCAGATTGATCTCGAAATAGAAAGCACTTTACGTAGGTTGAGAAAGGAAGCTCGCCTCAGCACAATGACTATTGCACGACAACAAACATTCAAGGAGCTTGCTGCTCCTAACATGGAAAATCAACCATTGTGCATAAACATTGACAATAATGTAAATCTTGAGCTCAAATCTGGTTTTATACATTTGTTACCAACATTTAATGGTCTTGCAGGAGAAGATCCTCATACTCATCTCAAGGAGTTCCATATGGTTTGTGTTGGCATGAAACCGAATGGAGTTGATGAAGAACAAGTTAAGTTGAAAGCTTTCCCTTTCTCTTTGAAGGGGCAGCAAAGGCATGGCTTTTCTCTATTCTCCCAGGATCTATTGGAACTTGGAATGCTATGAAGAAGATTTTCCTGGAGAAATATTTTCCAGCATCTCGAGTTGCCAATATAAGGAAAGAAATATGTGGGATTCGACAATCTCATGGAGAGACACTTTCTGAGTATTGGGAAAGATTTGAGCAACTATGTATTCAATGCCCTCATCATCAAATACCCGATCAGCTGCTCATTCAATATTTCTATGAAGGATTGATGCCTACTGACCGTAGTATCATTGATGCTGCAAGTGGAGGCGCATTGGTGGATAAGACACCCGAGGTTGCACGCCAATTGATCTCAAACATGGCAGCCAACTCAAAACAGTTTGGCACTCGTGGAGACCTCTCCAACAAACGAGTAAATGAGGTAAGTATTTCTAACCTTGAAAATAAAGTTAATGATCTTACTTCTCTTGTGCGTTCTTTGGCTTGTGGAAATGTGCAGCAGGTGAAAGTTTGTAACATATGCTCCTTACAAGGACATGCTTCGGATATGTGCCCAACAATGCAAGAAGATTACATTGAACAAGCTCATGCAATTGATGGAGCATTCAACGGACAGCCCCAGCGTAAATATGATCCCTTTTCCAACACGTACAATCCTGGATGGAGAGATCATCCCAACTTACGCTACAGCAACCCATCCCAACAAGGCAATCTAGGCCGACAGTTTCATCCACATGGATTTCAGCCCCAACAAAATTATCAAGCAAGACAACCCGCTCCATTCATAAACTCCAATGTTATGGGGTCATCATCCAATGATGATCTTCGTGAGATGATGAAAACTTTGGCTTCTAATACTGTTACCTTGCAACAAAATGTCATGTCTTTTCAACAGGAAACAAGGTCAAGTATTCACAACTTGGAAAAGCAAATGGGGCAAGTAGCTTCAAGTGTAGGGAAATTGGAAGCACAAATAAATGGAAAGTTGCCCTCCCAAGCATTGAATCCAAAAGAGAATGTTAGTGCTATCATGCTGCGAAGCGGGAAAGAACTTGAAGAGAAAAAGTTGAAACAAATTGAGATGGAAGAGGAAGAAGAGATAGAAACTGAATTGAGTACAAAGAAAGAACAGCCTCCCCCTCCACAAACAGAAACAAAGACAAACACTCCAAAGGTAACTTTTCACTCAATTAATTCCAGTTATAAAACAAATCCACCCTTTCCTGTGAGTTCTTCTAGCTCAAAGAAAGAAGACAAAGAAAAAGAGATCTTAGAGGTTTTCAAGAAAGTGGAACTGAACATTCCTTTGCTTGATGCTATCAAGCAAATTCCCAAGTATGCAAAATTCTTGAAGGAGTTGTGTACTGCCAAGAGAGCTTTCAAACTGAAAGGTCATGAAACGGTAAGTATGGGTGAAGTTGTATCTGCCGTTGTTCAAAAGAATCTGCCTTTGAAACAAAAAGACCCAGGTGCGTTTACTATCCCATGTGTTATTGGTAATGCTAGTTTTAAAAGAGCTTTATGCGATTTAGGTGCATCCATTAGTGTTATGCCCAAACATGTTTATGATTCTCTTAGTCTTGAGCCTTTGAATAAAACTAGCATTGTAATACAACTTGCGGATCGTAGTTTTGTTTACCCACTTGGTGTGATAGAAGATGTCCTGGTCAAGATTGATAGTTTGGTTATTCCATGTGATTTTTATATTCTTGATATGGAACATGATTCTTGTGATTCATCAACCAGCACTCCTATATTGTTTGGGAGACCATTCTTGAAAACCGCCAACACAAAGATTGATTGTGGTAAGGATACCTTGTCTATGGAGGTAGGAGATGAAAAAATTGAATTCAATTTTCATGATGCAATGAAATATCCTTATAGCAATGTTTATTCTATCACATGCTATGATCAAATTGATAAGTGTGTGCAGCAAGTTTGTGATTTTGATTGTGAAGACGGATTAAGCATAACTTTAAGCTATGGCTATGATTTCACCAAGATAGAAGAGATGGAGAGGCACGTGTGTGTTCCCCAAAACGTGCACGAATCAATATTGGCCTTACAAGCTTTGCAAACCGTTCCCCATGGTAATGTCTTTGTTGATTTAGTACTCTCACATAAAAAGCTTTTGCCATCTATTTTACAGGCCCCCGAGTTAGAATTAAAACCTTTACCCGATAATTTGAAGTATGTATTCATTGGCGACAACAATACACTTCCTGTTATCATAGCAAAAGGTTTGACAAGTATGCAAGAGGAAAAACTTGTCAAGTTGTTGTGTGATCACAAGACGGCCATTGGATGGACTTTAGCCGACATCAAGGGCATTAGTCCCTCAATATGTATGCATCACATACTATTGGAGGACAACACAAAACCAACAAGGGAAATGCAAAGGAGGTTGAACCCGCCTATGATGGAGGTAGTGAAAGCTGAAATTTTTAAACTGTTAGATGCAGGAGTCATTTATCCCATCACTGACAGTAAATGGGTCGCGCCAATCCATGTGGTGCCCAAAAAGACCAGAATCACGTTGGTGAAAAACAAAAATGATGAGCTCATTCCTACTCGTATCTCGAGTGGATGGAGAATGTGTGTTGATTACAGAAAGCTCAATCTTTCTACACGCAAAGATCATTTCCCATTACCATTCATGGATCAAATGCTTGAACGCCTAGCAGGTAAATCTTTTTATTGCTTTCTTGATGGATATAGTGGATACAATCAGATTGTTATTAATCCTGAGGATCAAGAAAAGACTACATTTACATGTCCATTTGGTACATATGCATATAGGAGAATGCCTTTTGGTCTTTGTAATGCTCCTGCAACTTTTCAAAGATGCATGATGAGTATTTTTTCTGACTATGTTGAAAGAATAATCGAGGTTTTTATGGATGATTTCACGGTGTATGGTGATTCTTTTGATAGATGTCTAGAAAATTTATCTTTGATCTTGAAAAAGTGCATTGCAACTAACCTTGTCTTGAACTATGAAAAGTGTTATTTTATGGTAGAACAAGGAATAGTTCTTGGGCATGTTGTGTCTTCACGTGGATTAGAGGTTGATAAAGCTAAAATAGATGTTATTTCATCATTGCCTTACCCCTCATGCGTGAGGGAAGTTCGTTCTTTTCTAGGCCATGCAGGTTTCTATCGACGCTTTATCAAAGATTTCTCGAAGATTATGGCACCCTTATGCAAACTATTAGCCAAAGAAGTGGATTTTGTGTTTGATCAAGCATGTAAAGATGCCCATGATGAGCTTAAGAGACGTGTCACATCTGCCCCTATCATCCAACCACCAAATTGGGATGAACCTTTTGAGATAATGTGTGATGCGAGTGACTATGCGGTAGGAGCTGTGCTTGGGCAAAGAATTGGGAAGAATTTGCATGTTATCGCCTATGCTTCTCGTATGTTGGATGGAGCACAATGCAATTACCATACAACTGAAAAGGAACTTTTTGCAGTGGTGTTTGCTCTTGAAAAATTCAGGTCATATCTACTTGGTACAAAAGTCATTGTTTTTACTGACCATGCAGCTCTCAGGTATCTTTTGAAGAAGAAGGAGTCCAAACCAAGACTGATTAGGTGGATCTTGCTTTTACAAGAATTCGATCTCGAGATCAAAGACAAAAAAGGTGCTGAAAACCATGTGGCTGATCACTTAAGCCGACTGAGGACCGAGGATATACAGATCGAAACAATAAGAGAGACATTCCCTGATGAGCAGTTGTATATGTTGCATTCCTCTACAAGACCATGGTATGCTGATTTGGTAAACTATTTAGTCACCAAAGAATTCCTTCCAGGTTTGTCTAAACCCCAAAAAGATAAGTTACGAGCTAATGCTAAATATTATTTTTGGGACGATCCTTACCTTTGGAAATTTTGTGCGGATCAAGTAGTTAGGAGGTGTGTACCACAAGATGAATTTCATTCCATTCTCACTTTTTGTCATTCTCATTCTTGTGGTGGGCATTTTGGAGCAAAAAGAACAGCCCACAAGGTACTTGAAAGTGGTTTCTATTGGCCTTCTATTTTTAAAGATGCATATCACTTCTGCAAATCATGTGAAAAATGCCAAAGAACAGGTAATATCACTCATAAGAATCAAATGCCTTTAACGAATATTCTTGTAAGTGAAATTTTTGATGTTTGGGGTATTGACTTTATGGGTCCATTTCCTTCTTCTTTTGGCAATCTTTATATTCTTCTTGCTGTTGATTATGTGTCTAAATGGATTGAGGCGAAAGCCACACAAACTAACGATGCTAAAGTTGTTTTAGATTTTGTCAGAACTCACATATTTGACAGGTTTGGAATCCCTAAAGCTATCATTAGCGATCATGGCACTCATTTCTGTAATCGTTCCATGGAAGCATTGCTACGCAAATATCACGTGACTCATCGAACTTCCACAACATATCATCCTCAAACGAATGGCCAAGCTGAAATTTCAAATCGAGAAATCAAGTCCATTTTGGAGAAAACAGTGCAACCTAATCGACGAGATTGGAGTCTACGTCTTGGAGATGCACTTTGGGCTTATCGAACTGCTTATAAATCACCTATAGGAATGTCACCTTATAGAATGATTTATGGGAAAGCATGTCATCTACCGGTGGAGCTTGAACACAAAGCTTTTTGGGCTATTAAACAATGTAACATGGATTATGATGCTGCTGGGATTGCAAGAAAACTGCAACTACAAGAGTTGGAAGAGATTCGAAATGATGCTTACGAGAATGCAAGGATTTACAAAGAAAAGACTAAGAATCTGCATGACCGAATGCTTACAAGAAAGGAGTTTCATGTTGGAGACAAAGTCCTTCTTTATCATTCGCGTTTGAAACTTTTTCCTGGAAAATTGCGCTCTAGTTGGATTGGACCCTTCGTTGTTTCTAATGTTTTTCCTTATGGTGCAGTTGAAATTACAAGTTTAGAAACCAACAAAGTACTCAAGGTCAATGGGCATCGTTTGAAACCTTTCTATGAAGGTTGGACGACAGAACTCACCGCTTCTATAAAGTTAACTGAACCAATCTATGAAGAATGAGCATGCCATATGTCAAGCCAATGACATAAAACAAAAGCGCTTACTGGGAGGCAACCCAACAAAAAAAAAATCAGATTTGCTTTCTTTTTCCTTATCTTTTATTTTTTTGCATTTTAATTTATTTTCTGTCTTTCTCTTATGTTCCTTTGCTTTTATTTCAACATTGAGGACAATGTTGTGTTTTAAGTGTGGGGGTATTGGGAGAATTTTAGTTTTCTTTGTTATTCTAAAAAAAAAAAAAAAATTGTTTGGTTTTTTTTAACTCCCATTGGTTTTTGAGAATATGAGTATTATGTATGAGAATTAAGTGAGATAGATGAATATATAAATCAAATGAATGAGTGTGCATGCAAGTTTTAATGTTTAATTGGTTTAGGGATTGACTCTGAAAATATGCCATGTTGACTTTATAGTGTTATACCAATGTAAGCTTTTGAGCCTTCAACATTATATTCTTTGATTGTGCGTTCTTTCAATGATATGTATCTCTAGAACTTGCTTCATATCTTGTTGAGATTACATTCACATTACATAGATGCATGAAGATGATAAAGGCATTAGGAATTTTAACCGCTTGAGCCAAAAAGCCAACCTAAAGCATATTATCTTTAGTGAGCCCCTTTTGAGCTTGTTTATCTTTTCTTTGCTTTACCCATGTATAAGCCTTAAACTTTTTATATTTTTTCCTCTTTTCCCCTGGCCAAGGATTAGTAGAGCATATACTTGTGATATCTCATGGAATTATGGTTGGAAATTATGTGAAAAGAAAGAAGAAGTGATGCTTGATGAAAAGATGGGCAAAGCTGCCAAAGGAACAAAAAAAAAAGTGAAGAACAAAAAAAAAGTGAAGAAAAGAAAAAAAAAGAGAAAAGGAAAACAAAAAGAAAAGAAAAAAAGAAGAAAAAAAAAAGAAAGAAAAGAAATAGAAAAGAGCTTGAAATCGAAAGAAGCTAAGCATTGGTGCTTGAAGATTGAAAATTGATGTGTTTTGATGGAATGTCTTGGTTGAAATATTTTTTTCAGAATGCTCTACTTTCTTTGGTTTGAACCTTTTCTTCTACTCTTTTTTACCTCACCTTAACCTTAGCCCCATTACAACCGGAAAATAAGACCTTTTGATTCATGCATTGTTTGTAATATTTTAGTAATGGAGATGAGATTGAAGAGCAAGCTTATGGTAGAACATCTTCATTGATTGAATTTGAGAGATTTAAACACATAAGCCCTAAACACATGAGTGTTGGAGTGTATATCAATGAGAGGACCTATCACTTTGGCATGGCATAGATTTCTTTTAAATCCCGAAGAGTAATTGAGTTTTGAAGTTTGTATGTAAACAAATTCATGAAGATTTATGTTCTTTATCCTTCTCGGTTGTATTCTTATTTATAATGCTTGAATTCTTGGATATTTATGGGAGATTAAAAGATTGATCATGGTTATTTTTATTTTTTATTTTTATTAAAGTTTGTTTTTTTTACCTATCCTTTCTCGAGGACGAGCAAGAGCTAAGTGTGGGGGTATTTGATGCGACCATATTATTTGATAATTTCATCCATATTTACATAGTGTTTTGCATATGTTTTATGTATAAAATGCCTTGATATTCTTTGTTTTATATTTTGAAGGCATTTTTGGATGAAAGATGCAAAAAGGAGGTAATTGGAGGTGATTGACAGATTTGACCTTCAGTCGGTGTTTTGTGCACAGTGGAAGCTCTAGAGATCGAAATGAAGTGATTCCAGTGACATTCAAAAGCTAACATCCATAAATTTATGGAAAGCTAAGGAAAAGAAATAAAATAAGGAAGATCATGGAAATCGCAGCCTTCAAAGTCAAATCTTGCAATCTGCTGATATTGACCTTTGTCCATTCCAACTTCAATATCTCGAGCTAAAAAAGTCCGATTGATGAAAACTAAATTTTAGTGGATTCAGGACTCAAAGGCCTATAAACGCTCCAAATTTAAGCTCAAAACGATGTGATATGAAGGAGATATGAATTTTACAAGGGACAACTAAATTCTGCCAACTTAAAGAAGGACTATTTTGTAAAATAGACACTAGGGTTTCTAAGCATATATAAAGGAGAAGAGACACAAAAGGAAACACAAAATCTTCCTCCTCCAAACCCTAAATCATGTGTTCTTCCATCTTTTTATTTAGTTGTTCAACAAACATGCAAGGCTAAGCTCTTTTCTTGGTTGCAAAGACACAAAAACCTTCGGATTTCAAGAACCGTGAGATTTATTCTTCCTTCTATTTTCAGTTTATGTTATGAATGAGTATGATTGTTTTCCTATACATATTTTCTATGATTGTTGTTGATGATTGCTAGAGCGGACTCTAAGTTATTGTTGTGAACAATCTATTGCTAAGTTTAATATCAAAACCGGAGTTGTGATATATGAACTTGTGAAGCATCTAAGCTTGATAATTGTGGCGGAACTACATTATTGAACTTAGGGAGAACATTTGAATAAATTGACACAAGTTGCGGACAACTTGTATGTTAATCTTGATGAAATTATCTAGTTCTTAAAGCTACCATTAAATTGAATCATTAGTGCGGACACTTTGATTGTTTGTTGGTTTGGATTAGTTATACGGCGGATCCGTTAATTAATCACGTTAAGAAAAGATAAAATTTCAGAACATGAACTGTATTTTTAGTTTCAAGGATCGGTTCTAATTTCCGTAGGTGGATGTATGCTTGTGACCAATGTTTGTTTTCTTGATAAGTTTCGATTTTAATTGATTTTGTTTGCTAGTTTAATTGCTGCCATAGTTTAGATAATCACAAACCAAATCCCCCCAATCACATAACGTACAACATAAAAATCTGACTTGAAACTTCCTCGTGGGATCGACCCCTTGCTTGCTCTATACTATCTTGTGTGTTTTAAGCTAGGGTAATTAATTTGTGCGACCGCGACATCGCAACAACAGACCTACTGTCCTGCAGAGTCTGCCCTACACAGTCACATTAGGTGACCCTTAACTAGAGTTATAAAATTAAAAATTAAATGAAACAAGTTTCCTTAGATAGTAGACAGAACTGCAACTCTTACCAAGGAAACCGATCCTAATTCCCTTGTTTTCGCACTCAAATTCTCTCTGAAAGTCAAGAGATGAATCTGTCAAGTTGTTACTTTGGCAACATATGCATTTGGCCGAAAGTTGGCCTTGGGAAAACAAGACTTCCCTCATTCTTTTCATGCCACATTCATTAATTACACCCAATTCCACATTTCCCCCAAAAAATTTCAAGAACTCTAACCTAAAATTCATAAAGAAAAATCATGCAATTTAACCATAAAGTCAAGAATCTCTTAAATAAATATGAGAAACACCATACCAAGAGAGATTTAATATCCTAATAGCTTGTGAAATCACAATCTCCTCCTCTCCTCTTTCTCTTCCTACTGCTACCAGCCCATATATTCCTTCTTTTCTTCCACTTTCTTCTTCCAATAATGCTCCAAATCCTTGGGTTTTTTATGTTTAAATGTTTTGGTAACCCTTAATCTCAATTTCATTTTGAAATTCTTCTTCAATTGGGTAAGAGAATATCAAAATCTCCCACCCTTTCTTCCCCTCCTTCTGCTGGAAATGAGAGAAAAGAGGGGTATTTATACTCCTCAATTTCTCTTATTGCACTAAGGCCCCTCATTTCTTTTAAATGTTTTTTTTTTACCCCACATCTTCTCTTCTTATAATTTAAATCATAATCTTTACATTTATTTCAATTCCACCCTCCCCTCAACTTATTTTATTTCTCTTTTAATTTATTTCTTTAATTTAAAACTTACATTTATTTCTCGGGGTTTACACCTAATGATTTTTTTGTCATATTTTAAATCATTATCTTTTTTATAAATATCTATTTTAATTAATTGCAATAAAACTAAATAGGAAAATGGAATGCAGCTTTAGATTATCTTATTTTTACGAGTTCAACGAATTAAAATTTGAGGTGGAAGAATTAGTCCTTTTTTTTCCTTGTAGAAATGAGATTGTTGAATTTGTACTTAACCAGAAATAAATGTTTGGCCATCCAGATGATAGTAAGGTGGAAGACTTGTTGATATCGCTTTCCCTGGTGAGATGGATTGGCTAGAGAGGTGACTTTGCATGATTGTAAATATTTTTGCCTCTCAAGTTCATGAAGAAATGCAAGTGATTGTGGAAATTTCCTTACTGGAGACCTACATTAAATCTGATATTTTGACTAATGTGATGTGTTTGCTTTGATCGTTATGTAATGTAGAGTGGAGAAGTCTTAATTTAGGGTTGTAACTTGGCCTACGTTCTATACATCGTCCCCGACCAGTTTGTGTTTAGAACATTGTATCACCCACCAAATGATCATGGAATATGAACAATATATGCATGTGAGTTTCTACCCAACGAGCTAGGTGACGACTCCTCGACTCCCGGCACCTCTTGCATTCGTGTGTGACAGAACGTATGAACAATATATGTTAGTTTCTACCCTACAAACTCGGATACGGCTCCCAGCACCTCATGCACTCATGTGTGACAGAACATATGATAGCTAGGTTCTGTATTTGAGTCACATAGATTGGAACCTTATTTAACATTACGTTTCAAAAGCTTTTTTTTTTTGAAAACATGAATATTTTTTACTTTAAATTATTTTTTGGGTATTTTTAGGTCATTTTCATGTGCTGATGTTAAAAATAATTTTTAAAAAATAAAAATATATATTATTTTAATATATTTCTGAACAAAAATCATTTTAAAAAATAATCTTAACAAACATAAACCGGTGGGGAATGCTTATTTCCCAGGTATCATCCATCAAGGGATGCTAACGTAATTGAAGCACTAACTTTTTGACTGGAAAAAATTGCTATGCATTTTCCATCAATATTGACTGACTGGGCATCCCTGGGACACGGTGTTTTGATTTTCCATCAACACTGTTAATCCTAGCGTTGACGAGCACCAGTGCCAAAAGCTATGTGCCCTTAATCCACTACTAAAAAAGGGGGGTGTTTGCAATGGATTTTTGCAACGGCAGAACGACATTGACGATCCAATTAACGAAGATGTTAATAACGATCAGAATGAAGATTGTCTCCAAACAGACAATGTTCAAAACTCTTCTGGCAACAATGTTTGCATTAAACGAAAGGGTTTTGACACCGAAATCGATCCAATGACAAAAAAACGACAACTAAGTTTGTATGGAAGAACATAGTAAGTTTCATATTTTTTGTACACATTGATTATTTATGTCCGTATTTGTTTCATGAAAGATTGTTATTATAATATTTCAGGTTTAATAACGCATCATATGGCCGTGAAATCGGCAACATTTTGAGATGTAATTTCAAGGGGCCATGGCATTCATGGGAAAAAGTACCTTCGATGTATAAGGATGAACTGTTCAAAGAGTTCAAGGTATGAGAAAAAAATGTTGCTGACTTTTTTGCTTTTTTTAATATGAATGCATGCAACTATTTTCATATTATGATCATGATTCATTTATGATATATATTTTCATGGAAAACATTTTTGTTGTTGTTTGCAAATTATTTTACTTTACTTATCAAATGTATTGGATAGAAAAAATATGCCTTCCCTGAGGAAGATGAAGAAATTGTTCGGAATATTTGGGATGATAAAGCTCGGATATCTTTGAACCAACAATTGGCACGAGCTCGCACTAAAGCTCTGTCAAAACTACAAACCACAAATATTATTGACTGCATGAATAATGGTCCCATTTGGATACAAAAGGAAGACTGGAATACCATGATACAGGAAGTTTGGTTAACCGATGGATTCCAAAGACGATCAGAGAGCTTCAAAACGCAATCGGTTGAAACAAACAGATGGTAAAATAAGTTCTCATTCTGGTGGGTCAGTTTCATTTGCTGAATATCGAGCAAGTATGGTAAGCATTATTATTGTACACCTGTAATTGTATTTGTTTAATTTTTTATGTTGCTAATTATTTTTTAAAATGTTGATAGCAACAACAAGCCGGGGGAAAAGAAAATCCATGGGATGATGTATTTTCAATGTTGCATCAGAATGTCATTGAAACCGGCACATTCGTAGACAACAGGTCCAAACAGTGGTGGTAAGTACTATTATTTTTTAATAAATAATTACTTGTATATAATTTCATATTCAAACAAATTTGTTTCTACATGTATTTGTATGTTTGCAGGAAAAGTATAGAAATGAGATGATTGCAAAGTATGGACCTGATCGAGATGTTCATCCTTCTTTTGATGGAGAAGCTTGGTGTCAGGCTTCGGGGGGGGTAAGCAAGGGTAGAGTGTACGGTGCACCTCGTATGCCAAAATCTAAGGTTAGTGCGAGTGTGTCACAACAATCCTACTCAGTACACTCCACATATCCGAGCACAGTTATTCAGGAGTTGAAAGATGAATTGCAAGTAAAAGATGTTGTTATGAAAAATATGCAATGTCAGATTGACACTATTACAAATTATATTGCCACCCAGAATGGAAGTAATATTAGGCCTGAGTTTATGAGTCAAGATATGTCAACACCTGTTGGCACGATGCCATCACGTACAATGGCACCTATGGGTCCAACGTCTTCCACAGTGTATCGACCTCGACCCCATCTCCCAAATAGTGGTTCATCAGCATCTCATCAACAACATCGTAAATCATTTCCACCTTAAACAATGGTTTAAAATATGTATTTTTTTTTTGTTTCATGTTGCTAGTGATAAAATTATTAATATCTTTGTTTCATGTTGATGTAACAATATGTATATACTTAAAAATATAAATCTAACAGAATCTTTGTTATATTATAAAATGTCTTTTATGTTATTTGAACTGTATTTATTTGCTTATAAAAATTAATAATATTAATCAAATAATTTCATTATAATTATTAAAGAAATTAAATAACCAATTTAATAAACAAATTACTTTTTGTGACAGGGTTGCAACGGAATATCCGTTGCAAGGTTGCAACGGAAATTCCGTTGCAATTTTGCAACGGCGTTTCCATTGCAACCTTGCAACGGATAAACCGTTGCAACATTGAAACGGATAAACCGTTGCAATAGTGCAACGGAAATTCCGTTGCAAACTTGCAACAGATATTCCGTTGCACTCTTGCAACAGACTTTCCGTTGCAAGGTTGCAACGGTTTATCCGTTGCAATATAAATTGCAATGGAAACGTCATTGTTAATTTGCTACGGAGTTTCCGTTGCAATATTGCAACGGATTTTCCGTTGCAAACTGGCAACGGGAAATCCGTTGCAAATTAATTTGCAACGGATTATCCGTTGCAAATTAATTTGCAGTCGCGAATTTGCAACGGAATTTATCCGTTGCAAAGTCCGTTGCAAATAGACATTTGCAACGGCATCCTTACTGATTTGCAACGGACAAGTCCGTTGCAAACACCCCCCTTTTTTTAATAGTGATCAAAGAGAAAATACAAGCATATATCTAGCCAAGACTACCTTTTTTTTATTTAATTATATAATATTTTTTATAAGGTGCAGAAATAAGAAATTCATTATCAATATTTAATTAACTTATAACTTACCTGTTATAACAGGATAATGTTATTGATTTAAATAATAATAGAAAACTTTGAATAATTAATTAATCAATTTGCATGACTAACTTCTTAATTTAAAAATGATAATTCATTTGTTTCAACTTAATTATAGCTTTTTAAAATAGCTTTTGATTTTTTAGTAAATTAAAAACATGGAACCGCCCATAAATTATACACTATAAGGATGACTTGCATCCATCATAATATGCATCCTCCAATTAATCCTAGCAAGGATCAAGTTGCAATTTTTTCAGTGGCTAAGACTAATTTTGACATTTCAAGAAACAACAGGGATCAAACTATATGAAGTGAACACGAACTTTATCATATTTTAAGACATCTTGAAATTCTAAAGTTTTACTGTATTTTCAATTTTACATTATTATTTGCATATTATTTGATTTTTATAGTTTTCTAATTTTATATATTATTTCCAAGCTTCATTTTTACCATTATTACTCTCTCAGTTTTACAGACAAGAGAGAAAGTAATGTGAAAAAAAATAGAAAGGAGGGAGAAAGTGGTTGAATATTGAAATGATAATTTAGGCTGGCTTGTTAACCTTTTTAATTTATCATTTGTAATCCACATTTATTTTAAAATTTATTTTTTTATTTAATTATACAATAATAAAAATAAATATTCACATCATGAATGTAAGCAAATAAAATTTTGGATCAAAATTATTTTTTCCCCATCAAAATTGTCACCTTTTTATTCATGCAATTTTCTTTTTATAGAATAAAAATAAGAAAAAATATTTAGAAAAACTATATATATATATATACATATATGTATGTATGCATGTATAATAAAAGGTAGCTGAAAAAATGTATCACTTCAATTTAAACTCCATTTCCTTAACAATGCATATATTTATTATTTTAAAGAAGGTTTGTTATAAACTAAAAACATTATTCTTAAATAAATATTTATCATGATCTCAAAATTAATTCTTAATAAAAAAATTAGAATAACATCTCAATATTTTGTATGTGATTGAAAGAAAAACCAAATTAACTAATGCGATAAACTATTGTGAAAAATATATAAAAAATAGAATTTTTATTTTTGAATATTCATGAATATATTGTTTATTAGTTTTTTCTCATATTAGGAAAAAGAAAAAAAGAAGTCTTGTTTTTTTAGTGTGTTAATTTTGTTCTATATTGTTTCAATTTTTTTAGATTGATACAATAAAATTCTATTTTGTGAAATTAAACATCTATTTAATATCAAGGTATTTTTTTTTTTTACTTTGCAAATACTATTTACATCACAAACCAATACCACAAACTATTAGGCTTAAAACCAAGTGAACATGATATGGAAGGATAAAATTGTAAAGAAATAGTTTGGTAATCAAAATGAATACTTTTTCAAGGATCAAGAAAAAAAATGGACCAAAATCAAGAGCACAATAGAAGTTCATAGTACTTTGTGTCTAGCGCTACAATAAAAAAAATCTTTCTTTTATCATTATTTTTATCAATAATTATTACCTTAATGTAATATATGAATATTATACAATATTTTAAACTCATTTTTACTAATTTTAACACTATTCCACATATTGTCACTGTCATCATGTCATTCAAACAATGTTTTTCATCAACATATTCATATTAGATTTAACTCCATTATAATATCTTTCCTCATTGAGCATTCCGTATACTACGAGCCTGTTTGGCGTGGCAGTTGCTGTTGTGGTTGAGATTGAGAAAAAGCAGTTTCATGAAAAGTGCTTTTAGCTGCGGTTCAAAACTGAAATTGAAGTGTTTGGTTAAAACTGTGGTTGAGGTTGAGAAAAAGCAGTTTCATGAAAAGTGCTTTTAGCTGCGGTTCAAAACTGAAATTGAAGTGTTTGGTTAAAACTGTGGTTGAGTTTGAGGTTTAATGAAAAGTAGTTTTGAGTGTTTGGTTACCATGCTTTTCATATTGCAGTCAACTTGTGAAATTACTTTAAAAGACACACATATGTATTTTTTAAAATATTGTAGATTTAATTATCACAATAATGAAATGTAATTAATAATTCAAGTAAATTAGATACTCATTTTTATTCTCCCAACAAATTTGCAATTCCATCACGAATTAAATTTATATGTCAAGGCCTCTGCGATCCCTTGCTATTTAATCGATGAACAACATCTGGTAAAATATCATCAGGAACAACATATGCGATCCATAAATAGTGTTGTTTCAATATCTCTATCTACATGTTGTAGAGATATAATGGAAAAATCCAGTTGCAAGTTTCTTATCCATAATCAATCGAAACGCAACGGGTAATCAATCGAAACGCAACGGGGTTGTGGAGTAAAACGAAGTTACGCACATTTCCCTTCTGACGCAGCAGAAAATCACAAGGAATACGACCAACGTCGATATTCCGTAAATAAATATAGGATGAGAGAAACTCTCAGAAAAGTTCAAAGATGATTCGGCCAGAGGCTTACAACAATATTTAAAGCAGAAACCCTACCCCTAACCATGTTGGATAAGGAAACGACGCAAATTAATAAAATTACCAATGGCAAATTTGAGATAAATGCGGAAATTGAAAAGGCTATAAATCTTGAGCAAGCTGGAATTGACGGAAGTCGATTTGGACCTGAAAATCAAGAGTTACGGCTAAAACAAAACTTTCCTAAAATGGCAAAAATGATGATTTCGGGGCCTAAACGATGGAATTCGGCAAAAAAACGGCATGCATCAGCAGCAAAGCTGCTGACTTCCTCCGGAAACGCCGAGACGCATCAACTGGGTGAGTTTTTGCGTCATTCCAACTTCAGCGCCCGAACTGCGGAAATTCAGTTGCCTTTGAATTTGGGATGCTCTCTCTTGAGCATGTACGTCTCTGCCACTTGTTCTACATCACTTTCATCAGAGTTGATCTCTATGTACACAATTTTTAATTTTTTTAAAATATGATTTTTATATTTTTTTAAAATCAGACTGGGCTTGTCCCAAACTAAATGGGCCGGTACAACCAAGTTGGGCCAAAAGGGCCCAACTATGCTGGATTTGGGCTGGGCCGAGAGCAGCCCAGCCCAGCCCAAGAGTTAAAAATAGGCGCAGGCAAAAACACACAAAATGGTGTGTTTTTTCTTTCGTTTTTGCATGAATTACAGGGTCATGTTACTGTTCATGAAATGGCCGACTGTGACTAGAGGTTGAACAGCCGGTACCGACGGGTAGAGGAGGCCGAGGTGGTTCTCCCTATCGTGGTGGCGTCGAAAATGGCGACCTGTGTTGGCCGGACGGGGCGTTGGAAGTTGTCGGGCTGTGCTGCCGTTCACCTCTGCTGATTCGTTGCTGCGTTCCCGGAGCTGGAGAAGAAGCTTGGGTGGTGGCTGGATGCTTCTAGAGCTCACGGTGGAGCTTATGCTGCTGGCCAGGAGCTATTGCAGGAGTTGGCGAGGAGAGAGAGCTGGAGGGGAGAGAGAGCTTGCTGCTATTATGGCGAAGGAAGAGATGGCTGCTGTTGGGGGAGAGACGAGGAGGAGCTGCCGCTGTCTACCTTGGTGGCTGGTGTTGCTGTCACATGAGCTGGGGAAGACGATAACAGGGTAGGTTTTAACGTCTGTGAATTTAAACTCGAAATTGTAAGGCAGTTCATGGATTTTATTTTCTCAAACTTTCTCGAGCTGGTGTTTATTTTTTATTATAGTTTATTTGGGCACCTCTGCGTTTACACGAGGGCCACAGACGCAAAAGCATCTCTCAGATGCTTTTGCGTCTGCGGCAGATTTGATAAAAAAATGGTGGGACCCACCATCAAAAAATGTACATTTGTTTGGTTATTATTGTGCTTGGCTTCGCGTTTTCCTTCAACCACAGGTACAAACGCGGAGCCAAACACCCACTACATACTGACCAAGACCTATCACACATACTAATAAAAAATGAGTTCATCATAACCAACTAGTAGGTGGTCCAAGGATAAGAGCTTGGGGCTAAGGGGTTTGCTCTTTCTATGATCTCAGGTTCATGCCTTGTGGTTGCTAATATGATGGTCATTGGAGGCTTATATGGTTGTTAACTTCGATGCTCGTGGGATTAGTCAAGGTGTGCGCAAACTAGCCTAGACACCCACGTTAATAATACAAAAAATTAGTTCATCATGCTTGCACAAGTGTATTTCTTTTATAAAAAAAATAGTTTGAGATAGTAAAGTTATATACCTTTGTTTGATATTTAAATCGTATACTAGATTTTTTCCCCCAACAAAACTCTAAATGTTTTTGCAATCAAATCATTTGAGATTTTTTCAAAAAGATTTTTATATATGGAATAGATAGTTTTATGTCTTGATTTTTTTTGTGTTTTTTATAAAAAATATTTTTCTTAGCCTCGTTACATATTTTGTAGGCTTAATTTAATGTAAGTAATCTATTTATACAAAGTCTATTAAATTCCATAATAAACCACATTCAATGCAATTCTATAAATGCAAGATGATGACTCCTTACGACAGGAGTCATGTTCCCAATAATCATTAAAATGAAAGCACACAAATTATTACATAATAATTAACCTCAAATTTAAAATGTGGTAAATTGAAACTTCTGCTTGTAAAAAAAAAAAAGAAAAATTAGAAACACACGAATTTAAAAAGAAAACAGAAGCAACTAACACCAGCCTGAAAGATGATCCCCTCTTCTTGGCAGCAGCCATTATAGACCTAGCTAGTCAACAAAGCAAGTTAATTAGCTAAACTTGAGATGGCTCATGGAATAAAACAATTGCGGTAAAAGCATTATCAAAACTTACCTTCTCACACCGCCTTGAATAGCTAGTGTCGTCTTCCACCATTTCTGGGAGCATTCTTCCTTCTAAGCCTTTTTGTATTTTGATGCCCACCACGTTCAACCATCTTCACAAACCATGCAGGTTTTCTTGTTCTAAACACAACGTATCCCATGGAAACTCCAAATACAAATCCACATCCATAACCGATTGCTACAGCTTTCCATCCAAATAACTCTTCAAACATTGAATCTTCTTTCTTGAAGTTTGATGGTGGAGGTTGATGCCCCTAACCATTGTTGCATTTTACTTTCAAGGGAAATCTGCATAATCTCAAGTTCCCTTCGTAGGAACCATGTTCAAATGTGTTGAACTGTTTGCCTTGAGGTATGGATCCCTCATAGGAGTTTCATAGCATTAGCATTAACTACAACTCCACATGCAGACACATAGATTCAAACTAATCTGCATCACTGTGACGTGCAGCCTCATGGTTTTAAAAATTGAATTTTGGGATGACCTTGGGGAAAATCATCAGCCACATGGTTTTAAAAACAGAATTTGCGCAAATATTTATATTTTAGTACATAAGTTTTCCTCATAAGATAAAACACACTCCATTGTCACAATATCAAAAGAATTGCTAAAATTTTGTCAAATATACAGCTGCAAAGTACAAATTCTAATCACTAATAATCGAGCTACACATATTTTCTAGTGTCTAAATATTGATCAAGGTGGTGGTTAATCAGTAATCAAGAAAACTTAGTCAAGATTTTGAAAATGACCAGAGTACCCTCAGTTTGTTACTGAGCCAAAAAGTCCGCGCAGCCTAAAATTTGAATGAAAACCACCAATTTTCTCGTGCTCCAAAGTGAAGTCTTATTATTCAAATTCCGGAAACTCCTTTCCAATTCTCAAATTTTCTCAGCATCCAAACGAAAAGCATGTAAAATTAGGGTATACATGCGAATCGAATTGATAAGTTTTCCTGGAAATTGAAAGGTTTAATGAAGGTTTTATGAAGATTATTGTACTGGAATGAGAAAGGTGTTAATTGTATTTGATGGAAATAGGCATTATATAGCCATTACATTGTACTGAAATAACAAGAAATAATAAGAGTACTGACATAAAGGAAATAACAGAAAGCACACGAAAATAACACCAATGACAGCTAGGCACAGTTAGTTATCCTAACTGTTTTCATAATTGGACCCTTTCATTCCCTCCCTTAAACTAATTGTTATATAGTGCAATTAGTTTACTCAATTTCACAGACTCCCATCAATTTCCGAAGTTTAATAAATTCTTCAATCTTCAGTGGCTTAGTCATTATGTCTGCGATCTGATCTTTACTTCCACAGTGAAGTAATGCAATCTTCCCTTCCTTAGTAAGGTCTCTTAAGAAATGAAACCTGACATCAATATGCTTACTGCGACCGTGCATCACTGGATTTCTGGACAGCTTGATAGTAGAACTGTTATCACACATTATAGTCATGCACCCTATATTTGTGTGACCCAATTCTTCCAAAATTCTCTTTATCCAGATACCTTGGCAAACACATACTCCTGCTGCTACAAATTCAGCCTCTGTGGTTGACAATGTCACAATGGGTTGTTTTTTCGAGCACCATGAAACTGCACTTGACCCCATGAGGAAAACATAGCCAGACGTACTTTTCCTGTCGCCAGCATAGTCGCTATCTGTGAATGCTAATATTGTTCCATCTTCTCGTCTTTTGTAATGAATTCCATAGTTCACGGTCCCCTTCAAGTATCGCAATGCTCTCTTAGCTGCCTGGAGGTGAATTTCCATAGGTTTTGCCATATACCTGCTTATGAGACAAATAACAAACAACATATCCGGCCTGGTGGCAGTCAAATACATTAGACTGCCCACTAGCTGTTTGTAACCTGTTGCATCAACCAGAATACCATTTCCTTCTTTGCTCATCTTAGAACCCGGAACTATTGGATTCCCCACCGAATTACTCTCTAACATCCCAAACCTTTTTAAGACTTCCAGCGCATATCTTTTTTGACATATATAAATGCCATCAGATTTTTGTAAAACCTCAATTCCAAGAAAGAATCTCATCTTTCCCAAATCAGACATGTCAAATTCTCTCAACATGGAATCTTTAAATTCAGATAACATTACTTCATCATTGCCAGTAAAAATTAAGTCATCGACGTAAATACTTACAATGATGATTCTCACTTCCTGACTCCTCCTTGTGAATAATGTCTGCTTACTCTCGCACCTTTGAAATCCTTCACCGATGAAGTGTGCTTCAATTCGGCTAAACCATGCCCGTGGAGCCTGTTTCAACCCATAAAGTGCTTTGTGTAATTTGTAGACCAGATGCTCACTGCCCTTTTTTTCATAACCTCTCGGTTGCTCCACATACACATCTTCACTTAGCTCTCCATGAAGAAAAGCTGATTTGACATCCAGTTGAGAAATTACCCAATTTTTGTGTGCCGCCAAGGCAATAATCATCCGCACTGTGTCCATTCTCGCTACTGGAGCGAAGACCTCTGTGTAGTCTACCCCGTATTTTTGAGAATATCCCTTCGCCACCAATCGAGCCTTGTATTTATCATTTTTCCCATTCTCATTGTACTTTGTCTTATAGACCCATTTTACCCCAATTTTCTTTGTTCCTCTCGGCAGGACCGTGAGAGTCCACGTGGCATTTTTCTCAATTGATTCCATCTCGTTGTCCATGGCTTTTATCCAATTTCCATTCTTTATTGCTTCTTCATAGAACGACGGGTCGGTTGAGACGGCAGCAAAAGCCATCTCCTGCTCATCTTCCCCCAAATTTTCCCCCAAATCGTCATCTCCCAAAACATCTCCACTGAGATAATCTCCCATCCACACTGGAGGTTGTCTCACTCGGGCTTGTCTTCCAGCTCCCTCTCCACTGGCTGTTTCAATATCAGCTCGATCAACCCCACTTCTGACACCATCAACTTCTTGTCTCCTCTCAGCCCGTCTCGCCTCAGCACCGGAGTTGAACTCAGCATCATCAAAATCATGCCTACATATTTTTCTCACACCACTGGGTTCGCCATCAACAGGTACATCGTTCCTCTCTCCTTCTTCTTCTTCACTTTGTTCACCCCACTCTAGATCACCCATTGAATTTTGAACAGTGTCATTGTCCCACTTGTATTTTTCTTCTTCTTCAAAGACCAAATCCTTGCTCACCATAAGCTTCTTAGCTACGGGGTCAAAGAGTCTGTAACCTTTTGACTCATCGCTGACCCCCAATAAAACACACTGAATGCTTCTATCATCAAGCTTGGTTCTTCGTTGTTCTGGGACATGCACATGTGCCCTACAACCGAAAACCCTAAAGTGACTCACCGTAGGTTTTCTTCCACTCCAGGCCTCCTCTGGTGTGATTTCCTTTACAGCCAAAGTAGGACACCGATTAAGAACATAAATAGCCCAATTTACGGCTTCTGCCCAGAAAATTCTCGGCATGTTCTTATCGGTCAACATGGATCGTACCATGTTCATCACTGTTCTGTTCTTCCTCTCTGCGACACCGTTTTGCTGCGGTGTGTAGGCAGTGGTCATTTGTCTTTTGATCCCATTAATTTTGCAGAAATTATTGAACTCATTGGACACAAATTCTCCCCCCCTGTTAGTTCGAAGACATTTGACAGATAACCCTGTCTGTTTTTCCACAGTTGATTTAAAGCATTTAAACCAATCGAAAGCCTCTGATTTCTCTGCCAAGAAATATACCCAACATTTTCTACTGTAATCGTCTATAAACAGTAAAATGTACCTTTTATTGCTGTTTGATGTGGGGGTAATCGGTCCACATATGTCGGCATGAATGAGTTCTAATTTTTGTGTTGCTCTCCAGGTACTTTTCTGTGGAATTGCATCGCGAATTTGCTTCCCTTTGATGCATTCAATGCATGCTGAGTTTGTGGCTGCAATTTGGGGAAGTCCGTGGACCATGTTCCGGTATACCAAAGTCCGTAGACCTTTATAGCTGAGGTGACCGTAACGTCGATGCCAAAGAGAACTCAGGTTCTGTGTTCCCGTGTGAAAACACTGGTCAGCTTCTTCTTGAGAGGTAATTTCATTGTCTGGAAATAGTATAAACATCCTGTTGATGCTCATTGTAGTCTGTATTATCAAGCCCCTCTTAGGATGAAATATTTTGCACTTTCCATCCTTGAATAACACATCCAAACCCCTTTCCTGTAGTTGACCCACACTGAGTAGATTATTTTTCAAATCTGGAACATAATACACCTCTGCAATGGTGTGTATTATTCCATTCAATAATACCTTGACATTCCCTTTCCCCATTACTTTGATCCTTGTGTTGTTTCCCAGTTTTACAAACTGTCGAAAATTCACATCAAAGTCACAGAATATTTCTTGATGTCCACACATGTGATTCGAGCATCCCGAATCAAGAAACCATGCGTCTTCTCTTCTGGACTTATGTTTCTCTACATAAGTCATCAAGAGCATCTCCTCTGTATTGTCAAGTTCTGTATATAGTGATTCCCTGTTTCCAGCGGGACATTCCCACTGAAAATGTCCAAGCTGTTGGCAGGGATAGCATTGGACTGTTGCCTTGTTGAACTCTGATCGGCCCCTTCCTCTAGCTCTTCCTCTGTAGAAGTTTCTCCCACGGCTTCTACCTCCTTCATAAGCACCTCTGCCTCCTCCTTCATAAGCACCTCTGCCTCCTCCTTCTTATGCAGCTCTGCCTCCCCCTTCATAAGCTACTTTCAAAGCTTGTTCCTCACCCTTTCTCCTTACAAATTTTTGTTCATGAACTACTAATGAACTCTGCAGTTCATCAATGCTTAGGGCATCAATGTCCTTCGACTCTTCAATGGAGCATACAACATAGTTGTATTTCTCCGTTAAAGAGCGTAAGATCTTCTCTACCACTTTCACATCCTGCATATCTTCTCCATATGTTCTCATTTTGTTGGCCACTGTCATGACCCTAGAGAAATATTCAGTCACTCCTTCACCAATCCTCATTTCCAGTGTCTCAAACTCTCTGCGGAGAGATTGCAGGTAAGATCTTTTAACTCTTGCATTTCCTTCAAACTTCATTTTCATTGCGTCCCATATGTTCTTGGCAGTATTCTTGTTAAGAATAGTGTCAAGAACTTGTCTGTCTATTGCTTGAAATAAGTAGTTCTTCACCTTTAAATCCTTCAATTTCATGTCATCAATCTTCTTCTGTTGAGCTTCAGTGAGTACTGATCCACTTGCAGGTTCAGTGTATCCATTTTCCACCAGCTCCCACATCTCTTTGGATCGGAGAAAATTCTCCATCAACATCCCCCAGTGGTCATAGTGACCATTAAATCTGGGGATGGCTGGCTGAACGAAGCTGCTTCCTTCTGTTGTCATGTTGCTGCAAAAGTTGGCTAGTGAAGGTAAGGATTGGCTGATGAAGGCAAGGATTGGAATCGGCTGATGAAGGCTCTGATACCACTTGAAAGGTTTAATGAAGGTTTTATGAAGATTATTGTACTGGAATGAGAAAGGTGTTAATTGTATTTGATGGAAATAGGCATTATATAGCCACTACATTGTACTGAAATAACAAGAAATAATAAGAGTACTGACATAAAGGAAATAACAGAAAGCACACGAAAATAACACCAATGACAGCTAGGCACAGTTAGTTATCCTAACTATTTTCATAATAGGACCCTTTCAGAAATTACACTCCTTGGCGTTCTCCTTAATGAAAATCACAAATCAATGACTAAAATCTTAGAGAAACTAGAGATTATAAACATAATTAATCATATGGAGATCTAAAACGCGAGCAAAGTGACCATCGAAATAAAAAAGCAGCAGCAATTTCTATTGCGAAAATCAAATGTATTTGTTACTTCGGAAACAGTGAAAGGTGATTTGAAGAGACACGAATTCCTAACCTGAATGAGTACTGGCTCGAAACGTTTCTTCTCTTGTCTTCTTGGCTTGTGGTGTGGGCGTTTTGAAGGAAAGAAATGGCGGCAACTCGATTTTATTTATTTATTTCAAATTATCACATTTCTCTCCTCTCTCTCTCTCAAGCAAAGAATTTATAATTTGACGTTTCTCATCTCTCTCAAAATCTGGATTCAGAACGGTGTTGTTCTTCAAGCAACTCTTTTAATTTTCTTTTAACCTTAAATAGTGTTAAAAAAACCAGAATTTAGAAAAAACTAGGTTACTTGCCCGCGCGTTGCGCTGAGCTTTTTTCTATGTTAGAAACTGATTGATTTTATGTATGTTGTAATTAATTATTTTAATATTTAATTAGTAAAATTTTAATTGATAAAATATGTAAGAAGTGGTTTTTTTTCCCGCCTAAAAGTGATTGAATGTTGCTATTGTTAAAACTATTTTGATAATTATTTAATCGGTAGATTGTACCATTAGAATCGATAAAATACTTTGAACATGAGCCATGTGCTTCGTGTAACTTACTGATTAATTATTTTTTATGTTTTATTTGTTTGATGAATTATTTTATTAGCAAATAGTAAAATTACAATCGATAAATTTTAACACACATGAGTGATTTGTTTTACGCAAAAAACAATTTGATTAGTGGTTTTGTTTTAATTACTTGGGTAATAATTTAATTGGTAGATAGCAAAACTGCAATTGATCAAATTGACTAAAGATTAATTACTTGTTGCCTGCAACATACTAATTATTTGTTTGGCATGTTTTAACTATGTGACGAATAATTTATTTGACAAATAGCAAAAATACAACTGCTGAAATTTATTAGAGATTAGTTTTTCAGATTTTTTCTTCATATTATTGTATTAAAAATATTTTAGAGCACTAAGATTAAATAAATGGGAGATTTATAAAGAAAAGTTAGTTTATATATATATATATATATATATATATATATTAATATAAAAAATATCATAATATATATAATTAGCCTCATCTATTTTTCAAGGAAAAAGTCCTAAAATAATTAATATTAATTATTCTAAATGTCTTATCTATAGTAAAATAAATACATATAAAAACTACATGATCTTAAATTTTGTAAGTTGATTATTTAGCTTAGATGTATAGCATTAAAAAAAATATAGGACCATTAACAATTTTGTTACATGTTAAAAAATTTGGTATTGGATGTGGCAAAACGCAGGGCAATTTTTTTTTATTGTAGATAATATGGCACAATGTTTTCAACTTGTTTTGTCTACGTGTGGTTTTGTATATTTTTTTACGTGATATGAGATCTGAAATATCATACATAAAAAAGCTGCATAAGTTATTTTTTCACAAAAATAACATTGACCAATGGCTTATTTTGATTATTATTCTCATTGTTATTGTTATGATTGCTAAATTGTCATAATTATTATCACTGCTATTATGAACATTATTGCACATAAGTAATATTCTAATTATCAGTGGCAATATTATCGTTTTCACTATCATTATTGCTATCAAAAGAAATTAAAGTATTTGTTTTTATTTTTTAAGATTTATTCTTTATATTTTTATATTTTATGTGATATTAGAACAATGGCATTAGAACACTGATATTTCTAAAAAAAAATAGTTCATTTTTATATATATATTCTAAGGCATTAATATTAAACACATATCAAAATATAAAATTATTCTCAATTTGTACATAAAAAATATATTTAAAATAACCATTATCATTATTTTAAACACATTATCCACAATGAGATGAAAATTTAAAAGAAACTAAATAGTCAAAAGTTTTGTAGATTGATTATTTCGTTAAGATGTATAGCATTATTAAAAACAAATATTGGACCGTTAAATTTTTATTCACATGTTGGAAATTTGGTTTTGTCTGTGGCAAAACGTAGGGGAAGTGACTCATATATTTTTCATCGTAGATAATTTAGAAAAATTTGTCTATCTATTTTGTTTATGTGTTGCCTCATTTTTTTACATGATATTAGATCTGAAATATTATAGATTAAAAAGTTGTCAAAGTAATTTTTTAACAAAAGCAATATCGACCAATGAATTATTTGGATTATTATTTTCATTGTTATTATTATACGTGTTAAATTGTTGTAAAACTGTCACAATTATGATAGCTGTCATTATAACTATTATTGTAAATAATCAATATTCTGATTATTATTGGCAGTAGTATCGTTGTCACCATCATTATTGTTATAATCATTGTCATTATTATCACAATAATTATCACGATAATCAACACCCTTATTTTTATTAATATAATCAAAATTATAATTAGCATTATTATTATTTTTTTGTCATCACAAATATTTTTTATATTATTTTATGATTTATTGTTATTCTTATCATCAAAGCCATAATTATTAACACTATAAATACAATAATCATTATGATAAATAAATAAATAACAATTGCTATTATTATTATTATTATTATTATTATTATTATAAAAAAATCTAAGACTATTTACATTTTTTTGCATGTTAACAAAATTGTTTATGGATGGCAAAGTGGGGGGCAATTGGCTCGTATTTTTTATCATTGGAGATAATTTGCCTTAATTTTTCTACCCATTTCGTGTATTTGTGACTTCGTATATTTTTTGTTTATGTGATATTAGATATGAAATATCATACATAAAAAAGCCATAAAAGTCAATATTTAAGAAAAATAACATAAACCGTCGAATTATTTCTATTATTATATTCATTGTTATTATCATTATTATTAATTTTTCATAATTATTATAGCTCTTATTATAAATAATTAATATTCTAATTATTATTGGTCATATTATCGATGACACCATAATTATTGTTAGAAAAAAATATTATTTTTTATTTTATAAGATTTATTCCTCATATTATTATACTAAAAGTATTTCAGAACAATGATATTAAATTATTATTTTTTAAAAAAAAATTAGGTCATTTATTTATATATATATAATTTAAGTCCTTAATATTAAACAAATATCAAAATATATAATTATTCTCACATATTTATAAGAAAACAAAAACTAATAAATAATCATTATCATTATTTTGAATGCCTTATCTATAATAATTAAAAAAATTTAACACCACATATATTAACAAAAAATAAATTTAATTTAAATAAATGACAAAAAAAATATTATTACATTTAAACAAATTATTTGACTTGAAGAATAAATAAAAAAATATTAAAAAAAGGAAAAAATAATAAATATCAATTTTCAAATGATCACCAACACAAATTAAAATTTAAACATTATATAAAAAATACATTAATAACAAAGGAAATAATAAAAATTAAAAACAAAACTAAAAGCATATACATATAAGCATTGAAAAAAATAGCAACCATTTCAGAAATATATATAAAAAAATAAAGGAATTAAAATAAAATAAAAAATTAAAAGTGTAAGAGCATAAATGAAAAACAAATATATAAGGATTATGAAAACTTTAATACCGAAAAATTTAAAGGATTTAAAAAGAAACCGCAAAATTAAAAGTCTGAGGACTGAAATGAAAATAAAATATATAATCAATTTCAGTTGAAGGATAAAATTGGAACAAATCAGAACTTTGATACCGAATATATTCAGAATTGAAAACTAATCCGGAAATTAAAATATTGAGGTCTGAAATTGTAAAAAATTGATTGATTTTATGTGTGTCGTATTTTTTTATTTTAATATTTAATCAGTAAAATTATAATTGCTAAAATCTGTTAGAAACACATGTTTTTTCCCATCAAAAAGTGATTGAATGTTGCTATTGCCAAAACTCTTTTGATAAAATCTGTTAAATTTTTTTTCTATGTAGAAAACTGATTGTAAAATTTATTGCTCATATTACTATAAATAGGTAATTTATATATATATATATATATATATATATATATATATATATATATATATATGAAAGTGTTGATATTAAATAAATCTATAAATATATAATTAATCTCATATATTGATAAGGAAAAAAATATTACAAATAATAATTATAATTGTTTTGAATGTCTTATCTATAATAATAAGGAATTTTAAGACCTAACAATATTAACAAAAAAGCAACTAAAAAACTAAATAAATGATAAAATGAAAATATATTATTAGATTTTAAAAAATTATTTGAATGGAAGAATAAAGAAAAAATCATTTTTGAAATGATCATGAACAAAAATTAAAATGTAAACATGAAAAAAAATAATCTTACTAACAATGGAAATAATAAAAATTGGTGAGACCATAATTATTGTAAGAGAAAAAATTTCTATATTTTTTTTTACTTTCATATTATTATATTAAAAATATTTTAGAACAATGATATTAATTTTTTTTTCAAAAAAACCTAGGTCATTTATATATATTAAAGCTTTAATATTAAACAAATACAAAAATATATCATCAGTCTAATATATTTAAAAGAAAATAAAGCTTACAAATAATCATTATTATTATATTGAATGTTTTATCTGTAATAATTACAAAATTCTATATCTAACAATATTAAAAGAAAATAAATATTATTATATTTAAAGAAATTACTTAACTGAAGAATAAAAAAAAAAAGAGCTAATAACAAACATTATTTCGTTAAAATTTGGACATTAAATAGAAAAACTTAATAACATTGGAAATATTTTTTTTTGGAAAGAAACACTATGAGCATATATACATAAACATGGACAAAAATAGGAATTATGTAAGAAATATATATAAAGAATAAAGGAACTAAAATAAAATCCAAGATTAAAAGTATAAGGGATAAAAAAAAACATATGTAATAAATTTAATTTAAATGACAAAACTCAAATAAATCAAACATTGAAATTAAATAATTTGAAAACAAAACAGGGAATCCAAAGAATTAGGACTGAAATGAAAGCGAAATCCATAATTACTGTGCATGGAAGGATAAATTGAAAGAAATCAAACTTTGATACCCAAAATATTAAGGATTTATAATAAATTTGCATGGAAGGATGAAATTAAAATCAATGAAAACTTTGATACCAAAAATATTAAGGATTGAAGACCAATCCAAAAACTTAAAAGAATGAAGACCTACTTGAAACTACAATATATAATCAATTTCCATTGAAGGACGAAATTGAAACAAATCAAAACCTATATAATAGCAATCAGAGGCAGAAAACCAATTTTGAATGTTCAGGGACTGACATGAAATTTGACAAAAAACAGTTGCACTGATGTTAGCTTGCGCGGGAAGGAGAGCGAAATTGGGGGGGGGGGGGGGGCGGGGGGGGGGGGGATTCAAACGCTCATTGACACGTCTCCGGACACCATATAGCCACACGTGCCGCACCAGATGGAAGAGAACATGCCTGAAAACCATTCTAGACGCCGGTTGGGTATTTTTGGATGCCGGAGAACGCCACACGCACCGTCCGAAATACACGTGAGCACGGAAACGGACGGCGCGTCCGGCGACGCGCCAACGGTAAACCGACGTATAAAAGAATAAAAATTGGCTAATTACCAGATCGCCCCTCCCTCCCAGGCTTTTTTTTTTGTCCTTTTCGAGGGACAAAACGGTTATTTAATTGTTAACTGAAATATTAAAAATTCAAAAACCAGCCGGACGAACCGGACCAGACCCCAAACACGCAATGACCGTGGAGCCCCTCAACCCAGACGCCGTTTTTTGTCCTTTTCGAGGGACAATTTCATTAATACACTGTTCATGGACGGGAAAAAAAAGAGCACATGCACTCGCGAAGCACCGAAGCAAATGTCCAGTCCACAGTGACAATGGATGTAGGTGAGTAGTAACTTCCCGAGCTCTTTTAGCTCTTTAGTAATGTATAATTAACCCCTAAAATCTGAATTCAGAACGGTGTTGTTTAATTTTCTCACTTCTCTCGGTTTGCATATTATTTGATTTTTAGATTTATATGTTATTTCCAAGCTTCATTTTTACCATTATTACTCTCTCATTTTTTGAGACGAGAGAAAGTAATGTGAAAAAAAAAAAAAGTGGTTGAATATTGAAATGATAATTTTGACGGGCTTGTTAACCTTCTTAATTTATCACTGTAATGTAGTCTATCCAGGTTTATTAAAAAAAATATTTTCTATTTAATTACATAATAATAAAAATAAATATTCACATGATGAATGTAAGCAAATAAAATTATGGATCAAAATTATCCCCCCCCCCCCCCCCCCCAATCAAAATTGTCACTTATTTATTCATTTATTCATGTAATTTTCTTTTTAGAGAATAAAAATAAGAAAACATATTTAGAAAAACTATATATATATATATATATATATATATATATATATATATATATATATATATATATATTAATCGGAAATCCTATACACACATCTCTTTATTATGTTGATGAAAACTTTTTTTATGAGAAACATTGTTTTGTTAATTGATAGATCTTCCATATATGACAACAAATAAAATTATGGAGCAAAATCTTTTTTACCATCAAAATTATGATTTATCTTTTTTGTCTTGACAATAATATAGTATTTTAATAAGCAACATATTTCAATAAATCCAAAGCAATAGCAAGGAGAAAAAACATTTGGAAAAAATATAACGATTTAACCAAAAAAAGAAAATAAAACATTGTAATACAAAACTTAATTTTTCTATTCACATTTTTTTTTTGATAAAAACATACTTTTATGACAAATACTTTTTAAGAAAAGTATTATTATGATCATGAAATAAAGTTTGATTTGAATAATTATAATTTGATCATTTTTCCGTATCAATATGAGAAAATATGAAATAATTAAATTTATGAAACTATATAAAAATATAAATAGACATTTAATTTCAAGAACAAATGAGAACATTATTTTAAAAATTCATCAAATTAGTCTAATATATAATTATCCTTAAAAGAATTGATAATATCATCATAAAATTGCCATGATATTCTGTAAAAAGTAACATAATATTTTATTAGTACAATGTGTATTTATGTATGTATGTATGTATAATAAAAGGTAGCTATAATTAGGACAAAATGTATCTCATCAATTTAAACTCCATTTCTTTATCAATGCATATATTTATTATATTAAAGAAGGTTTGTTATAAACTAAAAACATTATTCTTAAATAAATATTTATCATGATCTCAAAATTAATTTTTAATAAAAAAAATTAAAATAACATCTCAATAATTTGTATGCGATTGAAAGCAAAAACAAATTAACTAATGTGATAAACTATTTTCAAAAATATATTAAAAATAGAATTTTTATTTTTGTTGAATATTCATGAATATATTGTTTATTAGTTTTTTCTCATATTAGGAAAAAGAAAAAAAAGAAGTTTTGTTTTGTTAGTGTGTTATATTTGTTCTCTATTGTTTCAATTTTTTTAGATCGATACAATAAAATTCTATTTTGTGAATTTAAACATCAATTTAATATCAAGGTATTTTTTTGGCTTTGCAAATACTATTTACCTCCCAAGCCAAGACCACAAACTATTAGGCTTAAAACCAAGTGAACATGATATGGAAGGATAAAATTGTAAAGAAATAGTTTGGTAATCAAAATGAATACTTTTTCAAGGATCAAGAAAAAAAAGAGACCAAAATCAAGAACACAATAGAAGTTCATATTACTAATGTTTAGCAATACAATAAAAAATTCTCTCTTTCTCATTATTATCAATAATTATTACCTTAATGTAATATATGAGTATTATACAATATTTTAATCTCATTTTTACTATTTTTTTTTCTTTTTAGTGTCTTGTAAGAAAAACAAAAGGCATCGAATTATTTTGAATATTGAACGTGTTTTCTCTCTCTTTAAGGGATTGATATAAAAAAATATGTCATAGAGTTAAAATTTTCAACTCAAATTTAGCTCTTTGTGATATTTTAATCCCGACTATACTAAATATTTCTTTCTTTTTTACTCGTATTTTCTTATAACTATGTGTTTCACTCATCCAAAGAGATTCCACTAGAAATTTAAATAGTTATTAATTTCAGGGTTTGTGGGATTAGTCGAGATATGTACAAGCTGACCTGAACACCCACGTTAATAAAAAAAATGAGTTCATCATAATTATCAATCCATGTTTCATCCCAGCAGTCCAATTGATTGTTTAGTTAATACTTATTTGCGAATCATATATGTCTAATATCTGAATTGAGCACATGATTGATTATAATTGGAATTGTTTTATTTATTTTATAATAGTAAACTAGCTGTGAACACATGCTTGCACAAGTGTATTTCTTCTATATATAAAAAAAATAGTCTGAGAGAGTAAAATTATATACCTTTGTTTGATATTTAAATAGTATGCTAGATTATCCCCCCAACAAAACTCTAAATGTTTTTGCAATCAAATAATTTGAGATTTTTCAAAAAGATTTTTTTATATATGGAATAGATAGTTTTGTGTCTTAATTTTTTTGTGTTTTATAAGAATTCTTTTTCTCTTAGCCTCGTTACATATTCTCATATTATTCCAACACTCACGATAATTAAAAAAAACTCTTTTTATATATTGTATAGGCTAATTTACTTAATTTAATATAAGTAATGTATTTATACAAAGTCTGTTAAATTTCATAATAACCCATATTCAGTGCAATCTATAAATGCAAGATGACTCCTTATGACAAGAGTCATGTTCCCAATAATCATTAAAATGAAAGCACATGATTTATTGCTACAACAATCACATAATAATTAACCTCACATTTAAAATGTGGTAAATGAAAACTTCTACTTGTAAAAAAAAATTTACAAACACACGAATTTAAAAAGAAAAAAAGAAGCAGCTAACACCAGCCTGGAAGATGATCCCCTCTTCTTGGCAGCTGCCACTATAGACCTAGGTAGTCAACAAAGCAAGTTAATTAGCTAAACTTGAGATGGCTCATGGAATAAAACAATTGCGGTAAAAGCATTATCAAAACTTACCTTCTCACACCGCCTTGAATAGCTAGTGTTGTCTTCCACCATTTCTGGGAGCATTCTTCCTTCTAAGCCTTTTTGTATTTTGATGCCCACCACGTTCAACCATCTTCACAAACCATGCAGGTTTTCTTGTTCTAAACACAACGTATCCCATGGAAACTCCAAATACAAATCCACATCCATAACCGATTGCTACAGCTTTCCATCCAAATCCCTCTTCAAACATTGAATCTTCTTTCTCAGAGTTTGATGGTGGAGGTTGCTGCCCCTCACCATTGTTGCATTTTACTTTCAAGGGAAGTCCGCATAATCTCAAGTTCCCTTCGTAAGAACCATGTTCAAATGTGCTGAACTGTTTGCCTTGTGGTATGGATCCCTCAAGTTGGTTATATGAAAGGTTCAGGACTGCAAGAAATGTTAAATCTACCAATTGCTGAGGAATCCTTCCAGCAAGCATATTTGAAGAGAGATCCAGCGATTCCAGATTAGTTAAATTTCCCAATGATGGCTGGATATAACCGATGAGGCTGTTGTGAGAAAGGTTGAGCTGTATCAGAGACTTGAGCTTCCCAAGGGACTTTGGAATCTTTCCCGTGAATTTATTGGAGGATAAATCAAGTATTGTGAGGGCAGTTTGAATTTTTGTAAACTCAATTTCCAAACCTTTCCATGTCATTGTAACAGAATAAACATAAGTAGAAAAATTATCTGTCCACATGTAATCCATATCGTGATCAACACTCATCATGGCTTTGAAGTTGTTGAAATACTCTGTCGGCAAAGGACCACTCAAGCTGTTGTTGGAGAGGTCAAAAATCCTTAGTTTAGAAAAAGAGTCATTGGCAGATGGACCCTTCAAAGAACCATGGAGTTTATTTGACCTTAGAATAATAACCTCCAAATTTGGAAGCATTTCGAAAAAGGAAGGGAATGTGTCATCTACCATGTTGTTGCCGAGGTCCAGAAATTCTAAATTCACACAATTGATGACAGATGGTGGTATCACCCCTTTCAGTTGGTTGCCATTGAAGTTGAGATATCTCAAACTGTTCCCCTCTGAATACACTGAAGGGATATTTCCTTGGAAATTGTTGACACCAAGATTCAACACTAAGAGGTTATCACTGAAGTTTCCCAAGCATTGTGGGATGAATCCACTAAAGCTATTGTTGGACAAGTCTAGAACTTCTAGGAACTTCAGCTTGCAAATGACAGAAGAGATGTTCCCGGTCAGTTTATCATTGGAGGAAAGCATAAGAGCTGTCAAATTTTTAAGCTTGAAAACTGAAGGTGGAATCTGGCCGTACAACTTGTTATGACTGAAATCGATAGATAGTAATGAATTAGAAAGGAAAGGACTTATACGGCCACTGAAATGGTTATTGTTAAGAGAAAGAAACCACAAAGAAGGCATAGAAAACAAGGAGGATGGGATTGTTCCATCGAGAAAGTTATGAGATAAGTCGAGATTGTTTAATCGTGAAAGCCTACTTATTTGTGATGGGATGGGTCCTATCAGTTGATTATCAGATAAGTGGAGTACGTTTGGACCTGAAAGCCAATTCATTTGAGAAGGGAGACCTATCAGTCTATTGTTCGAGAGGTCTAACAAATTGAGTTGTGTGAGGTTAAATAAACCATCTGGAATTTCTCCAGTAAAATTATTGAAAGCAAGTATCATGACAGATAACTTCTCAAGGTTTCCTAGTGGGGATGAGATCTGACCATAAAACTTGTTATTTGAGAGGTCCAACCAATAGAGTTGTGTGAGGTTAAATAAACTATTTGGAATTTTTCCACTAAAATTATTGAAAGAAAGTTTCAAGAAATTTAGCTTCTCAAGGTTTCCAAGTGAGGATAGAATCTTACCATCAAATTTGTTATCCGAGAGGTCTAACTGAATGAGCTGTGTGAGGTTTGAAAACTGATTCAGAATTTGGCCAGTAAAATTATTCCCTGAGAGAAGCAGGTTACTGAGCTGCTTAAGGTTTCCAAGAGAGAATGGGAGATGACCCTGAAAACTGTTGTGTGAGAGGTCCAACCACGCCAATCGTGAATTGTTAGCAAAATTGTCAGGCATTGGACCAATAAAATGATTGTATCCAAGATCCAAGTACTCGAGTTGCTTGAGTTTTCCCAACGAGAAAGGGAGTTGCCCTTGCAATCCACAGAACCGGAGCTGGAGAGATGTCAAAGAAGAAGACAAGTTCATGAAGGAACTGGGTGCCCCAAAAGACATGTTCACTCCATTCAAGTTGAGCTCTCTTAGCTGGGTAAGGTTTTGAGCCAGCTTGCTGAAAGAAATCGGTTCCAGCATCATCGGGTAGTTGTCAGAGAGATCAAGTGACGCCAATCTGGATAAATGGGAGATTTCTGGGGGGACTTGGCCTGTAAAATTCGATGAATTTAGATTTAAATGCGTCAAATGCAAGAGCTGACCGAAGGAAGATGAAATGACAGAACCATTGAAGTCAAATCTATTATTTGAGAGGTGCAACCAAGTGAGTTGTGTGAGGTTAAACAAACCATCTAGAATTTTACCACTAAAATTATTGAAAGAAAGTGTTAAGGAATCTAGCTTCTCAAGGTTTCCTTTTGAGGATGAGATCTGACCATTAAATATGTTATTTGAGAGTTCCAACAAAGTGAGTTGTGCGAGGCTAAACAAATTATCTGGAATTTTACCACTAAAATTATTGAAAGAAAGTATTAAGAAATGTAGCTTCTCAAGGTTTCCAAGTGAGGATGAGATCTGACCATCAAATCTATTATTTGAGAGGTCCAACCAACTGAGTTGTGTGAGGTTAAAAAAAGCATCCGGAATTTCTCCCGTAAAATCATTGAAAGAAAGTGTCAAGCTAAATAGCTTCTCAAGGTTTCCATGTGAGGATGAGATCTGACCATAAAACTTGTTATTTGAGAGGTCCAACCAAGTGAGTTGTGTGAGGTTAAATAAACTATTTGGAATTTTTCCACTAAAATTATTGAAAGAAAGTTTCAAGAAATTTAGCTTCTCAAGGTTTCCAAGTGAGGATAGAATCTTACCATCAAATTTGTTATCCGAGAGGTCTAACTGAATGAGCTGTGTGAGGTTTGAAAACTGATTCAGAATTTGGCCAGTAAAATTATTCCCTGAGAGAAGCAGGTTACTGAGCTGCTTAAGGTTTCCAAGAGAGAATGGGAGATGACCCTGAAAACTGTTGTTTGAGAGGTCCAACCACGCCAATCGCGAATTGTTAGCAAAATCGTCAGGCATTGGACCAATAAAATGATTGTATCCAAGATCCAAGTACTCAAGTTGCTTGAGTTTTCCCAACGAGAAAGGGAATTCACCACCCAACTGGTTAAATTCAAGGCCCAACTCCCTGAGTTGAGTGAGGTTACCAAGTAGACCCAGATTCGAGCCAGCAAAATTGCACCCATCAAGAAACATCATTTCCACAGACTTCAGATGACTGATTGAATCTGGTTCCACATGTATTGAAATTCGCGTCCGTGACAGATCCACATACGAAAGAGCATTGCTCAAATTGTATGGCGGAAAATAGCCAGTGAGTTCTCCGTTGTTCCATAAACGGAGCGATTGAAGGTTTGATCGGCGAAAGACATTACCAGGGAGTTCCCCTTGTAATCCACAGTCCTGGAGCTGGAGAGATGTCAAAGAAGAAGACAAGTTCATGAAGGACCTGGGTACCACCAAAGACATGTTCACTTCATTCAAGTTGAGCTCTCTTAGCTGGGTAAGGTTTTGAGCCAGCTTGCTGAAAGAAATCGGTTCCAGCATCAGGTTGTTGTAAGAGAGATCAAGTGACGCCAATCTGGATAAATGGGAGATTTCTGGGGGGACTTGGCCTGTAAAATTCGATGTATTTAGATTTAAATGCGTCAAATGCAAGAGCTGACCGAAGGAAGATGAAATGACAGAACCATTGAAGTCATTGTGACAGAGATCGAGCTTCTGAAGATGATGAAGGAAGAAGAGAGTGCTGTTAGAATGGAGGGTGCCATAAAGCATGCTGCAACCAAGGTCTAGGCCAATTACATGGCCAGTTTTCATGTTGCATGTCACGCCATCCCAAGAGCAGCAATCTGTACCCTCTCTCCAAAGCACTGTTTTGAGTTGATAAAAATCACAACTTGATGGAGAAGAAGACATCATGGAAAAGGAGTTCTTGAATTGAAGCAAAGCCAGGCTCTGGTCACCGGGGCATAATAGTACTGGAGAGGAGAAATTGGAAGAAGAAAGAGAAGGTTGGAAGTGCGAATGGAAGAAAAGGAGGCAGAGAATTTGAGAGAGCAATAACACAGATCCCATCATTCCCTCTATAAGTGCTCTCTTAAAATGTATTCTATATATAGACGATAAGTTACCGTACAACACAATTTACTATGAATTTTAATAGTGTAATTATCATTTTATCTTTTAGTTCATAAAAAATAACTCTTGACTATGAGTATATTTTAGAATTTTTCACTGCACCTTTTATTATTATCTAATTATTTGGGGATATTTTTGTCTTATTTGGTTTTTCTATAATAATAAAACTATGGTTTTACCCCTGTTAACAGACAAAAAAACATTGACTGTAAAAGGGTATTTTTTATTTTTCGTATGGTTGATGAACAATAAAATAATTATCATACCCTTCAATAAGACAAAAACTTAGAGTTGTCGGTGATTGTGTTTTTGGTTTTTCAAGTTTTTATAAACAGTTAAAATACTAATGTGCCCTCCAAAAAGACAAAAGCAAAGTGTTTGAAGTAAACGGTTTTAGCTAATTTTAGATTTTCTTATGATTGTTTTCTTGCTTACTCTTTTGTTACAGTTTTTAGTTTTCTTTAGGATAACAAGAATAATTTATTATAATGATTGTGGTGCTTATGGTATTAATAATTATGACTATGGTGCTAATAGTAACAATAACTCATGAAATAGTATTATGAATATCAATAATAACAAATTTAATTATAATCAAATAATTATAATAATTATATTCTTAATGATAATAGTAATAATTTTGCTTTTGTCCTTTAGTTTTTTGTCCTTTAATTATTTTCCTTTTTTTTTCAAATCAAATAATTTTTTTTATACCGATAATATTTTTTTGGGTTTTGCCTTCAATCATAATAATAACAATAAGAATAATAATTCAGCTCATTTATCATTTGATGTTGTATTTATTAAGAATTAAATTTTAAAGTTTCTCTAACTATAATATTTCAAATATAATATCACAGATTAATGGTCTGAAAAAATTCCGTAACTCAATGTTGTCTTTGATTTTTTTATCTTATTTCTTTAAAATTGTATTATTTAACATTAGTATTAAACACAAAACATTATCTTATAATTATTATTTTTTAACATTACTTAACAAAAATTATGTCCAGGCTGATTATTTTACCCAAATCTATAGCATTATAAAAAAAAAACTCAAAATCTTAACATTTTCTTTTACATTTTAAAAAATTTAGTTCTAACTGCAACGAAGCGCAACACAAGTTATTCGTGTGTGTGTGTGTGTCTATATATATATATATATATATATATAGATAGATAGATATAAAAGAAAAACAAAAGTAAATCATGTTGATGATTCTATAACTTAGACATAGTTTATTATCTATTGCTTATAATCAAATGGTTTTTTAATAGTAATAATAATTATTTTAATTTTATATTTCTATTCATTTTTTTCCATTTCTTTTTTGGTCAAATTTTTTTTCAGGTTTTATTTTTAATTTTTATGCCTCAAATCAAATGGTTTTATTTAATTGTGATAATATTTATTTTAATTTTATCCTTTTTCTTTTCATATTTTCTACTTGTTCTTTTGTCAAAAAATTTGTATTTTTGATATTATCCTTCAGAATAATTTTATGATTTTTGTTGTTTCATAAAAAATGATAATAGTTGTAGTGGCTGTAATCATAATAATAATAGTAACATTAATAATGATAATAATAACAACAATAATAATTTATTATAATGGTTATAGTGATTATGATATCAATAATTATGGTAGTTATAGTAATAATATCAATAATTATGATAAGAATATTAAGAATATCAATAATAATAAAAACTATTATAGTGATGATATTAATCGTGATAAAAATAATAATGATAATTTTAATGATATTATTAATAATAGTAATATTAACAATAATAATGATTATAATCGTGATAACAGTAGTGGTGGTGATACTAATAATAATTGTGGTTATAGCAATATTAATGATGGTGATGATAATAAAAATAAAAATAATAGTAATATTAATTATAATTGTTGTGATAATAACTATAACAATAGTATAAACAATAATACTTATAATGATAATGATAACAACAATAATAACAATTTAGAAATTATAATAATTATAATAATCCATCAGTCAATGTTATATTTGTTAGGAATTGAGTTTTATAATTTATCCATGTATAGTATATTGAGTATATTGAGTTTTATAACTTATCCATGTATAGTATATTTTTTAATTGTTATAGTATATTAATATCTATGTATATTAATAATAATTATGGTTATAGCAGTAATAATGATGGTGATGATAATAAAAATAAAAATAATAGTAATATTAATTATAATTGTGGTTATAATAACTATAACAATAGTATAAACAATAATAGTTATAATGATAATGATAACAATAATAATAACAATTTAGAAATTATAATAATTATAATAATCCATCATTCAATGTTATATGTGTTAGGAATTGAGTTTTACAACTTATCCATGTATAGTATATCCATGAAAATTGCCTAGTATGTGTGTATATATATATATATATTATATTAGAACAGTGAAGAGATCTTTGATTTTTAATATGTTTCGATCTTTTTTTCTTTTTTTTTTATTTGTTTCATAATAAAAATTAATTTTGTTGGGTGAAGCTTCCAAGTATAAAGCAGCTTAAAAAGAGTTTCCTGGAAGGATTGGTGATGCAGGCCCAGATGGTTTATTTGTTCTTTTGTGTATTACCAGTGCACATGATTTTCGTACACTTGAGGAGGATACAAGTTTATTAATTTCATCACACTAACTTAGACGGATAATGAACATAAGGCTTTTGTTTTACTTTTGCTTAAGAGATACTTATAGTATATTGAGTATCAATAGGTTCTCAAGTTGGTTTATAATTTTTAATTATAGGTCGATAACAATAGTATAGGGTTTTTTATGAAATAAGAAAACTCTAACAGTTGACGACGACCACCTTGTTGAACACTTCATTTTTTTTCCACATGGAAACTAATGCCTGACCCATAAGCTTTATGAGTGACTGGACATTGGTTGCCAAAGACCCATCAAGTGATGGTGATGCCATGGAATTGTAGACATTGGAAAAGTCTGAATTGGGGACCTCAAGAAGACCTGCTGCATTTAATTTCCAGGATGGAGATCAATAAGACTTTGAAAGAAATTTTATATTTTACAGTCCTGGAAATTAAATTTGTAGGACATGTTATATTATCAAGATCTTTCATGTGTATCTCGCTGTAACCAGGGCGAGAGAAAGATGAGATTAAAATATTGTATAATACTTATATATTACATTAAGGTAATAATTATTGATAATAATGAGAAAGAGAAGGATTTTTTTTATTGTAGCGCTAGACACGAGTACTATGAACTTCTATTGTGCTCTTGATTTTGGTCTCTCTTTTTTTCTTGATCCTTGAAAATGTATTCAATTTGATTACCAAACTATTTCTTTACAATTTTATCATTCCATATCGTGTTCACTTGGTTTTAAGCCTAATAGTTTGTGGTCTTGGTTTGTAAAGTAAATAGTATTTGCAAAGTAAAAAAAAAAAAAATACCTTGATATTAAATTGATGTTTAATTTCACAAAATTGAATTTTATTGTATCAATCTAAAAAAATTGAAACAATAGAGAACAAAATTATCACACTAAAAAAACAAAACTTCTTTTCTTTTTCCTAATATGAGAAAAAACTAATAAACAATATATTCATGAATATTCAACAAAAATAAAAATTCTATTTTTAATATATTTTTTTCTCATTTGTTTTTGAAATTAAATGTCTATTATGTATTTTTATATTTTTGTATTTTTATATAATTTCATAAATTTAATTATTTTATATTTTCTCATATTGATACGTAAAAATGATCAAAATATAATTTCTCAAATGAAACTTTATTTCATGATAATAATAATACTTTTCTTAAAAAGTATTTCGCATAAAAGTATGTATTTGTACCAAGTTTAAACATTTTGCTCCATATTTTATTTGTTGTCATATATGGAAGATCTATTAATTAACAAAACAATTTTTCTCATAAAAAAAAGTTCTCATCAACATATAAAGAGATGTGTGTATACGATTTCCGATTAATATATATATATATATATATATATATATAGTTTTCTAAATATGTTTTCTTATTTTTATTCTCTAAAGAGAAAATTACATGAATAAAAAAGTGACAATTTTTTGATGGGGTAAAAAATAATTTTGATCCATAATTTAATTTGCTTACATTCATCATGTGAATATTTATTTTTATTATTATATAATTAAATAAAAAAAATAAACGTGGATAGACCACATTACAAATGATAAATTAAGAAGGTTAACAAGCCAGCCTAAATTGCCATTTCAATATTCAATCCCTCCTTTCTATTTTTTTTTCACATTACTTTCTCTCTTGTATCTAAGAAGTGAGAGAGTAATAATGGTAAAAATGAAGATTGGAAATAATATATAAAATTAAAAACTATAAAAATCAAATAATATGCAAACCGAGACTTGTAGGGGTTAATTTGTTTTCCATGTGATTGTTTTTGAAGGACCATCTTACAATATTAATTTTGTGGCTATATTAATTTGACTAAAATTGATTTTTCTAAATAATAATGTAAAATTGGTCTTAGCCACTGAAAAAATTGCAACTTGATCCTTGCTAGGATTAATTGGAGGATGCATATTATGATGGATGCGAACCATCCTTATAGTGTATAATTTATGGGTGGTTCCATGTTTTTAGTTTACTAAAAAACGAAAGCTATTTTAAAAAGTTATAATTAAATTGAAACAAATTATCATTTTTAAATTAAGAAGCTAGTCATGTAAATTGATTAATTAATTATTCAAAGTTTTCTATTATTATTTAAATCAATAACATTATCCTGTTATAACAGGTAAGTTAAGTTAATTAGATATTGATAATGAATTTCTTATTTCAGCACCTAATAAAAAAATATTATATAATTAAATAAAAAAAAGGTAGTCTTGTCTAGATATATTCTTGTATTTTCTCTTTGATTAATGGCACGTCACTTTTGGCGCTGGTGCTCTTCAACGCTGGGATTAACAGTGTTGATGGAAAATCAAAAGACCGTGTCCCAGGGATGCCCAGTCAGTCAATATTGATGGAAAATGCATAGCCATTTTTTCCAGTCAAAAAGTTAATGCTTCAGTTACGTTAGCATCACTTGATGGATGATAGCTGGGAAATTAGCATTCTCCATCAGTATACTGTGTTTCAATTACGTTAGCATCACTTGATGGATGATAGGGAAATTAGCATTCTCCACCGTTTTACTTGTGTTTGAGAATATTTGTTGTTTTTTAAAGTGATTTTTATTTAGAAATTAATTAAAATGATATTTTTTTTATTTTTTTAAAATTATTTTTGAAATCAAACATATGATAATGATCTAAAAACATTAAAAAAATTAATTTAAAGTAAAAAATAAAATAAAAAATCAATTTTTTTAATAAAAGCTTTTGAAATACAATATCACATAGGAGATGCAAATACAAAACCTAGCTATCATGTGTTCTGTCACATACGAGTACAAGAGGTGCTGCGAGTCGAGGAGTCGTCACCTAGTTCGTTGGGTAGAAACTCATATATATTGTTCATATTCCGTGATCATGTGGTGGATGATACTTTCAATAGCAATCTTCTAAACACAAACTAGCGGGGGACGATGTATAGAACGTAGGCCAAGTAACAACCCCAAATTAAGACTGCTCCACTCTACATAACGATCTAAGCAAACACATCACAATTTTTTTTATTTTTTTAGTAAAGGCTAAAAAATAAATGCTTTACTTGTAAGGAACAAGTTTAATGAAAAAGACACTTGTATAGCTTGGAAAAGAATTCTATAAGAAACTATTGTTTTCCACAAACACTAGGTATGCTTCTTCTTCTTCTTCTTCTTCTTCTTATAATTAAAATCTCTGATTTTTTGAAATTTTCATAAACTAAGAATCTTTGTTTTTATTGAATTTATATGTGTGTCGTATTATTTTTTCTATTACTCTATCGGTTGATATTTTTTTATTGCATTATTTGATTTAAGTTTGTCGCACCCCAAAAATGGTGGTATGCGGCGTCGTGGCAACTTGTCCCCGTGAGCGGGGAGGTTAAATGTCAAAGGGGGTTCTCTATTTTCGTAAAAAAGGGGAGTCGCCACCTAGTATTAATGGTTACTAGGAAACCTAAAACTGGTCTTTCAGAGATTCTAGGGTAAGGGACTGGTTGCGTAAAGGGAAGGTTTTAGCACCCCTAGTACGCCCTACCTAAGGTAAGCTGCTTGACGTTTTTGTTTGTCTTATGATTGCTAGGATACGGATATATATAATATATATTTAAATGTTGATGATATATTATCCCTGCCGAATATTTTGGATATCAACCCTTTAGGATTTATCTATCCAAACACCGATAGTGAATAATAGCATGTTATTCCTGCCGAATATTTGGGATAGCAACCCTTTAGGATTTATCTACCCAAACACCGATAGTGAATAATAGCATATTATTCCCGCCGAATATTTTGGATAGCAACCCTTTAGGATTTATCTACCCAAACACCGATAGTGAATAATAGCATATTATTCCCGCCGGATATTTTGAATAGAATTTATCTATCCAAACACCGATAGTGAATAATATGAATCACCGAAAAAGTTTTTTTATATTTTTTTGAATATTGGCCAATACCCTTTGGATTTTACAAACATGTTGTAAAATCCAAAAATGCAAGAAATGATTTTTCTTTGTGAAATTCATGCAAAAATTCATTTTTTCCTTAAAATTCCAAGGTAATATATTTTTTTGAAACAAAAAGATTTTTTTAAAATATGCTAGTGTATTGGCCGTATGCACAAAAACAACACATTTTTTGTTCTAGATATTTTCCTAAAAAATATATATTTTTAATATATTTTTATATATATTTTTTATATTTTTCTATTATTTTATTTATTTTATATTTATTTACTGGTGGGCTGGACTGCCAGCCCACCAGTTTGAGGTCTGGGCTGCCAGCCCAGCCTGTCTCGGGCTGGGCTGCCAGCCCTCACAGGAGCTGGGCTTGCGGCCCGGCTTCGCTGGCTGGGCTTGCAGCCCGGCTTAACTGGGCTGGCTGCCAGCCCAGCCTGTCTCTCTTTCTGGCTGGGCTTCCGGCCTAAACAGGCCGGAGCCCGTACCCTTTAATGGTTGGGCCGGGCACCAAACCCGGCCCGGCGGGGAGTGAATTAATTCACTCCCCGCATGCAAAAGGAAGAAGATGCACAGTGAATTGCCAAATTTTGGAGTTCGATGAATGGCTTACCTGTTTATACCGTTGTGTAGAGGACGTCGAGGTGGTTCTTCTGGTCGTGGTTGTGACGGAAATGGTGGCCTGTGGTGGCCGGAGTTGGCGTCGGAAAGCTCCCGGTCACGTTGCAGTCGATGGGGCTGTTCTGCCAAATCCTTGCCTGAGTTGCTGCTGGGATGTTTGGCGAGGGGAGGAGGCTACCGGAGGTGATGAGGGTGAAGTTGGGTGGCCTGAGCTGTCGTCGGAGTTGCAGACCGAGAGGGAGAGAGAGAGCTGCTTCTGGTTCTAGAGAGAGAAGCCGAGACCGAGAGAGAAAGAGCTGGACCGAGAGGGATGAAGACCAGTTATCTTTCTCACGTAAATCTTCCCTTGTTTTTTTGCCTTTTCTCTTCCCTTTTCTCTACGTTTTTTCTCCTCTCCTTCTCCTCTTTTCTGCGTGAATTCCTTTCTCTTCTTCCCCCTCTGTTCCTGTTCTCTCCTTCTTTTTTCCTCCTTTTTTGTTCTCGCCATTTTATAGGCGTTGCAGAAGTTACCGTTGCAAGCAACGGTAAGCTTCTCTTTTTCTTTTCTTTTTCTGCTGTGACAGGCTTGCCGGTGGCTACATGCAGCGGCTGGTCGGCAGCTATGTCTGCTGCCTTGAGAGGTCAAAGTGTGTTTTGGTCCCTCAATTTATAATTTTTCTCTAATTGAACCTCCATTTGATCTGAATTTATGATTTTGTGCAATTATACCCTGTCAGAACTTCAATATCAACCCTAGCTTTGCGCGGCCCTTTTTATTCTGGTCTTTGGTTTCTGATTTTTGCGATTTAAGCCTCAATCGCCCATTAAACTCCCAATTTATTCAATTTTGCCCCTGTAACAAGATATTTTTGGATTTTTTGTTTTTTTCTATTTTCTTCTTTTTTTCTTCCGAAACACAAAAATAAGTAGGTCAAAATTTGGGTAGCAACAAAGTTGACTAATGTTTTATTCTATATTAGCTGTATACGAGATTACTTGACAGCGTGCTGCGCTAAGTTTTTTTCTATGTAGAATACCGTTTGAATTTGTGCATGTCGTAATTGGTTACCTTAATATTTAATTAGTAAAATTATAAAAGATAAAATCTGTTATAAATGAGTTTTTTTTCACCTAAAAGGAACATTGTAATTGAAACACATGGGAAGTGACTCGTATATTTTTTCATTGTAGATATCTTGGGCAAATTTGTCTACCCATTTAGTTTATGTGTAATATTAGATCTGAAATAATATACATAAAAATGTTGTAAAAGTAATTTTTTAACCAAAACAATCTAAAATAAGAATTAAATTTTTCTAAGAAATACTACCTAAACAAAAGAGGAAATAATTAGAATTAAAAACCAAAATTAAGAGCGTATATATATAAACATTGACAAAAATATGGACTATTTAGAAATATATCTAGAAAATAAAGAATTAAAAGTATATGGGCTGAAATGAAAATAAAATATGTAAATAATTTAAACCAAAGGATTAAATTTAAAAAATTAAAAGTATTGTAAGGAAAAAATAAATAATTCTTTTATTTCTTTTATAGTTTTGGTCCCTTTATTTTTTCAGTAATTTTGGTATAATTCTAAATAATTTGTTTGTATTTATGTATCTATACTCTTAGCTTTGACTTTTAATTTTTATTAGAATTTATCTTTGTATTAAATATAGCTTTGGTTAAAAAATAGAGTAAGTTCACATTTAGTAGTGTGAAATGAAAGTATAACCCTCTCTTATGCATGTATAGTCAATCTATAGTTGTTAGTTATTTGTTATACTTCAAGGTGTTAATATTAAACAAATATCAGAATATATAATTATTTTTAAGAGAAAAAACCTTAAAAATAATTTTTCTCATTATTTTAAATGTATTATTTATAATAAAATGTATTAAATAGATGTTTAATTTAACAAAATAGAATTTTATTGTATCAATCTAAAAAAATTGAAACAATAGAGAACAAAATTAACACACTAAAAAAACAAGACTTTTTTCCTGAATATTCAACAAAAATAATTTTTTTTCTTTTTCCTAATATGAGAAAAAAACTAATAAACAATATATTGATGAATATTCAACAAAAATAAAAATTCTATTTTTAATATTTTTTCTCATTTTTTTTTGAAATTAAATGTCTATTATGTATTTTTATATAGTTTCATAAATTTAATTATTTCATATTTTATCATATTGATACGTAAAAATGATCAAAATATAATTTCTCAAATGAAACTTTATTTAATGATCATAATAATACTTTCTTAAAAAGTATTTCGCATAAAAGTATGTATTTGTACCAAGTTTAAACAATTTGCTCCATAATTTTATTTGTTGTCATATATTGAAGATCTAGTAATTAACAAAACAATGTTTCTCATAAAAAAAAAAGTTTTCATCAACATATAAAGAGATGTGTGTATACGATTTCCGATTAATATATATATATTGTTTTTCTAAATATGTTTTCTTATTTTTATTCTCTAAAAAGAAAATTACATGAATAAATAAGTGACAATTTTGTTGGGGGGGAAATAATTTTGATCCATAATTTATTTGCTTACATTCATCATGTGAATATTTATTTTTATTATTATATAATTAAATATATAAAAAAAACGTTGATAGACCACATTACAAATGATAAATTAAGAAGGTTAACAAACTGTCATTTCAATATTCAATCCAAGACTTGTATGACACTTCGTTTTTGTTTTCCCTGTGGTCTTTCAATTGTTTTTGATGACGAAGACCAACTTGTAGGACACTTCGTTTTTTTCTCCAGATGAAGATTAATGCCTGACCCATAAGCTTTATGAGTGACTGGACTTTGGTTGCCAAGATTATGTTTACAGTGTAAATCTTTTATTTACTAGATTTAGATTAATAATAAAGGTTGAAATATTTTCATTATTAATAAAGGTCAAAATTAGTCTTAGCCACTGAAAAAATTGCAACTTGATCCTTGCTAGGATTAATTGGAGGATGCATATTATGATGGATGCGAACCATCCATATAGTGTATAATTTATGGGCGGTTCCATGTTTTTAATTTACTAAAAATCGAAAGCTATTTTAAAAAGCTATAATTAAATTGAAACAAATGAATTATCATTTTTAAATTAAGAAGTTAGTCATGTAAATTGATTAATTAATTAATTATTCAAAGTTTTCTGTTATAACAGGTAAGTTATAAGTTAATTAGATATTGATCCTGAATTTCTTATTTCAGCACCTTATAAAAAATAAATAAAAAATCTAGATAGGCCACAATACAGGTCATAAATTGGGAGAGTTTTCAATATTAAAAAAAAAACGGTAGTCTTGGCTAGATATATGCTTGTATTTTCTCTTTGATTAATGGCACTGGTGCTCGTCAACGCTGGGATTAACAGTGTTGATGGAAAATCAAAACGCCGTGTCCCAGGAATGCCTAGTCAGTCAATATTGATGGAAAATGCATAGCCATTTTTTCCAGTTAAAAAGTTAGTGCTTCAATTACGTTAGCATCACTTGATGGATGATAGCTGGGAAATTAGCATTCTCCACCAGTTTACTTGTGTTTGAGAATGTTGTTAAGTTTGTTTTTTAAAGTGATTTTTATTTAAAAATATATTAAAATGATATTTTTTGTATTTTTTAAAAATTATTTTTGATATCAGTGTATGAAAATGATCTAATAATATATAAAAAAATTAATTTAAAGTAAAAAATAAAAATAAAAATAAAAAATTTAAATTTTTTTCAATAAATTTTTTTTGAAACACAATGTCAAATACGGCTGAATATCATTCCTGACGACAGGTGAGCAAATAGTGATGCTTAATTAGGAGGTCAAATGAAGGCTTCTAGTTGTAGAAGTTTGAATTTGTTTGGATAGTTATGATTACAGGTGCAGGAGCTTCAACAGAATACATCAATTTAAAGCTTAGGCATCCTACAATGGATTTGCCCATCGTTGACTAAATTGCCAAGGTCCTTACTTTCTCCCTGTTTATCTTGATTAAATTGCCATCAATAATGAGCTAGAGTGATGATGAAAGCTAATTGATTTACTAGGAAGAGCATCACTCATCATCTTCATCCTGTCCTTCACAATTTTTGTGAGCGCAATATCACTAGGTATGTGCTGTCACTACACAGTTTTTCATTGATTGACAACAGAAATGGATTTCTTGGTGGACTTTTCTTTTTCCTTTTTCCTTTCAATAATAATGGTTTGTTTTCCTCTCCAAACAGGTGGAGTCGGTATAGCAAAAATGTTTGAAAAGATTGAACATCGTGAGTGCATGGGATTCGATGACATCGTGAGTGCATGGGATTCGATGACATCGTGTTTGATTATTGTGTTTTTGACGTAAATCATATAGATGGTAAAAATAAAAATATATTTAATTGAGAAAATGGAAACTGAAATATAAAAATAAAAATTGATCTCTAAAACAATTTGAAAGTAAATTTTTATATTATTAAAATAAAAAATAATATTTTTTTATATTTTATCCTTAAATTATTTTTATAAAAGTTTTAATTTCAAAATTGTTCAACTACAATATATAAAAATAAAAATGATTATTATTATATTTTTAATATCCAACTCAAGAGTTAATTCCTTTCAAAATTGTTCAACTATGAGTCTTAACTAAAACGAAGCTTATTTTATGGCAATAAACCTTTTCCTTTATTTTTTCGATGGTCTCAATCTAGAAAGCCTTTCCATTGTTTATTTTAGCTTAAATTCTTCAAGTTTTTATTAACTATTGCCCAAAATAAAGTATGATAGCTAATGCTCCGAAGACAAATCCCATAAAGGCATAAATCTCATTGGTATTATGATTTTCAAGTACAATAATGAAATAGCAACCAGTATTCTCTTAGTAACTATTCTCTTTAGAGTTTGCAGTTATTCAGCATGGCCGCTTGCTTTAGTTGTAACTCTTGAAAACTGTGGTAACCAACGCAAGCAAATTTAAATTACTTATACTACTTCACAACATATCTTCTAGAATCCCATTTAGAAACTCATCCAGCTTCTTGTTCCTCGATTAAGTTATATTCACTATACTTCTATACCTCATCTTTGGGGACATCCTCTTTAGCCCTCAAAAGTAATCATCCAGTTTACTTTTTAATCTGCATATACAATTCAAAAAGAATGAATATGGAAATGAACATATAGTAAAATTATTACCGGATTTGCTCTATCCCCAACTGGATAAAATAGAAGTGTTGGATAGTCGTCCACGTACAACAACTAAAATAGTAACAAAGGAAGAGTTCTCGGTATTATACAGGACCGAAACGTTATCATTAATGATATTCTAAAGGCTCCTTAGCTGAAAGGGAAAAAAAGTTTCTCCATCCCAAATGTTGAGGAACAGTTTTCTAACAGATTGATTGCTAACTTTCAATGGCTTTAAACTGTTTTCTTTAATTTGCATCAAAATTGTGTTGAAGCAATTTATTTAAATCTCTTACCTGTAGTTTTAGATGTTCATTTGCAGAAGCATCTATCCTTGCAAAAACTAAATTGTCTACACCCTTAAAATGGTTAGCCAACTTCTCAATCTGCTTAGTTGTAGTCTCACAGTTGATGCACCATGGTGTATACACCTATTGTTAATGTTTTCCAGAGAGAAAGTTGAGATAGATACTAGTTGCAGATCCACTTAATTCTTATGGTCTATAAGGTATTTTAGACAATAGTAGCAAGAATATGGTTTTAAAAGATGCATCACTTTTTGTATTTTAAGTGTAATCTCAAAAATTGGATTAAAAAAAAAACACTTTCCACATTGCCTTACTCGTAACCTTACCAGTAACCATACCATACAATTGTCATCACCTGCATCACACCATTACCTCCATTTCCTGCATTGCGACACAGCATCTCGTGCACAACAATACCATGTCCTGTAACCTGCACGTTGAGTCTATAAAAAGGGGGAGAGCATAAAGAGAGAAGGGAGGAGGAATAGAAAAAAAAGATCACACAAGGAGAGAACAGGGATAAACGAGAGAACAGAGGGGAGAAACAGAGAACCAAGCAGTGAAACAAAGGAATAGAAAAAAAGGAATGGAGAAGGAAGGAAAATCGAAGAAAAAACACAAAAAATAAATTGTGAAGCAACCTACCGAAGCCACTGTCATGTCTTCTTCTTCTCTACCACTGGCAGGTCGGTAACTTCTTCTTCCTCAGCGCCTGCAACCTCAATCCTCTTCTTCTTCACCGTCAGCAGGAGTCCAGTTCCTTCCACTTTCCCAGACAGCAGCTTTCAGCCTTCGTTTTTGCCACCAACAACCTTTTCTTCTCCCTCAGCAGCACCTACGCTTCCATCCGACAACCAACAAACAACAACTCCTTGCAACCAACGACAACTCCTTCGTATCCTCCAGTAACAGAGGCTGTAGTTTTCTCCCCTCTGGCGACAAAAGCAGCAGCAAAATTCGAACTCCTAATCTATTTGCTAGGTCAAATGGGCCTGTTCATGGCATATATGTGTGTGTGTATATATTTAATAATAGAGTCTCACCTAATAGCTTAAGTCTTTAGGTTATAAAGAGACTAAAATTGAGAAGAAACTTTGTATATTCACATTACAGTAAAGATGTGCATGCTCTGGTTTTATACACTCTTAACCCTAGTTAAACATGGTAAAAAGATAATTACAGTTTATCTCTAACTGTAATATGAAATAATTAATGCTAATTGATACGTTTCTATACAGCATAATCAAGGGCTTTAACACTCCCCCTCAAGTTGGAATGGATATTGATGACACCCAACTTGCTAAGTAATGTTTTGAACTGTGTGGAACCAAGTGGCTTAGTAAAGAGGTCTGCTGGTTGCTCTTTAGTTCGAACATGCATGGTCTTAATCATCCCTCTTTGAATCTTTTCTCTGACCACATGGCAATCAATCTCGATGTGTTTGGTGCGTTCATGAAATACCGGATTGTTGGCTATATGGAGAGCTGCTTGATTATCACAATATAATTTGATAGGCTGCAGTTGTTGAACATGTAGATCATTAAGTAAACTTCTGAGCCATGTGACTTCGCAACTTGTTGTAGCCATGGAGCGATATTCAGCTTCAGCACTGGATCGCGATACCGTTGTCTGCTTCTTAGTTTTCCATGATACTGGTGCATTGCCCAACATAACACAATAGCCGGTGATGGATCGTCTTGTGTCCTTGCAACGAGCCCAATCTGCGTCACAATATGCTGTTAGTTCAATATTTCCTGTAGAGGGCAGGAAAATACCTTGTCCAGGCGTTCCTTTGATGTAGCGCAATACTTGGTGAGCAGCACTCAAATGTGGTTCACGTGGCTTATCCATAAACTGACTTAAGATGTGCACCGCGTAAACCAAATCTGGTCTTGTGATAGTCAAATAGATTAATCTTCCAACGAGCCGCCTGTATTGTGAGGGATCGATGAGTAGTTCTCCATCTTCTTGTGTCAAGGACGAGTTTTGATCAACTGGAAATAGTGATGGTTTTGCAGCTAAGAATCCTGTGTCCTCTAGTATCTCGAGGGCATACTTCCTTTGACAAATTGCAATCCCATTTTTGGAACGTGCCACTTCTATTCCCAGGAAGTATTTGAGTTGTCCAAGATCCTTGAGTTTGAACTGATTTGATAGAAATGCTTTGGTGGTAGCAATTTCTTCAAGACTATTTCCTGTAAGGATTACGTCATCCACATAAACCAGTAGAGCAGTAAACTTGTTTCCATTTGTTCGAACAAATAGTGAGTAATCTGCCCAAGACTGATGAAAACCAGCTGCCTTTAATGCCATTGACAATTTGATGAACCACTGTCTACTTGCCTGCTTTAAGCCATACAAACTTTTATGCAGCTTGCAAACTCTAGTCTCCCCCTTTCCGCCAAATCCTGGTGGAAGCTTCATGTATACTTCTTCATGCAAATCACCATTGAGAAATGCATTGTTCACGTCGAGTTGGTGGAGATGCCACCCTTGGATGGAAGCAAGACTGAGGAGAACACGGACTGTTGTGAGTTTTGCAACGGGAGCAAAGGTTTCTCTGTAATCCACACCCTCTATCTGGCTAAAACCCTTTGCAACAAGTCTTGCCTTGTATCGCTCAACACTGCCATCTGGTTTGAGCTTAATCTTGTAAACCCATTTGCAGCCAATAGGTCGTTTGTGCTGTGGCAAGGGAACCAAGCTCCAAGTCCCATTGCTCTGTAATGCATCTACTTCAGCACGCATGGCATCTTGCCATTCTGGGATTTGAACTGCCTGTGAGAAGGAGGTAGGTTCTTTGTGTGTAGAAAGGTTAGCAGCAAAGACTCTATGTATAGGAGAGAGACGATCATAAGTGATGACATGAGCAAGGGAGTGAGGAATACCTGTCGTCGTGGGAGATGACGGGAGAGCACGAGAGGGCAACGCTGCTTCAACGTGAAAATCATGCAAGAATGTGGGTATTTGTGTGGGCCGTGATGATCGACGCAACTGGGGAGGATTTGGTTGATTTGTGGGTGTAGGTTCGCTGACAATGACAGATGTGTGTGTGTCAGGTGGTGTGGGAGACTCAGGTGGCATTATGGTTGGTGAAGATGGGGCTGGAAGTAGCGGAAGATGGTGATGTAAGGTGGTATGTGGATCAGTATCTAATACCCAAGGTGATGGAGAATTTGTTGCACCCACAGTAGTAGTTGGACTAGGAATGGGGTTTTGAGGATATGAATGTGTTTTAAAAGGAAAAATTGTTTCATGGAATGTGATATCCCGAGAGACAAAGACAGCTTTTGTTTCCAAATCATAAACCCGATACCCTTTTTGTCCATGAGGATAACCCAAAAAAATGCACTTAGTTGCGCGTGGATCAAATTTAGAGGGTTTATGAGGATGTGTGGATGGAAAACATAAGCAACCAAACACTTTGAGGTGAGTGTAGTTGGGAGGTTTCTTGAATAGTTTTTCAAATGGAGTTTGTCCCGAGAGTAAGGGTGTAGGTGTACGGTTGATGAGGTAGGCAGAGGTGAGAATGGCGTCACCCCAGAAAGGTTTTGGTAAGTTGGCTTGAAAAAGGAGTGCACGAGCTATATTGACTAGATGGCGATGTTTACGTTCAACAACACCATTTTGTTGTGGTGTGTTGACGCAACTTGTTTGGTGCACAATACCTTTGGATGCATAAAAATAATTCATTTTGAACTCGAAACCATTGTCACTCCGTATGATTTTAACTTTCTTTTCAAATTGAGTGGCAACATGTTCAATAAAATCAATAAGAAGTTGTCTGGCTTCAGACTTTTTAACCATCAAATAAACCCACGTGCATCGTGTAAAATCATCAACAATTGTAAGAAAATATTTTGCACCAGAAATTGAAGGTTCATGATATCCTCCCCAAATGTCAACATGAATTAAAGAAAAAGGTGACGCACTTGAAATTGCACTTAATGAAAAACGACTCCTTGTTTGTTTGGCTAAAGGACAAATTAGACATGTGCTGACATTAAAAGAGTTATTTGACAGGAAAGGAAATAAAGAAAGTACACGACTAGAAGGGTGACCTAGCCGCTGGTGCCAAACATCACTTGAGCAACTATTGACCGCGTGACATGTTCCTTGCTTTGATTTGTTGAGGCAGTATAGTCCCTCCCTCTCATGACCCATCCCAATCGTCTTCCCCGATCGTAGGTCCTGTACAAAACAAACTTGTTTAAGGAATATTGTAACACAAAAGGAATCATGAGCAAGTTTGCTAACAGAGACAAGATTGAGGTAAAACATTGGAACACATAAGACATTGTGGAGTTTGAACTGAGGAGAGAAAATTACAGTGCCTATATGGGTTACCCTAGCATGACTACCATCAGGGAGTTTGACAAAACGTGTTTGGGTAGGCACGGCATGAGTGAGTAAGCAAGGATTGCACACCATATGGTCAGTGGCGCCACTATCCAATATCCACACACTAGTTTTTGCATTATTTTGTAGGCTAAAAGCTTTACCTGAGAGGTGTTCATAATCTGAGGTATTACCAACATGGTTTGCCGAAGTAGTGCGGTTCTTATTTAGCAGTTCATAAATCTCTTTGCATTCTGCCTTTGAAAAAGGAAAATTGCTTGGGTTGCCTTCATTGTCAAATAATGAGGACACGTGATTACCACGACCTGGTACCTGCAATTGCTCAAGGGCTGCTTTCTTCTTTCGACATTCTTCAACTGCATGATATTTGAGACCACAGAAAGTGCATTTAAGGTGTGCTTTGCAATTTTTGGTGGAGTGATTGTCTCGGCCACACTTTGCACATCTCCTCCTGCTGTCAATTGGTTCTTGCTGCAAGAAATTGCGCATTGCATTACCTGTACCATTGAAGTGCCCAGAATTTCTATAGCCACTGTTTGCTGCGAAAGCTGCTCCTTCAGGCTGTGTGTGGATTCCCTTGCCTCCGGTCATGGCTTCTGCTTGTTTTTCATGGCGGAGTGCCATGGCAAATACTTTATTCACAGCTGGTAGGGGGTCAATGGCAACGATGCTTCCACGAATTATTGTAAAATCATCACTCAATCCCATGAGAAATTGCATCGTCTTCTGGGTGTTGATGTAGTTCTGCACTTTGACCCCTTCTGTTGACAGGTCACATAGGGCATCTCTCTCATCCCAAAGACCTTTCAGTTTATTGTAGAATGTCGCGACTGTATCATTGCCCTGTCTACATTCATGGATTGCATTTTCAACATTAAACAATTGTACAGTATTAGTTTGAGAGAACCTTTCTTGTAGCTCCAGCCAGATTTCTCGGGCTGATTTGCAGTGCTTGACGCTCTTCGAGATCTCCTTTGACATGGAGCTGGTGAGCCATGTTCTGACCAGAGTGTCTGCACGGTCCCATTGAATTTGTTCATTGTTCCTTTCAATTGGTCTAGGTGTGCTTCCATTCACGAGACCAGCCTTGTTTTTGATAGTCAAGGCGTTTGTCATGGACTGACTCCAGTCAGAGTAATTGTCCTCCACGAGTGACTGAGGCACGAGTATTGCACCTGGTTGGTCAGAATAGTGAAGATACAATTGATGATTGGGATGTTCCCATGGCTCTGCTGTGCGTGGAAGAACTGAACTCGAAGCTTCTTTGAGAAGGGCATCCTTCAGAAACTGTAGGGTGAGATTTTGTTCTTTCTCTTCGTCCCCCATATCAATTGATGGTGGGTTTTTAGCAGAGTTTTATTTTTGAGAAATTTTGGCCAAAGAACGGCGCTCTGATACCATAAAGAGACTAAAATTGAGAAGAAACTTTGTATATTCACATTACAGTAAACGATGTGCATGCTCTGGTTTTATACACTCTTAACCCTAGTTAAACATGGTAAAAAGATAATTACAGTTTATCTCTAACGGTAATATGAAATAATTAATGCTAATTGATACGTTTCTATACAGCATAATCAAGGGCTTTAACAGGTTAGATAATATTTTGATGTGATATCATAATCTTATTAACCGAACAGTCATGAGTTCGAATTTCACCTCCTCATTCTATTTAATAAAAATTTAGTACAAGATAATGTTTCAAGTCCAAAGGGTTCCACTTGAGGGGTGTGTTAAAAAACAATATAAATTATATTTTAAAATATCCCCTAATAATTTAAGTTTTAGGTATGATGATTCCTTGAAAGTATATGAATTAAAATCCCAAGTGATATGGAAATGAACATATCCTGAAAATATTACCGGATTTGCTTTATCTCTAACTGGATAAAATAAAAGTGTTGGATAGTCGTCCACCTACAACAATTAATAGTAACAAAGGAAGAGTTCTCAGTATTATAAGTTCATCATCAGTTATTTTATACAGGACCAAAACGTTATCATTAATGGTATTTTAGACAAGAGCAACAAGAATATGGTTTCAGAAGATGCAGTTCACTTGAAATAGACTGTAACATCTTTGGGATTTTCTAGAAATATTAGTTTTGGATATCAGTTGTATAACCACTCATTTCTAACATTTAAATGCATCCCTCCTAAATTAGGAATGGGATTTTTTTCCCATCCAAACTTACAGAACTTAAACTTGAGGTGCATGGTTACAGTGAAATTATGCTTACCTCTAGAAGTATATTCTTGGGACTGCTCAAAACCAAGTCTTCCCTGCAATGACGTGAAGGATTTTCTCTTTCTGCAATTTCCCATAATCATAGGATAGTTTAAAATTTGAAATCTATGAAGCAACATTACATAGCAATTTCAAGCTTCACCACTATCAAAAACATGAAAATATAGTGTTCGGATGAAGGAAATTGAAAGTAAATCAAGTTTTCACACGATGAAAGGAGTCCAATGTACTTTTAATGGAAATTAAACAAGTTTGCTCTCATGAATTTGTTCTCTTTCCACCAACAATTGTCTAAAAAAGTAGAATATTATTGAAGCAAAATAATACAACAAATATTTATCTTAATTTCCTTCAATGCCCAACTATACTAAATAAGTCATATGTGACTTTCTGCACATTGCCATCTATCAAAAATTTAAAGCAGGGTCATAAATTATCATGACATGGATTATTCAAGAAATTTTCCTCTAGAATAGAATGGTTCTCCAGCTGACCAACGGCTGCAAAGCATCATCAAAAGCCTACCTATCCCCTAACATGCAAACATTTATTCTCATGTCCTCTTCAAAAAGGCGAGAAAAAAGTACTAACAATCCCCCATGCTTCGATCACATGTGCATTACCATAATCAATTTACAGCAAGTAAAATGATACTCACCTCATGTAATGTCCCTTTCTATGGGAGACAAACAAGTAATCTTACTAATACACATTCGCTAAGAAAAGAAGATGTAATTAATTTTTTTTACATATATATATCTATAAGGTTTCACTAAAATTTCTATCAAAATTTTGGCAGAACCTCCCTGGTACTGGTAGATCCCAAGTTTTTGACATATAACATAATGTTTAATTCAATCTTGACCCAATCATCCTGGGTCTACAAAACCCTAAACATCATCCTCATCACAACCATAATAAATAAACCATACATTTAATAGAATACGACAAAACAAGTTAATTTTCTTAAATTCCAATTTTTCCAAAAATAGTGATCATACATATCAGTTTACTAACATTTAATTTATATGAAATACTTCTGGATACAAAGAAAAACTAAGAAACAATAGCTTTAGTCCTGACATGAAGATGATGGACCTGAAATGGAAAAACAAGATAATTTCATAAATAAAATTTGAAAAAAATAATATTAAAGCTATTAAATCACAATATGCAATCATAAATAATTATAATAATCATGGTAACTATTTGAAACACAAACTAACTTCTCCACTTACATATTGCCGATACTAAGTACTATTGATACCCTTATCACCCTATCGACATCAGAAATTAGAGAATACCTCTTCTCGGGTCCCTGGCATACCTCCTTATATATTTTTAGGATGTTCTTTGATTCCATTTTATATTTTTTTTTTTGAAATTTCAACATACATGAATGTGTATTAAACATTGCACCACAATGCCTTTATCCAAGATTCTAACATACACTCGATATATATTAGTCTGTGCATAGTGATCCCCATCTCCGGGATCTTGGCATACACTAAATGTATGACAGTAATTCATGATGATCCCCTTATCCAGGATCCTAACATACACTAAAATGTATGTTAGCCATTTTTGGTGATCCCTTTATCTGGGATCTGTATGCTAGCCATCACCATGTTTTGTTCATGACATTTTCAAACTTCCTTAACACACATGCCTTAAATATTCTTATTGATAAATCATATCTTTTTAAACTTCCACCAAAGCTTTAATCATAATTCACACATTTTCATTATGAAAATTAAATCAGAAACGTAGGCATGAATCACCTACCTGCTGTGGATGTTGCTCGTGGTCCCTTGTTGATGCTGTTGCACCACACTCGTGGTCCCTACTGCAAGTACAAGAAATTCTCGTATATCATTTTCAACCACCAATACACTTCCTAATAAGTAGGGGTGAGCATTTTTGGTTTGGTTCGGTGTTTGACAAAAAAATAACCAAATAAAAAATTATAATTTTTTTTAAAAAATAACTGAACCAAACCGAACCTAGTAAAAACCGACGGTTTTCAGTTCGATTAAGTTTTTATGATTAAAAAATTAGGGAAACCAATTTTTTTTTTGCTTTCTGATGGGCCATTTGATGGGTTTTCTAATGGGCTTTTGGATGGGCTTATAATTAATATAAAGAAAGACTGGTTTTCTTATAAGATCCCAAAGTATTTTTTATTTTTTTGCCACTAATACAAATATTAATGTATTAAATTGTTATTTGTTAATGTTAATATTGTGTTTATTAAGTTTTTTTACCTTTCTAATACTTTTGTTTTGTTTAATTTATCATGAGGCGAAATAATTGAAATTACAAAAGTGAACAAGTAAAAATTTAAATTACAAAATATTGCTTTCAAAGGGCTTCAAAATAAACAACAAACAACATTAACATAAAAATACTTGAAGAAATACACCTAGTTTTGAACTAATTATCAATTGTTGCTAGATTTAACTCTCCACCAAATTCTACAAAATAATAATAATAATAGAAATGTTAGATTGAAAATAAGTTGAGTAATAAATCATAAAATAAAAGTACAAATGTATAAGAAAAATAATTTGATTCAAGTTTTTTATAATTTTCATAATCATTCATCAAGGTTATAATGTCAATTGGGATTGATCCATTATCCAACCAATTTTGACAACAAATAAATGCTTGAACAGTTGTTGGAGATAAAGAACTTCAGAATTGGTCAAGTATACGACCGCTTGTGCTAAAAGTTGATTCATAAGCCACTGTATGGATAGGAATAGCTAAAACATGTTGTGCAACCTTCGAAAGTATTTTATATTTTAAAGCATTACCCTTCCACCAACCTAAAATATCTAATTTATCATCATAAAGATCCTCACAACCATCAATCAAATACCTCTCAACTTCATTTTTATTTTCTACACTATCTTCCTCTTGTAAATGTCTTTGAATCGAGCAAAAGTATTAACATGTTCCTCTTGTAAATGTCTTTTATATTTTTTATAAATTCACAATATATTTGCAGCGTATATCATAATAAATTCACAATATATTTGCAACATATATGCATAATAAATTTACAAATATATATATTGTTTTTATATTGATTTTTCACCTAATATTCCTATTCGTACTTTCACGAAGATCAGAGCATTTAAATATTTCTATATTATATTTCAACATTATAAACCAATGGTTAATTAATTGATAATGCTACAGATATTTCGTGATTGCCTTTCAGAAAAGTGTGATAGAAATCATCAATATCATTATCACACAAGAGCCATATCGTGAAAGACGGCTTTTATATATATATTTTTTACATTTCTGGGATAAAAATATAAAAAAAAGGAAAAGAGAAGATTTAAAAGTTCTTCTTCGAGCTAAGCTTAGAACTACCAACAATCTCTAACACCATCAGCATGGTAAGCAACCCAGAACTAATTCCTACTTAAATACGTTAACATATATCATAATCTCAAATAAAAATAGTTAAAAACCATGAACAATTAATATGCATATTTTGTTCAAGGCTTCGATTTTCACAGAGCTCAACTACCCATGAATTATCCATGAACATTAACTATAACATAGAAATAAACAAAGTAAAATATTTACTTACCTTTTGTAAACAGAGATTCAAATAAAACAGAGGCCGAGAGGCAAGAGGCGAGAGGGAGGGAGAGACCAAGAGGCGAGAGGCGAGAGGCGAGAGGGAGGGAGAAGATGAGAGGTGAGATGGGGGTTGCTGGGTTTTTTTTTCAAAGTAATTGAGATTCAGGGAAAGGGAAATAAATGAAAGTTTATATTTATATTAAGTATTTTAACCGAACCGGTTTAGTTCGGTTTGGGTTAATCAGTTTTGGCCTTACAAAACCGATACCGAACCGAACCAGATTTTTTTTAGAGTTTTATAATCGGTTTCATTGGTTTTTTATTGGTTCAGTTTTCTCAGTTATTTTTGTTTCAGTTTTCTCGGTTTAATTGGTTGGTCGTTTTTTTTGCTCACCCCTGCTAATAACCACACCGAAACAATCCAATATGCCTTTAAATTTGTTATTCTTTCATGTTTATTCTTTATAACAATTTTTGTCAATCAAAATATCATTTTAAACACCTATTTTTTTAAGTTCTCAGTATTATAAGTTCATCATCAGTTATTTTATACAGGACCAAAACGTTATCATTAATGATATTCTAAAGACTCCTTGGCTGAAAGGAAAAAACGATTATCCATCCCAAATGTTGAGGAATAGTCTTCTAACAGATTTATTGCTAACTTGTACTTTTAAGCAATATGATAGGTTGTAGTCTCACTGTTTTTTTTTTTTTTGTAAAATGTAGTCTCACTGTTGATGCACCATGGTGTATACACTTACTGCTAATGTTTTCCAGAAAGAAAGTAGAGATGGATACTAGTTGCTGCATCCACTTAATTCTTATGGTCTATAAGGTATTTAAGACAAGAACAACAAGAATATGGTTTCAGAAGATGCAGTTCACTTGAAATGGACTGTAATGTAATGAAAATGACTTAACATCTTTGGCATTTTCTAGAAATATTAGTTTTGGAAATCAGTTGTATAGCCACTCATTTCTAACATTAAAATGCATCCCTCCTAAATTAGGAATGGGATTTTTTTCTCATCCAAACTTGCAGAACTTAAACTTGAGGTGCATGGTTACAGTGAAATTATGCTTACCTCTAGAAGTATATTCTTGGGACTGCTCAAAACCAAGTCATCAAGAGTCTTCCCTGCAATGACGTGAAGGATTTTCTCTTTCTGCAATTTCCCATAATCACAGGATAGTTTAAAATTTGAAATCTATGAAGCAACATTACATAGCAATTTCAAGCTTCATCACTATCAAAAACATGAAAATAATGTGTTCCGATGAAGGAAATTGAAAGTAAATCAAGTTTTCACAGGATAAAAGGAGTCCAATGTACTTTTAATGGAAATTAAACAAGTAGAATATTATTAAAGTATAATATATATAAATATGTCAAGATACTCCTCATAAAATTTCATCTTAATCTAACGGTCGGATTAAGAGATATGATTAATGTTGTAAAACTATACCTTATTTAGAAAAACACTATTTGGCCAGAACGAAACTGGACATTCCATGCGGAATTTGGGTGGAATTAAGGAACAGGCCGAGATTCTTAGCGAGAAAAAATTTGCTTCGGTTTGTTCTGTTTTTTGAATTGGAATGAAATGTACAGGCCATTCTGGACGGAACGGAATGGACAACCTTGATCTAAACCTAATAAAGTCATAAAAAGAGACTAAAATGTTTTTTTTTGTTTCATTGTAAGGTTTAATTCTTCTCTTGTGATTGAGTTCTATATATATATATATATATATATATATATATAAATTGTATATGTTTTTTTTAAAAAAATACATTTATTATTATCAAAATGACTATAAATAAATTGATATGTATATATTTTTTCGTACAATAAAATAACTTTATTACTTTTAAAAGAAAAAAATAAATGTTTAGCTTTTGTTTTCTTAAAAAATATTTCAAAATAAAATGATGTAATTATCTATAAAAGGAAAACGGAAAAAAAGTAAATTGGCATCTAGGGACTTTTTAATATTTTCATTTATGTTTTCTCATTATAATCAATTTTACTAGGAGACAATGAGGTATTTTAATAAATATAAAATATATTTTGTCTTACAAAAAAATGCATGTGGGAGATCCCATGATCTTTTAGCGGTGCGTGTCCAAGATAGTTCTTGATTTATCTAAATGGTTATTTAATCCCTATGCGATGTGTGTGGTTTAGTGGGTGTTTGGCATTGTGGTGCGATCTGCGATTCGCAGATCGCACCACAATTTGCCGTTTGGTAAAGAAATAACCACCGGTTTGAGAGGTGGGCCCCACGCCTATTTTTATCTAAATCGGCGTTTGGAAAAAAGCTGTGAAATGGTGCTTATTTATTGCCGATTTGTAAAAGGTGCGATCTGCGATTATACCTGCTTATAAAAATATAACCGTTGAAAATCTTTACCCTTCTGAAAATCTTATCTTCTCATCCGAGCCTTATCTTCTTCCTTATCTTCCTTCTCTTCTTCTCTCGTCTGCACCAAGCAACGTCCCCTTCTGCCTTCTCTTCTTCTCCACACCCTTCTTCTCCACACCCTTCGGGTCCCTTCTCTTCCTTCTCATCCGCAAAAAACCACACCCTTCTCCTCTGCAACCCTCACAACAACATGATGTGAATATGATCGTAATCCCGATTATATCCCAGATGATGCTTTACCAGATGTTGTTGCGTGTGAAACTAGTCAGCGTTCGCGCGGAAATTCACGTATGGATATTGTTCGCGAGGGCATTGCATATAGTTTGATGGGTGAATGAAATGACGTTTCCATGTTACTTGAAGTATTCACATTAATAGAAATTGTTATTTATTTTTAAATGCGTTTTTAGAAATTGTTATATATATATAAACAACATATTTATATATGACAAAATTACTTAAAAATATTAATATACAAAATTATAATTACATAATTATAATTTTGTATAATAATAATCTATTAATTTTGTATAAAATTAATCTATTAGTCAGTTTCAAATAATAATAATACATTTTATTGTTATGATTATTAATCTACAAAATTTAAAAAATAATTAATCTTTTAGTCATTTTATTGTTTTTTCATTAATTATTAATTATATTATATTATTATAATAAATGAAATTTGCAATATATATGTATATATATATATATATATATATATATATATATATATATATATATATATACCCTTTAAAGTAATTTCACAAGTTAAAAGCAATATGAAAAGTTTGGTAACCAAACACCCAAAACTGCTTTTTTTTCAACCTCCAACTCAACCACAGTTTTAACCAAACACTTCACTGCTTATTTTGCACCACAGTAAAAGTGCTTTTTTTGCAACTGCTTTTTTTCAACCGCAATCGCAATCGCAATCGCAATGCCAAACACACCCTTAATCACCTCTTGTTTGGCATTGGCGGGTTTTTTCTCTCATTCCCTCTCAAAAATTTTCAAAGCAATCCTTCAATTTGGTTTCCTTCATATTTGATCCTTGTTCTTTTAACTAGTATTTGTTTTAACTGATATAATTTATAATATAATTTTTTTTCAATTTCATCCTCTAATTTTTTATTAGTTTTGATTCGCATTCCTTGGATTTCTATTTGTTTTATTTGAGATAATTTTTAAATTGTTTTTTTTTTATATACAACCTAATCCCTCTTAAATTATTTCCCTATTAAATTTGATCCTTATTTTTTTATTGGTATTTTTTTTTATTTTACTAATATTTTAGATTGATATATGTTTTTTTATCATTCAATAATAGATTTGTTATGAATTGAGCTTCTTGATTGTATTTGGGTCTAGGATTTCATGGGTTTTGATTTTGGAATATAAATCTAATATGCTCATGAATTATTTTAAAGAGAAATAAATTATCTATTTTGTTATTTTAATAATATGTTTTTACATGTTTTTCTCGTATTACTTTTTATCACATATAATTATTGATTCATGATTTTTTATGTTTATAATCGAAACTTCCTTCCCAAATCATTATAAAGTTTTATTTAAAAAACAATGTTTATATATATATAAATCATGTTTTCATGAAAACAAAACATGAAAGGAAAGAGAGTTTTGGTTTAAGATATGCATTTTTCCTCCTTACTTCAAATGATTTAGATCTTAAAGAATATTTAGTTTAGCTTTTTTTCAAAAAAAAAAAACATTCTAATATAAAAGACATGTTTTTGCTAAAATAAAAAAATATAAGAATAACAAATGGAAAACTTACCTAATGATTTTTTTGTCATATTTTAAATCATTATCTTTTTTATAAATATCTATTTTAATTAATTGCAATAAAACTAAATAGGAAAATGGAATGCAGCTTTAGATTATCTTATTTTTTCGAGTTCAACGAGTTAAAATTTGAGGTGGAAGAAATGAGATTGTTGAATTTGTACTTAACCAGAAATAAATGTTTGGCCATCCAGATGATAGTAAGGTGGAAGACTTGTTGATATCGCTCTCCCTGGTGAGATGGATTGGCTAGAGAGGTGACTTTGCATGATTGTAAATATTTTTGCCTCTCGACTTCATGAAGAAATGCAAGTGATTGTGGAAATTTCCTTACTGGAGACCTACATTAAATCTGATATTTTTACTTAATTTGGGGTTGTAACTTGGCCTACGTTTTATACATCATCCCTGGCCAGATTGCTATTGCAAGTATCATCCATCAAATGATCATGGAATATGAACAATATATGTGAGTTTCTACCCAACGAACTAGGTGATGACTCCTCGACTCCCGACACCTCTTGCACTAGTGTGTGATAGAACGTATGAACAATATATGTGAAGTTTTACCCGACAAACTCGGATACGGCTCCTGGCACCTCATGCACTCATGTGTGTAAAACTGGTGTATAATATGCTATACCCAGATTGTTCTTTCATTGATGAATATTGTATACATATACAAGAGAATTGTTGTCCAACTAGGAAACAAATAGCCTAACTAGGAAAGGATAAATACAAGGCATTTACATTGAAAGTAAATCAATTACATAGAAGATCTTTCCTAATCTGTTCCTTAGAATCTGCTGTTTGATTTGCTTTCCAACACCCTCCCTTAAGTTGGAGAGTGAATATCAAGAACTCCCAACTTACCAAGCATAGACAGGAAGACATCTTTTCCCAAGGGTTTAGTGAACATATCTGCCAGCTGTTGTGAGGAAGGAATGAACCGCGTAGAGATTGAACCATCTTTTATTTTGTCCCTAATGAAATGGCAGTCCATTTCTATGTGGCGAGTCCTGTCATGGAAAACTGGATTTGCAGCTATGTGAAGTGCTGCTTTGTTATCGCAATGTAGAACTGAAGCTTCTGGATGTGTAAGATGCAGATCACATAACAGACTTCGTAACCAAGTGAGCTCGCAACATGTTCCCGTCATTGCTCTATATTCCGCCTCTGCAGAAGATAAGGAGACAGTCTTTTGTCTCTTAGTTCTCCAAGAAATTAACGAATCACCAAGAAACACACAATAACCACTCGTGGACCTTCTCGTCATAGGGCATCCTGCCCAATCGGAATCGCAATATGCACGCAATTTCAGTTTATTCTCAGCTGGAAAAAACAGACCTTGGCCTGGTGCATTCTTAAGGTATTTAAGGATTCTGAAAGCTGCTTCCATATGTGGAACTCGGGGTGCATGCATAAAACGACTAAGCACATGCACGGGATATGTGATATCAGGCCGTGTGATGGTGAGGTATATTAGGCGCCCCACCATCCTTCTGAATTGAGATGGGTCTTTGAGTAGTTTACCTGCATCCGAAAGTTTAGTGCCCTGTTCCATGGGAAATGCTACTGGTTTGGCTCCTAAATTGCCACTGTCTTTCAACATATCAAGGGCGTATTTCCTCTGGGAAATGTATATACCCTTTTTCGATCGGGAAAGCTCAATCCCTAAGAAATATTTAAGGTCTCCAAGGTCTTTTATCTTAAACCGTGACTGCAAAAACTGCTTGAGGGATGAAATTGCCTTTTGATCATTCCCAGTTATCACAATATCATCGACATAAATCAACAAGGCAGTGAATGATGTACCTTTCTTGCATGTAAAGAGAGAGTAGTCTGCCTTGGACTGGGTAAATCCAGCTGCTAGAACTGCTTCAGTGAATTTTGCAAACCATTGTCTGGACGCCTGTTTAAGTCCATAGAGTGACTTGTTGAGGCGACATACAAGATTCGGCCCCTGTCGCCGGAGACCGGGTGGGGGTGTCATGTAGATTTCTTCGGAGAGGTCCCCATGCAAAAATGCATTGTTGACGTCTAATTGACTGAGGGACCAGTTCTGAGCAGCTGCCACGGCAAGCAAACAACGGACGGTAATCATCTTGGCCGTGGGTGAGAAGGTGTCGTGATAGTCAATTCCCTCGGTTTGGGTGTACCCTTTGGCCACCAGCCGGGCTTTATGGCGGTCAATTGAACCGTCTGATCGGTACTTCAGTTTGTAGACCCATTTACAACCGATGGGTTTCTTGCCAGGAGGTAGGGAAGTCAGCGTCCATGTGTTATTGGCATTTAAAGCCTCAAGTTCAGAACACATAGCTTGCTTCCATTTGGGATCGGCATCAGCTTCTGCAAAACAAGTAGGTTCTATACTACTACTGACAGTGGCGATAAATGTGAGATGTGAAGGAGAGTAACGATGATAGGAAATAAAATTACAGAGGGGATAACGTGTACCTTTATGGAGGATTGGAGGCAAAGAAGACGATGATGTGGGTCTGGGCGTGAGGACGTGATTGAGGACATAATCGGTCTGCCAAACAGGTTTGCGTTTTGAGCGGTGTGAGACTCTGACAGGAGTTTGAGAAATTGGAAGAGAAGATGAAGGAGATGGTGACGTGGCCGAAGTGTCTGTAAAAGGGGGGGGTTGAATTGTGGTAATAGCTGTTGATGTGGATTCGGTTGGGTTTGGATTTGGAGAAGAGAGTGCAGGAGGAGGTGGGTTATCGGGTGAGATAATGGATGTGGGTTCGGGTTGGTGTGTGGGCTCGGCATTGTTTGTGGGCTCGGGCTGGTGTGTGGGTAGTGGCTGGTGTGTGGGCTCGGGTTGTTGTGTGGGCTCTGGCTGGTGTGTGGGCTCGGTTTGTTGTGTGGGCTCTGGCTGGTGTGTGGGGTTGGATTCGGGAGGTGGGAGGTCAGTGGGCTGGGTTGTATGGGTTGCATTTATGGGTTGGGTGTAATCGGCCATGTGTTGAGGAGATGATATGGATAATGGAGATGTGGTGGAATTGAAGAATGGAAATTGTTGCTCAAAAAAATGGACATCCCGATTAATGAAAATTTTGTTGGTAGAAAGGTCATACAATTTATAAGCTTTCTGTCCACTAGGGTATCCCAAAAAAATACTTTTGATGGCACGGGTATCAAATTTGGATTTTGGATGGTTATTAGTAGCAAAGGCAAGACATCCAAAGACTCTCATGTGTGTATATGAAGGTGGTTTTCCATATAATGCTTCAAAAGGGGATTTTTGGCCCAACAATTTTGTGGGGATTCTATTAATGATGTGAGCAGCGGTAAGTACCCCTTCTCCCCAAAAACGAAGAGGTAGGTGAGCTTGAAAAAGTAGAGCTCGTGCCATTTCAAGGAGATGACGATGTTTGCGTTCCACGACCCCATTTTGTTGGGGGGTGTAAACACAAGTTCGTTGGTAAATGACACCATGATCTAAAAAGAATTGGCGAAGTGAAAAAAATTCTCCGCCATTATCCACACGGATTTGTTTGATTTTTGTGTGGAATTGTGTGTGAGCATAAGCAAAGAAAGATCGAATGTGCTCTTGTGTGTCACTTTTATGGTGCATGAGAAAAATCCATGTAAATCTTGTGAAATCATCTACCACGGTAAGAAAATAATGTGCTCCAGATAAAGATGCTATTTTATGTGGTCCCCAAATATCGCAATGAATGAGTTCAAAAGGATGCGAAGATGTGATGGAGCTATTAATAAAAGGAATTCTTGTTTGCTTGGCCAATGGGCAAATGTCACAAACATTATTGGAAAAAGAAGGAAATTTGAGCAATGTTTTCGACAAAAAATTTAAACGGGTTGAAGATAAATGACCCAAACGACAATGCCATAAGTTCGCAGAATTGAAAGCCAAATAGCAAGATGGACCGGTTTGTTTTGGGGAAGAATTTGAAGCAAGTGCCGCCAAATAGTATAGGCCTCCTCGTTGTCTACCCACACCAATCGTCCTCCTCGTAACCAAATCCTGTAAAATACACCAATGTGGAAAAAAAGTTATCGAACAAGTTAAATCCTCTGTAATTTTACTTACCGACATCAAGTCAACTTTGAATGTGGGAACTCCCAACACATCTTTTAGAAATAAATAGGAGTTTATCGGTAAAGTGCCAGTAGCAGTAATAGAAGCTTGTTCTCCACTTGGTAGTGTTACAGGAGGCATATCACACTGTTTTATATTTGTGAGCAAATGAGGAGAAGACGTGATATGGTCTGTTGCTCCACTGTCAATTATCCAGTCAAGTTCAGGGGAATCATGAGACAAACCTGAATTGGGGAAAGATTCATGGGCATCAGTTCGTGGGATGTCTTTGTCTTTCAAGACTGAACATATCTGCTTGTACTGCTGATTGGTGAGGTTGGGCATCACTGTTTTCACTTCATGAAAACTAGGATTTGTGTCAACTGAAGTTGCATCAACAAGGTTGGCATCAACGTGATTTGCAGAAATAAATTTTCTGCGTGCTCCTCCTCCAGGCAGTCTGCTATTACCTCCCGATTTGTGCAATTTATGCCATGAAGGGTATCCATGCAGCTTCCAACAGGTATCAATCACGTGATTTGTGTCTCCACAATGAGAGCAAAGTACTGATTTTGTATTGGGCATTGAAGGATTAGAGTGATTATACCTGGGTTGTTGGTGAAATCTGTTATTCAACCGGGGCTGCTGGTTGGAACGCACAATCATAGCTGCACTCCCACTTTCAATTATCCTTCCAGAACCCAATTCTCTTTGCTTTTCTTCTTGCGAAACCAATGCATATGCCCTGCGAAGAGTGGGTAATGGATTCATGAGCAATATTTGTCCTCTTACCGCACTATAGGACTCATTCAATCCCATGAGGAATTGCAGCAGACCATTACGCTCCTCTCGCTCATGGTGCTTCTTCATGGCGCCGCAAGAGCATGTGGGTAAGTCATTGTAGGAAGCCAACTCGTCCCACAGACCCTTGATTTTGGTGAAATAGCAAGCCACAGACATGTGCCCTTGAGTAAGGGAAGTGATCTCTCGGTGGAGTTGAAAAATTCTTGGTGCGTTGCTTTGAGAAAATCGTTCCTTCAAGTCCTCCCAAATTTCGTGTGCAGTTGTTGAGTAGATAACACTGTCGGCAATTTCAGGTTGAACGGAATTGAGGATCCATGATAGCACCATATCATTACATTGCAGCCAGTGGGAATATTGATCTGGGTTTTCTGATGCAGAGGGTATTTTGACAGTACCTTCGATAAAACCCAGCTTATTTTTAGCACCAAGAGATAAGCGAATTGATCGGCACCATGTTGTGTAATTATCCCCGTTAAGGAGTTTGGGAACAAGTACCATGCCTGGATGGTCACTGTGATGAACAAAGAAGGGGTTGTTGGCGTCATGTGTGCCACTGGAAGAGCCACCTTCTTTCCTTGTGATTGCAGACGTGTTCTGCTCTTCGTCTCCCATTGAACAAAAGGAGATATGGATGTTTTTGAGATGAAAAAAGTTGAAACAGGGATTTAGGATTTTCCCCGCTCTGATACCATGTAAAACTGGTGTATAATATGCTATACCCAGATTGTTCTTTCATTGATGAATATTGTATACATATACAAGAGAATTGTTGTCCAACTAGGAAACAAATAGCCTAACTAGGAAAGGATAAATACAAGGCATTTACATTGAAAGTAAATCAATTACATAGAAGATCTTTCCTAATCTGTTCCTTAGAATCTGCTGTTTGATTTGCTTTCCAACAATGTGTGACAGAACATATGATAGCTAGGTTCTGTTTTTGAGTCACATAGATTGGAACCTTATTTTAAATTATTTTTTTAGATGTGTTTAGGTTATTTTCATGTGCTAATGTTAAAAATAATTTTTAAAAAATAAAAAAAATATTATTTTAACATATTTCTGAACAAAAATAATTTTAACAAAACTGACTAAGAATGCATATTTCCCAGCTATCATCCATCAAGTGATGCTAACGTAATTGAAGCATTAACTTTTTGACTAGAAAAAATGGCTATGCACTTTCCATCAATATTGACTGACTGGGCATCCCTGGGACACGGCGTTTTTTCCGAATCCCTCAAAGCACACGGCGTTTTGATTTTCCATCAACACTGTTTATCCCAGCGTTGACGAGCACCAGTGCCAAAAGTCATGTGCCATTAATCAAAGAGAAAATACAAGCATATATCTAGCCAAGACTACCTTTTTTTTTCAATATTGAAAACACTCCTAATTTATGACCTGTATTGTGGCCTATCCAGATTTATTTTGAAGTTTTTATTTATTTAATTATATAATATTTTTTTTATAAGTTGCTGAAATAAGAAATTCAGGATCAACATCTAATTAACATATAACTTACCTGTTATAACAGGTTAATGTTATTAGTTTAAATCATAATAGAAAACTTTGAATAATTAATTAATCAATTTACATAAAAATGATAATTCATTTGTTTCAGTTTAATTATAGCTTTTTAAAATAGCTTTCGATTTTTCAGTAAATTATAAACATGGAACCGCCCATAAATTATGCACTATAAGGATCGCTTGCATCCATCATAATATGCATCCTCCAATTAATCCTAGCAATGATCAAGTTGCAATTTTTTCAGTGGCTAAGACTAATTTTAACATTTCAAGAAACAACAGGGATCAAACTATATGAAGTCAACACGAACTTTACCATATTTTAAGACATCATGAAATTCTAAAGGTTTACGTATTTTCAATTTTACATTACTATTTGCATATTATTTGATTTTTATAGTTTTTTAATTTTATATATTATTTCCAAGCTTCATTTTTACGATTATCACTTTCTCATTTTTAGAGAAGAGAGAGAAAATAATGTTAAAAAAATAGAAAGGAGGGAGAAAGTGGTTGAATATCGAAATGATAATTTAGGCTGGATTGTTAACCTTCTTAATTTATCATTTGTAATCCACGGTTATTTTAAAATTTATTTTTTTATTTAATTATACAATATAAAAATAACTATTCACATCATGAATGTAAGCAAATAAAATTATGGATCAAAATTATTTTTTCCCCATCAAAATTGTCACCTTTTTATTCATGCAATTTTCTTTTTCGAGAATAAAAATAAGAAAAAATATTTAGAAAAACTATATATATATACACATATATGTATGTATGTATGTATGTATAATAAAAGGTAGCTATAATTAGGAAAAAATGTATCTCTTCAATTTAAACTCCATTTCCCTAACAATGCATATATTTATTATTTTAAAGAAGTTTTGTTATAAACTAAAAACATTATTCTTAAATAAATATTTATCATGATCTAAAAATTATTTTTTAATAAAAAAAAATTAGAATAACATCTCAATATTTTGTATGTAATTGAAAGAAAAAACAAATTAACTAATGCGATAAACTATTGTGAAAAATATATTAAAAATAGAATTTTTATTTTTGAATATTCATGAATATATTGTTTATTAGTTTTTTTCTCATATTAGGAAAAAGAAAAAAATAAGTCTTGTTTTTAGTGTGTTAATTTTGTTCTCTATTGTTTCAATTTTTTTAGATTGATACAATAAAATTCTATTTTGTTAAATTAAACATCTATTTAATATCAAGGTATATTTTTTTTACTTTGCAAATAATATTTACATCACAAACCAAGACCACAAACTATTAGGCTTAAAACCAAGTGAACATGATATGGAAGGATAAAATTGTAAAGAAATAGTTTGGTAATCAAAATGAATACTTTTTCAAGGATCAAGAAAAAAAATGGACCAAAATCAAGAGCACAATAAAAGTTCACAGTACTCTTGTGTCTAGCGCTATAATAAAAAAAATCTTTCTTTTATCATTATTTTTATAAATAATTATTACCTTAATGTAATATATGAATATTATACAATATTTTAATCTCATTTTTACTAATTTTAACACTATTCCACATATTGTCACTGTCATCATGTCATTCAAACAGTGTTTTTCATCAACGTATTCATATTAGATTTTAACTCCATTATAATATCTTTCCTCATTGAGCATTCCGTATACTACATACCGATCGAGACCTATCACACGTACTAATAAAAATGAGTTCATCATAACCAACTAGTAGGTGGTCCAAGGATAAGAGCTCGAGGTTAAGGGGTTTGCTCCCTCTGTGGTCTCAGGTTTATGCCTTGTGGTTGCTAATATGATGGTCATTGGAGGCTTACATGGTCGTTAACTTCGACTCTATTGGGATTAGTTAAGGTGCATGCAAGCTAGCCTAGACACCCACGTTAATAATAAAAAAAATTAGTTCATCATGCTTGCACAAGTGTATTTCTTTTATAAAAAAAAGAGTTTGATATAGTAAAGTTATATACCTTTGTTTGATATTTAAATAGTATACTAGATTTTTTTTTCTCAACAAAACTCTAAATGTTTTTGCAATCAAATCATTTGAGATTTTTTCAAAAAGATTTTTTATATATGGAATAGATAGTTTTGTGTCTTGATTTTTTTTGTGTTTTTTATAAAAATTCTTTTTCTTAAGGGGTTTGCTCCCTCTGTGATCTCAGGTTCATGCCTTGTGATTGCTAATATGATGGTCATTGGAGGCTTACATAGTCGTTAACTTCGACTCTATTGGGATTAGTTAAGGTGCGCGCAAGCTAGCCTAGACACCCACATTAATAATACAAAAAATTAGTTCATCATGCTTGCACAAGTGTATTTCTTTTATAAAAAAAATAGTTTGAGATAGTAAAGTTATATACCTTTGTTTGATATTTAAATAGAATACTAGATTTTTTTCCCCAACAAAACTCTAAATGTTTTTGCAATCAAATCATCTGAGATTTTTTCAAAAAGATTTTTTATATATGGAATAGATAGTTTTGTGTCTTGATTTTTTTTGTGTTTTTTTATAAAAAAATCTTTTTCTTAGCCTCGTTACATATTTTATAGGCTTAATTTAATGTAAGTAATCTATTTATACAAAGTCTGTTAAATTTCATAATAACCCACATTCAGTGCAATTCTATAAATGCAAGATGACTCCTTATGACAGGAGTAATGTTCACAATAATCATTAAAATGGAAGCACATGAATTATTACATAATAATTAACCTCACATTAAAATGTGGTAAATGAAAACTTCTGCTTGTAAAAAAAAAAAGAAAAATTACAAACACATGAATTTAAAAAGAAAAAAGAAGCAGCTAACACCAGCCTGGAAGATGATCTCCTTTTCTTGGCAGCTACCATTATAGACCTAGCTAGTCAACAAAGCAAGTTAATTAGCTAAACTTGAGATGGATTATGGAATAAAACAATTGCGCTAAAAGCATTATCAAAACTTACCTTCTCACACCTCCTTGAATAGCTAGTGTCGTCTTCCACCATTTCTGGGAGCATTCTTCCTTCTAAGCCTTTTTGTATTTTGATGCCCACCACGTTCAACCATCTTCACAAACCATGCAGGTTTTCTTGTTCTAAACACAACGTATCCCATGGAGACTCCAAATACAAATCCACATCCATAACCCATTGCTACAGCTTTCCATCCAAATCCCTCTTCAAACATTGAATCTTCTCTCTTGAAGTTTGATGGTGGAGGTTGCTGCCCCTCACCATTGTTGCATTTTACTTTCAAGGGAAGTCCGCATAATTTCAAGTTCCCCTCGTATGAACCATGTTCAAATGTGTTGAACTGTTTTCCTTGAGGTATGGATCCCTCAAGTTGGTTATACGAAAGGTTCAGGACCTGAAGGAATGTTAAATCTACCAATTGCTGGGGAATCCTTCCAGCAAGCATATTTGAAGAGAGATCCAGCGATTCCAGATTAGTTAAATTTCCCAATGATGGCTGGATATAACCGATGAGGCTGTTGTGAGAAAGGTTGAGCTGTATCAGAGACTTGAGCTTCCCGAGGGACTCTGGATAAATCAAGTATTGTGAGGGCAATTTGAATTTTTGTAAACTCAATTTGCAAACCTTTCCATGTCATTGTAACAGAATAAACATAAGAAGTAGAAACATTCTCTGCCTTCATGTAATCCATATCCTGATCAACACTCATCATGGCTTTGAAGTTGTTTAAATACTCTGTTGGCAAAGGACCACTCAAGCTGTTGTTGGAGAGGTCAAAAATCTTGAGTTTAGAAAAAGAGTCATTGGCAGTTGGACCCTTCAAAGAACCATGGAGTTTATTGGACCTTAGAATAATAACCCCCAAGTTTGGAAGCTTTTCTAAAAAAGAAGGGAATGTGTCATCTATCATGTTGTTGCCGAGGTCCAGAAATTCTAAATTCACACAATTGATGACAGATGGTGGTATCACCCCTTTCAGTTGGTTGCCATTGAAGTCGAGATATATCAAATTGTTCCCCTCTGAATACACTGAAGGGATATTTCCTTGGAAATTGTTGACACCAAGATTCAACACTGAGAGGTTATCACTGAAGTTTCCCAAGCATTGTGGGATGAATCCGCTAAAGCTATTGTTGGACAAGTCTAGAATTTCTAGGAACTTCAGCTTGCAAATGGCAGAAGAGATGTTCCCGGTCAGTTTATCATTGGAGGAAAGCATAAGAACTGTCAAATTTTCAAGCTTGAAAACTGAAGGTGGAATCTGGCCGTACAACTTGTTATGACTGAAATCGATGTATTCTAATGAATTAGAAAGGAAAGGACTTATACGGCCACTGAAATGGTTATTGTGAAGAGAAAGAAACTGCAAAGAAGGCATAGAAAACAAGGAGGATGGGATTGTTCCACCGAGAAAGTTATGAGATAAGTCGAGATTAGCTAATCGTGAAAGCCTACTTATTTGTGATGGGATGGGTCCTATCAGTTGATTATCAGATAAGAGGAGTATGTTCAGACCTGAAAGCCTATTTATTTGAGAAGGGAGGCCTATCAATCTATTGTTCGAGAGGTCCAACCAATAGAGTTGTGTGAGGTTAAACAAACTATTTGGAATTTTACCACTAAAATTATTGAAAGAAAGTTTTAAGGATTCTAGCTTCTCAAGGCTTCCAAGTGAGGATGAAATCTGACCATCAAATCTGTTATTTGAGAGGTCCAACGAAGTGAGTTGTGTGAGGTTTCCAAGTGAGGATGAGATCTGACCATAAAACTTGTTATTTGAGAGGTCCAACGAAGTGAGTTGTGTGAGGTTTCCAAGTGAGGATGAGATCTGACCATAAAACTTGTTATTTAAGAGGTTCAACCGAGTGAGTTGTGTGAGGTTAAATAAACTATTTGGAATTTCACCAGTAAAATTATTGAAAGAAAGGTCTAAGAAATTTAGCGTCTCAAGACTTCCAAGTGAGGATGAGATCTGACCATCAAATATGTTATATGAGAGGCCTAACTCAATGAGTTGTGTGAGGTTAGAAAACTGATTCAGAATTTGGCCGGTAAATTTATTGCCTGAGAGACGCAAGTTGCTGAGCTGCTTCAGGTTTCCAAGTGAGAATGGGAGATGACCCTGAAAACTGTTGACTGAGAGGTCCAACCACGCCAATCGCGTATGGTTAGCAAAATCGTCAGGCATTGGACCAATAAAATGATTGAATGAAAGATCCAAGTACTCGAGTTGCTTGAGTTTTCCCAACGAGAAAGGGAGTTCCCCTCGCAATCCACAGTCCCCGAGCTGGAGAGATGTCAAAGAAGAAGACAAGTTCATGAAGGAACTGGGTACCACCAAAGACATGTTCACTTCATTCAAGTTGAGCTCTCTTAGCTGGGTAAGGTTGTGAGCCAGCTTGTTGAAAGAAATCGGTTCCAGCATCAGGTTGTAGTTAGAGAGATCAAGTGACGCCAATCTGGATAAATGGGAGATTTCTGGGGGGACTTGGCCTGTAAAATTCGATGAATGTAGATTTAAATGCGTCGAATGCAAGAGCTGACCGAAGGAAGATGAAATGACAGAACCATTGAAGTCATTAAAAGAGAGATCGAGCTTCTGAAGATGATGAAGGAAGAAGAGAGTGTTGTTAGAATGGAGGGTGCCATAAAGCATGCTGCAACCAAGGTCTAGGCCAATTACATGGCCAGTTTTCATGTTGCATGTCACGCCATCCCAAGAGCAGCAATCTGTACCCTCTCTCCATAGCACTCTTTTGGGTTTTTCATAACATTCAAATTTAGATGTAGAAGAAGACATCATGGGAAAGGAGTTTTTGAATTGAAGCAAAGCCAGGCTCTGGTCAGCGGGGCATAATAGTACTGGAGAGGAGAAATTGGAAGAAGAAAGAGAAGGTTGGAAGTGCGAATGGAAGAAAAGGAAGCAGAGAATTTGAGAGAGCAATAACACAGATCCCATCATTCCGTGTATAAGTGCTCTCTTAAAATGTAGTCTATATATAGACGAGAAGTTACCCCTGTTAACAGACAAAAAAACATTGACTGTAAGGGGTATTTTTTTATTTTTCGCATGGTTGATGAACAATAAAATAATCATCATACCCTTCAATAAAACAAAAACTTAGAGTTGTCGGTGATGGTATTTTTGATTTTTCAAGTTTTTATAAATAATTAAAATACTAATGTGCCCTCCGAAAAGACAAAAGCAAAGTGTTTGAAGTAAATGGTTTTATCTAATTTTAGATTTTTCAATTTTGTTTTTGCATAAACTGTTGTCATGTCTGCCTACAGATATTTGTCTTTTGTCCGCGCCATACAGACGATGCGTGCAACGTCGTTCGCTGGTGAAAAATGTTCATCCGCCATCTCATTGGATGCGTCGCCATGGCCTCTTCCACATGGTGGTGCGCTTGTCGTCTCAAGGAAACAAAAAATTTGCCGGTGGTCGGTTGATTGTTTTTTCCCTCTTTTCTCTCTCTTGCAGCTAAAGATGCATGACAATCCTGTTTTGTTTATGGTTTTTTCATTTCAGTCCTTGGTTTTTTTATTTTTTTTTAATATTTTAGAGAATATAGTCTGTCTGTGGCGGATCACATGAAAATTGCCTAGTGTGTGTATATATATATTATATTAGCACAGTGAAGAGATCTTTGATTTTTAATATGTTTCGATTTTTTTTTATTTGTTTGCTAATCAAAATTAATTTTGTTGGGTGAAGCTTCCAAGTATAAAGCAGCTTCAAAACAGTTTCGTGGAAGGATTGGTGATGTAGGCCCAGATGGTTTATTTGTTCTTTTGTGTATTACCAGTGCACATGATACAAGTTTATTAATTTCATCACCCTAACTTAGACGGATAATGAACATAAGACTTTTGTTTTACTTGTGCTTAAGAGATACTTATAGTATATTGAGTATCAATAGGTTCTCAAGTTGGTTTATAATTTTTAATTATAGGTCGATAACAATAGTATAGGGTTTTTTATGAAATAAGAAAACTCTAACAGTTGACGACGACCACCTTGTTGAACACTTCATTTTTTTTCCACATGGAAACTAATGCCTGACCCATAAGCTTTATGAGTGACTGGACATTGGTTGCCAAAGACCCATCAAGTGATGGTGATGCCATGGAATTGTAGACATTGGAAAAGTCTGAATTGGGGACCTCAAGAAGACCTGCTGCATTTAATTTCCAGGATGGAGATCAATAAGACTTTGAAAGAAATTTTATATTTTACAGGATGGATGGAGAGATCTTTCATGTGTATCTCGCTGTAACCAGGGCCACCTCAATTATGACGACTTTAAAAAGTTTTGACATATTTATTTATTTATTATTATTATTACTATTATTTTAGTTCTTCAAGTGACAGTGTACATCTTCTATATTTGTAAAATCAGTGATATTTAATTATCAAATAGATTGTATTTTAGGTGTTTTCACACTATATTTCTCTCATTTTTACTTTTTTGTTACAAAAAATAAGAGACATGACATTATATTAATAATGAAATTTAAAACTCCTATATATATATATATATATATATCCCTCCTAAATAATATAAGATATATTATTTTAGAATAGTTTTATAAATTTATTTGTAATCCTCTGCATTAATTACATTATAGTCTATAATTTTTAAAATTGATTTACAATCAAATCAAACTTGATTAATCATCCCATTTTAATTTCTTACTAATGATTTTTTTATGTGTGTGACCTATTAGGTTGTCTAATGAGTTGATCCAAATATAAATTATAATCCTAAATAAAATATGGTTATAGTCCTGGAAATTAAATTTGTAGGACATGTTATATTATCAAGATCTTTCATGCGTATCTCGCTGTAACCAGGGCGAGAGAAAGATGAGATTAAAATATTGTATAATACTTATATATTACATTAAGGTAATAATTATTAATAATAATGAGAAAGAGAAGGATTTTTTTTATTGTAGCACTAGACACGAGTACTATGAACTTCTATTGTGCTCTTGATTTTGGTCTCTCTTTTTTTCTTGATCCTTGAAAAAGTATTCAATTTGATTACCAAACTATTTCTTTACAATTTTATCATTCCATATCATGTTCACTTGGTTTTAAGCCTAATAGTTTGTGGTCTTGGTTTGTAAAGTAAATAGTATTTGCAAAGTAAAAAAAAATACCTTGATATTAAATTGATGTTTAATTTCACAAAATTGAATTTTATTGTATCAATCTAAAAAAATTGAAACAGTAGAGAACAAAATTATCACACTAAAAAAACAAAACTTCTTTTCTTTTTCCTAATATGAGAAAAAACTAATAAACAATATATTCATGAATATTCAACAAAAATAAAAATTCTATTTTTAATATATTTTTTTCTCATTTGTTTTTGAAATTAAATGTCTATTATGTATTTTTATATTTTTGTATTTTTATATAATTTCATAAATTTAATTATTTTATATTTTCTCATATTGATACGTAAAAATGATCAAAATATAATTTCTCAAATGAAACTTTATTTCATGATAATAATAATACTTTTCTTAAAAAGTATTTCGCATAAAAGTATGTATTTGTACCAAGTTTAAACATTTGGCTCCATATTTTATTTGTTGTCATATATGGAAGATCTATTAATTAACAAAACAATTTTTCTCATAAAAAAAAAGTTCTCATCAACATATAAAGAGATGTGTGTATACGATTTCCGATTAATATATATATATATATATATATATATATATAGTTTTTCTAAATATGTTTTCTTATTTTTATTCTCCAAAAAGAAAATTACATGAATAAAAAAGTGACAATTTTTTGATGGGGGAAAAATAATTTTGATCCATAATTTAATTTGCTTACATTCATCATGTGAATATTTATTTTTATTATTATATAATTAAATAAAAAAAAATAAACGTGGATAGACCACATTACAAATGATAAATTAAGAAGGTTAACAAGCCAGCCTAAATTGTCATTTCAATATTCAATCCCTCCTTTCTATTTTTTTTTCACATTACTTTCTCTCTTGTATCTAAGAAGTGAGAGAGTAATAATGGTAAAAATGAAGATTGGAAATAATATATAAAATTAAAAACTATAAAAATCAAATAATATGCAAACCGAGACTTGTAGGGGTTAATTTGTTTTCCATGTGATTGTTTTTGAAGGACCATCTTACAATATTAATTTTGTGGCTATATTAATTTGACTAAAATTGATTTTTCTAAATAATAATGTAAAATTGGTCTTAGCCACTGAAAAAATTGCAACTTGATCCTTGCTAGGATTAATTGGAGGATGCATATTATGATGGATGCGAACCATCCTTATAGTGTATAATTTATGGGTGGTTCCATGTTTTTAATTTACTAAAAAACGAAAGCTATTTTAAAAAGTTATAATTAAATTGAAACAAATTATCATTTTTAAATTAAGAAGCTAGTCATGTAAATTGATTAATTAATTATTCAAAGTTTTCTATTATTATTTAAATCAATAACATTATCCTGTTATAACAGGTAAGTTAAGTTAATTAGATATTGATAATGAATTTCTTATTTCAGTACCTTATAAAAAAATATTATATAATTAAATAAAAAAAGGTAGTCTTGGCTAGATATATGCTTGTATTTTCTCTTTGATTAATGGCACGTCACTTTTGGCGCTGGTGCTCTTAAACGCTGGGATTAACAGTGTTGATGGAAAATCAAAACACCGTGTCCCAGGGATGCCCAGTCAGTCAATATTGATGGAAAATGCATAGCCATTTTTTCCAGTTAAAAAGTTAATGCTTCAATTCCGTTAGCATCACTTGATGGATTATAGCTGGGAAATTAGCATTCTCCACTAGTTTACTTGTGTCTAAGAAATTAGCCATTTTTTAAGGTTGTTTTTTAAAGTGATTTTTATTTAGAAATATATTAAAATGATATTCTTTTTTATGTTTTAAAAATTATTTTTGATATTAGCATATGAAAATGATCTAAAAAAAATTAAATAAAAAATTTTCATGCATCACCCAGCTACAATTTGTCGATGATCACCCATCAACTGATGGTGATGCCATGAAATTTCCACATCGGAGAAGTCTGAATTGGCGACCCTAAGACCTGCTGCATTTAATTTTTAATTATAGGTCGATAACAACAGTATAGAAAAATCTAACCGTTGATATTAAGATGACGAAGACCAACTTGTAGGACACTTTATTTTTTTTACAGATGGAAATTAATGCCTGACCCATAAGCTTTATGATTGTATGATTATGTTTACAGTGTAAATCTTTTGCTTACAAAATTAATAAAGGTTAAGATATTTTCCTATATTTGTTGTGTGCTTTAAGATTATTAATTTGTATTGGTTTATTTGCTTATGACAAGGCAATTATGGGATATTTTTGGGCGAGTGAAACACATAAATGTAAAAAAGGAGGAAAGATTTAGTATAGTCGAAATTAGAATATCGCAAAGGGCTGAATTTTTAGGTTAAAATTTTAATTCTATGACATATACTTTTATATCAATCAATGAAAATCCCTTAAAGATAGAGAAAACACATTCAATAGTCAAAATATTAGATGTGTTTTAATTTTCTTAAAAGACACTAAAAAAGAAAAAATATTAAATAATTAAATAAAAAAAAGGGTAGTCTAGGCTAGATATATGCTTGTATTTTCTCTTTGATTAAGGGCACATAACTTTTGGTACCGGTGCTTGTCAACGCTGGGATTAACCGTGTTGATGGAAAATCAAAACGCCATGTGCTTTGAGGGATTCAGAAAATCAAAACACCGTGTCCCAGGGATGCCCAGGCAGTCAATATTAATGGAAAATCAAAACACCGTTGATGCAAATCAGCAGGAGATACATGCAGAACATTATCAGGAGGATACGATTGGGGCAGAACACATGACAAAAATGGATACAATTGTCACATGATCACAGCTGCTACAATTTAGTACCTTACCGTTGCAAGAAGACAGATATGGATACATTTACAACATCAACACAGGATGCGATTAAGCCTTGGAATTCTACCGTTACAAGAAGTCTGCATTTAGTTAATTTCTTTAATTATTGGATTGCTTTATTTATCTGAATTTATTTAAATTTCCTAATTTGTTGCTTTCCTAGTTAAGTTTGGATTGTCATTCCTATTTAAGGAGAAGAATGTAACAGTGAAAGACACTTCAGAATTTTATCCTTTGATTGAATAAATTTCAATTTGATTTTTTTGGAGAGATTCCAATACAATTGCAGCGAGATTTTGCACCAGCCTAATTGCAATTCTTTGTGACTTTGAACCTACAATTCACGGCACCAACCGTGTCCCAGGGATGCCCAGTCAGTCAATATTGAAGGAAAGTGCATAGCCATTTTTTCCAGTCAAAAAGTTAATGCTTCAGTTACGTTAGCATCTCTTGATGGATGATAGCTGGGAAATTAGCATTCTCCATCAGTTTACTTGTGTTTGAGAATGTTGTTAAGGTTATTTTTTAAAGTGATTTTTATATAGAAATGTATTAAAATGATATTTTTTTATTTTTTTAAAATATTTTTGATATCAACATATAAAAATGATCTAAAAAAATTAAAATAAAAAATTTTCATTTTTTTTCAATAAAAACTTTTGAAATACAATGTCAAAAAAAATAAGAGACGCAAATACAAAACTTAGCTATCATATGTTCTGTCGCAAGAGGTGTTGATGGAAAATCAAAACACCGTGTCCCAGGGATGCCCAGTCAGTCAATATAATATTGATGGAAAATGCATAGCCATTTTTTCCAGTCAAAAAGTTAATGCTTCAGTTACGTTAGCATCACTTGATGGATGATAGCTGGGAAATTAGCATTCTCCATCAGTTTACTTGTGTTTTTTCCAGTCAAAAAGTTAATGCTTCAGTTACGTTAGCATAACTTGATGGATGATAGCTGGGAAAAAAGCATTCTCCACCAGTTTATCTTTTGAGAATGTTGTTAATTTTTTTTTAAGTGTTTTTTTGTTTAGAAATGTATTAAAATGATATTTTTTTATTTTTTAAAAAATCATTTTTGACATAAACATATGAAAATAACCTAAGAACACCAAAAAAAATTTAATGTAAAATATAAAATAAAAATAAAAATTTTCAACTTTTTTTCAATAAAAGCTTTTGAAACGCAAATATCAAATAGGTTTCAATCTATGTGACTCAAATACAGAACCTAGTTATCATATGTTCTATCACATCCGAGTACAAGAGGTGCTGGGAGTCAAGGAGTCATTACCTAGTTGGTTGGGTAGAAACTCACATATATTGTTCATACACTCTGTCACATCCGAGTGCAAGAGGTGCCGGGAGTCGAGGAGTCGTCACCTAGTTCTTGTCGGGTAGAAACTCACATATATTGTTCATATTCCATGATCATTTGGTGGATGATACTTGCAATAGCAATCTTCTAAACACAAACTGGCCGGGGACGATGTATAGAACGTAGGCCAAGTTACAACCCCAAATTAAGACTGCTCCACTCTACATAACGAAGCAAACACATCACAATTTTTTTATTTTTTATTTTTAGTAAAGGCTAAAAAATAAATGATTTACTTGTAAGGAACAAGTTTAATGAAAAAGACACTTGTATAGCTTGGAAAAGAATTCTATAAGAAACTATTGTTTTCCGCAAACACTAGGTATGCTTCTACTTCTTATTATTATAGTTAAAATCTCTGATTTTTTGAAATTTTCATAAACTAAGAATCTTTGTTTTTATTGAATTTATATGTGTGTCGTATTTTTTTTTTCTATTACTCTATCGGTTGATATTTTTTTATAGCATTATTTGATTTAAGTTGACTAATGTTTTGTTCTGTATTAGCTGTATACGAGATTACTTGACTGCGTGCTGCGCTAACTTTTTTTCTATGTAGAATACCGATTGATTTGTGGATGTCGTAATTGGTTACCTTAATATTTAATTAGTAAAATTATAAAAGATAAAATCTGTTATAAATGAGTTTTTTTTTCACCTAAAAGGAACATTGTAATTGAAACACATGGGAAGTGACTCGTATATTTTTTCATTGTAGATAGCTTGGACAAATTTGTCTACCCATTTAGTTTATGTGTTGCCTCGTATTTTTTTTTTGTTTATGTAATATTAGATCTGAAATAATATACATAAAAATATTGTAAAAGTAATTTTTTAACCAAAACAATCTAAAATAAGAATTAATTTTTTCTAAGAAATACTACCTAAACAAAAGAGGAAATAATTAGAATTAAAAACCAAAATTAAGAGCATATGTATATAAACATTGACAAAAATATGGACTATTTAGAAACATATCTAAAAAATAAAGGAATTAAAATAAATAATTAAAAGTATATGGGCTGAAATGAAAATAAAATATGTAAATAATTTAAACCGAAGGATTAAATTTAAAAAATTAAAAGTGTTGTAAGGAAAAAATAAATAATTCTTTTATTTCTTGATTTAGTTTTGGTCCCTTTATTTTTTCAGTAATTTTGGTATAATTCTAAATAATTTGTTTGTATTTATGTATCTATACTCTTAGTTTTGACTTTTAATTTTTATTAGAATTTAGCTTTGTACTAAATATAACTTTGGTTAAAAAATAGAGTAACTTCACATTTAGTGGTGTGAAATGAAAGTATAACCATCTCTTATGCATGTATAGTTAATCTAAACTTGTTAGTTATTTGTTATACTTTTAAGGTGTTAATATTAAACAAATATCACAATATATAATAATTTTTAAGAGAACAAACCTTAAAAATAATATTTCTCATTATTTTAAATGTATTATTTATAATAAAATGAATATATTAGAAAACTAAATAATTGAAAGTCTTGTAGATTGATTATTTTGCTATGATGTATAGCATTATTTAAAAAATCAAGAACCATTAATATTTTTTAACGTGTTATAAAATTTGGTGTTTGTCTGCAGTGAAGCGCAGGGCAAGTAAATCATATATTTTTTATTTGTAAATAATTTGACCAAATTTTTCACCTGTTTTGTCTATGTGTAGTTTTATATCATATAATATTAGATTTGAAATATCATACATAAAAAAGTTGCAGAAGTCATTTTTTCACAAAACAACATCGATTAATGAATTATCTTGATTATTATCCTTATTGTTATTATCATGATTGTTAAATTGTCACATTTATTAGAGATGTTATTGTAACAATTATTATAAATAATTAATATTCTAATTATTACTATTAATATTATCGCTAACACTATCATTATCGTTATAAAAAGAATTTTTTATTATTATTTTCCAAGATTTATTCTTCATATTATTATGTTTGAAGTATTTAAGAATACTAACATTAAACTAATTAGAGATTTACAAAAAAAAACTTGCTCCAATTTGGAGTGCAATTGACTCGTATATTTTTTCATTGTAGATAATTTGCTCCAATTTCTTAACCCGTTTGTCTATGTGTGATTTCATATATTTGTTTTGTGTATGTGATATAAGATATGATATATAATACATAAAAAAGCCAAAAAGTCGACCTTTAAGAAAAATAACATCAATTGATAAATTATTTCGATTATTATTGTCATTGTTATTATCATAATTGTTAAATTATCACAATTATTATAGCTGTCATTATAGATATTATTATAAATAATTCATATTCTAATTATTATTTCTTATACTATCGATGACACCATAATTATTTTTAGAAAAAGAAATTAAATAATTTTTTTATTTTATAAGATTTATTCCTCATATTATTATATTAAAAGTATTTCAGAATACTAATATTAATATTTTTATTTCAAAAAAACCTAGGTCATTTATTTATATTGTCGCGACGGCGATTTTTTTACGTGCTTCGCGCCCCGCCATCCCCCAGATTTGGGGGATACAACGGCACGCGGTGAAAATGGAGGGGTGTTATAGTCATAAAAATTACGACTATAATTATTAGGAGTCGCCACCTAGTATTACGGTCATTAGGAACCTATTGGTCTGCGAGAGTCTTGGGTAAGGATACTTGTTGTGCAAGGGGAAGACGCATCACCCCCAGTGCACCCTACCTAAGGTAAGCTGCGTGTTTGATTGCTCTTCTAAGTTAAATTTTTTACATTGCATTTTCAAAAACCATTTTTTTTTACGGGTGTACTTTACAATGTAATTTTACACCTCAGTTAAAAATTCTTTTTATTATCTACGGATGTACTTTACATTGTAAATTTACACCGTAGTTAAAAAATCCTTTTTATTATGTACGAGTGTACTTTACAATGTAAATTTACACCGCGAAAGCTAAAACAAAATAATTATCAAATTATTTTTGACATTTTGGCCAAATTCCAACGAATAATCGTAAACTGGTTACGATATCCAATTTTCATTTTAAAATATGAGAAAGATGCAACATAATTTCTTTAGGAATATAAAGACCCATTAGGGAAACTAGGGTTTTGGCTTGGAGTATAAATACTCTTTAGGAATAATGTTAGGGGAACTTTTTGAACACCAATTTCTTTGCTCCATGGAAGCATGTGATTCCGTTTGGAATGAAAGGAAAATTAGCACCCAGGTATATAATATCTCCAATTTGAAACTCTAGAGGTCTCCGTCGATTATCTGCATAGCTCTTTGCCGGTCTTGAGCTTCTTTCATTCTTTCCTTTATCACATTCACCTTATCAACCGTGATCTGCACCAGTTCAGGTCCCAATAATTTTCTTTCCCCAACTTCATCCCAACATACTGCAGTTCGACATCTCCTTCCATACAATGCTTCATATGGTGCCATTCCAATAGTAGCTTGATAACTATTGTTATAAGTAAATTCTACTAATGGCAAATGATCCTCCCATTGACCTCCAAACTCTAGAATACAAGACCACAACAAATCTTCTAAAATCTGTATTGTCCTTTCAGATTGCCCATCAGTCTATGGATGAAAAACTGTGCTTAGATTCAATCTGGTACCCAAAGCCCGTTGTATACACGGCCATAACCTTGATGTAAACCGAGGATCCCTATCGGAAACTATAGAAACTGGTACACCATGCAATCTCACCACCTCCTTAATATATAATTGAGCTAATTTTTCAACCAAATCCCCCATCTTCATAGGCAAAAACAAAGAAGACTTTGTCAGTCTATCCACGATCACCCATATAGCATCGTGTCCTTTCCCGTTTCTTGGTAACGCAGATACAAAATCCATAGTGATATTCTCCCATTTCCATTCTGGAATCGGAAGAGGCTGTAATTCTCCAGACGGTCGTTGATGCTCTACTTTCACCTGCTGACATATGGTACACTTGGCCACATATTCTGCTATCTCCTTTTTCATGTTTGGCCACCAGTAACTCTCCTTCAACTCTCTATACATTTTCGTGCTCACTGGATGGATCGCCAATTTAGACTCATGAGCTTCTTTTAAAACTTCACCTTTTAAAACCTTGTCATCAGGTAAATATATTCTTTTCCCATCACTACGAGCCCATCATTCGACACTCGAAATAAAGAGTCTTGGCCGACTTTTATATTATTCATTTCTTTCTTTACTTCGGGATCTTCACCTTGAACTTTTTGTATCTTTTCTCTCATATCAAATTGTAGCACTAACGTTGCCAGTAACATTCCTCCTGAAGTCACATCCAAATGCACATTTAGCCCACCAAGTTCCAAGAGTTCTTTATCACCTCGCACTAGTAAGCCACCAATAAAAGCCTTATTCTTCCGACTTAGAGCATCTGCCACCACATTTGCTTTCCCCGGGTGATAGTCAATAATACAATCATAATCTTTGATCAGCTCCATCCATCTCCTCTGCCGCATATTCAATTCTTTTTGTGACAACAAGTATTTAAAACTTTTATGATCTGTAAAAATCTGTACTTGTACTCCGTACAGATAATGCCTCCATATCCGCAAAGCAAACACCACAGCTGCTAGCTCCAAATCATGTACTGGATAGTTCACCTCATGTGGTTTTAACTGTCTGGATGCATAAGCGATTACCCTTCCGTGCTGTATAAGTACACAACCAAACCCTTACTGGAAGCATCGCAATACACGACAAATCCCTCTTGTTCTTTTGGTAAAGCCAATATTGGGGCTGAAGTTAACCTGGATTTTAACTCTTGAAAACTTGTTTCACACTCCTTTGACCATTCAAACTTAAATTCCTTCCGAGTTAGCCGAGTCATTGGAGAGGCTATCATAGAGAATCCTTCTATAAATCTTCTATAATATCCAGCTAAGCCTAGAAAACTACGAATTTCAGTCACATTCGTAGGTCTTTCCCATCTCAATACAGCTTCTATCTTCTTTGGATCTACACTGATACCCTTCTCCGATATCACATGACCCAAAAATACTACTTCATTCAGCCAAAATTCACACTTACTCAGCTTCGCATATAACTTATTTCTCCTCAAGGTCTCTAACACTTCTCTCAAGTGATTTGCATGTTCTATTTGTGACGAAGAATATATTAGTATATCATCAATAAACACTACTACAAACTTATCCAGATAGGATCAAATAAACACTACTAAAAGATGGTACAATAAAAGTTTCATTAAGATCCAAATAAAATCCGGTCTTTAACAATAATCTAAATTTTCCAATTGCCTCAACTTCAACCGTCTTGCCATCACCTACATAGATCTATCTTTCAACATCATTTGGCTTTCGGCAACTCAGGCAGCCCTGCATAGACACACTGATGTGAGTTGTTGCACCAGAATCTAACCACCACGTGTGTCTAGGTACCGAAGTTAAATTAACTTCAGAACAAACCAAAGCAAGAAGCATACCTTTCTTAGCATGCCTAGCGTGATAGTTAGTGCATTGCTTCTTTTTATGCCCTTCAACACCACAAAAGAAACAACTAGTACCAATGGAATCATGTGATTTCGTTAATTGTTTCTTTTGAGGTACTGTACCTGCAGCTTTCTTAACGTTCTTTCTTTTCCTTCCCTTGTCTTTAAAGGCAGAGGCTAAGTGAGCACTCTCTGTCCTATCTTGCTTAAGGCTTTCCTCTTCCTGAACACAGTGTGAAATGAGCTCATTTAGAGACCAAGTCTCTTTCTGACAATTGTAGCTCACCTTAAACTGGTTAAATTGTGCAGGAAGGGATATTAAAACCAGATGCACTAGCAAGTCCTCAGAGAGTTCAAGCTGAAGTGATTTGAGCTTGGAAGCAAGATGAGACATCTCCAAAATGTACTCCCTTACATTGTCTTTGCCTTTATACTTCATTGAAATGAGACTTGTCAAGAGCGTACCGATATCAACCTTTTCATTCTTGACAAATCTCTTTTCAATATTGGCAAGGAATTCCTTAGCTGTAGTGATTTCATCAGACATTGTGCCCCTGAATGCTTCTGGAATGGCTCTCTTCATGATCATCATGCACATGCGATTTATTTCTCCCACCTTTCCATATCCCTCTTTTCATCAGAGGTACTCTCATCCGTTAGTGGTGGGGTAGAATTAGTCCTTAACGCAAGGTCGAGATCTATAACTCCAAGAACAATCAAAAGATTCTCTTTCCAAGATTTGAAGTTAGAGCCATTAAGCATAGGAATTGAGTTGATACTGGCAGTTATATTAGCAGGATTAATCTCTGAAAAGAGAACAACAATAATTGAAAAATGCTCATGTACAAGACTTATCTTAAGAGCAAAAAATAATTGAAATAAAGGTAAATCCCATCTTAAGATATCGGACACTCCATTAACAATTTATCTTTGGATAAAAAATTAATTTGTAAGTGATATCTTAACGTAGTAATCAAACATTGATAATAAGAACATGCCAAAAATAAATCGGCCTTTGGGTCGATTAATTAGTCACATGTAAAACCAAATAATCATCACATGTTGATTACTACAAGTGCACATGCATTTACTTAAAATATTGACCTTCCTTTGGGCCGATCAATAAGAACATAAATCGCATACACATAACCCTTTATATTTCAAAATGAAATTAATCTCCACAAAAGAGGTCACTTTAGTGACATATTGTTTTAATTAACTTATTGCAAAATATATATATCAATATACCAATATTTGAAAAATAAATTTGCACCAATTTTTTTTTTACAAAGTCAACGGTCAAAGTCAACTATTGACTTTGACCATTGACCTAACGGCTGGAGCGGGTTGGGCCAACTCGGATCCTAAACCAGCCTGCTGAATCCATATTTTATGTGGGCCTGAATTTTTTTTTATGAGCTAAAACCCATAATACCAGATAATTTATGTGGGCCTAAAGCCCACAACTTCTGTTTATTTGCTATGGGCCGAAGCCCACAGCCTCAAAAAAAAACTATTAAAGCCCCGGAGAATGGTGCAGCCGTTACAACTTGTGTAACCGGCCCCTTGCAGTCCCTTTGGCAGCTGTTACGTCACAGCTGCCCCCTTAATTGTCTCTTAATTATGTAATTGCACTGGCGCTGGCCTTCAAATCTTGTCTTCACTGGCAGCCTACGGGCTGCCAGTTTTATTCCCTTAAACTGTCTTCACACGGGCCTACGGATAATCCGTTGCAAATTTCAAAATGCAACGGCAGATCCGTTGCAATTTAATTTTAATTTGCAACGGATAATCCGTTGCAAATGGTTTTACATTGCAACAGATTTTCCGTTGCAAATTAAATTGCAACGGCATATCCGTTGCAATTTAATTTTAATTTGCAACGGATAATCCGCTGCGAATGGTTTTAAATTTGCAACGGAAAATCCGTTGCAAGTTACTTTTACTTTGCAACGGATAAGCCGTTGCAAATTGTTTTAACTTGCAACGGATATTCTGTTGCAAATTAAATTTGTAACGGCTTATCTGTTGCAACCCTTGTGTTTTTTTTTATAATTCCGGAATTTGTTTAGCAACGGAAAATCCGTTGCTAAACAAAATTCCGTTGCAAACAGCCCTATTTTTTAGTAGTGGAATCCATATCTGAAAGTCGCTATCTAGAGTCGTACGGATGGCCTTCTAAATTAACATGTTCATCTTAGAGAGCCCTTTGATTCTCTCTTTACCTTAGCTTTATTTTCTCTCTGATAATGGGATGTCAGTATGAGAATGTAGCACGACGTGTAATCGGGGGACCATGACCATATATATAAGCAACCAAGTGCCTTTTGGTATTGATGACTTTTGGCATTCCCACGCTTTGGTATTCCTATTTTAGCCCATCACTAAAATAGGTATAACCCTTTAATCTCTACACATTAAAGGTCCACACCCTATTAGATACATCAAAACCCAATTGCCTAAAAATACTTAGCAGATCATTTTAATTAGACTTTACCTTATTTGACAGTTCACAAACACATAATTATTCTTATATAAGCCCAACGTTGAATTAATGATCCAACAAGTGGTGGTTCTAATGGCGACAAGATCAATTCTTTTGATGATAATGACAGCTTGAAGATTTCAAAGAGCTCATACCATGTTAGCTCTGGTGGCTTTATGCGTGGAGTTGTTTTCTGGAGCCCAATAAGCCTGTTACCATTGAAGAGTTTCAAATGCCTCGTCCTAAAGCTGGAGAAGTACTTATTAAGACTAAAGGTGAAATCTTTGATCAGCTGTCAAACACCCCTTTGATTTCTTGTTTATGGTGATTTTTGTGGATTTTGTTTCTGTTTTTGGGGTCATTATATGTCTTTTTTGGTTGTAGCTTGTGGGGTTTGTCACTCTGATCTTCATGTTATAAAGGGCGAGATTCCATTTCCTAGTCCTTGTGCTATTGGTCATGAGATCACTGGAGAAGTTGTGGAACATGGGAAGCTGTCAGATAGAAAAACTATTGAAAGGTACATGGATTAGTACAAGGTGAAATCAAGTCTTCTTTCTTAATGATTTTGTGTGATTCTTTTGAAATTGTTTGAAAAATATTGTATACTTTGAGTGGAAAATGGGTTCTTTATCATGCAGGGAGATGGTAGTAATGTGAATTATGAATTTTTTGTTCTTGATTTTCAGATTTCCACTTGGCTCTCGTGTTGCTGGAGCTTTTATCATGCCTTGTGGTAACTGTTTCTACTGTTCTAAGGTGACATTTCTTTGAGATATAATGTTATTATGTCATCACTAGGGATTTTGGAAATGCAGCGAAAAGTATAAAATGCGGTAAGAAGATACTGAAATGATAAATTTCTGATTTGGGAAACAGGGCCATGATGATTTATGTGAGGATTTTTTTGCTTAAATCGATCAAAAGGAACTCTTTATGATGGTGAAACCCGACTATTCCTCCGTAATAGTGGTAATGAACTCTTGTTTTTAATTTTACTTTCTTCAGTTAATGCTCACAAACTGTCCGTGTTTTTGTTTCTATAAAAAAAGCTTGCAGCTTGTTGTAATGCTCCAAACACAAATTTCATATCCCTACAATATGTGAACTCGACAATCAAGTCTCTTTACTTTATTCCCTGTAAACATGAAAGAAGATGCAACATGATGTTAGTTTGAGCACACCCACTTGTACTATTCTACTATACTGCCAGATCAATGAGCCTGGACGCGGTGATGGGCACCCCATTTCTTATTGCTGTGTATTTGTCTGCAATGAAGTGGTAGACAGTGTAATTCTAGTGTTCATTTGTTTGATATGCTTTCTTTTATCTCCATACCAAGCAGTGCTTATTCATTTGTAGTCTAAATAAATTTTGGTATTTTTAATTGCGATTCTGCTTTCATTTGGATTTCATGCTTCACTTGCATTTGGCGCATTGCTGGTATGTCTGTCTTTTTTTCTTATATCAATGGACATAATTTCTTTCCAGGATGACTATATGCTGGCATGAAATTAACTAATTGACACAATGCAAAAATAGACAGACACACATATTTCTGTGTTTGTGTGAACTGTGATTAATTGAATGTACACTTATGCGCTCTAGAAAAACCATGCATTTCTGGTGCTAATAATTACCCCGTCTTTTTTCTGCTGCTTTATAAACTTGTCTTGCTAAAATTCTCTTTTATGGCCTTTGGGGAAGAGTTTTCTTGATTACTTTTGGAATATAGACATTATTATCGGATTACTAAAGAAATTGTATTACTAAAGAATACTGTGTTGTTCCAGCACATGGATTGACTATATTACCGAACTCATTGCCATACTCGGAGTCTGCAATTTTAGGATGTGCAGTGTTTACTGCTTATGGTGCTATGGCTCATGCTGCTCAAGTGCTTCCTGGGGATTCTGTTGCTGTGATTGGAGTTGGTGGTGTTGGGTCAAGGTGACGGAAATATTTTAAATTGATTAGATAGCTGTTAGTTCTACAGACATTGCATCCATAACATACATGTGCTTGCATGTGCACATACCTTACACACACACAGAGGTCCCAGCTTTTCACTCATGTTCTTCATGTGTGTGGATTTATGTGCGCTTATAAATGTGATAAAAATACGGGGAGAAGACACATGTAACAACGAAGCAAAAGGTCATTTGATGTCAGTCTAACAAGTAGCTTAGCTATAACAAGTAGCTTAGCTAATTTCATTCTGATTGTTTGAAACAGGGGAAATTATTTGATCGTCAAGCAAAACAATAATTCTAGACTTCTCATGCATCATAAAGTTTCTATTTCCTTTCCTTTTCTTATTTGTTTTGTATTTTTGAGTCCAGAGAAGGGTTGCGATAGACTTTCCTGAACAGTGCTTATAGCCACACACGTAATTTAACGACAAAAACAGATATATGGGGTTTAATGTGACTTTGCTTATCTAACTAGTGAACCCAAGAAAATGAGAAACATTACAACACCATGACAATAATCATAAGAATAAAACATTAGCAGAAATTCAGGTTGTTGATGTTTTTTCTGAATTATTTATGTTATCAAAATTAAAGTCATAGTCAGTCATGGTGTTTGTTACTCTATTTCAATGAACTCTTGCATAACCATGACTAAGACAAAATGCTCCAGTTGTTTGCAGATAGCAAGGGCATTTGGTGCCTCTGATATTATTGCTGTGGATGTTCAGGATGAAAAACTTGAGAAAGCTAAAACATTTCTCTGATATTATTGCTGTGGATGTTCAGGATGAAAAACTTGAGAAAGCTAAAACATTTCTCTGATATTATTGCTGTGGATGTTCAGGATAAAGGTGCGTTCTTTGTCCTTTAGTTTTTAGTTAAATGAGATGCAGAAGCTCCCTACTCATGATGAAAGTGCCACTACCAAAGCTTTTTGGCTGTATCTGGTGAGTAAAAGATATGAAAGTTTAGCATTTCATGCTTTCTTCATAACCCAATGGACTGTTTAGTTCTTCGATTTGCTTATGATACTGAGGGTCGGCCATAATCTCAGTTCTCAGTTTTGGTTTGCTTTTTTGTCATTCCAAATTGTGGCATTCAAGTATTTATGGAGAACTCTGTCTTCTGATAGCATGTTGCCACTGGTCACACGGTTGTAAATAGATTAAGAAACATTCTTATGTTTTTCTTCTATATTTTGAAGTTAAATTATGTTGTGTGTTTTTGCCAGGAAATAACTGGAGGATGAGGTGTGGACATTGCTGTGGAATTAGCCTTGGGCAAACCTTGTTAACTCTTTTGACTCCTTTTTCTAGAATATTCGAAAATCTTTTGACTCCTTTTTAACTCCTGGAACAGGTTCAAGTAATTGGCTCTTATGGAGGAAGGGCAAGGCAGGATCTTCCGAAGTTGGTCAAACTTGGAGAATCAGGTATATTCAATCTTGCTGATGCTGTTACGAGAAAATATGGTTTTGAGGAGGCTGGCAAAGCATTCCAGGATCTCAACCAGGAAAAAATTGTCAGCAGAGCTGTTGTTGAGATGATGTAATTGATTTATTTCACTAGTGCGCCAGCTGCACACCCAGAATAGAGGCTTCTCTATAATCTGTGCAGCATAATAAATCATAGTTTTCTATCTTGCCTGATCTCGTTCTACAATCCTCTTTAAAATACATGTTCTGTTCATTTTTTAGTAGAAACTGAGATTCTCTCTTCATATTTTGAGGAATTTGAAGTGTTGAAATTTACTGAATGTTTGGCGGCAAAAAAGGACAGACTATATTCTTAACGTACAAGGCTATATTCTTTGAACCGCAATACCAATCGGAGGCCAAAAGGTGCTGCAAAATAGTGGCTTGTACATAATAGATTTTCTTTGATAGCTTTGGGGATAAATTGTCTGTCACTTTGTTTTAAAATTATTTTTGAAAAAAATTAAAAATTTTATTTTTTTATTTTTTATTTTAAATTAAACTTTTTTAGTGTTTTTTTATGTGCCGATATCAAAAATATACATTTTTTTTAAATAAAAAATATCATTTTAATATATTTTTAAATAAAAAGTATTTTAAAAAACAACTATAGTTAGGGAATGACAATTAATTAAAATGTAATCTTTCGACCGCCAATAACATAATTTTAATTGTAAGATAAAATAATTAATAGGGCGTCCATAAGAAAAACTCAGTTCAAAATGATGGTGGACCTCGTTTACCTATGCATTCATTCGTATACATGGAAGAGAATGGTTTGAATTACGATTCGAAGCAAGCACTCCAGTCATGACAACTAGTACTAAATTAATGGTGATAAGTAAATATACAGTTCCATTGTCCTCATTTATCAGTCCAAAATGCCGCAAAAAAAACACCACAGATCCCGCACTCTGTGATCCAAAACATGTTCTCTGTTTATGCTAATATAAATTTGACGCAACTGGTGATTTTCCACTTTGGCAACTCTCTTATCAAACTACTTTCCAACCGCTGATCATCAGTAGTTGAAGAGCCTAGAGCATGCATATCAATCTCATGATCCCACTTCTCACCATGAATATCTGAATCTGCTTTACTTTTTTCCATTATCAAATGCACCCCACATTTTTCAACCCAATATTTTCGACCATCGTATAAGCGTACTTCGACATTCAGTTCCAATTCCTCTACACCTTGCAGCGATTCCTCTAACCCGATAAACAGTACACGCTTTATCCAAGAATGCATAGTGGAATTTCTGTCCAAAGTAATGAAAGCCTTCATGTCAAACAATTCAATACCATCGCTCTTATTTTTTAAAGTAGCGCAACCGATACCAAAAAACGGAAGAGATTATGTTTTTTGAGTGGCTTCATTGGTGAAGGCCAAGACCACCCAAAAAAGAAGCGCTTGGAGTTTATTACCGTCCAGGACTGAAACTGAGGGCAAATGAAATGATAATGCAGATCCTTCTCCACGATGGCTGAACCATTCTGGTGTCTCACCACCAGCAAGGCAAATGTCATACTCTTTACCTTTGCAAAATCCCTATTGGTTTCAAGGAAAGTAATTAAAATTTGAGTTCGAAAAATTACCATACGTACATGCTAAATGTTTTTGTTCAATTTAAGAGACAGAGAAAGAGAGACAACCTGAATAAGACTCATCTTAGAGTTTTCAGATAAATTGTTGCAGTCATGCAAGTTAAAAATGGACCAGATATTGCCCGCAAACTCCATGCCCTGAATCTCTATTAAATTTCGGCACCCTTTTACATTCAGTGATGGTAGTCTTTCATGCTGAAGTGGTGCACTTACTCTTTCAATGGATGTGCAGTCTACAATAGACAAGAACAGTACACTTGATGGAAGCTCTGAGATTGATAGAAGATTCTTGCATCTCTCAACCTTAAAACGCTGAAGCTTAGGAAGGCGACTAATGCCAGAAGGCAGATTGAAGAATCCGTTTCCAGACAAATCCAAATCTTCAAGAAAGGACAAACTCCCAAGATCAATGGAGCTTATAGTGTCAGACAAACCAGCATAACTTAGATCTAGTTCTTTCAATGAGCTGAAACTAGTGAAAGAAGTTGGTAGCATAGCTATAGAACTAGAACAACTTTTCAGTGAAACCCACAATGAAAATCTTGAAAACCAAGATTTAGATGGTGGATCAGGTGAGTAGAAAACATTTTTGTATCCACCAAATGATAACTTTGTTAGCCTCTTCAAATATCTAGCTGATGTAGGAAGTTGCTTAATTGCAGTACCCTTTGCAAACAACTTTGTTAAGGATTCTAGGCCACCCAAACTGTCTGGCAATTTCTCAAGTTGCGAGCACCTAGTAACGTTGAGAGTTTGAAGAGATTTTAAGCTACCCATGCTTTCTGGAAGACTCTTTAAGCTGTAACACTTCTCCAAATTCAACAAAACAAGGCTCTTCAAATTTCCAATAGATTGATGTACCTCAACAAAACTCGTGCATTCTACAAGTATCAGTCTCTCCGAACTAGGGAGTCCTCGGAAGTTTGTGTTTTAACAAGGCACTTGGAATAGCTGAGATTGAGGATTTTCAGCTTGTTAAGAATCTGTCAAAGAAAATAGAAAATAAAACACAAATATTTCAGTGAAAAAATGTAACTCTAGATTAAATCTAATTCGGGAAAATCTTGAGTGCTTATTACATATATTTTACCTTAGTCCCCTTCCAAAGTTTTCGGACTTTACTTCCTTGCATGTCAAGTATAACAAGCTCGCTTAGGTGAAAATCAGATGGCAAAGATTTCAAAGGGCATTCAAGCCAACAAAGCCATATCAACTCTCTGGGAGAAGACTATAGCTCCCTGCAAGATGCGCTCTTGTGATTTGGAGTAATTGTAAACGTCTCATTTTTGTAAACGATTTTGTGCTGAATGATCCCTGTACATCTAGTGCCAGACCTTCCACAGCCTCTGTTCCCTGAAAAGAGCCAAGAAACATTGAAATATCATGACAATAAACATGAGAATGTTGATACCAATTTAAGGTAACAACCCACGACCACCTAACATATCTGTTGCATATTCTTATTTTTTTTAAACTCCTATTTTCTTATTATAATGACAATTTATCCTACAAAGAGATATAAAGAAATCCCATAAAAAATTATTGTTAGATTTTTATCTGTTTGCTGTGAAATATTGAATATTCATGTGATATCCTAAGTTGATGAATTATATATTGCTGTACGATAATTATGATTTAGTGATATAGTATTGGCAAACTATTAACTTATTTATGTAAAATGACAAAAAATTCCATAAAGAGCAAAAATGCACTTTCCAACGCAACTAGTTCCTTAAAATTGCACAAAGGTCTGACAAGAAATTAAGACAAATAAGAGTGTAAAGTACAACAATCAATATACAACGTAATGAGTTCTTACCATTTCCTTGGAGAGAATAGTGTATACATTTTTTGGAAGCACAATTCTGCTACATTTTCCAGGATGCTTACACGACCTTTGACGAATAATCTCCCTTCCCATGTTTTGTACTATATCATGCATCCATAAACTATTTTGATTCTCGGTTTTAATTGCTATGAGAGACCTTCCAATGAGAGCTCTAAAAGCTACCTCTGGATGGCAACCATAACGAGCACCTACTATATTTGCTACATAGTCCTTGTCTTGACCAACAAAAAAACATGCAATATCAAGGAATATCTCGCTTGAATCAACATCAAGTGCATCAAAACTTACTCTAAGCTTTCCTTGAATATCATCATAAGGAATATTTTTCCAATGAGTAATATCAATTTCCCATCCAGCTTTGTCTCTTATGGACAAATGAGAACCTAGAATTTTAAGAGCCAAAGGAAGTCCTTCGCAGTGGTCCACTACCTTTTCTGAAAGCTCCTCATAATCCTTTGATGGACGGGTTTCCCTAAAAGCATGCAAACTGAAAAGCTGAAGAGACTGGTCTCGATCCAATTCCATAGCATGATACATCCCATCAATCTCTACTTCTGTTAGCAGATGCTTGTTCTTAGTTACAACGATTATTTTACTTCCAGCACCAAACCAACATCTCTCTCCCATCAATGCCTCCAGTTGTTCTCTTTTGTCCACATCGTCAAAAACAACAAGAACGTTTTTATCATAGAATATTGGAAGAACAACCTGGTGAATTTTTTGCCTGCACTCAATAATCTTTACTAGTTCGTCAAGACACCATCTAGAGGAAGCATAGTTTCTGGAGAATACCACTACAGAAATCCTTGATCCTTCGATTGCCCTGAGAAGTTGTAGGGCGATTTCTTCTCCTCTAGGAAGCTCATTATCGTCCCTAAAAGTATGAATTCCGGCTTGGATTAAGGCAGAATAGAGATGATCTGTAAATTGTTTGCGAGTGTCTTCTCCTCTAAAACTTAGAAAAACATCATAGTTCCATCTATGGCTATAGAACGATGACGTGGATGAGAACGGAGACTCAGAGTAAGCCATACAAAGGCCTACACAGGCTAACACTTCTTTGTTTGTTTTTTAACAGAAACACAAACAAGTCCACCGATCCAAAATTCACCCAAAACTGCAAGGCTGGTTGTTAATCAATTATATATATTGCTCATGAATGAATAAAAGGAAATGAATCCCCATTTCCAAGAATCCCATTTTGGGATTAAACTTGCAAGGATGTTTGGGTAAAAAAAAACCTACGAATGTAATAGACAAAAGGGAGATCACTTTTATAAAAATAGATTTGAAGTCTCCTCAGCATGAGAATTACTAAGAATTTTAATTATTTATATATTTAAGCCAGACTAGGCCTAGGGTCATCACCCCTGCAATTGTCTATCAAGCCAGAAAAAAAAAAAAAGAGAATAAACAACGAAATTAAAAGTAACAAGGCAATGGGGAGCGAGAACGAGCCAGCAAAACTACTTTTACCGGACCTGCAAAGAGCCGATGAAACTCTTGTCGCTTATTACTGTAAGTCTTTTCAATTTCTTAAACCCTAAGGCTCCTCTCTCAATTTCTCTCTGAATTGAAAAACTTGTAAGAACTAACAATGTTTCATGACACCGACCACGTTAAACTGGACTCGCTGAGAAGTAAAAGACCTGAAAAATCGGTTCCTGAAATGCAACAAGAGAATTTATTAGAAGTCCTGGGTCCGGTTGGTGCAGGTGGGTTTGGTAAATGTCGTGGAGTGCCAGCTGTGAGAGAGACAGTAAGACTCACATTTGGTGGAAAGGAAGCTTGTTCCAAATTTTTTTTGCTCCATCTCCAGCAAATAATTTATTCTTCCCTTTTCTTGTTGCTAGCATTTCTATTAAAAAGAAAAATAACCAAATTAATGAAAGAAATGAAAATCATGGTTCCCTGTGATGAGAAATCAAAGCTAGAATTTTTTTGACAAATTTAGGGCTCAATTGTAACCGTATTTTGCCAAAAAATTGAAGAAAAATAAAAATTTAAAGTTTTTTTTAATTAGATTTTTAATAGGTCAATTTGATTCAAACATGATCTAATTATTTAAGAATTAATTTGGGTCCAATTGAAGGATTTAACTAGGTGGAAGGACTTAATTATACTTTAAATGGGTCAAATTAATTTTATTAGAGAATTAATTGATGAAAAATTAAGTTTGATAGCCTAATTTGAGCTTAATTGAGAAGATTAGAATTTTAGAAAACAAAATTTAATTTTTACAAAGTTAATTTTTTGAGATTAGAGGGAAAATTGCAAGAAAATCAAAGTTTTGTGGTCAATTGAGGGTCAAACTGTATAAATCCGACACCAATTACCAAAAAAAAAAACACGTAAATTTAGAGATGCTATTGAAGTTTGGTGGGGTTAAAATTACATAAAATTTAAAATTTAAAATCAATTAAAAATATAATTAGACCGATTATAAATTGAGAATTCAAAATGAAACTATTTTGCAAAATTCAAAGGTAGCCAATACTTAAGTTTTGTATCTTGATATTATACAGTGCATATCAGAAGTGGAAAACACGACTTCCAAAAACTACCTATCTACACGCAACGATCAATTGAATAGCCATCTTCATTGCTATAATAGGCCAATTTGATTCAGTCATGACCCAATTAAAGTTTAATTATATTTAAAAATTAATTTGGGTCCAATTGAAGGATTTAATTAGATGCAAAAACTTAATTATATTTTAAATGAGTCAAATTAATTTTATTAGGGACTTAATTGGTGAAAATTAAGTTTGAAAGCCTAATTTGAGCTTAATTGAGAAAATTAGAATTTTAGAAAACAAAATTTAATTTTTGGAAAGTTAATTGATTGATATTAAAGGGAAAATTGCAAAGTTTTGCTGTATAAATCTGAGACCAATTACCAAAAAAAAAAAAAACACGTAAATTTAGGGATGCTATTGAAATTCGTTGGAGTTAAAATTGCATAAAATTAAAAGTTTAAAGCTAATTAAAAATATAATTAAAACAATTATAAATTAAGAAATTAAAATAAAACTATTCTAAAAAATTCAAAGGTAGCCAATACTAAGTTTTGTATCTTGATCTGCATACATGTCATCATCTTCCATCATTGCGTATTCATTAGAAGTGTAAAACACGACTCGCAAAAACTATGGTGTGTTGACAAGAAACAAGGGAACTAACGGGAAAAAACAACAGGGGCGATACAAAGAATACTGATGTTTTGTCTCTCTCTCTCTCTCTCCCCGCTGCAATGTTTTCTTCTTTTCTTCTCCACCATGAGCTTCTCCTCTTCAACAATGGCATTCTCCTCCTCTTTTCTTCTACGCTTAGCAATTACACTTTCTTCTCCTCCTCCATGGGCGTCAACGACAACACTTTCTTCTCCACCATAGACCCACCAATAGTAGCAACAACATCGTCTTCTTCCTCTCATAGTCACTGTCAATGTTGTTAAAATCGCGATTTTGACACGATACGGAAGGTGCTTCTGAAGCTCAGATCGTAAAATCGTACCTGAATTTTTCCGTACAAAAATCGTAAAATCACAACTAAAATCGTGTAGGTTGAAAAATCATAAAATCGTAAGTAAAATATTTCCGAATACAATACATCATAATTATGGCCATAAAACTTCATTAGTTAAGGTTTATACATGATTTAAAATAACTTAAAAATACATTACAAAACAATTATGTGCATAAAATTTCATAAGATAAAAACTAACAAATTTAAAACAAATCTTCAACTTGCGTGCAATGTAAACTAAAACCAGCCTCATTTTCATTCCCCTCGCTATGTCCAAGACTTGCATCAATAGCATCACTATCGAAATGATTATTAGTACTACCACTGGTGCTAGACACCGATATTGCTATTACTAGATCCAACTCCAACAATATTTAACCCCAAACTCTTTGAATTAAAAGTTTCAAAATCAGCTTCAGTGGCATGAGTACCAATCTCAACACCATTGAAAGTTTCTTCATCATTATCATCTTCTTTTTCATTTTTTCTTTGTGTTGCACTATCAATAACATGAAGTAAATTAATGTCGATGAACCATCATGATGTATATCTTTTATAAGAGTTTGAGACAATTAAGATTTCACCTGTTTAACTACATTCACAAAGTATACTTTTCAGAATATGAATTTTCTCATATAAGAAAATAAACATAGTTAATTATCATTCATCCATTCAATTAACCATTAACCAGCGGTGGTTTTGGGGAAATATAGTGCATATTTGGGAGTGTTGTTGAGATTGCTTTTGAAAATGTTTTTTGTTCAGAATTGTATTAAAATGATATTTTTTTTAAAAAAAAATTATTTTTGACACTAGCACATCAAAATAATCTAAAAGCACATTTTTTTTAATTTAAAGTAAAAAATAAAAATAAAAGTTTTTTAATTTTTTTCAAAAAGTATTTTACAAACATACTCCCATAAACCAACATGTGAGAATTTAACGATTTTTCATAATCACATACCACCACGAAAATTAATAAAAACATAACATAGCAATAATAGTAATCAAATAAGTTTTACGCTTAAAAATATCACAAGCCATGCAAAATATACATCAATAATAATAGCTGTATAAAAAATAAACACAAGGCAAGTTTTAATACCACGATAAAAAAAAATGATCAATGTTGTGATGGCAATATTCCAATAAAACATGTATAAGAGTAAATACTATTCGCTCAAATCTATTTTGGTTCCTTTTCAATTTAATAATCATAAAAACTATATATATATATATATATATATATATATATATATATATATATATATATATTACCTAATATATAATTCCCGTGGCGTTTTTACTGTAGCTCCGGCACTGTAGCATGTGAGTGTATGCACTGTGGATTGTAATAGTGTATTTTTGGGTAGGTTCGGTTCTCGGTTTGTTCGGTTCGGTTGGTTTTCCGGTTTTCCCTTTTTTTTTTATCATTTTTGCACAGTGAAATAGCGCTTTTAGCCCTCAAAAAAGACAAAAAACCGGTTATGGGTGGAGGGGCTCCGCGGTAATTGCACAATTTCAGACTGTTCCGGTCCGGTCTGGTCCGCCTACCTTTTATTATTTTATATTTAACCGAAAATGGCTAATTACAGGTTTGACCCCTAATAAGATAAAATTATTGACTTACGCACAGGGACACACCGGTAATTGACCATGCTTTTTTTAATTTTTTTATTTTATACTGTCGGCGCGTGTGTCACACGCGGCCGACAGTATTCCGCCTCACGCCCTCTTTAAGTGGCGCGTGCGTGGTGCTGGATTCGCCGGAGATGGTCTTCCGATGTCTCAGTCGATGCGCCTCCGCTTGGTCGTCCTCCCGGTGCGGCGCGTTTTGGCCTCCGACGTCTGTGGACGCGGCGGTGGCCGGTTAAAGCCGCTGCAGCCGTTTCTCTCTCTCCTGCACGTCAAAGTGCAGGAGAGTCCCCCGGTTGTTATGCTTTTTCATTGCGGGCCCTGTACTTTGAATTTTGTTTTTGGTCCTGATTTTTGTTATATAAGTTTTGATTTAGTTCGATTGGGTCCTTCGATTGAAATTAATTTAATGTGCAATGTTCACTTCGATCCTCCTTCTTTTAATTTCTGGATTGGGTTTAAATAACTCAATAAATTTGGTACAACAGTTTCAATTTTTGCAATTTTGTCCTTTGATTGAAATTGATAATAAATTTGATTTTCATTTCGGTCCTTATACTTTTAATTTTGGATTTTAATCCCTTTATATTTGATTTTTTTATACTTTTAATGTTTTTTTTAATCCCTTGATTTCTTTTTATGATTTTAATTTTGTTAAAGTTTTTATGGTTTTTTTAGTCTTTCATTTATTTTATTTTTTTCATTATTAACATAATAATAATAATAATAATAATAATAATAATAATAATAATAATAATAATAATAATAATAATAATAATAATTTAATTGTTTTTCTTGCTTACTCTTTTTTTAGTGTTTTTTAGTTTTTTCTTCCTCGGGATAATTTGATAATTTTTATTGTTTTGGCAGTGATAGCAACGATAGTTTTTATTTTTGTTTTATTCTTTTGTTTGATCTTTTTTTGAAGTTTTTAGGATTTTTTTGTCCTTCCATTTTTTCCCTTTCATTATTAACAATAAAATAAAATAAATAAATGAAAATAATAATAATAATAATAATAATAATAATAATAATAATAATAATAATAATTTAATTGTTTTTCTTGCTTATTCTTTTGTTAATGTTTTTAGGGTTTTTTTCCTCGGGATAATTTGATAATTTTTATTGTTTTGGCGGTGATAGCAACGATAGTTTTTGTTTTTGTTTTATTCTTTTGTTTGATCTTTTGTTGAAGTTTTTAGGATTTTTTTTTCTTCCATTTTTTCCCTATCATTATTAAGACAAAAATAAAACAAATAAATGAAAATAATAATAATAATAATTTAATGTTTTTTTCTTGCTTACTCTTTTGTTAATGTTTTTTAGGGTTTTTTTCCCTCAGAACAATTTGATAGTTTTTATTGTGTTGACAGTGATAACAATGATAATTTTTAGTTTTTATTGTATTTTTTTGTTTGATCTGTTTTTGTAGTTTTTACAATTTTTTTAATCTTTCATTTATTTATTTATTCTTTCATGATAATAATGATGATAATAATAATAATAATAACAATAATAATAATAATAATAATATTTTAATTGTTTTTCTTGCTTGCTATTTTGTTCATGCTTTTTATTTTTTTTCCTCGGTATAATTTGATAATTTTTATTGTTTTGTAGTAACAGCAATAATAATTTTAGATGTTAAGACTCCGATGTTGCTATTGTTATAATATTTTAAATTAATATTGCTTCCTTTTCCCCTTTATTTTTTTATTATTATTATTTTTATTTGCTCTTTGTATTAAATGATTTTTATAATTTTACTATCTGCACTATAATGATTTTAGTGATTAATTTTTTTTTCTTATAAAAATATTTTGCTCTTTTTTTTTAATGTTAGTTTGCGCTTTTTTGTGATCTTTTATGACGCAATACCTACATTCTAAAAGATGTAATCTATGCATGCGTAACAAACTCTACTTAAGATTTTATACATTTTATCTCTTAATCTATAACTTTTATTTTGTTATATCATATAAATTTATCGTTGTGGATTTAATTATGTTAAATTATATAAATAAGAATGCCCGCAGCAACGTGCGGGGCACTTAGCTAGTATATATATATATATATATAAAAGCTTAACCATTTGATTTGATTTTGGTGATTGATTACGAGATTTTGGTCCCCGTTGTTATCCTATAACAATTAGGCATACAACTCACATCAACTTGGCAAGAAAGAAATAACTCCCTGATCGACCATGTGTGTGCTTTTAGTATGGTTAGTGTTGTTTTTAAAAATAATTTTTATTTGTAAATATATTAAAATAAGATTTTTTTTAAATTTATTTTTGATATTAGCACATGAAAATAATATAAAAATATAATTTTTTTTTAATTTAAAATAAAAAATTATTTTTTTCAAATTATTTTTTCTTAAAAATATTTTTGAAACGTAGGAAAATATCGGCTATATCCTGGTGACAGTTGAGCTTCCTCTCTATTGACATAAAAATTAAAATTCTAGCGATATTTTAAAAATATTATCAAATTATTTTTTTGTTGAGACTTGAGACCACTATCGAATTATTAACGGACAACATAAGTGTATGTTAACCAGCCACGTTCTTCGCAGCGCTGAAAACAAAATAGGTAACTACAAATTAATTATCTCTGGAAACATTTTTTTTTAATAAAAAATCATTTTAATTCAAATCGATTGAGGGGCCTGTTTGGGAGAGCGGTAGCGGTTGCGGTTGTGGTTGAAAATGGAGTTTTTGAAATGGAGTTTTAAAAATGGAGTTTTGAAAATGGAGTTTTTAAAAATGGAAAGTGTTTGGTTAAAACTGTGGTTGAGTTGAAAAAGGAGTTTTGGTGTTTGGTTTCCAAACTTTACAAACTGCTTTTTAAAAGTCAAATTACTTAAAAGGGCATGGAAATATACACACACATACATCCATACATCCATCCATATATATACATATATATATATATATATATATATATATATATTATTTTATTATATATATATATATATATATATATATATATAACTTCTACAAATAAATTTAAAAATAAATAACAAATTATATTAATGTGAAAACTTCAAATAAAATGGAAACATAATTTCATTCTCCCATCAAACTATTTGCAATGCTCTCGCGCACAATATCCATACGAGAATGTCTGCCCGAACTCTGACTAGTTTCACATGCTACAACATCTGGTAATAACTCATCTGGGATATAATCGGGATTACGGTCATATTCACCAAAAACATCATCATGTTGCGATCTCCTTCTAATATAATTATTGAGTGCCATCGATGCAACAATAATCTGAACCTGTGTTTTGTAAGGATAAGGCGGCATGCACTGCAAAATTTTCCACCTTTGCTTCCATACTCCAAATGTCCGTTCTATCACATTACGTAGTGATGAATGTGCACGATTAAATACTTCGCGTCGTCCACTTGGTTCACCCCGACGTCGAAATTCTTCTAAATGATACCTCTCCCCTCTATATGGACCTAAATATCCATACTCATTCGGATAACCGGCATCAACCAAATAGTATTTTCCTGAAAATAGAAACAAAATGCAACTTTTAAATTAATTCAATAACAATAGATGAATAGTAATTTTTTTAAATTATCATATCTGTAAGAGAAAAAAAATTGACAACCTTCAGGCGGTTTAGGAAATTGGATACTCGTATTGTGTATAGCCTCGAGAAAAATACGTGTATCGTGTGCACTACCTTCCCATCCTGCCCATACAAATGTGAATTGCATGTCAAAACTACAGGCCGCCATGATGTTTTGTGTTGGGACACCTTTCCTACCAAAAAAAGGAATTTGAAGTTCCGGTGAAATTGTTGCACGAACATGTGTCCCATCAATTGCACCAATACAGTTCTACAAGTATGAAAAGAAATGTATTACGATATAAATATTGAAACAAAATACACAATATTGGTGCAAAATATCTTAAATGTAAACTTTAAAAATTACCTTGAAATGTGGCATAAATCTTCGATTCATCGCAATTTGTATCGGTGTGTTGGTAAAGTCTGGATCAGTTGGTTTGATGATATCTATAGCAAACAGACATAATGCTTTGAGGACTTCTTTCATACATCTACTTACAGTTTCACCAGAACGTTGAAATCTTTCTTGCACATGTCGATTTGATGCCCCAACTGCAAGGGTAAATAGGAACATTCCTACCTTCTCCAGTACGCACATCCTCCGTGAAGGGTTTAAACCAAAACGCGTTTCCAATTCATAACATAGGCTCAACAAAGTGTCTCTGTCCATCCTAAACATGTTAACACAGCGTTTCCAATGACCTCTTAAAATGTCATTCAACCAACGCATCCCTGTATTATATGAAACCATACATGGTTCTTTATGAATATAAGCAATATAATAATGGGTTAATGCGCCAGCCGTGCTTAAAATTATGTTATCATCATCATATTTTCTTTCTATAAAAGTTACGTCATCTTCGTCGTCTTCGTCATCGTTAGCGTCTTCGCTACTGTCGTCATTGTCATCATCATCGTTGTCGGTCCCAGCGGTTCCATCATCAACGTACGCGTTGTTGTTGTTCCCTTCGTCGGCATCATAGTTAATGTGCTCAATAACACGATCCATAACATTGTCATACTCACCTTCAAAATCCCCGTTTAATAGAGCATTAAAATGTGCGTCATCCATATCTACAAAATAAGTCCAAACCTGATGACATAATCAATATGGTGAATAATTGAATATTTTTAAAATATTTGGAAAACATGCGATCAACATATTACTTATGACGTTAGAATCCAATACAAACACAAATATGATAATCAATTATTCAAACAAAGTGCTAGAATTGCAGTTAAGAATTAGGTGAATGTGCGATGGAATTTCTAAGCCAGCGGTATTTTTGATGTATGTCATTGAGGCTAGCCCACATTTCTCTATTTCTTCGCACTTGTAGAAATTGCATGGCGCGGAACAGAAAAGTATCGTCATCTGTCGAACCAGGTATTGATTGGAGCTCAGCCATAACTTGCGGAATACTACAGCCTGGCAAGTCTTTATTTGCAGAAGTTGAATCACTCCTACTAGATATGCTGTCGAGAAGCTGTTGCTGAATTGAAACTAGCTGAGCACCAATTCCAGGTGACTTTTTCTTTCTAGATCTTCGCTCCGGAACATCTCTTTGTTTTCGTTTACCACTGCTCCTGGTGTTACTACTAGATGATATATGCTGCCCCCCAACGCCTCGAGAATTTTGATAATTTTCAGCATTTATATCCTCATGCTCATCTGAGTCCCCGCTTCCTTCCTCCAAATCAGCACCTTGTAGACCGACGTTTATTGCAATCAAATCCTCGTCACTGCCAGGTAATGTGCCCGACGATGGTGCCCATGCATGTTGTCCGGTAGCGGTGACTCCAGAGAACATTCTATCAAATTTGAACTTCAATGAAGGCTCAATTCCAGCAGTTCTAAATTTTTTAACTTCTTTATTTTCCTACATAACAAAATTAATGCTCTTGTCATTGTCTTCACAGAACATAATAACATTATAGAAAAGTAAGGAAAAACAAATACTGACCTGAATTCGTGCTCGCCACCACTCATCACTAGCAGCAATCGTTTTCAATTCATTACTCCAGCCCACACCAGTTTCACCAATCAACTTATTCCACAAACGCCAGTTTTTTTTACAAGAATCCCATTTATTTTTAAATTGATCTCTTTCGTACACTACACCCGTTTCCTCTGCAAATGAATTTGCAACGTACATCCAGCCGGCTTTATCAAAATGCGAAGTCGGTCGCATACCCATATCAATTGCCCTAATGCATATATCACAAAATATATGCAAGTGTTCTGGACTCCAAATAGCTTTCGCAGAATCAGCCATGATATGTTTTTAAACTTTGCAAACACAACAAATAAACATTACAAAGCGGCACTACATAATATAAGGGTTTAAATCAATCATGCAAAAAATTAAAACAATGAGGGTTTAAAGAATCAACCTAGTCACATGGGTTTATAACCAAAAACTACCTTTAATTAACATAAAAACTCGAAATCAAATTAAATTGGAAAAGTTTTACAAGGTTTGATCTTTTGTTTAACATCATTCAAAGCTAAAAACTTACTTGTATCAACCTTACAGATAGACAATGAGATGGTAGTGATCCAAGTCTGAAAAAAAATAACAGTGATTTCAGCAACATTTCAACTTTGCATAAACAATAATAAGTTGAATCAACAGCGGGTTAGCAACTAAAAGTTCGAGCACGTGCCGTTAAATATATTCGAATCAAGTATAAGCAGCATAAATATATGATGATATCTATGTTGTGTCTCTCCACACATCCCAGAAAAAAAAGAAAAAAAAAAGAGCAAAATGACAGCTTTTTCAACAATGGCAATGGATGTTCCAACTGAGCAATACCTTCAAGTTACTGTCTTCTTCAATACTCTCTTCTAATCCAGCAAGCCCACCAAAAGCAATCAAGAGATGCCTAACAAATTGAGAATACAATAGAATTATCTATGTTACTACTTGATGCCAACATATGGCAGAACTAAAAAGAATATTCCGAAAGCAGATTACAATCCTCCAAAGGCACTGCATGCTTTGACTTGCAAAACTAAAAGCCTCTCAAAGTGAATTCACATTCTATTATTTTATTAAAAAGTTAATTGCCTTATGGTCAAGATAGAGGTATACTTCAGTCAAAATCCCAAATCACAACATGAATGAAGAGGTTGCTCTGAAAACAATTAAATGGGAGAATTCCAACTTCTTGGAACCAAAGAGGCAGTCACATTATATTTATGCAACCCTCAATTTATGAAGAGGTTGCTTTGACATTATATTTTACTTAACAATGAGTTACCCACAACTTATTAATCAAACAGAACAAATAAACAGTTTCCTAAACTGTTTTTGTCAAATAAAACCACGTTGCACAAGTTTTTATCATTTCTTTCTATAAAATTACAGAACTGACAGAGGGACTAATAATGTAATTGTATGCAGACCATCGAAGTGTTAACATGTTCCTATTTGCGACAAAAAATTAACCCCTCTGATTTAAATTGCTTCCAGAGCATAGTCCATAGTTTTTTTAAGCCCGATAGCAAACTTTAGCCATCAAAATTTGCTCATCTATTTACCTATACTTAACAATCTAGCACCAGAGGAGCTTTTGATAAATCTTTTGCAACTACAGTCACTTGAAAAGAAAATAAAATCAAGCAAACCTTTACCGGCAGAAAATCTCCCATTCCTCCTAAAACTAAAACCATGCCAAAATTACACTGAGATAATCTCATATGGTTAAAAATAGAGCTTAAACGCAGCAAATGAAGCTTCTAAACTGACATATCACAATCACTTACAAAATCCATCAGCAAGCACACACAGTATCTGCAATTAAACAATCATCGGCTCCCAGACTCACATTATCATGAAAAAATAATTGAAATAGCAGAGAGTTTATAAACAAATTAACCGAGAAAAATCACACCAATTCCAACAATTTCACATAAATCTTCACAGAACAAACTCACCAAATTCATCAAAACATTCTCGGCAATTTCTCAACTATTTACAGTGCAATTTCAACAATTAAACATAAATATTAATTCATCAATTAAACAGAAAAAATAATTCAAAATTCCTGTTAAACAGAAATTTTCAAGTTAATTCTCTAAATATTCAACAATTAAAATACATATTAATTCAAAAATTAAACATAAAAACACCAACTACAGAAGGGGAGAAGTGAGGCAAATACCTGGATTTGTGCAGAGAAGGAGCTGAGGTTGACTGAGTGCTGGATTTACTTCGGAGCTGTGGGATAATTTTGAGCAGATTTTTGTGGGATAATTTAGAGAGAGTGTTGTGCAGAGAAGAATGGGTCGACGAGAGGTGGATTTAAAGGGGCTGTGGGATAAGGTTTTGTGCAGAAGAAGATAAGATTTTCGGGATTTTTGGAGAGAGGGAGGTGCAGTGAAGATGGCCCGTGAAGAGGCTTTTGGTAGAGAGAGATTCGTCTTTTTGAGGGTGAATTGCAGTCTGAGAAGATGCCCCTGAATCAGTTGGCTTTTGGCAGAGATTCCTTGCAGAGAAGACTGATTCCTTGGTGAAACCCGTGAGCTGTGATGGGTAGAAGATGACGGGGAGGTGCAGTGAAGAAGAAGAAAAGGAAAGGCCAGAGAGTTGGTTTTCAGAACGGGAAGAAGAAGATCGGCGAGGGTGTTTTGAGAAGAAAAAAAAACATGTGTAATGGGTCAGGGACGCCGTTCAAACCGGCGTTTGAAAAGCACCTCCCAGGTGCTTTTCAAAAAGCTCCGTTTGGGTCTTAAATTCCCGTGGGTCCCACCCATTTCAAATGGCATTTTATTCTAACCAAACACACTAACGGCACTAAGCACCTGTTTGGAATGGAGTTTGGCAAACGTGCCGCCCTCCCAAACAGGTGCGAGGTCAACACGTTTGGACTGTTCTTCATAACGAGCCCACTACGCCATGACTGAAGGCGTCGTGCCATGACTATCCTGTTAGCCACACTTTCAAACCATGTGAAGTATTTAAGTCTCGTACTGAATATTTCAGAGAAAGAAAGAAAAAATCATAAATTCAGCAACCTAGTTTGACGGCCAAGATTTTCTGATCAAGTAACGATCTTCGAGCATTCTTAATTGGGAACCCCGCGAAAACCGTGGGAGGCAATTTTAAATATTATAACTGGAAAAAACAAAAAGATAAAAAGGTAAGTGGGAACCAAGTCCAAATCCAATAGCATATCAAAATAAGATCGGTTAGGTCTCTTGGATTAATCAATTATTTTGAGATTTTTAATTAAATCGACATGCTCAATGTTTCATCACGTTATGGGTGATATGGCGAGATTCCATTTCTTAGTCCTTGTGCTATTGGTCATGAGAAAATCTAGAACACCATGGTTTGGATTGTAGATCATGTTTGTAGTTGTACCCAACCAGTGATAACCTTGGAAGCTTCTTCAAATACCCAGTTGAAGCGGGAAGTTGCTTGATTGCAGTTCCATTTGCTAACAACTCAGTTAAGGCTTCCATATCACCCAAGAATTCTGGCAATCTTCCAAGTTGTGAGCACAAACTAATATTTAGAGTTTCAATGGATTTCAAGTTGTAAATGCTTCCTGGAAGAGTTTTTGTCCTGCAACTGTTAGAGTATATATTCTGGAATACTAAAAATATATTCTAGAATGTAGTATAGGATATTTGACACATGTATATAAAGCTGTTACTAGCACACAGTGTGTGTGTGCAGAAACATTACAACATATTATATTCAAAATTTCCTTCTCTCTCTGAACTATCTCTCTCTCTTCTTCTCTGCACAATTTCTTCACTCTTTTACTAATCTCAACAGCAACATCCCTCCAAATGCAACAAAACAAGTCTTTTTAAATGTCCTGACAATGAAGCGGAATGACATTCTCGTATAATCTTTTCATTTTTCCATTTGCTACATTCCATTAGCAGATACTTCAGATCAAAAGTGGTTGTTTTCATGATTTTTTGAACTTCTGCTGGCCATTTGGCAGTTTTCATCGCATTCATCGTCTCATTTACGTTCTACTCTGCTTTATTTTGGCCATGTTTCATTATTTAAATCTACATCATTGAGTCTGAAAACTACACATTGACCATAATTATTAGGAAAAATACATATCGAAGTAACACTTGTGCCAAATTTCTTCTGGTCCTTAAAGTTTATGGCTGCATGACTAGGAGACTAGGCTAAATGACGAAAATAAAAGAATCCAACATGGCGATTATCATGTTACGAAAATAGATTCCTGTCTTGTTTCACTGTATCGAGGTCCTGATTATGAACAGTACTTTTAGATCCATGATTTAAAGACTGGTGAATTGCTGCGGACTCCATTAATTGTCACTGGACACTCAATTGGAGGATCAGTTGCTTCTCTATTTACCTTGTGGCTTTTGGACAACATAAAAAAAATTCACCCCCCTCCGAAGTTCCCCCTCTGCATCACTTTTGGCTCGCCATTTATCGGCAATCAAGGACTCCGACAAGCAATATTAGAATGTTCAACATGGAATTCTTGCTTTCTCCATGTCGTCGGCAACAAGGACCTGTTTCCAAAAGCTTCCATTTACCACAACGATACTGCTCAATCTGTTTCAGAGGATTACAAGGCTTTCGGCACATTTATCTCATGCATGGAGATGGTAGTAATGTGAATTGTGAATTTTTTGTTCTTGATTTTCAGATTTCGATTCAAGAAATGGGTTTATCTCATCTGATCCAAAGATCAATCACCAAGAAACTACTCCCTTCAAAACCCTCAAATATTATATGTTCTTCCTGGTTTCTAGCTGATACCACTGCCAAGTCTTTCGATCTTAGTGGTGGTTCTAATGGCGCCAAGATCAATTCTTTTGATGGTAATGACAGATTGAAGATTTCAAAGAGCTCATACCATGTTAGCTCTGGTGGCTTTACGCGTGGAGTTGTTTTCTGGGAGCCCAATATGCCTGTTACCATTGAAGAGTTTCAAATGCCTCGTCCTAAAGCTGGAGAAGTACTTATCAAGACTAAAGGTGAAATCTTTGATCAGCTGTCAAACACCCCTTTGATTTCTTGTTTATGGTGATTTTTGTGGATTTTGTTTTTGTTTTTGGAGTCATTATATGTCTTTTTTGGTTGTAGCTTGTGGGGTTTGTCACTCTGATCTTCATGTTATAAAGGGCGAGATTCCATTTCCTAGTCCTTGTGCTATTGGTCATGAGATCACTGGAGAAAAACTATTGAAAGGTACATGGATTAGTACAAGGTGAAATCAAGTCTTCTTTCTTAATGATTTTGTGTGATTCTTTTGAAATTGTTTGAAAAATATTGTATACCTTGAGTGGAAAATGGGATCTTTATCATGCAGGGAGATGGTAGTAATGTGAGTTATGAATGTTATATATTCTTGTGGGGTTTTTATTATTACCATGTCTTTTCTTGGCAAAGAGAAATTTTACCATTAGACATTATTATTGGATTACTAACGAAATGTTATATATTCTAGGAATGAAAGCCGATTTCCATGTACAGCATGGGAGGCCTTGCTGAATACTGTGTTCTTGAAGTGTTTACTGCTTATGGTGCTATGGCTCATGCTGCTCAAGTGCGTCCTGGGGATTCTGTTGCTGTGATTGGAGTTGGTGGTGTTGGGTCAAGGTGACGGAAATATTTTAAATTGATTAGATAGCTGTTAGTTCTACAGACTTTGCATCCATAACATACATGTGCTTGCATGTGCACATTCCTTACACACACACAGAGGTCCCAGCTTTTCACTCATGTGCTTCATGTGTGTTGATGTATGTGCTTATAAATGTCATAAAAAAGCGGGGAGAAGACACATGTAACAATGTGCTTTCAACAACTTCCAAGGTCATTTGATGTCAGTCTAACAAGCAGCTTAGCTAATTTCATTCTGGTTGTTAGAAACAGGGGAAATTATTTGATCGTCAAGCAAAACAATAATTCTAGACTTCTCATGCATCATAAAGTTTCTATTTCCTTTCCTTTTCTTATTTGATTTGTATTTTTGAGTCCACAGAAGAGTTGCGATGGACTTTCCTGAACAGTGCTTATAGCCACACACGTAATTCTAGACTTCTAGGTTTTAATATGTAAATAGTGGAAGGTCCCCAATTTAACGACAAAAACAGATATATGGGGGTTTAATGTGACTTTGCTTATCTAACTAGTGAACCCAAGAAAATGAGAAACATTACAACACCATGACAATAATCATAAGAATAAAACATTAGCAGAAATTCAGGTTGTTGATATTTTTTCTGAATTATTTATGTTATCAAAATTAAATTCATATTCAGTCATGGTGTTTGTTACTCTATTTCAATGAACTCTTGCATAACCATGACTAAGACAAAATGCTCCAGTTGTTTGCAGATAGCAAGGGCATTTGGTGCCTCTGATATTATTGCTGTGGATGTTCAGGATGAAAAACGTGAGAGAGCTAAAACATTTGGTGCCACTGCCACTATAAATTCAAAGATAGAAGATCCTATTGAAAGGATAAAGGTGAGTTCTTTGTCCTTTAGTTCTTAGTTAAATGAGATGCAGAAGTTCCCTACTCATGATAAAAGATATGAAAGTTTAGCATTTCATGCTTTCTTCATAACCCCAATGGACTGTTTAGTTTTTTGATTTGCTTATGATACTGAGGGTCGGCCATAATCTCAGTTCTCAGTTATGGTTTTCTTTTTTGTCATTCCAAATTGTGGCATTCAAGTATTTATGGAGAACTCTGTCTTCTGATAGCATGTTGCCACTGGTCACACATTTGTAAATAGATTAAGAAACATTCTTATGCTTTTCTTCTATATTTTGAAGTTAAATTATGTTGTGTTTATGTTTTCCAGGAAATAATTGGAGGAAGAGGTGTGGACATTGCTGTGGAAGCCTTGGGCAAACCATTGACATTTTCACAGTGCACACAGAGTGTAAGAGATGGAGGAAAGCTGTGATGATTGGACTTGCACAGGCTGGAGCTATAGGGGAGATCGATACCAATCGTTTGGTCCGTCGAAAGGTGGGTATTTATCAATGGGTGTCATACGTCTACTTGTGCATTTTTGGTCAATATCTTGGAGAACCTTTTCATTAAAACCAACTCATCTCTGTCAATGTATCTATGCTATAACATCAACCGATCTTGTCCATGTATCTATGTTTTTTATTTTGGAATGCCCTTTCAAGACGGCCGAATTTCACAAGTAAAATATAATGTATTTAGTTGATCCCTGTTACATAGCAACATGTGAAGTTATGAAAAAAAAAAAATTTCATTGCCGTTCCCTTGTTGGAAATCAAAGAAGCAAAAAATCAACAATAATAAAAAACTGGAAATTTCAGTAGAACAAGAACAATAAAGAACACTAAATTCCAGCAAGTAGGAGCAGAATCGAAGGTTGGGTTACTGCCATCCCTCTTCTCTTATTTATAGCAAAATTGAAGTGTTACATTCAAATAAAAACTCTAGTTTGATTACAACTCCTTCTCCTTATCTTTGTTCTAGATAAACTTAGAGTTTGTAGTTGTAATTGAAATGAAATTGATCAAAACAATTAATCTTTATTTAGGAAAGAAAAACATGCTAGATAAATTCTAATCTAACTCTAACACCTTGTTGTGATCTCCTCAATCTTCATCCTTTAGATGTCGTGGACTTTAGCCTTTACTCTTCTACCTTCAGCAGTCTTTGGAGTCCAGAAATTTCAACACCCTTGAGCAAATGGAAGCTATTTTTTTACCCCTTTTTAACTCCTGAAGTGGTCTTTTCAAATATTTACTATGATAAATAAATAAATAAGTGGTGAGCATCGAATATACAATTCTATTGACGTCGCTGAAGAAGTCTCTGCAAATATTTATGCAACGGGTGATTTTCCACTTTTACAACTCTCTTATCAAACTACTTTCCAACCGCTGATCATCAGTAGTTGAAGAGCCTTGAGCATGAATATCAATCTCATGATCCCCCTTCTCACCATGAATATCTGAATTTGCTTTACTTTTTTCCATTATCAAATGCACCCCGCATTTTTCAACCCAACATTTTCGACCATTGTCTAAACTTACTTGGACATTCAGTTCCAATTCCTCTACACCTTGCAGCGATTCCTCTAACCCGGTCAACGGTACACGATGTATCCAAGAATGCTTAGTGGAATTTCTGCCAAAAGTAACTGTCGCCGACGTGTGAAACAATTCAATACCATTGCTCTTATTTTTTAAAGTAGCAAAACAGATACCATAAAACGGAAGAGATGTTTTTGGAGTGGCTTCATTGGTGGAGGCCAAGACCACCCAAAAAAGAAGCGCTTGGAGTTTATTACCGTCCGGGACTGAAACTGAGGGCAAATGAAATGATAATGCAGATCCTTCTCCACGATGGCTGAACCATTCTGGTATCTCACCACCAACAAGGTAAATGTCATAACATTTACCTTTGCATAATCCCTATTGGTTTCAAGGAAAGTAATTAAAATTTGAGTTCGAAAAACTACCATATGTACATGCTAAATGTTTTTGTTCAAGTTAAGAGAATGAGAAAGAGAGACAACCTGAATAAGACTCATCTTATAGTTTTCAGATAAATTGTTGCAGTTATCTAAGTTCACAATGTACCAGCTATTGCCAGCAAATTCCATGCCCTGAATCTCTATTAAATTTCGGCACCCTATTACACTCAGACATGGTGGTTCTTCATGCTGCAGTGGTGCACTTACTCTTTCAATGGACGCGCAGTCATTGATAGACAAGAATAGTACACTTGATGGAAGCCCTGAGATTGATAGAAGACTCTTGCATCTCTCAACCGTAAAACACTGAAGCTTAGGAAGGCGGCTAATGCCAGAAGGCAGATTGAAGAATCCTTTTCTAGACAAATCCAAATCTTCAAGAAAGGACAAACTCCCAAGATCAATGGAGCTTATAGCGTCAGACAAACCAGTATAACTTAGATCTAGTTCTTTCAATGAGCTGAAACTAGTGAGAGAAGCTAGTAGCATAGCTATAGAGCTAGAACAGCTTTTCGGTGAAACCCGCAATGAAAATCTAGAAAATCGAGATATAGATGGTGGATTAGGTGAGCAGAAAACATTTTTGTATCCACCAAGTGGTAACTTTATTAGCTTCTTCAAATATCTAGCTGATGTAGGAAGTGGCTTAATCGCAGTACCCTTTGCAAACAACTTTGTTAAGGATTCTAGGTCACCCAAATTCTCTGGCAATTTCTCAAGTTGTGAGCACTCGACAACGTGGAGAGTTTGAAGAGATTTTAAGCTGCCCATGCTTTCTGGAAGACTCTTTAAGCTGTTGCAGTCCTTCAAATTCAACAAAACAAGGCTCTTCAAATTTCCAATAGATTGATGTACCTCAACCAAACTCGTGCATTCTACAAGTATCAGTCTCTCCAAACTAGGGAGTCCTCGGAAGTTTGGTGTTTTAACAAGGCACTTGGAATAGCTGAGATTGAGGATTTTCAGCTTGTTAAGAATCAGTCAAGGAAAACAGAAAATAAAATAAAAATATTTCAGTGAAAAAATGTAACTCTACATTAAATCTAATTCGGGAAAATCTTGAGTGCTTATTGCATATATTTTACCTTAGTCCCCTTCCAAAGTTTTCGGACTTTACTTTTTTGCATGTCAAGTATAACAAGCTCGCTTAGGTGAAAATCAGGTGGCAAAGATTTCAAAGGGCATTCAAGCCAAGAAAGCCATATCAACTCTCTGGGAGAAGACTGTAGCTCCCTGCAAGATGTGCTCCTATGATTTGGAGTAATTGTAAACGTCTCATTTTTGTAAATGATTTTGTGCTGAACGATCCCTGTACATCTAGTGTCAGACCTTCCACAACCTCAGTTCCCTGAAAAGAGCCAAGAAACATTAAAATATCATAACAATAAACATGAGAATGTTGATACCAATTTTAGGTAACAACCCACGACCACCTAACATTTCTGTTGCATAGTCTTGTTTTTTAAAACTTCTATTATTCTTATTATAATGACACAAAGAGATATAAAGAAATCTCATAAAGAATATTCATGTGATATCCTAAGTTGATGAATTATATATTGCTGTAAGATAATTATGAATTAGTCCATAAAAACTGATTTAGTGATATAGTATTGGCAAACTATTAACTTATTTATGTAAAATGTAAAAAAAAACTTCCATAAAGAGCAAAACTGCACTTTCCAACGCAACTAGTTCCTTAAAATTGCACAAAGATCTGACACGAAATTAAGACAAATATATACAATGTAATGAGTTCTTACCATTTCCTTGGAGAGAACAGTGTATGCATCTTTTTGAAGCACAGTTCTGCTGCAATTTCCAGGATGGTTATGCGACCTTTGACGAATAATCTCCCTTCCCATGTTTCGTACTATATCATGCATCCATAAACTATTGTTAATTGTTATGAGAGACCTTCCAATGAGAGCTCTGAAAGCTACCTCTGGATGGCAACCGTAACGAGCACCTACTATATATGCTACATAGTCCTTGTCTTTACCAACAAAAAAACATGCAATATCAAGGAATATCTCCTTGCATCCACATCAAGTGCATCAAAACTTACTCTAAGCTTTGCTTGAATATCATCATGCGGAATATTTCGCCAATGGGCAATATCAATTTTCCATCCAGCTTTGTCTCTTGTGGACAAATGAGAACCCAAAATTTTAAGAGCCAAAGGAAGCCCTTCGCAGTAGTCCACTACCTTTTCTGAAAGCTCCTCATAATCCTTTGCTGGACGGGTTTCCCTAAAAGCATGCAAACTGAAAAGCTGAAGAGACTGGTCTCGATCCAATTCCATAGCATGATACATCCCATCAACCTCTACTTCTGTTAGCAGATGCTTGTTCTTAGTTAAAACGATTATTTTACTTCCATCACCAAACCAACATCTCTCTCCCATCAATGCCTCCAGTTGTTCTCTTTTGTCCATATCGTCAAAAAAAACAAGAACATTTTTACGATGAAGTCGCTCTTTGATCAAATTCATTCCTTCATAAACATTGTTGATCTTCCAAACGTTTGGTTTCAGAATATTATGAAGAAGACGCTCTTGTAATTCAACCATACCATTCGGTTATCTTATATTTCCTTGACATCCGAAAGAAAACTACTTCCCTCAAATCCAAAATAAAGGTCGTTAAACACAACTTTTGCTATTGTTGTCTTCCCTATACTAGCTATCCCATGTATTCCCACGATGCCAACATTATTTCTTGCACCTTTTAGCAGTCAAAAAAAATATCACAATATATAATTAGTCTCTCCTATTGTTTAAGGAAAAAGTTCCAAAAATAATATATATAAAAATTTAGGACAATTAACAATTTTGTTACATGTTAAAAAATTTGGTGCCGGCTGTGGCGAAATGTAGGATAATTTTTTATTTTATTATTGTAGATAATTTGGCTCAATTTTTCTACATGACTTGTCTACGTGTGATTTCGTATTTTTTTTTTCATGATATGAGATCTAAAATATATACATAAAAAAGACGCAGAAGTTATTTTTCACAAAAATAACATTGACCAATGAAATTTTATCACAGTTATTATTGCTGTCATTATAAATATTATTATACATAATTAATATTCTAATTATTATTGGTCATATTATCAATGACACCATAGTTATTGTTTAAAAAAGAAATTAATGTGTTTTATTTTTTAAGATTTATTCCTCATATTATTATATTAAAAATATTTTAGAGCACTAATAGTAAATTATTATTTTTTAAAATTGATTATAATTGATGAGTTGCCTTTTAATTTTGTGGAGGGAAGGGGATTTAAATCATTTTTGAGGACAATACAACCTAGATTTGATAGTCGTTCTCGTTTTACTGTTATGAAAGACTGTTTGAAAATTTATGTTGACGAGAAGGAAAATTTGAAGATAGCAATTAGGGGTCAACGATTATGTTTGACAACAGATACATGGACATCAATCCAAAACATTAATTATATGTCCTTAACAGCTCATTGGATTGATAGTGAGTGGAAATTGCATAAAAGAATTCTCAATTTCTGTCAAGTTTCAAATCATACTGGTGAGGTAATTGGTCAAGTGATTGAGAATTGTTTGTTGGAGTGGGGTATTGATAAACTTTTAACTGTTACAGTAGACAATGCAAGCTCTAATAATGTGACTATTTCATATTTGAAGAATGTGATGATAGATTGGTCATCTAATATATTGTTAAATGATCATTTGCATGTAAGATGTTGTGCACATATTGTAAACCTTATTGTGAGTGATGGTTTGAAAGAGATTAATGCTTCAGTTGTTAAGATTAGAAATGCAGTAAGGTTTGTGAGATCTTCACCTGCGAGGCTGCTTGCATTTAAAAAGTGTGCAGAAAAATTGCATATAGACTGTAAGAAGTTATTATGTTTGGATGTTGCAACTCGATGGAATTCAACTTATCTTATGTTGGATGCTGCTGAAAGATTTGAAAAGGTGTTTGTGAGGTTAGGTGAGAGTGACACTAGGTATATTGGTTATTTTTTAGAGGTTGATCAAAAAGGGAATAAAAAAAATATAGGGCCACCTGGTTCGGAGGATTGGGAAAATGGTAGAATTTTGGTCAAGTTTTTAAAGATCTTTTACACAGTTACATTAAAGTTTTCTGGCTCATTACATGTGACATCAAATTCTTTCTTCAATGAATTGGTTTACATGCATACAAACTTGTTGAAATTGTGTAAAAGTAGAGATGTTGTTTTAAGTGGAATGGCGATGAAAATGATGTTGAAGTTTGAGAAGTATTGGGGTTATGATGCAAATCAGAATTTCATATTGTATGTGGCTAATGTTTTAGATCCACGTTTGAAGTTGAAATATGTTAAATTTTGTTTTGGTGAGTTGTATGATAATCACCAAGCACAAGATTTAACAACAAAGGTGAAAGATCATTTAGTAAGACTATATGAGTTTTATTTAAGAGTTGATGAAGTGGAGGATGTTAATAGACATATTCATGATGTTAATGATATGGATTGCAATGATACAGAGTTAAATGTTAATACTTTTGCTCGCTTCAAAAGACATTTACAACAGGAAGATAGTGTAGAAAATAAAAATGAAGTGGAGAGGTATTTGAATGATGGTTGTGAGGATCCTGATGATGATAAATTAGATATTTTAGGTTGGTGGAAGAGTAATTGTTCAAAATATAAAATACTTTCGAAGGTTGCACAACATGTTTTAGCTATTCCTGTATCCACAGTGGCTTCTGAATCATCTTTTAGCACAGGCGGTCGTATACTCGACCAATTCCGAAGTTCTTTATCTCCAGCGACTGTTCAAGCACTTGTTTGTTCTCAAAATTGGTTACATCATGGATCAATCCCGATCGACATTACAACCTTGATGGATGATTATGAAAAATATGAAAAACTTGAATCAAGTTATTTTTCTTATACGTTTGCATTTTTATTTTATTAAATAATAATCAACTTATTTGCAATCTAACATTTCTATTATTTTTTTTTGTAGATTTTGGTGGAAAGTTAAATCTAGCGACGGATGATAATTAGTTCAAAACCGACTGTATTTCTTGAAGTTTATTATGTTAATGTTGCTTGTTTTTTTTGAAGCCCTTTGAAGGCATTTTCTGTAATTTAAATTTAAATTTGTTCACTTGTGTAGTTTTAATTATTTCTCATCATGCTAAATTACACAAAACAAAAGTATTAGAAAGGTTAAAAAAAAACTTAATAAACACTATATTAACAATTTAATACATTAATATTTGTATTTGTTGCAAAAAAAAAATTCAAAAATACTTTGGGTTCTGGTATGAAAATAGTTTTTCAAGCCCATAAGAAAATTTATTAGAAAATCCATCAAAAAGCCCATCAGAAGGCCCATCAGAAGGCCCAAAAAAAACTTTCGGTTTTATGATTATTTTAACCAAAAAAACCGGACCGAACCGAACCGAAAGTGGCCGGTTTTGAATACTTTCGGTTCGGTTTCGGTTTGAATTGAAAAAAAATAAAAAATCGGTTTGGTTACTTTTTTGACAAAAAACCGGACCGAACCGAAAATGCTCAGCCCTAATTTATACTATCAATCCGTATATATAGTGTTTCTATACAAAAAAACAATAGTTAATAGATACCTGTAATAATTGTTTTTTTTTCTTTTGCTTAAAGAGGTATTTGACAACCGTCCAATCTGCATAAATTAAGTCAACTAATTTTGGAGATGCTTACGCAAAAAGCATTATTAAGCTATAGCGTGACAATGACAAAGCAATCATTTTTCATCGCTGTAATCAAGAAACATTAACATTTTAAGGCACCGCAAAGAGCCTATGCTGTCCTACTGCCATTTTAAAATGAAAATGATTACCTTTCCGGATAGGGTCTCTGTTATCCATCATGGTAGCTGCGGGGTTTGAGAACAAATCAGGCTCATTTCTTGAAAAGAAATTGTTTGCTGGTTGGATGGCTGATCTTTTATTTGACTCGTACTCACTCCTCAACTGATCATACATTTCATCAAGTTTCCTCTTCTGCCTAGTATTGAAAGTACCAGTGTTTATTACGATCCAGGCTCACATTATAAGCTGATAAAGTAATTGAACGCTTTGGACAATATATAAACTGACCTGGCTTTCTCAGAAATTTTTTCCTGGAGCTCTTGTTTATCCTTGGACAAGCTCACAATCCCTTGTTCCATCATCTGGCACCTTTTGGCCATTTTCTGATATGCAGTATGCAGCTGCTCCAGTTTTTCCGTGAACTTTTCTTGCATGGACTCACATTTTTGCCGGCACTGAGCTACCATTCTATTCATCTTGTATTGCATCTCAAGTTCCCTTTGCCCAATAAAAAAACATCACGCTTCTGTATGCACTTTTCATCACTGGGGTCATTTAAGGAAGATGCAAGGATTAAAAGGCTGTTTTTGCATTCTTCCCAGGGAATGCTAAGAACCATTCTGCTATTCAGTTTGGTAATTCTCTCAAATGAAATAGAAGAATTATGAGTACCACCATGCAGTCTTATCATTTCAAATCTTCTACTTGTATTCAAAGTAGTAGTTGATGGACTTAAGGAAATATGGTATTAACTTATAAAGGATACATATCTGTGGAGATATTCCAGCCATGGCCATCTGCAAGAAATTCATTATGAATAAAATCAAAAAGGCAACCAGTAAAACAAAGAAATAGCAATATTTTGACCAAATGATGATGCATGTTTAGATTTCACTTTAATAAGATGTAATAGAAGCAAGGTATTTGTAGTATTCTAAGCTAAGTCCTTGCTTACATTTATCCATTCATCATTTGGATTGATCTCCACAGGTTTCATAAGGCTGTAAAGAGTAAGCCAAAAATCAGAATACCATGAGCAAGAAAGATTACCCAAATCATTAGTTCATATCAGAGACAATTCCAAGGAAATGTCTAATAAATTCTGCTTGTTAAGAAACAATTCCAAGCTACAACAAGCATTTCAAGGAATAAGCATTTCCATAAAGCACTCACCTCTTAGAGAGCACTTGATCACAGAATGGACAGGCTGCATCATTATTAAGGATCCTGTTTATTCTGTTAAGGGACTATATGCCAATGCAACGATAATCCAGAAAGCATGGAACTAAAAAAGCATAATCATAATCGGATCTTGGATACATAAGAGGTGACCGCAAGTGGTAGAAACAGCACGCCCTTCCAACTCTCGCCAGCATGAATTGCATCTCATTTTCACCTTCACTATGAGACGTTTATCCAGATATTATCCACATATCTGAACCTACTAAGTGCTAGTTTAAGAGTGTGATTAAAGTTATTTTTCAAAGTGTTTTTTTTCAGAAATATATCAAAATAATAATTTCTTTATTTTTTAAAAATTATTTTTAATATCAGCACATCAAAATGATCTAAAAACACACAAAAAAAATTAAAACAAAAATATCAAACTTTTTCAAAAAGATTTTTTTTGGGTTTCCACCCTGGAAGGAGTTTCATAGCATTACCGTTAACTACAACTCCACATGCAGACACATAGATTCAAACTAATCTGCATCACTGTTACGTGCAGCCACATGGTTTTAAAATTGAATTTTGGGATGACCTTGGGGAAAATCATCAGCCACATGGTTTTAAAAACAGAATTTGCGCAAATATTTATATTTTTGAACAAAAGTTTTCCTCATAAAATAAAACACACTCCATTGTCACAATATCAAAAGAATTGATATAAAAATTTCATCACTAAAAATCGAGCTACACATATTTTCTAGTGTCTAAATATTGATCAAGGTGGTGTTTAATCAGTATCAAGCAAACTTAGTCAAGATTATGAAAATGACCAGAGTACCCTCAGTTTGGTACTGAGCCAAAAAGTCCGCGCAGCCCAAAAATTTGAATGAAAACCACCAATTTTCTCGTGTTCCAAAAGTGAAGTCTTATTATTCAAATTCCGGAAACTACTTTCCAATTCTCAAATTTTCTCAGCATCCAAACGAAAAGCCTGTAAAATTAGGGTATACATGCGAATCGAATTGATAAGTTTTCCTGGAAATTACACTCCTTGGCGTTCTCCTTAAAGAAAATCACAAATCAATGACTAAAATCTTAGAGAAACTAGAGATTATAAACATAATTAATCATATGGAGAACTAAAACGCGAGCAAAGTGACCATCGAAATAAAAAAGCTGCAGCAATTTCTATTGCGAAAATCAAATTTATTTGTTACTTCGGAAACAGTGAAAGGTGATTTGAAGAGACACGAATTCCTAACCTGAAAGAGTACTGGCTCGAAACGTTTCTTCTCTTGTCTTCTTGGCTTGTGGTGTGGGCGTTTAGAAGGAAAGAAATGGCGGCAACTCGATTTTATTTATTTATTTCAAATTATCACACTTCTCTCCTCTCTCTCTCTCAAGCAAGGAATTTATAATTTGACGTTTCTCATCTCTCTCAAAATTTGGATTCAGAACGGTGTCGTTCTTCAAGCAACTCTTTTAATTTTCTTTTAACCTTAAATTGTGTTAAAGAAACAAAAATTTAGAAAAAAATAACCCCTAAAATCTGAATTCAGAATGGTGTCGTTTTAATTTTCTCACTTCTCTCGGTTTGCATATTATTTGATTTTTATATTTATATATTATTTCCAAGCTTTATTTTTACCATTATTACTCTCTCATTTTTTGAGACGAGAGAAAGTAATGTGAAAAAAATAGAAAGTGGTTGAATATTGAAATGATAATTTAGGCTGGCTTGTTAACCTTCTTAATTTATCATATGTAATGTGGTCTATTCAGGTTTATTAAAAAAATTATTTTTTTTATTTAATTACATAATAATAAAAATAAATATTCACATGATGAATGTAAGCGAATAAAATTATGGATCAAAATTATTTTTTCCCCGTCAAAATTGTCACTTATTTATGCATGTAATTTTCTTTTTGGAGAATAAAAATAAGAAAACATATTTAGAAAAACTATATATATATATATATATATATTAATCGGAAATCCTATACACACACCTCTTTATTATGTTGATGAAAACTTTTTTTTTATGAGAAACATTGTTTTGTTAATTGATAGATCTTCCATATATGACAACAAATAAAATTATGGAGCAAAATGTTTTTTACATAGTCATTAACTTTAGAGTTTGTAAGATTAGTCGAGATATACACAAGCTGACCTAAACACCCACGTTAATAAAATAAAAAATGAATTCATCATAATTATCAATCCCAAGTTTCATCCCAACAGTCCAATTGATTGTTTAGTTAATACTTATTTGCGAATCATATATGTCTAAAATCTGAATTGAGCACATGATCGATTATAATTGGAATTGTTTTAGTTATTTTATAATAGTAAACTAGCTGTGAACACATGCTTGCACAAGTGTATTTCTTCTATATATAAAAAAATAGTCTGAGAGAGTAAAATTATATACCTTTGTTTGATATTTAAATAGTATGCTAGATTTCTTCCCCAACAAAACTCTAAATGTTCTTGCAATCAAATCATTTGAGATTTTTTCAAAAAGATTTTTTATATATGGAATAGATAGTTTTGTGTCTTGATTTTTTTTTATGTTTTATAAGAATTCTTTTTGTAGTATTCTGAAATTTTTAAAAAAAGGAAAATACATGTATGCCCTTAGTGGCTTAGAATTAGGCTAAGGGTGTTGTAGTAATTGTACAAGTTAGTAAATATAAATAGAAAAGAAAAGGAAAAGAAAAGAAAAAGAGAAGTAATCTGAAATTTGAGAGAAAGAATCGGGAAGAGAGGAAGAAAGAAGAAGAAGAAGAGAAAAGAGGGAAAGAGAAGAGGAAGAGAAAGGAAGAAGGAGAAATAAATTGTTAAGGTAATGTGTGTGTTTTATTATGTATAAATGTGATTATTAGCTATGATTTTGCTTGTATGGGTTGTTAGGGTTTGAAAATTTTATTTGGGTTTGATTGATGAATTAAGAGAGATGTTAAGGGTTGAATGTGTTGGGTAATAGTTTAATTAGTTTGATTGTAGATGATTTTGAAGTTTTGAGATGTTTGGTTTAAGAAAATATTGAGAAAAATGGTGAATAATGTTGATAAATTTCGAAATCCCTTGCTGGAAATTCTGGGTTGAGGTTGAAGAAGACGAAAATTCATTTTGGTCCTTTTGGTGAACATTACAGTTTAGTCCCCGAACTTTGGAAAAATTACAGTTTGGTCCCTGGGGTGAAATTGAAGATTCTGGACAGAATTGAGGATGAATTATGGACAATATTTTAGGATAGCTATGAATTTATGAAGTGTTCAATTTAGTCCTTCAATTTGATAAAATTACAATTTGACCCTAAAAATAATGGAAAATTTCAGAATGGTCCCTAAGAGAAATATTAGTATTTCAGATTTGTTTGATGGATAATTGAAGCTCATTTGATGGATTAATATCAAATTTTACGAATTGTGTATTTTGGAATTAGATTTCGGAAGAAACATTTGTTTTAGGTTTTTGCGAAGAAATGGATAGTTTGATTCAAAAACACATAGGATTAAGAGTTGAACTCCTAGATATGTTATTAAATGCATTTTACTTCTTTTGAGTCATTTTTGAGTATATATTCTTTTATATGTTCAGATAATCCCGACATTCAACCGGCGGGACATCAATAAGGTTCCGTCAATATTCTGTTTTTGAATTTCGATCGCTTTTGAGTCCGGTGAGTGGATAACATTTAATATGCATGAGAAATAATATAAATATTTGAATTTGTTAGTATGAATTGGATTATGCTTTTTGGATAATATATACCTTGATTATATTCTTGATACGATAAAGCATAATCATTTGTTGAATATCCGTTCTTGATATGAGCCTATATCTGTTTGTGAATTGTTAGCTCCTCATTTGATTGATACCATGAGTTGAGCCTTGAGATATGAACATGTTTGTTTGATATTAGATATACCTATGGTATGCCAGTCAGAATACCCATGCTAACAGGGTAGTGTTAGCCTTTGTGCACATCGTATCTGAAACCCTAGTTGGTCGGGGGAGTCACCAACCTGTGTGGACTGATCATCCCACAGTACGGAGCCTCATGCTCATTGCATTCTGATTTTCTGACGAGCTTTACCTATTAAATTCTTGTTATGACCTATTTGAGAAATTCCTTGTAAGAACTTCGAGCCGATTTGATAATATACTTCTCTTTGTTGTATTATCTCATATGTGTATATTGGATATTATCTACTCACTGAGTTGTTGAACTCACCCCCTCATTATTCATTATTTTCAGGGTCGTAGCTTGCTAGCAGGTCATTTTTGTCCAACTCTTGGAACCTGTTATTTTGGTTGTATTGGATACTTTTGTTCATATGTCTAGTTAGTGCTCCACAATTATAACAATATGTAATCAACTCTTGTATAAAGACAATCGAATTATGTTATAAAGTTTATTTTGTTATTTCCGCTGCATTGAACTCTGAAGTTGAATGATAAGTGTGTAAGTTTGGGTTCGCATAGGTGTGGAACCTTGGAGGGGGACCATGCCTATGTGCCGGTCACGGATCCAGGAATCGGGTCGTGACACTTTTTCTCTTAGCCTCGTTACATATTCTCATATTATTCCAACGCTCACGATAATTACAAAAAAAAAAAACTCTTTATAAATATTTTATAGGCTAATTTACTCAATTTAATATAGGTAATCTATTTATACAAAGTCTGTTAAATTTCATCATACCCCAAAATTCAGTGCAATTCTATAAATGCAAGATGACTCCTTATAACAGGAGTCATGTTCCCACTAATCATTAAAATGAAAGCACACGAATTATTACAACAATAATCACATAATAATTAACCCCACATTTAAAATATGGTAAATGAAAACTTCTGCTTGTAAAAAAAAAAATTACAAACACACGAATTTAAAAAGAAAAAAAGAAGCAGCTAACACCAGCCTGGAAGATGATCCCCTCTTCTTGGCAGCTGCCATTATAGACCTACCTAGTCAACAAAGCAAGTTAATTAGCTAAACTTGAGATGGATCATGGAATAAAACAATTGCGGTAAAAGCATTATCAAAACTTACCTTCTCACACCGCCTTGAATAGCTAGTGTCGTCTTCCACCATTTCTGGGAGCATTCTTCCTTCTAAGCCTTTTTGTATTTTGATGCCCACCACGTTCAACCATCTTCACAAACCATGCAGGTTTTCTTGTTCTAAACACAACGTATCCCATGGAAACTCCAAATACAAATCCACATCCATAACCGATTGCTACAGCTTTCCATCCAAATCCCTCTTCAAACATTGAATCTTCTTTCTCGAAGTTTGATGGTGGAAGTTGCTGCCCCTCACCATTGCTGCATTTTACTTTCAAGGGAAGTCCGCATAATCTCAAGTTCCCATCGTAGGAACCATGTTCAAATGTGTTGAACTGTTTGCCTTGTGGTATGGATCCCTCAAGTTGGTTATATGAAAGGTTCAGGACTGCAAGAAATATTAAATCTACCAATTGCTGAGGAATCCTTCCAGCAAGCATATTTGAAGAGAGATCCAGCGATTCCAGATTAGTTAAATTTCCCAATGATGGCTGGATATAACCGATGAGGCTGTTGTGAGAAAGGTTGAGCTGTATCAGAGACTTGAGCTTCCCGAGGGACTCTGGAATCTTTCCCGTGAATTTATTGCAGGATAAATCAAGTATTGTGAGGGCAATTAGAATTTTTGTAAACTCAATTTGCGAACCTTTCCATCTCATTGTAACAGAATAAACATAAGGAGTAGATAAATTTCTTGCCGTCATGTAATCCATCTCCTGATCATCACTCATCATGGCTTTGAAGTTGTTGAAATACTCTGTCGGCAAAGGACCACTCAAGCTATTGTCGGAGAGGTCAAAAATCTTTAGTTTAGAAAAAGAGTCATTGGCAGTTGGACCCTTCAAAGAACCATGGAGTTTATTTGACCTTAGAATAATAACCTCCAAGTTTGGAAGCATTTCTAAAAAGGAAGGGAATGTGTCATCTATCATGTTGTTGCCGAGGTCCAGAAATTCTAAATTCACACAATTGATGACAGATGGTGGTATTGCCCCTTTCAGTTGGTTGCCATTGAAGTTGAGATATCTCAAATTGTTCCCCTCTGAATAGACTGAAGGGATATTTCCTTGGAAATTGTTGACACCAAGATGCAACACTGAGAGTTTATCACTCAAGTTTCCCAAACATTGTGGGATGAATCCACTAAAGCCATTGTTGGACAAGTCTAGAGTTTCTAGGAACTTCAGCTTGCAAATGACAGATGAGATGTTCCCGATCAGTTTATCATTGGAGGAAAGCATAAGAGCTGTCAAATTTTCAAGCTTGAAAACTGAAGGTGGAATCTGGCCGTACAACTTGTTATGACTGAAATCGATATATAGTAATGAATTAGAAAGGAAAGGACTTATACGGCCACTTAAATGGTTATTGTGAAGAGAAAGAAGAAGCAAAGAAGGCATAGAAAACAAGGAGGATGGGATTGTTCCATCGAGCAGGTTATGAGATAAGTCGAGAAGGATTAAAAGTGAAAGCTTACTAGAAAACAAAGAGGATGGAATTGTTCCATTGAGCAAGTTATGAGATAGGTTGAGAAGGCTTAAACGTGAAAGCCTACTTATTTGTGATGGGATGGATCCTATCAGTTGATTATCAGATATGAAGAGTGCGTTTAGACCTGAAAGCCTATTCATTTGAGAAGGGAGGCCTATTAGTCTATTGTTTGAGAGCTCTAACCAAGTGAGTTGTGTAAGGTTAAACAAACCATATGGAATTTTACCACTAAAATTATTGAAAGAAAGTGTTAAGGAATCTAGTTTCTCAAGGCTTCCAAATGAGGATGAGATCTCACCATTAAATTTGTTATTTGAGAGGTCCAACGAATTGAGTTGTGTGAGGTTAAACAATCCATCCGGAATTTTTCCAGTAATATCATTGAAAGAAAGTCTCAAGTAACTTATCTTCTCAAGGTTTCCTATTGAGGATGAGATCTGACCATTAAACCTGTTATTTGAGAGCTCTAACCAAGTGAGTTGTGTGAGGTTAAACAAACCATATGGAATTTTACCACTAAAATTATTGAAAGAAAGTGTTAAGGAATGTAGTTTCTCAAGGCTTCCAAATGAGGATGAGATCTCACCATTAAATCTGTTATTTGAGAGGTCCAACGAAGTGAGTTGTGTGAGGTTAAACAATCCATCCGGAATTTTTCCAGTAATATCATTGAAATAAAGTGTCAAGTAATTTAGCTTCTCAAGGTTTCCTATTGAGGATAAGATTTGACCATTAAATCTGTTATTTGAGAGGTCCAACCGAGTGAGTTTTGTGAGGTTAAACAAACCATCCGGAATTTCTCCAGTAAAATTATTGAAAGAAAGTGTCATGACATCTAACTTCTCAAGGTTTCCTAGTGAAGACGAGATTTGACCATAAAACTTGTTATGTGAGAGGGATAACTGAGTGAGTTGTGTGAGGTTAAATAAACTATTTGAAATTTCACCAGTAAAATTATTGGAAGAAAGGTCTAAGACATCTAACTTCTCAAGGTTTTCAAGTGAGGATATAATCTTACCATCAAATTTGTTATCTGAGAGGTCTAACTGAATGAGTTGTGTGAGGTTAGAAAACTGATTCAGAATTTGGCCGGTAAATTTATTGCCTCTGAGAAGCAAGTGACTGAGCTGCTTCAGGTTTCCAAGTGAGAATGGGAGATGACCCTGAAAACTGTTGTATGAGAGGTCCAAGTACTCGAGTTGCTTGAGTTTTCCCAACGAGAAAGGGAGTTCCCCTTGCAATCCACAGAGCAGGAGCTGGAGAGATGTCAAAGAAGAAGACAAGTTCATGAAGGAACTGGGTGCCACCAAAGACATGTTCACTGTATTCAAGTTGAGCTCTCTTAGCTGGGTAAGGTTTTGAGCCAGCTTGTTGAAAGAAATCGGTTCCAGCATCAGCAGGAAGTTGAAAGAGAGATCAAGTGACGCCAATCTGGATAAATGGGAGATTTCTGGGGGGACTTGGCCTGCAAAATTCGATGCACTTAGATTTAAATGCGTCAAATGCAAGAGCTGACCGAAGGAAGATGAAATGACAGAACCATTGAAGTCATTGTAAGAGAGATCGAGCTTCTGAAGATGATGAAGGAAGAAGAGAGCGCTGCTAGAATGGAGGGTGCCATAAAGCATGCTGCAACGAAGGTCTAGGCCAATCACATGGCCAGTTTTCATGTTGCATGTCACGCCATCCCAAGAGCAGCAATCTGTACCCTCTCTCCATAGCACTGTTTTTGGTTGATTACATTCCTCTCTCCATGGATAAGAAGACATCAAGGAAAAGGAGTTTTTGAATTGAAGCAAAGCCAGGCTCTGGGCAGCGGGGCATAATAGTACTGGAGAGGAGAAATTGGAAGAAGAAAGAGAAGGTTGGAAGTGCGAATGGAAGAAAAGGAGGCAGAGAATTTGAGAGAGCAATAACACAGATCCCATCATTCCGTGTATAAGTGCTCACTTAAAATGTAGTCTATATATAGACGAGAAATTACCGTAGCTCTACACACAATTTACTATAAATTTGAGAGAGCAATAACACAGAGCCCATCATTACCTGTATAAGTGCTCTCTTAAAATTATTATTATCATCTTATAAGCTAAATCATATTTAGACTGTTTTTATTGTGGATTGAAACAGTTGTTAGTTTCGTTTAGTTTCTCCCCCACTAGATACTTGTAGTAATTGTTTTTTTTTCTTCTGCTTAAGAGATACTTATAGTTGAGTATTAATAGGTTCTCAAGTTTTTTTGTTACGAGAAACATTGTTTTGTTAATTAATAGATCTTCCATATATGACAACAAATAAAATTATGGAGCAAAAAGTTTTTTACTATCAAAATTATGATTTATCTTCACTCTTGAAGAGGTTGATGATTAAACAACATTAAAAAAACATGATCCTTTGATAATCTTCACTCAAAATCCTAAATAATTCTATATTATCTAATGGATCTGGGAGATTCTTGAATGATTTTTTTTTTATTATCATTTTCACTGTGTTTGTGTTTCAAAAACTCAACAAAAACAATTTGTTTTTGAATTATTATCTTAATTATGTTTATCTATTTCTAGAAACTAAATATTTTTATTTTTATTTTCAGTAAAGGCTAAAAAACAAATGTTTTACTGTATCGGTTGATATTTTTTTATTGTATTATTTCATCTAACCTGACCAATGTTTTATTCTATATTAGTTGCATATAAAGTGTTGGTTTATAATTTCAAATCATAGGTCGATAACAATAATATAGGGGGGTTGTATGAAATAAGAAAACTCTAACAATTGATATTAAGATGACGACCACCACCACCTTGTAGGACACTTCATTTTTTCTCCAGATGGAAATTAATGCCTGACCCATAAGCTTTATGAGTGACTGGACTTTGGTTGCCAAAGACCCAGCTACAATTTGTCGATGATCACCCATCACGTGATGGTGATGCCATGGAATTGTAGTATTTCCACATTGGAGAAGTCTAAATTGCTGCATTTAATTTCCAAGATTAAAAAGTTTTAACATATTTATTTATTTATTTATTATTATTATTATCAAAGTTTTTTTGTAGTGTGAGATTAAAATATTGTATAATACTTATATATTACATTAAGGTAATAATTATTGATAATAATGAGAAAGAGAAGGATTTTTTTTATTGTAGCGCTAGACACGAGTACTATGAACTTCTATTGTGCTCTTGATTTTGGTCTCTCTTTTTTTCTTGATCCTTGAAAAAGTATTCAATTTGATTACCAAATTATTTCCTTACAATTTTATTCTTCCATATCATGTTCACTTGGTTTTAAGCCTAATAGTTTGTGGTCTTGGTTTGTAAAGTAAATAGTATTTGCAAAGTCAAAAATATACCTTGATATTAAATTGAAGTTTAATTTCACAAAATAGAATTTTATTGTATCAATCTAAAAAAATTGAAATAATAGAGAATAGAATTAACACACTAAAAAAACAAAACTTCTTTTCTTTTTTCTTTTTCCTAATATGAGAAAAAACTAATAAACAATATATTCATGAATATTCAACAAAAATAAAAATTCTATTTTTATTATATTTTTTCTCATTTGTTTTTGAAATTAAATGTCTATTATGTATTTTTTTATTTTTGTATTTTTATATAGTTTCATAAATTTAATTATTTCATATTTTCTCATATTGATACGTAAAAATGATCAAAATATAATTTTTCAAATGAAACTTTATTTCATGATCATAATAATACTTTTCTTAAAAAGTATTTCGCATAAAAGTATGTATTTGTACCAAGTTTAAACATTTTGCTCCATAATTTTATTTTTTGTCATATATGGAAGATCTATTAATTAACAAAAAAATGTTTCTCATAAAAAAAAGTTTTCATCAACATATATAGAGATGTGTGTATACTATTTCCGATTAATATATATATATATAGTTTTTCTAAATATGTTTTCTTATTTTTATTCTCTAAAAAGAAAATTACATGAATAAAAAGGTGACTATTTTGATGGGGGAAAAATAATTTTGATCCATAATTTAATTTTCTTACATTCATCATGTGAATATTTATTTTATTATTATATAATTAAATAAAAAATTAAAATAAACGTGGATAGACCACATTACAAATGATAAATTAAGAAGGTTAACAAGCCAGCCTAAATTGTCATTTCAATATTCAATCCCTCCTTTCTATTTTTTTTCACATTACTTTCAATAATGGTAAAAATGAAGATTGGAAATAATATATAAAATTAAAAAACTATAAAAATCAAATAATATGCAAACCGAGACTTTTAGGGGTCAATTTGTTTTCCCTGTGGTCTTTCAATTGTTTTTGAAGGTCCATCTTACGATATTAATTTTGTGGCTATATTAATTTGACTAAAATTGATTTTTCTAAATAATAATGTAAAATTGGAAATACAGTAAAACTTTAGAATTTCATGATGTCTTAAAATACAGAAAATTTTGTGTTGACTTCATAAAGTTTGATCCCTGTTTTTTCTTGAAATGTCAAAATTAGTCTTAGCCACTGAAAAAATTGCGACTTGATCCTTGCTAGGATTAATTGGAGGATGCATATTATGATGGATGCGAACCATCCTTATAGTGTATAGTTTATGGGTGGTTCTATGTTTTTAATTTACTTAAAAACGACAGCTATTTTAAAAAGATATAATTAAATTGAAACAAATGCATTATCATTTTTAAATTAAGAAGTTAGTAATGTAAATTGATTAATTAATTATTCAAAGTTTTCTATTATTATTTAAACCAATAACATTAACCTGTTATAACAGGTAAGTTATAAGTTAATTATATATTGATCCTGAGTTTCTTATTTCAGCCCCTTATAAAAAAATATTATATAATTAAATAAAAAAAAGGGTAGTCTAGGCTAGATATGTGCTCGTACTCTCTCTTTGATTAATGGCTCATAACTTTTGGCACTGGTGCTCGTCAACGCTGGGATTAACAGTGTTGATGGAAAATCAAAACACCGTGTGCTTTGAGGGATGCGGAAAATCAAAACACCGTGTCCCAGGGATGCCCAGTCAGTCAATACTGATGGAAAATGCATAGCCATTTTTTCCAGTCAAAAAGTTAGTGCTCCAATTACGTTAGCATCCCTTGATGGATGATAGCTGGGAAATATGCATTCTCCACCAGTTTACTGTGTTTCAATTACGTTAGCATCACTTGATGTATGATAGCTGGGAAATTAGCATTCTCCACCTGCATTCCTAATGTTGTTAAGGTTGTTTTTAAAGTGATTTTTATTTAAAAATATATTAGAATGATATTTTTTATTTTAAAAAAATTATTTTTGATATTAATATATGATAATGATCTAAAAACATACAAAAAAATAATTTAAAATAAAAAAATTTAATTTTTTTTAATAAAAGCTTTTGAAATATAATACCAAATAGGAGATACAAATACAAAACTTAGCTATTATGTGTTCTGTCACATACGAGTACAAGAGGTGTCGGGAGTCGAGGAGTCATCACCTATTTCATTGGGTAGAAATCACATGTATTGTTCATATTCCATGATCATTTGGTGGATGATACTTGCAATAGCAATCTTCTAAACACAAACTGGCGGGGACGATGTATAAAACGCAGGCCAAGTTACAACCCCAATTTAAGACGGCTCCACTCTACATAACGAAGCAAACTCATAACAATTTTTTTATTTTTATTTTTAGTAAAGGCTAAAAAATAAATGCTTTACTTGTAAGGAACAAGTTTAGTGAAAAAGAAACTTGTATAGCTTGGAAAAGAATTCTATAAGAAACTATTGTTTTCAACAAACACTGGGTATGCTTCTTCTTCTTCTTCTTTTTCTTATAATTAAAATCTCTGATTTTTTGAAATTTTCATAAACTAAGAATCTTTGTTTTTATTGAATTTATATGTGTGTTGTATTTTTTTTTTCTATTACTCTATCGGTTGATATTTTTTTATTGCATTATTTGATCTAAGTTGACTAATGCTTTATTCTGTATTAGCTGTATACGAGATTAGTTGACTGTGTGGTGCGCTAAGTTTTTTTTATGTAGAAAACCAATTGATTTTGTGCATATTGTAATTGGTTACCTTAATATTTAATTAGTAAAATTATAAAAGATAAAATCTGTTATAAATGAGTTTTTTTTTCACCTAAAAGGAACATTGTAATTAAAACACATGGGAAGTGACTCGTATATTTTTTCATTGTAGATATCTTGGGCAAATTTGTCTACCCATTTAGTTTATGTGTTGCCTGGTTTTTTTTTTTTTGTTTATGTAATATTAGATCTGAAATAATATACATAAAAATGTTGTAAAAGTAATTTTTTAACCAAAACAATCTAAAATAAGAATTAATTTTTTCTAAGAAATACTACCTAAACAAAAGAGGAAATAATTAGAATTAAAAACCAAAATTAAGAGCGTATATATATAAACATTGAAAAAAATATGGACTATTTAGAAATATATCTAGAAAATAAAGAATTAAAAGTATATGGGCTGAAATGAAAATAAAATATGTAAATAATTTAAACCGAAGGATTAAATTTAAAAAATTAAAAGTGTTGTAAGGAAAAAATAAATAATTCTTTTATTTCTTGATTTAGTTTTGGTCCCTTTATTTTTTCAATAATTTTGGTATAATTCTAAATAATTTGTTTGTATTTATGTATCTATACTCTTAGTTTTGACTTTTAATTTTTATTAGAATTTATCTTTGTATTAAATATAGCTTTGGTTAAAAAACAGAGTAAGTTCACATTTAGTAATGTGAAATGAAAGTATAACCCTCTCTTATGCATGTATAGTCAATCTATAGTCAAGGTAGTCAAAATCGAGATTTTGACACGAATCGGAAAGGGCTCCGAAAAATCGGATCGCAAAATCGGATCGTAAAATCGTACCCGAATTTGTTCGTACAAAAATCGTAAAATCACAGCTAAAATCGTGTGAGAAGAAAAATCGTAAAATCATATGTAAAATATTTCTGAATAAAAATAACATAATTATGGACATAAAACTTAATTAGTTTAGGTTCATACATGATGTAAAATAACTTCAAAACACATTACAAAATAATTATGTCAATGGAATTTCATTAGGTAAAAATTAACAAACTAAAAATAAATATTTTGTTGATGTGATATGTAAATTACAATCAGTCTCATGACCGTCATTTTCTTCGTTATTTTTAATACATTCATCAAAAACATTATTATTGAAAGGATTATCAGTATTAATAGGAGTAAGTTATATAATTAAATAATTATCCTTGAAAAACCCTCCAACAATAAAATTATCATTTTTAATTATATTTAAATTAAAAAAATGAATTTAAATATAATTAAAAGACCCACAATATTTGAGATTTGAAATTTAAACTACTTATTTTATGTTTTTGAAGCAATTGTATATTTTTTTATGGTTATTGTATTTAAAATTAATTAATTTTATTTATTATCTTAAATTAATAGGATTTTTTTAAAAAAATATTTTTTATGCTAACTATTTTTATGCCAATTATTATTATTATTATTATTATTATTACTATTATAAATTTATAACCCCCCGTAATATACCTAATTACCTATTTTATTATTATTATTATTATAATTTATAACTAAGTATAAAAGGTCCCCTAATTCCCACTCCCACGCCGCCACCCACAGTTTACTCATCTCTTCGTTCTCTTCTCCATTTCCTCTTCTCCTCATCCTCTTCTCCACCCCTGTCCTGTCTGCTTGCCCTGCTTTTCCTCCACCTCGCAGCGAGCTCCTTTGCTGTCGCCGCATCTAACTTCGCAGCGAGCTCCTTTGCTGTGTGCTTCTTTGGCTTAGCCTTTCCTGTCATGATCGATTCGCTTTGGGCTTTGATTAAATGGCGAAAAACCTCAGAAAGCCACGTTTGAGCAGTGAATTGAGTTTGAAGAAAGCAGAAAGCCCTTCGCCCATTGCGCACAGTAAAATATAATGAACTCGTAAAATCGGACCGATCCGGTCTGATTTTACGAGTCAACCCGATTTTGACCGAGTTTGACTGGTTTCGATTTTTTTTCCGGTTTAACCAGGTTTGCTGAGCCAACTTGCAAACTCGTACGAGTTTGCGAGTTGACTCGCGAGTTTGACTACCTTGTCTATAGTTGTTAGTTATTTGTTATACTTCAAGGTGTTAATATTAAACAAATATCAGAATATATAACTATTTTTAAGAGAACAAACCTTAAAAATAATTTTTCTCATTATTTTAAATGTATTATTTATAATAAAATGTATTGAATAGATGTTTAATTTAACAAAATAGAATTTTATTGTATCAATCTAAAAAAATTGAAACAATAGAGAACAAAATTAACACACTAAAAAAACAAGAATTATTTTTTTCTTTTTCCTAATATGAGAAAAAACTAATAAACAATATATTCATGAATATTCAACAAAAATAAAAATTCTATTTTTAATATTTTTTTCTCATTTGTTTTTGAAATTAAATGTCTATTATGTATTTTTATATTTTTGTATTTTTATATAGTTTCATAAATTTAATTATTTCATATTTTATCATATTGATACGTAAAAATGATCAAAATATAATTTCTCAAATGAAACTTTATTTCATGATCATAATAATACTTTTCTTAAAAAGTATTTCGCATAAAAGTATGTATTTGTACCAAGTTTAAACAATTTGCTCCATAATTTTATTTGTTGTCATATATTGAAGATCTAGTAATTAACAAAACAATGTTTCTCATAAAAAAAAAAGTTTTCATTAACATATAAAGAGATGTGTGTATACGATTTCCGATTAATATATATATAGTTTTTCTAAATATGTTTTCTTATTTTTATTCTCTAAAAAGAAAATTACATGAATAAATAAGTGACAATTTTGTTGGGGGGAAAATAATTTTGATCCATAATTTATTTGCTTACATTCATCATGTGAATATTTATTTTTATTATTATATAATTAAATATATAAAAAATACGTTGATAGACCACATTACAAATGATAAATTAAGAAGGTTAACAAACTGTCATTTCAATATTCAATCCAAGACTTGTATGACACTTCGTTTTTGTTTTCCCTGTGGTCTTTCAATTGTTTTTGATGACGAAGACCAACTTGTAGGACACTTCGTTTTTTTCTCCAGATGAAAATTAATGCCTGACCCATAAGCTTTATGAGTGACTGGACTTTGGTTGCCAAGATTATGTTTACAGTGTAAATCTTTTATTTACTAGATTTAGATTAATAATAAAGGTTGAAATATTTTCATTATTAATAAAGGTCAAAATTAGTCTTAGCCACTGAAAAAATTGCAACTTGATCCTTGCTAGGATTAATCGGAGGATGCATATTATGATGGATGCGAACCATCCATATAGTGTATAATTTATGGGCGGTTCCATGTTTTTAATTTACTAAAAATCGAAAGCTATTTTAAAAAAGCTATAATTAAATTGAAACAAATGAATTATCATTTTTAAATTAAGAAGTTAGTCATGTAAATTGCTTAATTAATTAATTATTCAAAGTTTTCTGTTATAACAGGTAAGTTATAAGTTAATTAGATATTGATCCTGAATTTCTTATTTCAGCACCTTATAAAAAATAAATAAAAAATCTGGATAGGCCACAATACAGGTCATAAATTGGGAGAGTTTTCAATATTAAAAAAAAACGGTAGTCTTGGCTAGATATATGCTTGTATTTTCTCTTTGATTAATGGCACATGACTTTTGGCAATGGTGCTCGTCAACGCCGGGATTAACAGTGTTGATGGAAAATCAAAACGCCGCGTGCTTTGAGGGATGCCCAGTCAGTCAATATTGATGGAAAATGCATAGCCATTTTTTCCAGTCAAAAAGTTAGTGCTTCAATTACGTTAGCATCACTTGATGGATGATAGCTGGGAAATTAGCATTCTCCACCAGTTTACTTGTGTTTGAGAATGTTGTTAAGTTTGTTTTTTAAAGTGATTTTTATTTAAAAATATATTAAAATGATATTTTTTGTATTTTTAAAAAATTATTTTTGATATCAGTGTATGAAAATGATCTAAAAACATATAAAAAAATTAATTTAAAGTAAAAAATAAAAATAAAAATAAAAAATTTCAATTTTTTTTCAATAATTTTTTTTTGAAACACAATGTCAAATACGGCTTAATATCATTCCTGACGACAGGTGAGCAAATAGTGATGCTTAATTAGGAGGTCATATGAAGGCTTCTAGTTGTAGAAGTTTGAATTTGTTTGGATAGTTATGATTACAGGTGCAGGAGCTTCAACAGAATACATCAATTTAAAGCTTAGGCATCCTACAATGGATTTGCCCATCATTGACTAAATTGCCAAGGTCCTTACTTTCTCCCTGTTTATCTTGATTAAATTGCCATCAATAATGAGCTAGAGTGATGATGAAAGCTAATTGATTGACTAGGAAGAGCATCACTCATCATCTTCATCCTGTCCTTCACAATTTTTGTGAGCGCAATATCATTAGGTATGTGCTGTCACTACACAGTTTTTCATTGATTGATAACAGAAATGGATTTCTTGGTGGACTTTTCTTTTTCCTTTTTCCTTTCAATAATAATGGTTTGTTTTCCTCTCCAAACAGGTGGAGTCGGTATAGCAAAAATGTTTGAAAAGATTGAACATCGTGAGTGCATGGGATTCGATGACATCGTGAGTGCATGGGATTCGATGACATCGTGTTTGATTATTGTGTTTTTGACGTAAATCATATAGATGGTAAAAATAAAAATATATTTAATTGAGAAAATGGAAACTGAAATATAAAAATAAAAATTGATCTCTAAAACAATTTGAAAGTAAATTTTTATATTATTAAAATAAAAAATAATATTTTTTTATATTTTATCCTTAAAGCATTTTTATAAAAGTTTTAATTTCAAAATTGTTCAACTACAATATATAAAAATAAAAATGATTATTATTATATTTTTAATATCCAACTCAAGATTTAATTCCTTTCAAAATTGTTCAACTATGAGTCTTAACTAAAACGAAGCTTATTTTATGGCAATAAAGCTTTTCCTTTATTTTTTCGATGGTCTCAATCTAGAAAGCCTTTCCATTGTTTATTTTAGCTTAAATTCTTCAAGTTTTTTATTCCAGTTTTCTGAATATTCCATCTTTGGCATGCCCAAAATAAAGTATGATAGCTAATGCTCCGAAGACAAATCCCATAAAGGCATAAATCTCATTGGTATTATGATTTTCAAGTACAATAATGAAATAGCAACCAGTATTCTCTTAGTAACTACTAGAACAAATAATTTTTATAACTGTTGAGATTAAAATATAATATTTCAGTATGTAAAATTTGATATAATGAAAAAGATCAACATCTTTTATTATAACAATAGTTAATTAAAGTCTTAACTTCTTAAATTATCATCACCGTCATTGTCAAAACAATAAACATTATTCAACAAATCTCAGAGGAAAAAAAATATTAATAAAAAAGTACGTAAGAACGAAAACTAAAATTATTATTATTATTCTTAATATTAATATTATTATTGTTATTCTTAATATTAATATTATAATGAAAAAGATCAACATCTTTTATTATAACAATAGTTAATTAAAGTCTTAACTTCTTAAATTATCATCACCGTCATTGTCAAAACAATAAACATTATTCAACAAATCTCAGAGGAAAAAAAATATTAATAAAAAAGTACGTAAGAACAAAAACTAAAATTATTATTATTATTCTTAATATTAATATTATTATTGGTATTCTTAATATTAATATTATAATGAAAAAGATCAACATCTTTTATTATAACAATAGTTAATTAAAGTCTTAACTTCTTAAATTATCATTACCGTCATTGTCAAAACAATAAACATTATTCAACAAATCTCAGAGGAAAAAAAATATTAATAAAAAAGTACGTAAGAACAAAAACTAAAATTATTATTATTATTCTTAATATTAATATTATTATTGTTTTAATAACGGGAAGAAAATGAAATTAAATCAAAGGCTTAAAAAAAACCTAAAATCATTAACAAAAGAGCAAATGAAAAAAAAAAATGAAAAAAACAATAAAAATTATTGACTGGAAAAAAAATTTATTTGACCTGAAAATTTATAAAAAAAAATATCACACTATGTTGCGGGCTGAGTAAAAAGTTTGTATAACTGTTTAAAAGAATAAAAATTATCAAATTATCCCGAGAGAAAAAAAACCTAAAAAACATTAACAAATGAATAAGTAAGAGAAAAAAAATTAAATTATTATTATTATTATTATTATCATTATTATTATGCTAATAATGAAAAAAAATAAAAGACTGAAAAAATCATAAAAACTTTAACAAAAAATCAAACAAAAAAATAAAATAAAAATTATCAGGTAAAAAAAGTCATATGACGTAAAAATAAAAATAGAAAAAACGAATAAAAAGCTAAAAGAAATAACAAAAAAAATCAATTTCCAAATGATCATAGATATAAAATAAAATTCAAGAACTAATTTTTTTGAAAAAAATATACCACCCCAACAAATAAGCTAAGCACACTTATATATATATATATATATATATATATATATATATATATATATATATATGGACAAAAGTAAGGATTATTCTTGAAATAAAAAGAAATAAAGGGATTAAAATAAAAAATTAAAAGTATTAGGGCTGAAATGAACATTAAATATAAAGGGATTAAAATCCAAAATTAAAAGTATAAGGGCCGAAATGAAAATCAAATATATTATCAATTTTAATCAAAGGACAAAACTGAAGAAATTAAAACTACTGTACCTAATAAATTCACCCTTTTCAATCCAATCCGGAAATTAAAAGAAGGAGGACCGAATTGAAAAATAGACATTGAATTAATTCCAATCGGAGGACCCAATCGAACTAAATCAAAACTTATATATCAGAAATCAGGACCAAAAACGAAATTGAAACTTAAGGGACTAAAGTGAAAAGGGCGCAAATAAGGGGGACTATCCTGCACTTGTACGTGTAGGAGAGAGAGAAATGTGGCCAGCCGCTTTAACCGGCCGCCGCCGCGTCCACGGACGATGTTTGGTGAAACGCGCCGCGTGTGGAGGAAGCCCAGGAGGAGGCGCACTGTTCTAGACTCAGAAACCTCGTCTCCGGCCACCGTAATAGGCCGCACGCGCCACTTAAACAGGGCGTGGGGCGGGACACCGGCTGGCGCGTGGCCAGCACGCACTGACAGCAACGGAAATAAATAATAAAAAATGAGGTCAATTACTCTCCTACCCCTGTCCCGAAAGAAAACGTTTTTGTCTTATTAGGGGCTAAAAACGTATTTAGCCATTTTCGAAAAATAATATAATAAGCAGCAAACCGGCTGGCCGGACCGGACTGGTCCGGGTCAGACGTGCGCAATGACGACGGAGCCCCTCGGTCTGGCGTCGTTTTCGGGGGGCTTTTTCGTTAATGCACTGTTCAAAAACGTAAAAAAAAAAAAAACACTATTGAAATCCACAGTGTTTTCACTCACATTGCACAGTGAAAACCTGAGCTCTTTTAGGTAGTTTTATAATTCTCTGTCAGTCATCACTTGACTAGTAACTATTCTCTTTAGAGTTTGCAGTTATTCAGCATGGCCGCTTGCTTTAAATTAAAATTACTTATACTACTTCACAACATATCTCTAGAATCCCATTTAGAAACTCATCCAGCTTCTTGTTCTTCGATTAAGTTATATTCTCACTGCTCCTATTCACTATACTTCTATACCTCATCTTTAGGGACATCCTCTTTAGCCCTCAAAAGAGATTTGATGACTGTTGCCAAGTCCTTTGAGGTGGATTTTGTTGAAAATTTGACTTGCACAATGAGATAGGTTTCATATATCAAATTCTATAATCTGCATATACAATTCAAAAGAATGAATATGGAAATGAACATATCCTGAAATTATTACAGGATTTGCTTTATCCCCAACGGGATAAAATAGAAGTGTTGGATAGCCGTCCACCTACAACAATTAATAGTAACAAAGGAAGAGTTCTCAGTATTATAAGTTCATCATCAGTTATTTTATACAGGACCAAAACGTTATCATTAATGATATTCTAAAGACTCCTTGGCTGAAAGGGAAAAAACGTTTATCCATCCCAAATGTTGAGGAATAGTTTTCTAAAGTAGAGATGGATACTAGTTGCTGCATCCACTTAATTCTTATGGTCTATAAGGTATTTAAGACAAGAGCAACAAGAATATGGTTTCAGAAGATGCAGTTCACTTGAAATAGACTGTAATGTAATGAAAATGACTTAACATCTTTGGCATTTTCTAGAAATATTAGTTTTGGAATCAGTTGTATAACCACTCATTTCTAACATTAAAATGCATCCCTCCTAAATTAGGAATGAGATTTTTTTCCCATCCAAACTTGCAGAACTTAAACTTGAGGTGCATGGTTACAGTGAAATTATGCTTCCCTCTAGAAGTATATTCTTGGGACTGCTCAAAACCAAGTCATCAAGAGTCTTCCCTGCAATGACCTGAAGGATTTTCTCTTTCTGCAATTTCCCATAATCACAGGATAGTTTAAAATTTGAAATCTATGAAGCAACATTATATAGCAATTTCAAGCTTCACCACTATCAAAAACATGAAAATAATGTGTTCCGATGAAGGAAATTGAAAGTAAATCAAGTTTTCACAGGATGAAAGTAGTCCAATGTACTTTTAATGGAAATTAAACAAGTTTGCTCTCATGAATTTGTTCTCTTTCCACCAACAATTGTCTAAAAAACTAGAATATTATTGAAGCAAAATAATACAACAAATATTTATCTTAATTTCCTTCAATGCCCAACTATACTAAATAAGTCATATGTGACTTTCTGCACATTGCCATCTATCAAAAATTTAAAGCAGGGTCATAAATTATCATGACATGGATTATTCAAGAAATTTTCCTCTAGAATAGAATGGTTCTCCAGCTGACCAACGGCTGCAAAGCATCATCAAAAGCCTACCTATCCCCTAACATGCAAACATTTATTCTCATGTCTTCTTCAAAAAGGCGAGAAAAAAGTACTAACAATCCCCCATGCTTCGATCACATGTGCATTACCATAATCAATTTACAGTAAGTAAAATGATACTCACCTCATGTAATGTCCCTTTCTATGGGAGACAAACAAGTAATCTTACTAATACACATTCACTAAGAAAAGAAGATGTAATTAATTTTTTTTACATATATATATATCTATAAGGTTTCGCTAAAATTTCTATCAAAATTTTGGCAGAACCTCCCTGGTACTGGTAGATCCCAAGTTTTTGACATATAACATAATGTTTAATTCAATCTTGACCCAATCATCCTGGGTCTACAAAACCCTAAACATCATCCTCATCACAACCATAATAAATAAACCATAAATTTAATAGAATACGACAAAACAAGTTAATTTTCTTAAATTCCAATTTTTCCAAAAATAGTGATCATACATATCAGTTTACTAACATTTAATTTATATGAAATACTTCTGGATACAAAGAAAAACTAAGAAACAATAGCTTTAGTCCTGACATGAAGATGATGAACCTGAAATGGAAAAACAAGATAATTTCATAAATAAAATTTGAAAAAAATAATATTAAAGCTATTAAATCACAATATGCAATCATAAATAATTATAATAATCAGCATAACTATTTGAAACACAAACTAACTTCTTCACTTACGTATTGCCAATACTAAGTACTATTGATACCCTTATCACCCTATCGACATCAGAAATTAGAGAAGACCTCTTCTCGGGTCCCTGACATACCTCCTAATATATTTTTAGGATGTTCTTTGATTCCAATTTATATTTTTTTTTTGAAATTTCAACATACATGAATGTGTATTAAACATTGCACCACAATGCCTTTATCCAAGATTCTAACATACACTCGATATATATTAGTCTGTGCATAGTGATCCCCATCTCCGGGATCTTGGCATACACTAAATGTATGACAGTAATTCATGATGATCCCCTTATCCAGGATCCTAACATACACTAAAATGTATGTTAGCCATTTTTGGTGATCCCTTTATCTGGGATCTGTATGCTAGCCACCACCATGTTTTGTTCATGACATTTTCAAACTTCCTTAACACACATGCCTTAAATATTCTTATTGATAAATCATATCTTTTTAAACTTCCACCAAAGCTTTAATCATAATTCACTCATTTTTATTATGAAAATTAAATCAGAAATGTAGGCATGAATCACCTACCTGCTGTGGATGTTGCTCATTTTTTGGTTTGGTTCGGTGTTTGACAAAAAAATAACCAAACCGAAAATTATAATTTTTTTTAAAAAATAACTGAACCGAACCGAACCTAGTAAAAACCGACCGTTTTTAGTTCGGTTAAGTTTTTATGATTAAAAAATTAGGGAAACCAATTTTTTTTTTGCTTTCTGATGGGCCATTTGATGGGTTTTCTAATGGGCTTTTGGATGGGCTTATAATTAATATAAAGAAAGACTGATTTTCTTATAAGATCCCAAAGTATTTTTTATTTTTTTTGCCACTAATACAAATATTAATGTATTAAATTGTTATTTGTTAATGTTAATATTGTGTTTATTAAGTTTTTTTACCTTTCTAATACTTTTGTTTTGTTTAATTTATCATGAGACGAAATAATTGAAATTACAAAAGTGAACAAGTTAAAATTTAAATTACAAAATATTGTTTTCAAAGGGCTTCAAAATAAACAACAAACAACATTAACATAAAAAAAACTTTAAGAAATACACCGAGTTTTGAACTAATTATCAATTGTTGCTAGATTTAACTCTCCACCAAATTCTACAAAATAATAATAATAATAGAAATGTTAGATTGAAAATAAGTTGAGTAATAAATCATAAAATAAAAGTACAAATGTATAAGAAAAATAATTTGATTCAAGGTTTTCATAATTTTCATAATCATTCATCAAGGTTATAATGTCAATTGGGATTGATCCATGATGCAACCAATTTTGACAACAAATAAATGCTTGAACAGTTGTTGGAGATAAAGAACTTCAGAATTGATCAAATATACGACCGCTTGTGCTAAAAGTTGATTCATAAGCCATTGTATGGATAGGAATAGCTAAAACATGTTGTGCAACCTTCGAAAGTATTTTATGTTTTAAAACATTACCCTTCCACCAATCTAAAATATCTAGTTTATCATCATAAGGATCCTCACAACCATCAATCAAATACCTCTCAACTTCATTTTTATTTTCTACACTATCTTCCTCTTGTAAATGTCTTTGAATCGAGCAAAAGTATTAACATGTTCCTCTTGTAAATGTCTTTTATATTTTTTATAAATTCACAATATATTTGCAGCGTATATCATAATAAATTCACAATATATTTGCAACATATATGCATAATAAATTTACAAATATATATATATTGTTTTTATATTGATTTTTCACCTAATATTCCTATTCGTACTTTCACGATGATCAGAGCATTTAAATATTTCTATATTATATTTCAACATTATAAACCAATGGTTAATTAATTGATAATGCTACAGATCTTTCGTGATTGCCTTTCAGAAAAGTGTGATAGAAATCATCAATATCATCATCACACAAGAGCCATATCGTGAAAGACGGCTTTTACATATATATTTTTTACATTTCTGGGATAAAAATATAAAAAAAAGGAAAAGAGAAGATTTAAAAGTTCATCTTCGAGCTAAGCTTAGAACTACCAACAATCTCTAACACCATCAGCATGGTAAGCAACCCAGAACTAATTCCTACTTAAATACGTTAACATATATCATAATCTCAAATAAAAATAGTTAAAAACCATGAACAATTAATATGCATCTTTTGTTCAAGGCTTTGATTTTCACAGAGCTCAAGTACCCATGAATTACCCATGAACATTAACTATAACATAGAAATAAACAAAGTAAAATATTTACTTACCTTTTGTAAACAGAGATTCAAATAAAACAGAGGCCGAGAGGCAAGAGACGAGAGGGAGGGAGAGACCAAGAGGCGAGAGGCGAGAGGGAGGGAGAAGACGAGAGGCGAGAGGGGGGCTGCCAGGTTTTTTTTTCAAAGTAATTGAGATTCAGGGAAAGGGAAATAAATGAAAGTTTATATTTATATTAAGTATTTTAACCGAACCGGTTTAGTTCGGTTTGGGTTAATCAGTTTTGGCCTTACAAAACCGATACTCAACCGAACCAGATTTTTTTAAAAATTTTATAATTGGTTTCTTTGGTTTTTTATTGGTTCAATTTTCTCAGTTCTTTTTGTTTCAGTTTTCTCGGTTTAATTGGTTGGTCGTTTTTTTTGCTCACCCCTGCTAATAACCATACCGAAACAATCCAATATGCCTTTAAATTTGTTATTCTTTCATGTTTATTCTTTATAACAACTTTTGTCAATCAAAATATCATTATAAACATCCATTTTTTTAAGTTCTCAGTATTATAAGTTCATCATCAGTTATTTTATACAGGACCAAAACGTTATCATTAATGATATTCTAAAGACTCCTTGGCTGAAAGGAAAAAACGATTATCCATCCCAAATGTTGAGGAATAGTCTTCTAACAGATTTATTGCTAACTTGTTCTTTTAAGCAATCAACCAATATGATAGATTTGAATGCCAGGTGACATAAAAGCCACTTGGTTGTAGTCTCACTGTTGATGCACCATGGTGTGTACACTTATTGCTAATGTTTTCCAGAAAGAAAGTAGAGATAGATACTAGTTACAGCATCCATTTAATTCTTATGGTCTATAAGGTATTTTAGACAAGAGCAGCAAGAATATGGTTTCAGAAGATGCAGTTCACTTGAAATGGACTGTAATGTAATAAAAATGACTTAACATCTTTGGCATTTTCTAGAAATATTAGTTTTGGAAATCAGTTGTATAACCACTCATTTCTAACATTAAAATGCATCCCTCCTAAATTAGGAATGAGATTTTTTTCCCATCCAAACTTGCAGAACTTAAACTTGAGGTGCATGGTTACAGTGAAATTATGCTTCCCTCTAGAAGTATATTCTTGGGACTGCTCAAAACCAAGTCATCAAGAGTCTTCCCTGCAATGACCTGAAGGATTTTCTCTTTCTGCAATTTCCCATAATCACAGGATAGTTTAAAATTTGAAATCTATGAAGCAACATTACATAGCAATTTCAAGCTTCACCACTATCAAAAACATGAAAATAATGTGTTCCGATGAAGGAAATTGAAAGTAAATCAAGTTTTCACAGGATGAAAGTAGTCCAATGTACTTTTAATGGAAAATAAACAAGTTTGCCCTGATAAATTTGTTCTCTTTCCACCAAAAATTGTCTACAAAGTAGAATATTATTAAAGTATAATATATATAAATATGTCAAGATACTCCTCATAAAATTTCATCTTAATCTAACTGTCGGATTAAGAGATATGATTAATATTGTAAAACTATACCTTATTTAGAAAAATACTATTTGGCCAGAACGAAACCGAAATATTCTGGGCGGAATTTGGGTGGAATTTAAGGAACAGGCCGAGATTCTTAGCGATAAAAAATTTGCTTCGGGTTGTTCTGTTTTTTGGATTGGAATGAAATGTTCCGGCTATTCTGGATGGAATGGAATGGACAACCTTGATCTAAACCTAATAAAATCATAAAAAGAGACTAAAATGTTTTTTATTTATTTCATTGTTAGGTTTAATTCTTCTCTTGTGATTGAGTTATATATATATATTTAAGAAAACAAAATTGTATATGTTTTTTTTTAAATACATTTATTATTATCAAATTGATTATAAATAAATTGATATGTATATATTTTTTAGTACAATATAATAACTTTATTACTTTTAAAAGAAAAAATAAATGTATAGCTTTTGTTTTCTTAAAAAATATTTCAAAATAAAATGATGTAATTATCTATAAAAGAAAAACGGAAAAAAAGTAAATTGGCATCTAGGGACTTTTTAATATTTTCATTTATGTTTTCTCATTATAATCAATTTTACTAGGAGACAACTCCTCGACTCCTCATGATCACCAAATGATCATGTAATATGAACAATATATGTGAGTTTCTACCCAACGAACTAGGTGACGACTCCTCGACTCCCGGCATCTCTTGCACTAGTGTGTGATAGAACGTATGAACAATATATGTAAATTTTTACCCGACAAACTCGGATACGGCTCCCGGCACCTCATGCACTCATGTGTGATAGAACATATGATAGCTAGGTTCTGTATTTGAGTCACATAGATTGTAACCTTATTTGACATTATATTTCAAAAGCTTTTTTTTGAAAAAAACATGAATATTTTTTACTTGAAATTATTTTTTAGGTGTTTTTAGATCATTTTCATATATTGATATTAAAAATAATTTTTAAAAAATAAAAAAAATATTATTTTAATATATTTTTGAACAAGAATCATTTTAAAAAATAATCTTAACAAACATAAACTGGTGGAGAATGCATATTTCCCAGCTATCATCCATCAAGTGATGCTAACGTAATTGAAGCATTAACTTTTTGACTGGAAAAAATGGCTATGCACTTTCCATCAATATTGACTGACTGTGCATCCCTGGGACACGGCGTTTTGATTTTTCCATCAACACTGTTAACGTTGACGAGCACCATTGCCAAAAGTCATGTGCCATTAATCAAAGAGAAAATACAAGCATATATCTAGCCAAGACTACCGTTTTTTTTTTAATATTGAAAACTCTCCCAATTTATGACCTGTATTGTGGCCTATCCAGATTTATTTTGAAATTTTGTTTATTTAATTATATAATATTTTTTTTATAAGTTGCTGAAATAAGAAATTCAGGATCAATATCTAATTAACATATAACTTACCTGTTATAACAGGTTAATGTTATTAGTTTAAATCATAATAGAAAACTTTGAATAATTAATTAATCAATTTACATAAAAATGATAATTCATTTGTTTCAATTTAATTATAGCTTTTTAAAATAGTTTTCTATTTTTTAGTAAATTAAAAACATGGAACCGCCCATAAATTATACACTATAAGGATGGCTTGCATCCATCATAATATGCATCCTCCAATTAATCATAGCAAGGATCAAGTTGCAATTTTTTCAGTGGCTAAGACTAATTTTGACATTTCAAGAAACAACAGGGATCAAACTATATGAAGTCAACACGAACTTTACCATATTTTAAGACATCATGAAATTCTAAAGTTTTACGTATTTTCAATTTTACATTACTATTTGCATATTATTTGATTTTTATAGTTTTTTAATTTTATATATTATTTCCAAGCTTCATTTTTACGATTATCACTTTCTCATTTTTAGAGAAGAGAGAGAAAATAATGTTAAAAAAATAGAAAGGAGGGAGAAAGTGGTTGAATATTGAAATGATAATTTAGGCTGGCTTGTTAACCTTCTTAATTTATCATTTGTAATCCACGGTTATTTTAAAATTTATTTTTTTATTTAATTATACAATATAAAAATAACTATTCACATCATGAATGTAAGCAAATAAAATTATGGATCAAAATTATTTTTTCCCCATCAAAGTTGTCACTTTTTTATTCATGCAATTTTCTTTTTCGAGAATAAAAATAAGAAAAAATATTTAGAAAAACTATATATATATACACATATATGTATGTATGTATGTATGTATGTATGTATGTATAATAAAAGGTAGCTATAATTAGGAAAAAATGTATCTCTTCAATTTAAACTCCATTTCCTTAACAATGCATATATTTATTATTTTAAAGAAGTTTTTGTATAAACTAAAAACATTATTCTTAAATAAATATTTATCTTGATCTCAAAATTATTTTTTAATAAAAAAAAATTATAAAAACATCTCAATATTTTGTATGTAATTGAAAGAAAAAACAAATTAACTAATGCGATAAACTATTGTGAAATTGATATTAAAAATAGAATTTATATTTTTGAATATTCATGAATATATTGTTTATTAGTTTTTTTCTCATATTAGGAAAAATAAAAAAATAAGTCTTGTTTTTTTAGTGTGTTAATTTTGTTCTCTATTGTTTCATTTTTTTTAGATTGATACAATAAAATTCTATTTTGTTAAATTAAACATCTATTTAATATCAAGGTAATTTTTTTTTACTTTGCAAATAATATTTACATCACAAACCAAGACCACAAACTATTAGGCTTAAAACCAAGTGAACATGATATGGAAGGATAAAATTGTAAAGAAATAGTTTGGTAATCAAAATGAATACTTTTTCAAGGATCAAGAAAAAAAATGGACCAAAATCAAGAGCACAATAAAAGTTCACAGTACTCTTGTGTCTAGCGCTATAATAAAAAAAAAATCTTTCTTTTATCATTATTTTTATCAATAATTATTACCTTAATGTAATATATGAATATTATCCAATAGTTTAATCTCATTTTTACTAATTTTAACACTATTCCACATATTGTCACTGTCATCATATCATTCAAACAGTGTTTTTCATCAATGTATTCATATTAGATTTTAACTCCATTATAATATCTTTCCTTATTGAGCATTCCGTATACTACATACCGATCGAGACCTATAACATGTACTAATAAAAATGAGTTCATCATAACCAACTAGTAGGTGGTCCAAGGATAAGAGCTTGGGGTTAAGGGGTTTGTTCCCTCTGTGGTCTCAGGTTTATGCCTTGTGGTTGCTAATATGATGGTCATTGGAGGCTTACATGGTCGTTAACGTCGATGCTCGTGGGATTAGTCAAGATGTGTGCAAGCTAGCCTAGACAACCACATTAATAATACAAAAAATTAGTTCATCATGCTTGCACAAGTGTATTTCTTTTATAAAAAAAAAGAGTTTGATATAGTAAAGTTATATACCTTTGTTTGATATTTAAATAGTATACTAGATTTTTTTTCTCAACAAAACTCTAAATGTTTTTGCAATCAAATCATTTGAGATTTTTTCAAAAAGATTTTTTATATATGGAATAAATAGTTTTGTGTCTTGATTTTTTTTTGTGTTTTTTATAAAAATTCTTTTTCTTAAGGGGTTTGCTCCGTCTGTGATCTCAGGTTCATGCCTTGTGATTGCTAATATGATGGTCATTGGAGGCTTACATGGTCGTTAACTTCGACGCTAGTGGGATCAGTTAAGGTGCGCGCAAGCTAGCCTAGATACCCACATTAATAATACAAAAAATTAGTTCATCATGCTTGCACAAGTGTATTTCTTTTATAAAAAAAATATTTTGAGATAGTAAAGTTATATACCTTTGTTTGATATTTAAATAGAATACTAGATTTTTTTCCCCAACAAAACTCTAAATGTTTTTGCAATCAAATCATCTGAGATTTTTTCAAAAAGATTTTTTATATATGGAAAAGATAGTTTTGTGTCTTGATTTTTTTTGTGTTTTTTTATAAAAAAAAATCTTTTTCTTAGCCTCGTTACATATTTTATAGGCTTAATTTAATGTAAGTAATCTATTTATACAAAGTCTGTTAAATTTCATAATAACCCACATTCAGTGCAATTCTATAAATGCAAGATGACTCCTTATGACAGGAGTCATGTTCCCAATAATCATTAAAATGGAAGCATATGAATAATTACATAATAATTAACCTCATATTAAAATGTGGTAAATGAAAACTTCTGCTTGGAAAAAAAAAGAAAAATTACAAACACACGAATTTAAAAAGAAAAAAGAAGTAGCTAACACCAGCCTGGAAGATGATCCCCTTTTCTTGGCAGCTGCCATTATAGACCTAGCTAGTCAACAAAGCAAGTTAATTAGCTAAACTTGAGATGGATTATGGAATAAAACAACACCTCCTTGAATAGCTAGTGTCGTCTTCCACCATTTCTGGGAGCATTCTTCCTTCTAAGCCTTTTTGTATTTTGATGCCCACCACGTTCAACCATCTTCACAAACCATGCAGGTTTTCTTGTTCTAAACACAACATATCCCATGGAGACTCCAAATACAAATCCACATCCATAACCCATTGCTACAGCTTTCCATCCAAATCCCTCTTCAAACATTGAATCTTCTCTCTTGAAGTTTGATGGTGGAGGTTGCTGCCCCTCACCATTGTTGCATTTTACTTTCAAGGGAAGTCCGCATAATCTCAAGTTCCCCTCGTATGAACCATGTTCAAATGTGTTGAACTGTTTTCCTTGAGGTATGGATCCCTCAAGTTTGTTATACGAAAGGTTCAGGACCTGAAGGAATGTTAAATCTATAAATTGCTGAGGAATCCTTCCAGCAAGCATATTTGAAGAGAGATCCAGTGATTCCAGATTAGTTAAATTTCCCATTGATGGCTGGATATAACCGATGAGGCTGTTGTGAGAAAGGTTGAGCTGTATCAGAGACTTGAGCTTCCCGAGGGACTCTGGAATCTTTCCCGTGAATTTATTGCAGGATAAATCAAGTATTGTGAGGGCAATTAGAATTTTTGTAAACTCAATTTCCAAACCTTTCCATGTCATTGTAACAGAATAAACATAAGTAGAAAAATTATCTACCTTCATGTAATCCATATCCTGATCAACACTCATCATGGCTTTGAAGTTGTTGAAATACTCTGTCGGCAAAGGACCACTCAAGCTGTTGTTGGATAGGTCAAAAATCTTTAGTTTAGAAAAAGAGTCATTGGCAGTTGGACCCTTCAAAGAACCATGGAGTTTATTTGACCTTAGAATAATAACCCCCAAGTTTGGAAGCATTTCTAAAAAGGAAGGGAATGTGTCATCTATCATGTTGTTGCCGAGGTCCAGAAATTCTAAATTCACACAATTGATGAGAGATGGTGGTATCACCCCTTTTAGTTGGTTGCCATTGAAGTCAAGATATATCAAATTGTTCCCCTCTGAATACACTGAAGAGATATTTCCTTGGAAATTGTTGACACCAAGATTCAACACTAAGAGGTTATCACTGAAGTTTCCCAAGCATTGTGGGATGAATCCACTAAAGCTATTGTTGGACAAGTCTAGAATTGCTAGGAACTTCAGCTTGCAAATGACAGAAGAGATGTTCCCGGTCAGTTTATCATTGGAGGAAAGCATAAGAGCTGTCAAATTTTGAAGCTTGAAAACTGAAGGTGGAATCTGGCCATACAACTTGTTATGACTGAAATCAATATATTGTAATGAATTAGAAAGGAAAGGACTTATACGGCCACTGAAATGGTTATTGTGAAGAGAAAGAGACCACAAAGAAGGCAAAGAAAACAAGGAGGATGGAATTGTTCCATTGAGCAAGTTATTAGATAAGTCGAGATTCCATAAACGTGAAAGCCTACTTATTTGTGATGGGAGGCCTATCAGTTGATTATTAGATAAGAGGAGTTCCTGTAAACTTGAAAGCCTATTCATTTGAGAAGGGAGGCCTATCAGTCTATTGTTCGAGAGGTCCAGAAAAGTGAGTTGTGTGAGGTTAAACAAACTATTTGGAATTTTACCACTAAAATTATTGAAAGAAAGGTCTAAGGAATCTAGCTTCTCAAGGCTTCCAAGTGAGGACGATATTTGACCATCAAATCTGTTATGTGAGAGGTCCAACGAAGTGAGTTGTGTGAGGTTTCCAGGTGAGGATGAGATCTGACCATAGAACTTGTTATTTGAGAGGTCCAACGAAGTGAGTTGTGTGAGGTTAAACAAACTATTTGGAATTTTACCACTAAAATTATTGAAAGAAAGGTCTAAGGAATCTAGCTTCTCAAGGCTTCCAAGTGAGAATGGGAGATGACCCTGAAAACTGTTGGCTGAGAGGTCCAACCACGCCAATCGCGTATGGTTAGCAAAATCGTCAGGCATTGGACCAATGAAATGATTGAATGAAAGATCCAAGTACTCGAGTTGCTTGAGTTTTCCCAACAAGAAAGGGAATTCACCACCCAACTGGTTAGATGCAACGCCCAGCCCCCTGAGTTGAGTGAGGTTACCAAGTAGACCCAGATTCGAGCCAGCAAAATTGCACCCATCAAGAAACATCATTTCCACAGACTTCAGATGACTGATTGAATCTGGTTCCAAATGTATTGAAATTCGCGTCCATGACAGATCCACATGCGAAAGAGCATTGCTCAAATTGTATGGCGGAAAAGAGCCAGTCAGTTCTCCGTTGTCCCCTAAATCGAGCGATTGAAGGTTTGATCGGCGAAAGACATTACCAGGGAGTTCCCCTTGCAATCCACAGTTCAGGAGCTGGAGAGATGTCAAAGAAGAAGACAAGTTCATGAAGGAACTGGGTGCCACCAAAGACATGTTCACTCGATTCAAGTTGAGCTCTCTTAGCTGGGTAAGGTTTTGAGCCAGCTTGTTGAAAGAAATCGGTTCCAGCATCAAGTTGTTGTAAGAGAGATCAAGTGACGCCAATCTGGATAAATGGGAGATTTCTGGGGGGACTTGGCCTGCAAAATGCGATGAATTTAGATTTAAATGCGTCAAATGCAAGAGCTGACCGAAGGAAGATGAAATGACAGAACCATTGAAGTCATTGAGAGAGAGATCGAGCTTCTGAAGATGATGAAGGAAGAAGAGAGTGCTGTTAGAATGGAGGGTGCCATGAAGCATGCTGCAACCAAGGTCTAAGCCAATTACATGGCCAGTTTTCATGTTGCATGTCACGCCATCCCAAGAGCAGCAATCTGTACCCTCTCTCCAAAGCACTGTATTGCGTTGATCAAATTCACATCTTGATGTAGAAGAAAGCATCAAGGAAAAGGAATTTTTGAATTGAAGCAAAGCCAGGCTCTGGTCAGCGGGGCATAATAGTATTGGAGAGGAGAAATTGGAAGAAGAAAGAGAAGGTTGGAAGTGCGAATGGAAGAAAAGGAGGCAGAGAATTTGAGAGAGCAATAACACAGATCCCATCATTCCGTGTATAAGTGCTCTCTTAAAATGTAGTCTATATATAGACGAGAAGTTACCTTAGCTCTTAACACAATTTACTTTGAATTTTAATAGTGTAATAATTATTTTATTTTTTAGTTAATAACTCTTGACTATGAGGATATTTTAGACTTTTTCATTGTACCTCTTGTCATTATCTAATTGTTTGAGGATGTTTTTGTCTTATTCGGTTTTTTTTAATAATAAAACTACGATTTTACCCCTATTAATAGACAAAAAAAAATTGACTATAAAGTGGTATTTTTTATTTTTCACATTGTTGATGAACAATAAAATAATCATCATACCCTTAAATAAGACAAAAACTTAGAGTTGTCGGTGATGATGTTTTTTGTTTTTCAAGTTTTTATAAACAATTAAAATGCTAATGTGCCCTTCAAAAAGACAAAAGCAAAGTGTTTGAAGTAAATGTTTTTAGCTAATTTTATATTTTTTTAATTCTTTTTTTTGCATAAACTGCTGGCGTGTCTGCCTGCGGATTTTGTCCGCGCCATACAGGCGGTGCATGCAACGTCGTTCGGTGGTGAAAAATATTCATCTGTCATCTCACTAGATGCGCAGCCATGGTCTTTTCCACATGGTGGTGCGCTTGTTGTTTCATGGTAACAAACTTGTCGGTGGTCGGTTGATCATTTTCTCCCTCTTTTCTCTCCCCTGCAGCTGAAGATGCAGGGCAATCCTGTTTTGTTTATGGTTTTTTTATTTTTTTTTCATCCTGATTTCTTTTGTAAAAGTTTTGGTTTATTTCAAATTTGTCCTTCAATTGAAATTGATCGAAAATGTTATATTTTATTTTGGTCCTTATTTTTTTTTTCATTCCTGCAATTTTTTTCATTCTTAAGGTTTTAATTTGTTTCAATTTTATTTTTTGATTGAAATTGATTGTATATTTTGTTTTTCATTTTAGCCTTTATTCATTTAATTTTTTTTGTTTCAATTTCTTTAATTTTTTCGGTCCTTCTGGGATAGCCCCTATTTTTTGTTCATATTTATGTATCTATACTCTTAGTTTTGGTTTTTAATTTCTATCATTTTCTCTTTTATTGAGGTTTTATTTTTATTCAATTTAAACCTGAAGTTTTAATTTATGTTGATAATCATTTTAAAATTGATATTTCTTTTCCTTTTTTTTTGTTTGATTTTTATTTATTTATCTTCAAATGAAATGATTTTTAAATGCTAATAATATTTATTTTGGTTTTGTCATTTATTTTGGTTGTTTTTATTTTTTCTTTTGTTAAAGTTTTTTGTTTTTTTGTTTTTATTCTCCAAGATAATTTTATGGTTTTCATTGTTTACACAATAATAATAATAATAATAATAATAATAATAATAATAATCTTAGTGATTGTTTTTTATGATTGTTTTCTTACTTACTTTTTTGTTACAGTTTTTAGTTTTCTTTAGGATAACAAGAATAATTTATTATAATGATTGTGGTGCTTATGGTATTAATAATTATGACTATGGTGCTAATAGTAATAATAACTCATGAAATAGTATTACGAATATCAATAATAACAAATTTTATTATAATCCAAATGATTATAATAATTATATTCTTAATGATAATAATATTAATTTTGCTTTTGTCCTTTAGTTTCTTGTTCTTTGATTATTTTCCTTTGTTTTTCAAATCAAATATTTTTTTTTATGCCAATAATATTTTTTTGGGTTTTTCCTTCAATCATAATAATAACAATAAGAATAATAATTCAGCTCATTTATCATTTGATGTTGTATTTATTATGAATTAAATTTTAAAGTTTCTCTAAATATAATATTTCAAATCTAATATCACAGATTAATGGTTTGAAAAAATTCCGTAACTCAATGTTGTCTTTGATTTTTTTTATCTTATTTCTTTAAAATTGTATTACTTAACATTAGTATTAAACACTTCAAGATTTATTATCTTACTTAGTTTAGACCATTGTAAAAAAATCTTCGCACTCTTAATATTTTTTTTCTAATATTTTAGAGAATATAGTTCTGTCTGTGGCGGATCACATGAAAATTGCCTAGTGTGTGTATATATATATATATATTATATTAGCACAGTGAAGAGATCTTTGATTTTTAATATGTTTCGATCTTTTTTTATTTTTTATTTTCATTTGCTTGCTAATAAAAATTAATTTTGTTGGGTGAAAGCTTCCAAGTATAAAGCAGCTTAAAAAGAGTTTCCTGGAAGGATTGGTGATGTAGGCCCAGATGGTTTTTTTATGAAATAAGAAAACTCTAACAGATTTTTTTTTGACGAAGACCAACTTGTAGACCAACTTGTAGGACACTTCATTTTTTTTTTACGAAGACCAACTTGTTAGGAATCATTTTTTTTTGACGAAGACCAACTTGTAGGACACTTCATTTTTTTTTTACGACGAAGACCAACTTGTAGGACACTTCATTTTTTTAATCATTTTTTTTTTGACGAAGACCAACTTGTAGGAATCATTTTTTTTGACGAAGACCAACTTGTAGGACACTTCATTTTTTTTTTCTAGATGGAAATTAATGCCTGATCCAATAAATTTGTAGGACATGTTATATTTTCAAGATAGAAATTAATGCTAACGTATACTTGATTTAATTTCACCAGCTAAGAATATTTTTTTTTCAATAGATGAATTGAATTAAGATATTTATATAAAACATTTTAAATTAAACATTTTTCTTGTAGGACATTTCATAAAAAAACAAAAAAAAATATTTTAAAAAAATATTTTTTGCAAAACAAATATTCTCTTATACTATGTTAGCAAAGTATCATCCATGATGGAATTCATATGGAGTATTTAATTTTACAACTTAGACATCATATATGATGGAATTCATATGGACACTTCACTTTATTAGTGACTGGCCTTTGGTTGCCAAAGACCCAACTACAATTTGTCGATGATCACCCATCAAGTGATGGTGATGCCATGGAATAGTAGTATTTCCACATTGTAGAAGTCTGAATTGGCGACCCTAAGACCTGCTGCATTTAATTTCCAGGATGGAGATCAGTAAGACTTTGAAAGAAATTTTATATTTTACAGGATGGATGGAGAGATCTTTCACGCATATCTCGCTATAACTAGGGCAAGAGAAAGATGAGATTAAAATATTGTATAATACATTAAGGTAATAATTATTGATAATAATGAGAAAGAGAAAGATTTTTTATATTGTAGCGCTAGACACGAGTACTATGAACTTCTATTGTGCTCTTGATTTTGGTCTCTCTTTTTTTCTTGATCCTTGGAAAAGTATTCAATTTGATAAACAAACTATTTCTTTACAATTTTATCATTCCATATCATGTTCACTTGGAAGACAGTCGTGGAATCGCCGGTGGAAAATTTTGTTTCCCCCCCCTTTTCTCTCTCCTGCAGCCAGAAATCCATGACGGTCTTTTAATTTTTTGGTTGTTTTATTTTAGTCCTTGTTCTTTTGATTTTGTTTTTCTTAGTGATTTCTTCAATAGAAATTTTGATTGTTTTCAATTATGCCCTTCAATTAAAATTCATCATATATGTACATTTGATTTCACTCCTTAATCTTTTGATTTTTGGTTTGTTTTTGTTCCTTTAATTTTTTTGTTCTGCAGGTTTTAATTTGTTTTAATTTTGTCCTCCAATTGAAATTAGTCATATATGGTAATTTTCATTTCGGTCCTTATTCTCTTAATTTTTTAAAACAATTACATTGCATTTTAAAAAAAAATCCCTTTATTTTTTTTGGTCACAAGGTTTTGATTTGTTGCAGTTTTATCCTTAAATTGAAATTAATTAGAAATTAATTATATATTTTGTTTTTCATTTCGGCACTTAATCTTTTAACTTTTTATTTAATAGTAATTCCTTTGGTTTTTTCAGTGCTTCTTGGATAATGTTTATTTTTTGTCCATATTTATGCATTTATGCTTTTAATTTTTGTCATTCTATTTTTTTATTGGGGTTTTATTTTTATTCGGTTCAATTCTAAAATTTTAATTTCTATTGGTAATTATTTTAAAATTAATATTTCTTTCCTTTTCTCTTTTTTTTTAGTGTTTTCTGTTATTTTTATCTGTTATTCGGATCACAATATTTTTTTATGCTCATAATATTTATTTTAATTTTTTTCTTTTTTGTTGTTGTTTTTGTTTGCTCTTTTGTTAATTTTTTTTTTATTTTTCGAGATGATTTTATGGTTTCATTGTTTGCGCAATAAAAATGATAATTTTAGTTATTATTTTTTTATTGTTTTCTTGCTTGCTTTTCTGTAAAAATATTTTGTTTTTTTATTTTTTAGGACAATTTAATGATTCTAATTTTTTGGCAGTAATGATGATAATAATTTTAGTTGTTATAGTCATGACAATAATGGTAACTTAGCAATGGATTTTAATGATATTTTTTTCTTTTTATAGGTAGAAAATCAATGATTTATTTTTGTTGTTTAGTTATCGAAGGTATTTCCACAATTTATATTTTATTATTGTATTTAATTTAAATTAGATTATCAAATGAAGTAATCCTAATACATTGAATTTATTGATTCATTTATCTGAATCTTCTTGCTTTTTTAATGACGATGATAATTTTATACTGGTGATTTTGTTGAAACCTGTTAAACAGATAAATTTATATCGATTTAAAATGCATATATTTTATTGAAACTCGCGCTCTATAGGAATTCTGCACAAATTGATTATTTTGCCCAAATTTATAGTATAATAAAAAAATCTCACAATCTTAATATCACATAAGGCTTTATACCATTAAATAACTAGGAATAACAATATATAATTTTGATGAATCTATATTTATACTATAATCCGTATTTATAGTGTTTCTATACGAAAAAACAATAGTTAACAAATACTTGTAGTAAATGTTTTTTTATCTTTTGCTTGAGGAGGTGCTTGACACTGCGTTTCAATTTTTTTTTGAAAAAAATTAAATTTTTTTATTTTAAATTAAAAAAAATTGGTGTTTTAGATCATTTTATGATTTTTTTTTTAAAAAAAAAACATTATTTTGATGCATTTCTGAAAGAAAAACACTTTCAAAAGCAACTTTAACCGCACTCACAAACATACATTAAAAGATACTTATAGTATTGAGTATTAATAGGTTCTCAAGTTTTTTTTCTTTCTACAAGTTGTAAACACATCACATAAATGACCTAGTAACGATCTAAGCAAACACATCACATAAATTTTTTATTTTTATTTTTAGTAAAGGCTAAAACATAAATGCTTTACTTATAAGGAATATCTTAATATCATTTTTTTTATTTTTATTTATAGTAAAGGCTAAAAAATAAATGCTAATAATTTTTAGCTTATGGATTAGGCATTAGTTTCCATCTAGAATTTTATTTGTTTATCTAGACCTACAAAGTATATTTTCTAGAAAATATAATTTCATCGCATCCAAACAAAAAAAAAATAATATAGGGGATTTGTATGAAATAAGAAAACTCTAACAATTGATATTAATATGACGACGACAACCACCTTGTAGTAGGACACTTCATTTTTTTTCCAGATGGAAATTAATGCCCGACCCCTAAGCTTTATGATTGAGTGGACTTAGGTTGACTAAGACCCAGCTACAATTTGTCGATGATCACCCATCAAGTGATGGTGATGCCATGGAATTGGAGAAGTCTGAATTGGGGACCCTAAGACCTGCTGCATTTAATTTCCAAGATGGAATTGACGACTTTAAAAAGTTGACATATTTATTTATTTATTATTGTTATTTTAGTTCTTCAAGTGACAAACAGGATTCGATTTTTGAAGCTTGAGAATAAGAGTAAGTGTGCAGCTTCTATCTTTGTAAAATCGGTGATATTTTAACTTTACATTTAAAATGATTGCGAGTCCATGATGATTAATAGCTAAGTTTGATTTTGGAAAAACACCATGTTATAAGAGCTTATATGCATACAAAAATTACGTAGATATCTTACAAATAAATATTCTGACAAAAAATATTTGAAATTTTAGGGTGACATATCCTTTTAATCTAAGTCCATATCATATGTTTTTCAAGTCCTCAAGGAAATGCATGAATTAGTAGTTATTAAAATAAGATCCATGTAACCACTTCTCATTAGATAGTTATTACAAGCATACTAATCCGAGCTCTATCCTTTTTATTTTTGTGTTTTAAGAATATCTCGAAAAACACTTAAATGTTTTTTTGAGTTTAAATTAATATTTTGTTTGGTGTTTTTAAATTATTTTGATATAATAATATCAAAAATATTTTTTATATATATAAAATTGTTTTAAATAAAATAAACTTCAAAAAATTATTATCACTCTAACACCAAACATGTTATTCAAATCAGTGGATTGTCTATAAGTACTGGGTCTAGATACATTGCTTTTAGAAATCCATGAGCTAACTTGCCCGCGCATTGTGCTAGTTTTTTTTCTATATAGAAAATTGATTGATTTTGTGTGTGTTGTAATTAATTATTTTAATATTCAATTAGTAAAATTGTAAGTGATAGAATCTGTTAGAAACATATTTTTTTTCTGCCTAAAAGTGATTGAATGTTGCTACTGTTAAAACTGTTTTGATGGTTATTTAATCGGTAGATTGTACATTTGGAATCGAAAAAATTCTGTTAAAATGAGTCACGTGCTCCGTGTAACATACTGATTGATTGTTGTGTATGCTTTATTTATTTCATGAATTTTTTCATTAACAAAAAGTAAAATTACAATCGTTGAATTGTAGCATAAATGAGTGATTTGTTTTATGCAGCAAACAATTTGATTGGTGGTTTTGTTTGAACTACTTTGGTAATAATTTAATTGGTAGATAGCAAAACAACAATTGATCAAATTGACTAAAGATATATTATTTGTTGTCTGCAACATACTAACTGTTTGTTGGGCATGTTTTTAAGTATTTGACAAACAATTTATTTGACAAATAACAAAAATATAACTGCTAAAATTTATCAAAGATTACTTTTTCAAATTTTTTCTTCATATTATTATATTAAAAGTATTTTAGAACATTGAGATTAAATTAATGTGAGATTTTTAAAGAAAAGTCTGTTCCATTTTTTATATATATTTTAAGATGTTAATATAAAAAAATATCACAATATATAATTAGTCTCTCCTATTGTTTAAGGAAAAAGTCCCAAAAATAATATACATAAAAATTTAGGACAATTAACAATTTTGTTACATGTTAAAAAATTTGGTGTCGATTATGGCGAAATGCAATTTTTTATTTTATTACTGTAGATAATTTGGCATAATTTTTCTACTTGTCTTGTCTTCATATGGTTTCATATATTTTTTTCGTGATATGAGATCTAAAATATCATACATAAAAAAGAGACGCAGAGGTTATTTTTCACAAAAATAACATTGATCAATGATTTTTTGTCACAATTATTATAGTTGTGATTATAAATATTATTATACATAATTAATATTCTAATTATTATTAGTCATGTTATCAATAACACCGTAATTATTGTTTAAAAAAGAAACTGATGTTTTTTATTTTTTAAGATTTATTCCTCATATTATTATATTAAAAATATGTTAGAACACTAATAGTAAATTATTATTTTTTTAAAATAATAATAGGTCATTTATATATATATATATATATATATATATATATATATATATATATATATATTGGATGAAACAGGAAAGAACTTGCTTAACTAGCAAGACACCGAGAAGTACGTATGGGATGTTAAACTGTAATATAAAACTATTCATTAAATTAAAAATTATAATTAACTTTTTTAGATTGAGATTATTAGCTTGATTATTATCACTTGAATAAAAAAAAATTGTGAGATAACATGAAACAGGAAAGAATAAATTGTCAGGTAATGAGAACAAAGTGGTAGGAGGGTGTCTTTGGTATTTTTATCTATCAAAATTTCTGCAGAACCTCCGTTGTACTAGCAGATCCTAAGTTTTTGACATATAACATAACCTTTAATTCAATCTTGACCCATTCATCCTAGGTCTACAAAACCATAAACATCATCCTCATCACAACCACAATTAATAAATTATATATTTAACAACAATCAACAATTTATACTAGAGTTAATATAAATTTATTTACATTTAATAAAATACGACAAAATGAGTTAATTTTTTTACATTTCATTTTTTTCAAAGATAGTGATCATACATATCAGTTTACCAACATTTAATTTATACAAAATACTATTGAATACAAAAAAACTAAGAAACAATAGTTTTACTCATAACGTGAAGATAATGGACCTGAAACAGAAATACAAGATAATTTCATAAAGAAAATTTTAAAAAATAATATTAAACCCTTGGTATGCAATCATACATAATTAAAATAATCAACATAGCTATTTGAAACATAAACTAACTTCTCCACTTGCGTATTGCGGATACCCTTATCACCGTACTAACATTAGAAATCAAAGAAGACCCTTTCTCGAGTCCGTAACATACCTCATATTTTTTTTGAGGATGTGCGTTGATTCCATTTTATATTTTTTTTAAATTTCAACATACATGAATGTGAATTTAAACATTGCACCACAATCCCTTTATCCGGGATTCTAACATACACTTGATGTATATTAGCCTGTGCATAGTGATTCCCATCACCGGGATCCTAACATACACTAAATGTATGATAGTCATTCATGATGATCCCCTTATCCAAAATCCTAACATACACTAATGTCGCACCCTCCGCGAGAGCGCGGCGTCGCGACGACCCTCACCGTGAGCGGGGGATTCAATGTCGGGGTTTTATTTTTATTTTTGTGAAAAAAGGAGTCGTCAACTAATATTATGGTTACTAGGAAACCTAAACTGGTCTTTCAGAGATTCTAGGGCAAGGGACTGGTTGCGTAAAGGGAAGGTTTTAGCACCCCTAGTACGCCCTACCTAAGGTAAGCTGCTTGGTGTTTTTATTTGATTATCATTTGCTATATTATTAATCTTTTGAAAATGTATTGGTTAAATAATGATGATGAATTATCCCCGTTAAAATATTTGGGATATTAACCCTTTTAGGATTTATTTATCCAAATACCAACGGTGAATAATAACGAATTATCCCCGTTCATATTTTGGATATTAACCCTTAAGGATTTATTTATCCAAATACCAACAGTGAATAATAACGAATTATCCCCGCCGAATATTTTGGATATTAACCCTTAAGGATTTATTTATCCAAACACTAACAGTAAATAATACGAATGACCAGAAAAAGGTTTTGATATTTTTTGGAATATTGGCCAATACCCTTTGGATTTTACAAACATGTTGTAAAATCCAAAAATACAAGAAATGATTTTTTCTTTGCGAAATCCATGTTAAAACACTTCTTTTTCAAACTCCGGGATAATATATATTTTTGAAAGAAAAAGAATTTTCAAAATATGCTAGTGTATTAGTCGTATGTACGAAAACAACACATTTTATCTTTTCTAAACAAAAAAATATTTTTTGCAAATTTTGTATTTTTATATTTCTTTTTTTTTGTATTTTTTATTATTGGTGGGATGGCTGGGACGGGTTGTCAGCCCACTTGCTGGGCTGGCAGCCCACTCACTAGGCTGGCAGCCCACCCACAGGGTTGGGTTGCAGCCCACCAATAGATGGGGCTGGGCCCAACATAGCTCCTACTGGGCTTTCATTCCAGATGGGCCGGAAGCCCGTCTTTCCCTCGGGCTGGGAGCCCGTCTCATTTAGTGGTGCCCGGCCCGACCCGACCCGGTTTACTGTTCACAGTGAACAGTAAATCGGGGCTGCATGTAGGAGGCAATGAACAGTAAAATGGGAGATTTTCGAGTGTGACGAATGGCGTACCTGTTAACATCGTTGTGTAGAGGACGTCGAGGTGGTTCTTCTGGTCATGGTGGCGTCGGAAATGGTGGCCTGTCCTAGCCGGAGTTGACGTCGGAAGGTGCACGGGTTGGTTTGCTATCGTCGGGGCTATCGCTGCTTCTTCTCCGGAGAAGATGACTGAGCTGCTGGAGTTGAGGGGAGGCTGCCGGTGGTGATGAGGAAGGATATGGGTGGTTGAATGGTGACCCGAGTTGGCTGGCCAAGAGGGAGAAGAGAGAGAGAGAGAGGCTTCGGGTCTTCTGGTTTTAAGAGAGAGAGAGAAGAAAATCGAGAGACAAAATGAAAGAGAGGGAGCGTGAAAGAGACCAGGCACGAGAGGGATGAAGATTCAAAATTTTATGTAAAATTTCCCTTGTATTCTCTCTGCTTCTTCTATTCTGTTTTCTTCTTCGTTTTCTCTCCATTGTCTGTTTTTTTTTTTCATTTTTTCTTCCTTTCTTTTTTTTCTTTTTCATGGCAACTGCGACGAACATATTTATAGGGGGAAAAACATGCATATTATGTGTTGTGTGGCTGTATATTGCAGAGGGATGGGGGCTGCAGAGAGCCGTTGCAGCCCTTTGTTTCCTGCACTGTTCAGGTGTCGGAACAGTGCAGGAAACATGCAATTTTGATGTTATGAGGGTAAAGTGCAATTTGGTCCTTAACCCTATAATGTTCTAATTGCATCCTCAATCAATTTTAAACTTTTTAATTTGTGCAAATGTATCCCCGTCAGCATTTCGAGAGCATCCTTAGCTTTGCGCGTCTTTTTCAATTCTGTCCTTGATTTCCAATTTGTGCGATTTGACCCTGCAGACTGTTAAATTCTCAATTTGTTCAATTTTGCCCCTGTAACAAGATATTTTTGGATTTTTGTCTTTTTTTAATATTTTTTTTGTTTTTTTCCCGAAACATAAAAATAAGGGGGTCAAAAATTGGGTAGCAACAACTAAAATATATGTTAGTCATTTTTGGTGATCCCTTTATCCGGGATCCTAGCATACACTAAATATATGCTAGCCATAACATTTTAAAACTTCCCTAACACGGATGCCTTAAATATTCTTACTGATAAATCATATCTTTACAAACTTCCACCAAAGCTTTAAGCATAATTCACACATTTTCACTATGAAAATTAAATCAGAAACGTAGGCACGAATCACCTACCTGTTGTGGATACTCTACTCATGGTCCTTTGTTGCTACTGTTGCGCCACACTCATGGTCCTTCCTGCAATTGCAGGAAATTCTCATAAATCATTTTCAAGCACCGATACTCTTCCTAATAACCACACTAAAACAATCCAATATGCTTTTAAATTTGTTATTCTTCCATTTTTATTTTTTATAACTTTTGTCAATCAAAATATCATTATAAACATCAATTTTCAAACATAACTTGTTTCTTTTCCTTTAATTCATCTAACTTCATCATTTTTGTGACCTCCCGCATCTTTTTCTTTTTTTCTCAAAGCTGCCAGCAGAGGTCGGATTCCAACCTCTGCCCAAATTTTTCACTATAACGAGAGTTATAGAACTTTATTTTGTATAAAATTAATCTCATTGGAAAACTAACATATAGGTTTACAGCTCTTATGAAGGAAGGAAAACAAGTTCTTCCCCCAAAATTCACGAAATTCATCACAGATGTGACAAACCTACTATTCTGCAGAGTCTGCCATGCATAGTCATGTTCAGTGACCCTTAAATAGAGTTATAAAATTACAAATTAAATGAAACAAGTTTCCTTGGATAGTACACATCCAAAACTGCAACTCCTACTAAGGAAACTAATCCTAATTACCTTGTTTTCCCACTCAGATTCTCTCCAAAAGTCAAGAGATGAATCTGTCTAGTTGTTAACCTCTGCATCATATACATTTGACCGAAACTTGGCCTTGGAAAAACAAGACTTCCCTCATTCTTTTCATGATCAATCTTTCATTACATGAACATTCACATCCAACACAACATATATAATTATTATTTTGCAAAACACATAATCTTTCCCTCTTAATTACTGCCCTCAATGGCCAACCATGGCTTTTCCTAGGGGCTCCCCTTTTCCTTTCCATTTCTCTTGCCAATTATTTCTTATGTCATCACATTTCATACCACATTCATCAATTACACACAATTCCATATTTACCCTAAAAATATTTCCAAGAACCCTAACCCAAAACTTATAAAGAAAAATCATGGAATTTAACCATAAAATCAAGAATCTCTTATATGCATATAAGAAATATCATACGAAGGAAGATTTAAGATCCTAATAGCTAGTGAAATCACAATCTTCTCCTCCCCCTTTTTCTTCCTGCTGCCGCCAGCCTAATACTCCATTTCCTCCAATTTCTTCTTCCAATAATACTCCAAATCTCACTTTTACTTTGAAATTCTTCTTCATTTGGGTAAGAAAAATATCAAAATCTCCCTCTCTTTTTCCCCCTCATTCTGCTGGACATAAGAGAAAAGATACGGGTATTTATACCCCTTAATTTCACTTATTGCACTTAGGCCCCCATTTTCTTTAAATGTTTTGTTTTTACCCCACATATTCTCTCCTTATAATTTAAAACATAATCTTTACATTTATTTCAATTCCACCCCTTCAACCTATTTTATTTCTCTTTTAATTCATTCCTTTGATTTAAAACTAACCTCAATTAATTCCGAGTTGAAAATTACAATATCTCAACTATTTCGTTTGGATGTTATATCCAAAATTTCTGAATTCTTATTTTATTTAAATTTGTTCATGAATTATTCCATTTTTATTTATTTATTTATTTTCTTTATTTATTTTATAATTTACAATTACATTTATTTCCAAGGGCTTACAATATATCACCTTAAATCCTTAAATTTCTATATTCCAATATTGTGTTGCAATCCTTATTGTGGTTAATAATGTTTTAGTAAATAAATCTGTTAGATTATCTTTTAAGCGAATTTCTTGAACATCAATATGATCACACTTATAATTAAATATTGGTTTAGTTAATGACTTGTTCAAAAGGCAACACAAAAACCAAAAGAAAAGGAGAGAGTTTGGCTAAGAATTTTTTTTAATCTTAACCGTTCCTGCCTTAATTATATAATGATTGAAGATCTAAATAGAATGTAATCTTAGTATGTTACTCTCCATTATGAGTTCATTAATTTGAAAAATCTTGATAGTTGAATAATTATTTTTTAAAATGTTTTTTAAAAACCATTTAGTTAGTTTTCCTAATCTTTCTTTGATTATTTGATATTTTTTTGGTTGTTTTCTTTTATTATATTTGTTGTTGTGATCTAGTTTAGTGGATTGATGATGACATGTATATTCTATAGTTGAGTGAAGTAATAAACTTTATAATTCCATTATTTTATATAATGAAATGTTTTTATAAGCTATGGTCCTAAGGTTTTCTTACCACATTAGAGTTTTCATGTAAAAAAAAATCTTTATATTTATCATGTGGATTATTGGCTTTATATTTATCATGTTGTATTATTGGATATTTCCACGTTTTATTATTGTTAATTTGGTTTTTCTCATTTTAACTATGCAAAAAGAAAATATTTTGGGACTTATGGTTTATGAATATAGTTTATACAAAAATGTTTTCGTTTTAGAAAGATGAAAATGACAAAGCCATATACAAAAAGAAAAATGTTCATTGAATGACAAAGGCAATAAAGCTTTTGAACATTTTTATTAATCAATAGAAAAAAGAAAGAATCAAAATCAATAATAATATTTCTTGAAAGAAATGACAAGGAATAAAATATGAAACATATCCAACATAGTGTGATTTATCCTTTTACAAACTTGATTAAGTTATGATGATTCAAAAGGTGTTTATTATGCAAGAATCTTGTTATCTCTTAGATAATCTTGAAATATTTGGCTCAAGTATTCATCACTTGGATTTGATTGAAGTATTTTGATAATCTTTCTAGTTTGTTTTTCAACTTCATTTCTAAACCTTTCAAATGATTCAGACTTGTGTTCTCTTACATACACATAATCATATCTAGAATGATCATCAGTAAATGTAATGAAATAAATATATCCATCTATGACAAAAATTATCATTGATCCATGTATGTAAACCCCGGGAAATAAATGTAAGTGTCAAATTAAAAAAATAAATTAAAAGAGAAATAAAATAAGTTGAGGGGAGGGTGAAATTGAAATAAATGCAAAGATTATGATTTAAATTATAAGAAGAGAAGATGTGGGGTAAAAAGAAACATTTAAAGGAAATGGGGGGCCTTAATGCAATAAGAGAAATTGAGGAGTATAAATACCCCTCTTTTCTCTCATTTCCAGGAGAAGGAGGGGAAGAAAGGGAGGGAGACTTTGATATTGTCTTACCCAAATTGAAAAAGAATTTCGAAGTGAAAGTGAGATTAAGGGTTACCAAAACATTCAAACAAAAAAAAACCCAAAGATTTGGAGTATTATTCGAAGGAGAAAGTGGAGGAAAAAGGAGTGTTTAGGCTGGCCACAGTAGGAAGAGAAAGAAGAGAGGAGGATATTGTGATTTCACAAGCTATTAAGATCTTGAATCTTTCTTGGTAAGGTGGTTCTTATATGCATCTAAAAGATTCTTGACTTTATGGTTAAATTGCATTATTTTTTTTCTTTATGAATTTTGGGGTTAGTGTTCTTGAAATATTTTGGGGGAAATGTGGACTTGTGTGAAATTGATGAATGATTGAGAATGAAAAGCATGAGGGAAGTCTTGTTTTCCCAAGGCCAACTTTCGGCCAAATGCATGTGTTGCAGAAGTGAATACCTTGACAGATTCATCTCTCGATTTTCGGAGAGAATTTGAGTGGGAAAACAAGGGAATTAGGATTGGGTTCCTTCGTAGGAGTTGTAGTTCTTGATGTCTAATATCCATGGAAACTTATTTCATTTAATTTGGATTTTATAACTCTAGTTAAGGGTCACCTAACGTGACAGTGCAGGGCAGACTCTGCAGAACAGCAGGTCTGTCACATTCGTGATGCATTTCGTGAATTTTGGGGATAGAATTGGGTTTTCTTCCCTTCATAAGAGTTGTAGAACTATATGTTAGCTTTGTAATGGGATAAATTTTGTACAAAACGGAGTTCTAAAACTCTTGTTATAGTGAAAAATCCGAATAGAGGTCAAAATCCGACCTCTGCTGGCAGCTTTGAGAAAAAGGGGAAAAGAGGTGGGAGGTCGCGAAACGATGAAGTGGTCTGCATTAAAGGAAAGGAAACAAGTAATGTTTGAAAATGGGTGTTTATAATGATATTTTTTATTGACAAAGTTATAAAGGAATAACAAATATAAAGGCATATTGAATTGTCTCGGTGTGGTTGTTATGAAAAGGGTATCGGTGGTTGGAAATGATTTACGAGAATTTCCTGTAATTGTAGGAGGGAACAAAAGGGTGGTGGAACAGCAACAACAAGGGACCACGAGTAGAGCATCCACAGCAGGTAGGTGATTTCATACCTATGTTTCTAATTTAATTTTCACAGTGAAAATGTGTGATTTATGCTTAAAGTTTTGGTGGAAGTTTGAGAAGATATGATGTATCAATAAGAATATTTAAGGCATGTGTATCAGGGGAGTTTAAAAATGTCATGATCAAGCCATGACGGTGGCTAGTATACATTTAGTGTATGCTAGGATCCCGGGTAAAGGGATCGGTATAAATGGCTAACATATATTTAGTGTATGTTAGGATCCCGGATCAGGAGATCATCATGAATAACTGTCATACATTCAGTGTAGGCCAGGATCCTGGGTAAAGGGATCGGTATAAATGGCTAACATACATTTAGTGTATGTTAGGATCCCGGATAAAGGGATCATCATGAATAACTGTCATACATTCAGTGTATGCCAGAATCCCGGGTAAAGGGATCGGTATAAATGGCTAACATACATTTAGTGTATGTTAGGATCTTGGATAAGGGGATCATCATGAATAACTGTCATACATTCAGTGTATGCCAGGATCCCGGGTAAAGGGATCGGTATAAATGGCTACCATACATTTAGTGTATGTTAGGATCCCAGATAAGGAGATCATCATGAATAACTGTCATACATTCAGTGTATGCCAGTATCCCGGGTAAAGGGATCGGTATAAATGGCTACCATACATTTAGTGTATGTTAGGATCCCAGATAAGGGGATCATCATGAATAACTGTCATACATTCAGTGTATGCCAGAATCCCGGGTAAAGGGATCGGTATAAATGGCTAACATACATTTAGTGTATGTTAGGATCCCGGATAAGGGGATCATCATGAATAACTGTCATACATTCAGTGTATGCCAGGATCCCGGGTAAAGGGATCGGTATAAATGGCTACCATACATTTAGTGTATGTTAGGATCCTGAATAAGGGGATCATCATGAATAACTGTCATACATTCAGTGTATGCCAGGATCCCGGGTAAAGGGATCGGTATAAATGGCTAACATACATTTAGTGTATGTTAGGATCCCGGATAAAGGGATTGTGGTGTAATGCTTAAACACACGTTCATGTATGTTGAACTTTCAAGAGTAAAATAAAAATGTATGAGGTATGTTATGGACCCGGAAAGGGGTCTTCTTCGATTTCTAATGTTGGTAGGGTGATAAGGGTATCAGAAATACTTAGTATCGGTTATATTTAGTATCAACAATACGTAAGTGGGGAAAATAGTTTGGCTTTCGAATAGCTATGTTGATTATTTCAATTATATATGATGGCATATCGTGGGTTTAATAACTTTAATATGATTTCTTCTAGAATTTTCTTTATGAGATTATCTTGTATCTCTATTTCAGGTCCATCATCTTCACGTTAGGAGTAAAGCTATCATTTCTTAGTTTTTTTTGTATCCAATAGTAATTTGTATAAAGTAAATGTTGGCAAACTGATATGTATGTTCACCATTTTTGGAAAAATATTGGAATGTAAGAAAATTAACTCATTTGTCGTATTTTATTAAATGTGACTGGATTTATATCAACTCTAGTGTAAATGGTTGAATGATGTTAAATGTATGGTTTATTAATTATGGTTATGATGAGGATGATGTTTAAGGTTTTGTAGACCCAGGATGAATGGGTCAAGATTGAATTAAGGGTTATGTTATTGCCCACCTGTTACTGTTTCGGAAATGTCATTGTTTCAGGACCTGTTACTGTTTCAGAACATGTTACTGTCTCGGGACCTGTTACTGTTTTGGACATGTTACTATCTCGGGACCTCTTACTCTTTCGGACATGTTACTGTTTCGGGACCTATTATTGTTTGAGACCGGTTACTGTTTTGGGACATGTTATTGTTTTTGGACATGTTACTATTTTGAGACCTTTTATTGTTTGAGACCTGTTATTGTTTCAGGACATATTACTGTTTCAGGACATGTTATTGTTTTGAGACCTGTTATTATTCAGGGTCATGTTACTGTTTGCTTGTGATTGAAAAAAAAATATTACATTTTCTTTTGGCGAATGTGTATAAATAAGATTACGTGGCAGTCCCCAAGAGTAGGGGCTGTTACAATATACATTTATATGTATTAAACCTAACTATTCTGTAGAAGGGATTAAATCATAATTTCATCCCCAAATATACCTAAAGTAATTAAATATAAGTTGTAGGGACAAAATTGTAATTCTACCCCAAGCAAATGTAAAGGGAAGGATCATAATTTTATAACTAACTTTTTCTTGCTACCCACTACCCACCATCAGTGACCACCAAAACATGGAAGCCTCTATTGCCACTAGGTTTGTTATAACGTCAGGGATTACCCTTACATTGCATCACCTCCAGCATGAGGTTGCCGCCATGCACTAGTGGACATCTTAACAACAACAACAACAAAGGCTTCTATTAGGTTTGGCACAACACGAGGTACTGCCCTCGCGTCGTACCACCTTCAAAGCAAGGCATCAACCTCACACTAAGTGGATGAATTTACTTCTTTAGCACAGGACAATAATGCTAGACATGTCAATGGTGTTATAGTAAAGGCAATATCCATTTTTATTTCCTTTTCCACTAGTGATGATCTGGCCTAGCACATCAGACACTAGGCAGGCATGAATGTTAGAAATCCTAGCGCCAATGCTGGTGGTGCACAACCACTAAAAACCTTTTTATTTAAGATTTCGACCAATACTGGAAAATCCATCTAGATCTGACCAAGACAGTTGCAATTTTAATTATTAGAAAACATAAAAAAACTTTTGGGAAAAAAAATCTTGCACACAAAATTAATTAGCAATTAACACTAATAAGAATGAAAATATACAATTAACAACCCTAATTGCATAACAAAGGTTCTACTATCATTGTTGAATTTCCTAAATAACATATAGTAAATTTAATTTTTTTTAGTAGATCCAAGGATCATATTTGACAAATCTATAATTGTTCAAGGCTTATATGAAGATAACCTGAAGATTAGATTTTCTTTTCAGCTTTAAATATTTATTTCAAGGCTAGGTTATCACAAATTATAAGTCATCCAAATGTCTAACCTCTAACAGTAATCCACACTAACCACCGGTCATCCAAATGATTGTTAATCCTTTTCTTTTATTTTTTTAGGTGTTTACATTGTATTTTTCTTACCCTTTTATTTTTCATCATATGAAGTAAAAGGCTTAACATTCTATTTATAGGAAAACCTAAAAAAGCCTATCAATGGCAATATATCAATTTGTCTTTACATGATATCACATATATTATTTTAAGATAATTTTAGAAACTTATTCAATCAAGTCCATACTTGAATTTTCTAGGTCAAGAAATGTTAGCCTTTGTATTAATTACTTTCTAGTCCTTAATTTCTAAAATTGATATACAATCAAGTCACACTTGATTAATCATCTCATTTTAATTGTTTTTCCAAATTGTTCATATTAGTGTGACCCATTGGGTTCCCTAAAAAGTTGGTTTAAATATAAATCATAATCCTAAATAAAATAATATTTAAAAAATTAATTTATTATCAATTCAATAATTGATTGATTTATATTGGAAGATCAAGTACAATATCTAATAATCTGTCATGATCCCCTGTATATTAGAAAAGTCATAAATGGTTTAACTTAAATTTTTAGTGACTGATTTCTTAGTGTAATTATTACTCATTTATCATGAATGTTCTGATTTGCACATTATAGCGTGGAGCATGTCTGCTTTTCTAAATCATTTTAGTGCTTGAAATTATAGTCATTAATTCATTGAATAAGATTTTTAAACTCTTTTCAAAACTTCTTCCACCTTGACCAAGGATTTCATAACAAATACCATTTTAAAATAGATAAAATACTTTGTCTTAATTTATCTAAGATGATGAATCCTCTCCTTATTACCCATATACCTTTATATAGTTTATGCCATATTATCTGCGTATTTTTTACCCTTGATTAGGATAATGTGTAATCATGATTAAAGCCTAACACTCATATAAAACAACTTAGTGATATGACACATGATAACTTATATGCTCTTTTATTTCTCTATAAATCTTGAAACTTTAACTTGTATTGTATTATCACATTTATATACACATTTATAAATGAGAATTGATAACATTCAAGATTATTCAAGAAAAATTATTTGTTGGTTCTCTCTTTAACTATATATCTTTTATCCTTAAAGGTCTTCCTCTATGACAAGCATAATTTGAAAAATTCTATTTATTATGGTGTGGATACAAACATGCCTATATTACTTGGGTTTTAGAAGGATTTCTAATGAGTTTTGTTTTGTGTATTATTATTTAAAATGATCAAGTTATTAATAATTGGACAACCAAAAATAATCCCTAATGAGAGTAATTATGGAAAATCCCTTTTAAGATAAAAAAAAATACATGAATTGAGTATGCTTGCATGTATGATAATATCTATTATAACATGAATATTACTAAGATTTATTATTATATTTTTCTCAAGTTATTGTTTATTAATTTCTAAAATATATATTTTTAATGCAACATCTCTTCTCTAACTAAAATAAAGGAATTAGTAAATTTATTTCTTATAGAATAGGAATGGGTTAGGATAATGAACTTATAATTTGTAATAAAATTGATTCATTAACTATAAGTTTATTTCATATAAGACGATACTAGAATAGGTATTGTGATAAAATACCATTTAAATTCATCTAAATAAAGATTATGATTACATATGGATCTCTCATTTTTACATTCCCTTTAGGATTATACATAGGCATAATCAAACTCACATATGACTTCTATTGAATCAAGAAATATGTTTTATTGTATATTCTTTTTATATAACATAAACAAGGTATTTTCCAGATAACTCAAATTAAAGCATTTAGATGTTTAAAATTGATCTATATGACATGATCAATCCATAAGAATACTCAAAAACTTCATATTTGTCATATATTTCATACATCATATAATATAGATATCATATTCATGGAATATAATTAATTTTCAAAATGTTTGGAGGTGAAATGAATTTGAGCAAGAAACAAAACTAGTGCTAAAAAACATGGAGGTTTGAGTCCTATTCTAAGCATAATACTAAGAATGCTTATTGAATGAGGAATTCAATAAAATATCTGAGATTAGATAAGTATATCAATATTGCATCTACTGGTGCTAAAAAATAGAGGTTTGACTCCTTTTCCAAATATAATACTAAGAATGTTTATTGAATAATAAATTCAATAAAATATCTTAGATTAGATCAGTATATCAATATATTGCGATATTATAATTTAAATAAATCAAATAGTGGATTATGAAATCTTTGAGATCTCTTCTATCTAATGAATTAGGAATCTTCTTAGAAATTGCTCATCTTAGAACACGTGTCAAGTATATATCTTTAACAAAAATTATGCTAAGATAGATTGATACAATAAAAACCATTAGAAAATACTCACTCATAATTCAACAAATAAAATACAATATGTATTCTATTTTAAGGATTGACAATTACCATTCAAAGAATTTAGCATTGGATGTTTCCAAAAGAAAATAATGGATACTATCAAGTTAGGTGAAGTTGAAAAAATACTTATGTTAGAATTCCAGCTTTCCTTTTATTTCTCCTTTCAATGATTATCCAAAAGAAAATCAACATTTTAGTTATGAATAATTGAATAAAATTAACTTTTTGGGGATAACTTTCCTTCCGAACAAAACATTTAAAATTAGGCTTGACAAATTGAAATATGTATATTATAAATACAAAGTATCTTTCATCTAAGAAGATCCATCAAACCATGGATTTATCTATTTTGTTTATTTATTTAGTTACTTAGAAAATAAGAATTCATGATTTGAATAAATAAAGGTAACCACCATTTCATCAAAAATACATATCTTTTATAATGGATTTATATTGTTCATTAATATATATTTTTGATGAATTTCTCCTTATTCATTTTTCTTTGGACAAATCATATCATTTATACACAATATTTTGATAAAAAAAATCTCTATTCTTCCATATTTTATGATAATATACTATTTCTAGTCTAACTATGTATATATAACTATGTTGATATATATATATATATATATATATATATATGGGAAGAATCTGTTAATAAATTAATTAGGGGCACAATACATGATTGATTATTGTGGTTTGGATTTTATTCATCTTATGGTTTTGGTTTGGTCATTGTTTCCTTGTGAGTACAATTCTTAGTCATGGTTGCTCCTAGTTGCTAGTAATATTTGATCGTATTATTTTAGTCATTTTTTGTCATATTTATCCTTATAATCTCAGTTACATATTTGAATAAAAATTATAAGTATAAGGACAAAAATAACAAACTAAATCATTAAAATTATTATGATAAAATTAAAACTATAAAGACCACCTATGTATTTTTTTCGTGACTCATTAGCCATGCAATTAGCAACTCCCTTATTACCCTTCTTTTCATAACTAATAACTATAACTTGCATTACATGGTTTTATAAGTTCTTTTTAATAAATAAGGAAGCCATTTGGACCAATAACTGACTATCTCATACATACATTTAGTAGGTTGAAATATAGGTCTCCAAAGAGCTCCAATCCTTATAGTTCATAACACTCAGTTCCAACAAATAAATATGGAAAAGAAAGAACATGTTCACTTTTTGGAAGAACTGGACTCTCTGAAGGCTAGCATGACTCATCTTACTAGCTTACTCAAGTAGACACTAAAGAATGCCTCTAGGGAAGATTTATCTAATCGACCTATCATCTTTGTTCAAACATAAACAATAACTTTGCTGGAATAATAGGTGAATATTGTCAAAAGCACTAACATAATTCTATATTTGTACAATCAATAGGACCAACACCAACCCTTGTGGTTATAGTAACATTTTCCAATAAGTCCTATAAAATGAAGTCATCGGAGGACATTGATCAAGATAATATGGAGGTGTTGAAAGCAAAGATAAGGGTCATAAAAGGGGTAGACTTGTATGATCCAATACAGGCTGCGAAAATATGTCTAGTCCTGAATGTCATAGTACCAAAAAAGCTCTAAGTTCCTAAATTCATCAAATATACTGGACACAGTGCCTTATCACTCATCTGAAATCCTACTACAATAAAATAGAAGTAGTGGATGATAAGAAGCTACTGATGCACTTGTTTTAGGATAGCTTGAGTGGGGCAATATTAAATTGGTACATGAGACTAGACAACACCAAGATCAAAATTGAAAAGATTTGGTGGATGTTTTTATCAAGCAATACAAATACAATATGAATATTGCTCTTAACAGAATAAACTTGTCCAACATAGAGAAAAATGATAAAGAAAACATAAGATAATATGCCTAGAGGTGGAGAGATTTGGTTGGATAGGTGCATCCTACACTTCTAGATAAAGAACTAGTGATCTTATTTGCTAACATACTTAAGGCATCATACTATGAGCATGTGATGGGTAGTTCAACACAATAATTCATTGATGTTGTGGTTGTAGAGGGATGAATAGAGCAAGGAGTTAGGAGTGGTAGGATTTCTATACATGTGGAGAAAAAAGGTTGACTATGTCAAAGATGGCTACAAAGGTAGAAAAAACCAATTCCAAAAATACACACCCCTTTATCATAAATACTCAACATCAACTTTAACTCCCCATTCCCTACTAGAAAACTTAAACCCCAAAACCTTCAAACCAAAAACCAAATTAGAAACCTCCCAAAGAAAAACTATAAAAAAACCCCAAGAATAACTATCTCTATTCCCACTACCTTAAATGAGATGTATCAAAAATTGTTAAATATAATACAGGTAGCTCTGAACCTTAGGCACCTCTACAGTCACCTTACCCTAAATGTTACAAACCCGACTTCACTTGTGAGTACTATGGTGGTGATGCAAGATATAATCAATTGCAATGCATTCAAGAAGACGCTCATGCAATTGATTAAAGTTAGGTGGATAACATTTAAGAAAACTCCAAACGTTAATGTCAATCATGCTTCAAAAAGTTAAACGATCGTTTGATGGAAATGATGAATCAATGGACCTAGTTAAAAGGTGTGCCAAGTGTACACACCATTGAAATGACGCCTAGAAGAGTTTCTAAATGAAAAGTGCACCAGAATCAAATGATGGAGCTTACTTCTATAATTGCTTTCATTTGATCATGTCCACACATATTTGGCTTTGTCATGTTTTAACTTGCTTTAATCTTGTCAACAATTTGACTCATAACGCCATAAGATTTTCTTTCTTAAATGAGCCTTTCTTCTCAATAAGATTAGGTATTTTTCTTATGTCTATGATTTGTTTTGCTTTTAAATAATACAAGCCCACCCTATACTTTTAAGATCCCTAAATGTTTCATAAAACCAGTATACTAAGAATTCTTTGGTATATTCCATTTTAATAATAAAAAAAAAGTATGAATGATCCTATGTTTTGATAAATATTTTTGGAAAATCAAAGTCTAGAATGAAGCAAAAGTTAAATCGATGTTTGTTTAACAAATGAGTTCTTGGAATTCAAGTAATTTCCTTGAAAAGTGATCTCACACCTTCAAAAACTCACATAATAAAACTAAGATCTTTATTAAACAAATACTGAAAAATTATTTCACATGGAAAAATAAAAGCTTACTGCTTATAAATTCTTGTGTTTGAAATAAGGGAAGACTACTTTTTTATCACCCCTTCACAACTCTAAAACATCCATTGTTGACCTTGTTTAATACTTGACACTGACTAGGATCACATCTTACACTAGGAGGCAGTGCAAGAATAAAAAGCATTCTAAATCTATAAAAAGGTCTTCAGTGACTAAAGGTACCCAAACAAAGCTGGGGGCATAGAAGAATTTAGAAAATTAGAGCAAACTATAATGAAATAACAAACATGAAGATAATGCTCAAAACCCAATAATGAGAACAATAAAGGAGAAAAGCCCAAACCAGACACTAGGGCCATGTCAAACCATTTTACGAGTCAATTCTAAGGTTCCAAAGTCTATAGACCAAAAAGAGATCTAGAAGAAGGCACTAGTGATCCTTAGTTCTCAGACCTCATAAACACCTTTTGACTCTGCAAATATCTTTTTTATAGTTAATAACTGAAACCTACATTACAAACTTTATCAAGCATTTTTTTTTATCAAAGACAAGCAATCTGGATCGGTAGACAATGTTTTTCCATTCAAAACAAGCCTTATAAATGCTTCACAAGACTTGAATGATACCCTTCCAACCTACAAGACATGAAACAGACATCACTTCACAAAAAATAAGACTAATTCTTCTGGACCTTTATGGAGGCTTGAAAATGGGGATCACTTGAATTCTTTGCAGAAAAAGTTTGTTTTAAACCAAAATCAAAATGGTTTATGCTTGGAATTCCTTGAAATTCCAAAAAATTTCAAACAATCCTTGAAAATAACAAACCTATTTTTACATATCCTCTTCCTAATGAAAACACAATATCTAAAATACTTGGGGGCATGATGAGACTGAGGGGAAATAAAAAAAAATACAATAACTAAGATACAATTCCCTTTCGTGTTGTTTATCTCATTTGAGTGCATTTTTCATCCATTAACCATTAACTCAGATAATGCGTTTTCCAACCCTATCTCCTTCCTATTTTAGTGTATTTTCTAGCCCTCAATCATCAACTTAGATAATATGTTTTCCAACCCTATTTCCTTCCTATTTGAGTGTGCTTTGTAGCCCTTAATCATTAACTCAGATAATGCATTTTCTAGTATTATCTCTTTTTCTTTTTAGTGCACTTTGTAGCTCTCAATCATCTTAGATAGTACTCTTTCTAGCACTATCTTTTTTCTACTTCTACAAATCTTCATGTTTTCACCTAGGTAGACCAACTATTATAATAAGCTCATCCTTATCACCTTCACCTGGGCAAGCCATCCATTACAATGAGATTATCTTCAAGATTTCACTTGGGTTGGTCATCCATTATAATGAGATCACCTTTGCATTTTTCATCATCCTCATCACTTTCACCTAGGTAAGTCACCCATTACAATAAGATTACCTTTGCATTTTTCATTATCCTCATCATTTTTATCTAGGTAGATCACTCATTATAATGAGACCATATTTGTATTTTTCAGCATTCTCATCACTTTCACCTTAGTAAGTCACTCATTATAATGAGACCACCTTTGTATTTTCCACCATCTTCGCCACTTTCACCTGGGTAGGTCACCCAATATAATAAGACAGTCATCACCTCTTTTCCATCTGGGTCAATCACTCATTACAATGAAAACATTCTGAAAACATTTTCATGTCTTTATCTAGGTAAGTCACTCATTACAATAAGACCAACTTCGTGTTTTTCACTTGGAAGGCCACCCATTATAATGAGAGTATTTTTTGTGTCTTTCAACTCTTCACAAACATTATTTTTTCCTTCACAAATTCATCTTTTTATCCTTTAAGTGTGCTATTTAGCCCTATCTCATTTTTCCCTTCTGAGAGCGCTCCGTAGCCCTCATTTCTAATACTTTCAAATGGAAAGCCTTCTCTTGATATGGTAAGTCTATTATTCTATTCTTTTTTTTCCTTACAACGCTTACTATCTAAAGTCTCTTACGAGATTTTAGTCGTAAACATTGTAAAAAAAAGAGCAATTGTCATGAATGGTTAATTCCTAAAATTTAATATATAATAATAATAATAATAATAAAAGGGGCTAACATGGAGTAAAATCAAGTTGGAAGATGACCCACCAAATTGTAATTTCAAAGTTCCAATAAAATGATTCATATGGGTGAGAAAGATCATATGGGATTGTGCTGATAAAATGAATGAATCTAAGACTCAAGAAAGTGAGTTCCTAAAGGTATCCAGGTGAAGATGGAATATGACTGAAAAAATTATTTTCTTATGAGATGTAACCAATTGAGTTGTGTGAGGTTAAGAAATACCAGGAATTGGACTATATGTATTACTGGACACAAGAATAAAGGGATTGAGTTGCTCAAGCTTTATTAATGAGGATGGAATATGATCATACAAGTATTTACTAGAAAGATACAACTTAGTGAGTTGTATTAGATTACCTAATATAGCCAAATGCAACCCTACCAACTTACAATAACTAAGATACAATTCCTTCATAGACCGGAGATTGTTGATCGATCCATGGTTAAAATAAATTTAAATTCTTGTCTAAAATTATATCAAAATACACTCACAATAAAATTGAGTAGCAACTCCATTAGGATATTTTGCATTCCCTTGAACGTCTACGTGCGACCATGATGATAACTTGTAACATTGTTATATGGCTTCGGGAATTCCTCGCAAAGTGATTGAGTTGCTCAAGCTTTATATGGCTTCGGGAATTCCTCGCAATCCTTCTTGAAATCCTCCTATCTAAATAAATTTAATCAATCAATAATTGTTTTTTGCAAAAATATGGAACCATCCATCTGATCAGAGGAGCAAAATGGTTTCATAACCAAATCGTGGACGAAAGTGACGACTGATGAACAGAGGATTCGAAATCCAGATTATATTGTGGAGTGCTTGGGCCAGCCGAAGCAACTGCTAATGGATCGAGTTCAAATCGGATCGAAGTTGGATTCAAGGCCTACAAGAGTGGGGATAAGATATGGGTCTAAAGTTATCAGAGTCAGGAGGAGAATTGGTTCAAGCTCAATCTCTTACGAAGATGAAAAATAGGTTTTTCTTTTTTTATTTATTGATGTTGGCTTTTAAAAAAAGAAACAAACTTAATGAAGAATCGATCGGCCTTAGATTTGGATGAGGTTACTAGGCGCTGCGTTGGATTTGGATTTTTTTTATATAGAAAATTGAATGATTTTGTGCATATTATAATTGATTATTTTAATATTTAATTAGTAAAATTATAATAGATTAAATCTATTAGAAATGTTTTTTTCCGTCTAAAAGAAACATTGTAATCGAAAAGTAGGAGAAGTGACTCGTATATTTTTTCATTGCATATAACTTGGGCAAATTTATCTACCCATTTTGTTTATGTGTTGCCCCATTTTTTTTAAGTAATATTAGATATAAAATATTATAGATAAAAATATAAAAATGTTGTAAAAGTAATTTTTTAACCAAAACAAACTAAAATCTAAGAATTTAATTTTTCTAAAGAAATACAACCTAAACAAAAGAGGAAATAATTAGAATTAAAAAACAAAATTAAGAGCGTATATATATAAACATGGACAAAAATAGAGACTATTTAGAAATATATCTAAAAAATAAAGGAATTAAAATAAAGAATTAAAAGTAAATGGGCCGAAATGAAAACAAAATATGTAAATAATTTAAACGGAAGGATTAAATTAAAAAAATTAAAAGTGTTGTAAGGGAAATATAAATAATTCTTTTATTTCTTGATTTAGATTCGATCCCTTTATTTTTTCAGAACTTTTGGTATAATTCTAAATAATTTGTTTGTATTTATGTATCTTTACTCTTAGTTTTGACTTTTAATTTTTATTAGAATTTATCTTTATATTAAATATAACTTTGGTTAAAAAACAGAGTAAGTTCACCTTTGGTGGTGTGAAATAAAAGTAAAATCTTATCTTATGCATGTATAGTTAATATTTAGTTGTTAGTTAATTGTTATAGTTTTTAAGGCGTTAATATTAAACAAATATCAAAATATATAATTATTTTTAACAGAAAAAACTTTTAAAATAATTTTTCTCATTATTTTAAATGCATTATTTATAATAAAATGAATATACTAAAAAACAAAATAATTGAAAGTCTTGTAGATTGATTGTTTCGCTCTAATGTATAGCATTATTAAAAAAATCAAGAACGATTAACATTTTTTGACATGTTATAAAATTTGGTTTTGTCTGCGGCGAAGCACAGGCCAGTGACTCATATATTTTTTTTTTGTACATAATTTGACAAAAAAAATCACCTGTTTTGTTTATGTGCAGTTTCGTATATTTTTTATTCATGTAATAATAGATCTGAAATATCATACATAAAAAAGTTACAGAAGTCATTTTCTCACAAAAACAACATCGATTAATGAATTATCTTGATTATTATTCTTATTGTTATTATCATGATTATTATATTGTCACAATTATTATAGTCGTTATTGTAAAAAAAATTGTAAATAATTATTATTCTAATCATTACTTACAATATTATTGTGGCCACTACCATTAACGTTCTAAAAAGAAACTCATATTTTTTTATTTTCCAAGATTTATTATTCATATTATTATATTTGAATTATTCAAGAATACTAAGATTAAATTACTTTGAGAAATTTAAAAAAAAAAACTTACTTCATTCTTTTATATATATTTTAATGTGTTAATATTAAAAAAATATCAAAATATATAATTAATTTTAAGAGAAAAATCCTTAAAAATATTCATCATCATTATTTTAAACGCATTTTGCATAATAAAATGAATATATAAAAACCTAATATACAATAATTATTATTATTATTGTAAATAATTTTGCTATAGTAAGAACCGAAAGTTTTGTAGGCTGATTATTTTGTTCAGATATATAGCATTATAAAAAAATCTAAGACAATTAATATATTTTTGCATGCTAAGAAATTTGTTTATGACTATGGCGAAGTGAAGGGCAATTGACTCGTATATTTTTTCATTGTAAATAAATTGCCCAAATTTTTCCAACTATTTCATCTACGTGTCACTTCTTATATTTTTTTTTTACGTGATATTAGATATGAAATATTTAAAAAAGTCGCAGAAGTCAACCTCTAAGAAAAATAACATCAACTAATGAATTATTTTGATTATTATTGTCATTGTTATTATCATGATTATTAAATTGTCACAATTATTGTAGCTGTCACTATAAATATTATTATAAATAATTCATATTCTAATTATTATTTTTCATACTATCGATCACCATAATTATAGTTAGAAAAAAAATTAAATTATATTTTTATTTTTTAAGATTTATTCTTTATATTATTATATTAAAAGTGTTTCAGAATATTGATATTATTTTTTTTTCAAAAAAAACCTAGGTCATTCATTCATTCATATATATATATATATTAAGGCGCTAATATGAAATAAATATCAAAATATATAATTAGTCTAACATATTTATAAGGAAAAACAAATTATAAATAATCATTATCATTATTTTGAATGTCTTATCTATAATAATTAGAAATTTCAACACCTAATAATATTAACAAAAAAGCAATTAAAAAAATGACAAAACAAAAATAAATATTATTAGATTTTAAAAAATTATTTGACTTGAAGAATAAATAAATATAAAATAAAAAAAGAGAAAAAATAATAAATATCAATTTTCAAATAATCACCAACACAAATTAAAATTTAAAAATTAAATAAAAATATCTTCATAATAGTGGAAATAATAAAAATAAGAAACAAAAACTAAGAGCATGTACATATAAACATAGAAAAAAAATAGGAACCATTTAAGAAATATATTTTAAAAAAATAAAACAATTAAAATAAAATCCAAGATTAAAAGTATAAAGACGAAAATGTAAAACACATATATAATAAATGTCATTTAAAGGACAAAATTTAGCTAGGAGTTCAATTCGCCTTTTACCTTCCACGTCCACCACATGTCGTGCCTGTTTGGGAGTGTGGTTGAGGTTGCTATTGGAAGTGTTTTTCATTAAAAAATGCATAAAAATAGTATTTTTTTTTTAAATATTTTTGATATCAGCACATCAAAATCATTTAGAAACACCAAATTTTTTTAATTTAAATAAAAAAATTTCAAAAGCATTTTCCAAACAAATTCTCAAATACCTCAGCCATCTCCCACCAAAACCATAGTTCAATTCACCTTATCAAACAATAATGAACAATGAAAATCATTGTTCATTACTATTTGAAATTGTGATCTCCTTTAGTTTCTATAAAATAATAATAATCGTGACGCGTGTAAGCTAACCCAGACACCCCGATTATAAAAAAATGTATAAGTGGGAAAAAAACAGAAAAAAAATATATAAAAAAATGAGTCTAGGGATTATTCGTGGCGCGCTAAGCTGGCCCAAAACAAAAAAAAATACTTGGGAAGAAAAAATCGTGGTGCGCGTAAGCTGACCCGGATACCCCAGTTATAAAAAAACCAAAAAAATATATAAGTGAAAACAAAACAAGAAAAAAATGTAAAAAAAAAAAGTAGATCCGAAGATTGATCGTTGTGCGCGTAAGCTAGCCTGGACACCTCGGTTATAAAAAAAAAAGCCCGGTTAAAAAAAAACCAAAATCAATTTCGATGTCTGAGTGATTCGAACTCTCTCGCGCTGAAACTTCTGCCAAGGCACAAACTTAACCACTGAGCCAAAGTGACTTCATTGTTCATTTCCACTATACAAAAAATACTTATATTATTAAGTAATTCTACTATTCCAATCCACAGTACATCTGAGTCTAGATGAACAGTGCAAAAATACTATTCAAAAGCTGATCTCTTTTAGCTTATAACATAATGCTTGACATCAAAAGGTATTATGAGAGTAGTACTTTCTCCCTCACATCAAAATCAAAATGATATGCACGAATATAGTGATTCTCATGTGGGAGAATTGTGGTGATGGAATGTTCAATAATTTAGTGATTCTCATGTGGGAGAATTGTGGTGATGGAATGTTCAATAATTTTCTTTAAATGACATTATTTTTTAATGGACCTATCTAAACCTAATAAAGTCATAAAAAGAGACTAAATTTTTTTTTTGTTTCAATGTTAGGTTTAATTCTTCTCTTGTGATTGAGTAATTATATATATATATATATATATATATATATATATATATATATATATATATATATATATATAATTATATTTTTTTTAAATCCATTTATTATTATCAAATTGATTATAGATAATTGATATGTATATATTATTTTAGCACAGTAAAATAACTTTATTACTTTTAAAAGCAAAAAGTAAGTGTATAGCTTTTGTTTTTGTTTTTTTTAAATAATTCACTATAAAATAATGTGATTATCTATAAAAGGAAAAGGAAAAAACAAGTAAATTGGCATCTAGGGACTTTTAAATATTTTCATTTATGTTTTCTCATTATAATCAATTTTACTAGGAGACAATGAGGTATTTTAATAAATATAAAATATTAGGTTTTTACAAAAATAAAAAGAAGTGGCTATTTCATATGATCCTATGATCTTTTAGCGGTGCATGTGGTGGTGTGTGATAGTTAAATTGTGACTTCCAAGATAGTTTTTGATTTGTCTCAATGGCTATTTCATCCCTATATGATATGTGTGGTTTAATCACCTCTTGTTTGGAATTTGCGGGGTTTTCTCTCTCTTTCTGTCTTAAAAATTCTCAAAGCAGTCCTTCAATTTGTTTTCCTTCAGATTTGGTCCTCGTTCTTTTGATTAGTATTTGTTTTATTTGAAATAATTTATAAATATAATTTTTTTTCACTTTCATCCTCCTTTAATTATTTTTTTTATTTTTTATTCTCATTCCTTTGATTTCTATTTGTTTTATTTGAGATAATTTTTAAATTGTTTTTTTTATATACAATCTAATCTCTTAAATTATTTCCCTATTAAATTTGATCCTCATTTTTTTATTGGTATTTTCTTCTTTGGCTAATATTTTAGAGTGATATATTTTTTTCCATCATTCAATATTAGATTTGTTATAAATTAAGCTTCTTGATTGAATTCAGGTCTAGGATTTCATGGGTTTTGATTTTTGAATATTAACATAGGTTTAAGATATTACCTTGAATTTGGTTGGTTTTTTTATTTTCAAAGCATAATTAAATGACTAGATTACCCTTAAACGCATAAAACAATAAATGAGTGTCTAGGTGCATATTTGTTTCTTCATCTTGTTTTTTTGTTATAATAGATTACATTGAAGGGCAATTTAGTATTTTGATAAGAGTTATTTTCCTTATTATTATCGTAGTCACTCTTTCTTTTTATATTTGGTTCATTTACTATCATTTCTTTTTATATTATATAATTGAATTAATATGATTTCTTTATTTTTTTTAAACACCCTAACAATGTTTAAGCATTTTTTTTCAAGGAAAAACATCAATTTATTCTGTGAAGAATCTTGTACAACCTATCTAATTATAGTTTGAACTAGATCATTGACCTACACTTAGCTGCAGTTCGATCAAATTTTCTTGTACATAAAAACTATTCATATATAGTTAATATTTTTTAGTGAAAAAAGATTAATTGACTTTGTGGATCTAAAAGCAACTCGAACAACCCGTAAAAACATGGTTTGACTAAAAAAATTAAAGAAGACATATATTTTTAATATTAAGATAACAATAAAATGGATTGAAATGGATCAACCTCGGTTAACATGTAAAAGTCATGACCTGAGTTATGAGACTGATAATCTCATACAAAACAAATCAAAATACCTAATTTTCAATCAACTCACTATTGTTAATTAAGATAAAAAAAACTAAACTAATGAATTTAGTTAACTTATCAAACTCGTGACTTAGGTCATAAGACCAAGATAACCCTATAAAAAGAAAATTAAATAAATTATGAAGTGTGATTCTTAATCAGTTAATTATTGAAGGATATAATACAGACCTCTCGATCTCATGGTCAAGTAACCCCTAATAAAATAGATAATAACTCAAAAAACCAAGAATTAGGTTTGATAAATTTTTGACCTGAAGGTAACCCTATACCTAAGAACCAAAGGTATTTGAAACAACTTATACCCAAACATAACCTTGTATCTAAGAATCCTAAATATATGAATAATATCACAAAGTTAGTTAATCTTTGATAAGTCTATATACAATCTTTATCCCTGCAAAGGAAGGTTTCATCACAAACAAACAAAAGAAAAACTCATATTTAGTCTTCAACTTATCGTTGAAAATTATAGCTTAAAATAACATAATATAGCTTTCTCTAAGTAATCCTAATAACAACTTTTGACTTGCATGTTAACAAGCCTAAAAATCAACTAACATAAATCTACCCCTAGACAATGTGTGATAAGCTGAACAAATCCATTTTAAACAAAACAAAATATTCAAAAATAAATAAATAAAATAGGATAATAAAAATATAATCTTCATGTTAAAATTCCCCCATGTAGCTTGCATATTTAATTTTGCACATTCTTGGCCAATTTTAATATTCATTTCAAACATGTTGTTCTCTCTCATTTGAATGACTTAATGGTCCTATCATATATGTTTATAGATTTTAAGAGTTTAGTTCCCATACAAACTTGACTCCTAGTAAAATTTCACATGTAGCTCTAGATATGTCTTAGATAGAACATGAAGGTCTAGTTTTGTAGATTTCACAAGATTTGTTTAGTTACTTTAACCCTCCGAAATATATATTTTTTGAATTCCATTTAACTTTAAGATTTAACATAGTATATTTATATATGTCTAGTATCTCCTTGTAAAATCTTAGCTCAATCTAATGTATGGTTTAAGAGATAAGTCTAATCTCATAAAACTAGTGAGTAGATATTTTAAGGTAAAATTCAAACCTAACCTGGTTTGTATCATCCTGTTCTTTTTTAAAAATAATTAAAATTGAATATGTATCATGTAAAACATCTTCTAAGGTCAATAAATTAGTATAAAGTAAAAGAATAGTATCATCATCAAAACCAAGAAGAACCTTGTTAACAAAGAAGGTCCCTTTGATATAGAATTTATACTTTTCAATTATTTTCCTCTTCCTCAATTTTAGTTGCTTCTCATATACTTGTTTAAGTGTCAAATATAAAAAAGTTAAATTTTTTTCATTTATCCTAAAGGAATGCCTACTTGTCACTCAATCATGAATAACTCTCATAACATTAAATTCTCTTTGTTTAGGCCTAATTTAAACCCCACCCATGATCATTAGCTTGCTACCTATCCAAACTATCTCTAAAATCATTGGTCATCTAATCCATTTGTTGGACCATAAAGCATAATTAAGTTACAATTTCATTGCCTCCTTTATATGGTGTTATGTTGTTGCTTGCCTCCAACGTTTTTTAATCTAAAAATTGGTTAGTTGACAAAAATATATATCCCTTACCTATTCAATCACGTGCTTACACTCCTCTCATGTTTCACTCAAATATAGTTTATTTACTCAAATATGTCGCTACCACGTCTTTTTCCTCTTGTCTTACCTTTCTTTGGCTCTTGCGAAGCTGATTTCAACATGAAGTATAATAGCCTTAGAAGTGTCTCTAAATATATTTATATGAATCAAGAAGAAGAAAAATATAAAACACAAGCAAAGACAGAATTATAATTACAAATTTGTTGTAAAAAGCAAATTTGTACGAAAATAGAAGATTTTAAAGACTTGAAAGAAAAATGATGCAATCATTATAAAAAAATTAAATGACACATAAATATATCAATTATGATGTTATTATACTATTATAATTGAAAAATAACAAGAGCAAGACAAGTTTGAATTATCGACGCAAATTAGAACTAATAGAATATGTTCCAATCTTGAAATTATCTCCTATAGAAAAGAGCACCAAATGACCTCAAATTTGATATAATAAGTAAATAGAACCTTAAAATACACTTTATAAAATTTGATAATTTTATAAATCTATATGACCGAAAATTCCTCTTTGATACGAATATGACGTATTACAACAAGTTTTAATCCTAACCTTGATTACTATGGAAAAAAATCTCCAAATGAGCTTGGATTTTATATGAAAAGCAATTAAGACTCCTAGAACCATCATATAAAATATTAGAATTTTATGAATTGGTTTGGTTTAAATTGTCCTTGTTTGTGTATTGTGGAAGATTCAATAAAAATGACTTGTGGTTCTTTCCTTCCTTTTTGGACTCTTTATGCTACTAATAAAATCAAAGAAAGAAATAAACTAAAATAAAACTTTCTTAAGGAATGAGAGATGTAAGACGTTAAGCTTTAGACATGAAATAATCAAAAGGAGTTAAGCTAAGGAAGTTGAAACTAATAAAAAAAATAATAAAGGATATAATATAATTTTAGAGCCTAGCTATAATACCAACTAATGTGAACCTATAGATTATATGGTCAAGCCACCCCCTAACAAAATAGATAACAATTCAAAAAGTCAAAGATCAAGTTTGATAGAACTCTAACCTAGAGGTAACCTTGTATCTATGAAAAAAAGATATTGAAAAAAGACTTGAACTTGGAGATAACCTTACATCTAATAACATATGAAAATGATATCATGAAACCAATTAAGATTTGATAAGTTAATGTACAATTTTTATCCCTGCAAAGAAAGATTGTTTTGTTACAAACAAGCAAAAGGAAAACTCACGTTTATTCTTCAACTAGCTTTTGAAATTTATAGATACAAAAATAATATAGTGTTCTCTAACTAACCCTAATGGACCCCTTTCGGGTAGCAAACTATTAGGTCTAAACTAGTAATAAACTAACATAAATCCAGTAATGAAATAAACCCCTAAACAATATTTTATGGGCTAGAACAAACCCAATATAAAAAATAATTATTCAACATTAAATTAATTAATTAATTAATTAGGATAATAAAAATAAAGTATTCATGCTAAAATCCCTTCATGTAGTTTGAATTTTATTTTTCACACTTTCTTTAAAGATTTTAGTCTTGACTTAACATATCATTCTCTTTTGTCTAGATGAATTATTGGTCCTACCATATATGGTTGAAAACCTTGAGATGTATAGTTTACAACCCAAATTGAGTTCCATCAAAATGCCACCTACAATTCCATATATGTCTCAAATAATACACGAAGATCTAGTCTAGCAGGTTTTGTTGACATATAATGTCATACTTGTATGCTTTATATATTTTGATGATAACAATAAAAAGAAAATAGACTAATAATATGCTTGGATGAGATTAAGTTATAAACAGGTATTATACAAAGAATACATCAACAAGCATAATGGATTACATGAAGAAATCATTCCAGGAAGTCCAAGATGCAAGCAAGTGAAGACTTAGAATAAGTTTTCATTTTAGTGCTTTATGTAAATCTCAATTTCTAACTTGATAACACAAATTAAAATGAACTCACACACTTCACATTGCATGCATTAAAAGGGTTTGATGATTATAGGTTTAAGTCATAATCAATCGGTTCAAGAAATTTAGAAAAGATAATTTGTCAAAATAGGGTTTCTGCATGAACCGGTCGACCGCTTGGGTTACCAAGTGAACCGGTCGACCGCTTGGAAGACAAATTGCCTTTCGAACTGAACCGGTCGACCGCTTGGTTTTTACCAAGTGAACCAGTCGACCGTTTGGACCATGTTAAGTTGAATCGGTCGACCGCTTGTGAACCGGTCGACCGCTTGGTCAAAAAGATTGATTTTCTGGCTTTTAAATGAACCGGTCGACCACTTGATTTATCCGTTGTGAACCGGTCGACCGTTTGAGATGACAGTTGCACTAAAAACGGCTAGAACCGGCTAGTTTCTCTTTGAAACTTATAAATAGGCCTCTTAATTGCAAAATTAAAGAGAGACAATTTTTATATCTGATATTGAGGCAATTAGTAGTGCATATACATCTTCATATCATCAATCCTCATTAATACTCAAATTTGTGTTTAAATCTTCATATCCTAACACAAAGAGTATTAAATCTCATTCTCACTACACTTAAACCCCTTCAAATATTCTAAGTGCTATTAAGTGAGATAAAGAGATCATAGATCTTAATTTGTAATATCCACACTATTGAGAGTGTATTGTTGTATTACAAAAACAATCCTTGTAAAATCTTGAGAGTTGAGTATAAAACTCTTGATATTGGTGAGGGAACATCACCAAGGAAAAATCTTGAAGTGGGTACATCTTCAAGTGGGAAAAAGGAAAATCTTGAAGAGGGCATATCTTCAAGTGGTGTAAAAGTCTTGGTGTGGATTCATCAAGCGGGAATTGTAATCTTGTTACTTGGACTAGTAAAAGAATACAATACTCAAGTAGGGGTTGGTACTTGAGCTGTGGATGTAGGCTTGTCGAACCACGTTAAAAACCGAGTTAGCAATCTCTCTCTCTTTTCTCTTTACTTTAAAGTACTTAATTATATTGTTGGTTATTGTTTTACTTTAATTAATTTTAAAATTGCATTAATTATTGTATTTACACCTAATCCCCCCCCTTAGGTGCATAGTTGTCTTAATCCTTAAACAACAATTGGTATCAGAGCTTAGTTCTCAGTTATTAAGTTTGCTTAAACTTTGAGTAGAATGGCAACTACAAGCTATAATCTCCAAAATGAAGGTGCTTCAACATCTAGACCACCATTTTTTGATGGTAATGACTATGCCTATTGGAAAGCTAGAATGACAATATATCTTCAATCTATAGATTTTGATTTATTGCTTTCTATTGAAAATGGACCTCATAGACCAATTAAAGCCGAAAATGGTATTGAGATTCTGAAAAGCATGATAGAATATACTGACCTAGATAAAAGATTACTTTCTATGGATGCTAAAGCAATGAACACTTTATATTGTGCATTAAATAGAAGTGAATTTAATAGAATATCTTCTTGTAAAAATGCTAGGGATATATGGCATGCTTTAGAAGTAACTCACGAAGGAACTAATCAAGTTAAAGAATCAAAAATTGATATGTTAGTTCATCAGTATGAGTTATTCAAAATGTTGCAAAATGAATCCATAACAAGTATGTTTACTCGTATGACTAGCATTATAAATAGTTTACATGCTCTTGGTAGAACTTACACAAATGCAGATATTGTAAGTAAGATTCTCAGATCTCTACCGAAAGCTTGGGAAGCTAAAGTGACAGCAATACGAGAAGCCAAAGATCTCACAAAATTACCATTAGAGGAGCTCATCGGTTCTCTAATGACTCACGAGATAACTATGGATAAACAAGATCAAGAAGAAAGGCCAAAGAAAAACTTGGCATTTAAAACTGTTCATCAAATTGAAAGCGATGATAATGATGATGATGAAGACAGTCACGACGATCTTGAAGAAGATGTAGCATTGATCACAAGACAGTTTCGAAACTTCCTTAGAAAGAAAAATGACAAGAGAAAGTTCTCGAACTTCAAAAAGGAGGGAAACAAAGGAGAATCAAGTAAAGAAACTCCAAGATGCTACAAATGCAACAAGTTGGGACATATCAAAACCGATTGTCCCCTTCTTCAAACAAAGAAGAAAAATCGCTTTCAAAAGAAAGCTTTGAAAGCAACATGGAGCGATGACTCGGACTCAAGCTCCAGTGATGAAGAAGAACATGTGGCTAACATGTGTTTCATGGCAATCGAAAGTGAAAATGAGGTACTATCTTCGGATGATGAATCCGATCCTTCTTATATTGAATTACATGAACAACTTGAAAATCTGTATGTAGAATATAAGAAATTAGGTTCAAAATATAATACCCTAAAAAGAAATCATGTATGCATAATTGAAGAAAAAGAATTACTAGAAAAGAAAGTATGTGATTTGAATGACAAGAGTAGTAAGACTAATCAACTTGAAGAAGATAATAAATCCTTAAAAGAAAACGTTGATGAGTTGAATGTAATTATCGCAAAATTCACACAAGGCTCAATTTTTTTTGAGAAAATGCTTTCGAGCCAGAGAAGTATGTTTAACAAAGGAGAATTAGGTTATAAACCTAATAAAAACCAAAAATACTTAAAGAACTACTTTGTTAAAGCTAAACAGTCTTATGATCCAAGTCATACATGCAATTACTGTAGTAAATCAGGACATTTGATTTATGCATGTCCTATGAAGAAAAATAAGACTGTTAAAATGATTTGGGTTCCAAAAGGAACCACCCCTAACCAAAAAGGACCCAAGAAGGTATGGGTACCAAAATCCTCATCTTGATTCTGTTTTGTAGGAACCAAGGGAACATGGGGAGTGTTTTTTGGATAGTGCTTGTTCAAGACACATGACCGGAGACGACACTCTTTTTTCAAGCCTTGCCAAAACTAAAGGAGGAAAAGTGACTTTTGGGGACAACTCAAAAGGGAAAATTGTTGGAATTAGTAACATTGGAGGTATGTCTTCACCCTCCATTGAAAATGTATTTCTTGTTGATAGTCTTAAACATAACTTGCTTAGTATAAGTCAATTATGTGACAAAGGCTATAAAATCATTTTTGATCATACATGTTGCTTAATACTTGAAAATGATAAAATTATCTTTATCGGTAATAGAATTGGAAACATCTATAAAATCAAAATAAATACATGTATGAGTATTGAAAGTTGTCTTGTTGCTAGTATAAATGATAGTTTTCTATGGCATAGAAGACTAGGTCACATAAGCATGGACATCCTTTCAAAATTAGCTAAAAATGATTTAGTTAAAGGTCTTCCTCATATTGCATATATAAAGGAAAAGCTATGTGACGCTTGCCAAATGGGTAAACAAGTTAAAACGTCTTTTAAAAGTAAGAATCACATATCAACCGAAAGACCTTTAGAATTACTTCATATAGATCTATTTGGACCAACTAGATCAAGAAGTTTAAGTGGTAATAGATATGTGTTTGTAATCATTGATGACTTTACTAGGTATACATGGGTTATATTTTTGAAATCAAAAGATGAAACCATTTATGAATTTGTAAGGTTTTCAAAGAAAATCGAAAACGAGAAAAGATTTTCTATAATAAACATAAGGAGCGATCATGGTGGTGAATTCATAAGTGATTTATTTCAAACGTTTTGTGAAGAAAAAGGATACCACCACAATTTTTCAACGCCTAGAACTCCCCAACAAAATGGGGTTGTGGAAAGGAAAAATCGGTCTCTTCAAGAAATGGCAAGAACAATGATAAATGAATTTAACACCCCGAAATATTTTTGGGCGGAAGTCGTAAACACTTCTTGCTATGTTTTAAACCGTGTTACTTTGAGACCTGAGTTGAAAAAGACTCCTTATGAGCTTTGGAAAGGGAGGAAGCCCAACATCTCTTATTTTAAAGTCTTTGGTTCAAAATGTTTTATTCTAAACACTAAAGACAACCTTGATAAATTTGATTCAAAATCCGATGTTGGAATTTTTCTTGGATACTCCTCCTCTAGCAAGGCTTACAGAGTATACAATAATAGAACACTTTGTCTTGAGGAATCCATGCATGTCGCTTTTGAGGAAACTCAAAATGACAAAATTGTTGAGATTCTAGATGACTTAAATGAAAGTGTTCAAAATTTGAATCTTAATGATAAAAACCCAAAGGAGTCATCAAATGAAGACATGAACAAGGACCAACCAAGCTCAAGCAATCAACAAGAGTTGGTAAGTAACTCCTTTGAGCCGCCAAAGGAGCTAAGGTATGTAAGTTCTCATCCTCCAGATTTAATTATTGGTAATCCTTTTGAGGGAACTAAAACTAGAGCATCCCTTAGAAACATTAGTGGTCATTATGCATTTGTTTCTCAAATAGAACCTAAAACCTTTCTTGAAGCCGAAAATGATGAAAAATGGATTTTAGCCATGCAAGATGAGCTAAATTAGTTTAAGAGAAATGATGTTTGGGAACTAGTCCCTAGGCCAAAAGATTTATCGATAATTGGTACTAAATGGGTCTTTAGAAACAAAATTGATGAACATGGGACTATTGTTAGAAACAAAGCAAGACTAGTTGCTAAAGGTTATAATCAAGAAGAAGGAATAGATTATGAAGAAACCTTTGCACCAGTGGCTAGACTTGAATCTATAAGAATGCTATTAGCCTATGCATGTCATGCCAATTTTACGCTCTTCCAAATGGATGTTAAAAGTGCATTTTTAAATGGCTTTATAATGGAAGAAGTATATGTTGAACAACCTCAAGGCTTTGAAAATTTTGAATTTCCTAATCATGTTTTTAAACTCAAAAAGGCCTTGTATGGTTTAAAACAAGCACCTAGGGCATGGTATGATAGATTAAAAACATTTCTTATTGAAAATGATTTTAACATTGGCAAAATTGACACCACCTTTTTTACGAAAAGAAAAGGAAAAGATATCCTTATTGTACAAATCTATGTTGATGATATAATTTTTGGTGCTACTAACAAATCTCTGTGTAAGGAATTTGCAAAATGCATGCAAGAGGAATTTGAAATGAGCATGATGGGAGAATTAAATTTCTTCCTTGGATTGCAAATTAAGCAAACAAGAGATGGCATCTTCATCAACCAAAGCAAGTACACCAAGGATATTCTGAAAAGATTTGGGATGGAACATGTCAAAGATGCCAACACACCCATGGGGACATCTATTAAGCTTGATATGGATGAAAAAGGTAAAACCGTAGACATCACCAAATATCGAGGTATGATCGGTTCTCTTTTATATTTAATCGCAAGTAGACCCGATATTATGTTTAGTGTATGTTTATGTGCACGATTTCAAGCATGTCCAAAAGAATCCCATGTTAGTGCAGTAAAAAGAATTTTTCGTTACTTGCATGGTACAATTGATTTAGGGTTGTGGTATCCGAAGGGAAGTGAAATGAGTTTAATCAGTTATTCGGATGCAGATTTTGCGGGTTGTAAAATTGATAGAAAAAGTACTAGTGGAACTTGTCATTTTCTAGGATCATCACTAGTATCATGGGCGAGTAAGAAACAAAACTCGGTAGCCCTATCAACAATTGAAGCAGAATATATTGCGGCAGGTAGTTGTTGTGTACAAGTATTATGGATGAAACAAACTCTGGAGGATTATAGACTTAGGTTTGAAAATACTCCGATTAAATGTGATAATACAAGTGCAATTTGCCTATCTAAAAATCCTATTCAACACTCTCGTACAAAACACATAGAAGTAAGACATCACTTCTTAAGGGATCATATTGCAAAAGGAGATATTGTACTTGAGTTTATAGGTACAGAACATCAACTTGCAGATATTTTTACAAAACCCTTAGGAAAAGATCGCTTTTGCGAAATAAGAAGGAACCTAGGGTTTATCCATGCAAATGATGTTTGAATTATGTATACATCAATGGTTATAAGTTGGATTTATTTGATGTTAAAATGTATACACTTGAAGCATAAGAAATTTGTTCAAAACAAATTTTAGGGAGTTTAAAAATTCTGGGATGAACCGGTCGACCGGTTCATCAAGAGCAAGCCCAACCGGTCGACCGTTTGAGGCAGAAAAACAGAGGATGGCTACTGGATTTTTTTTTAAAATTTTGGAGGAAAATGTTTCTGAAAATGATTTTTGGACATAAAGGGTATTTTGAAGTTTAAATCAAGATTTTAAAGTCAAAGTGCAAAAATTTCCATTTTTGCATGGACCGGTCGACCGGTTGAGCCAGAGGAACAGTAGATTTGGCTACTGCCGAAAATTAGCACTTTTAGCCCCTTGATTTCTTTGCCTTTTGGACATAATTTTTACATGAAAAGGCTACATTTTGAGTGCAAAGAAAAGTTCAAAAGAGAAATTCGGAAAATTCTCATCTTGGGAGTCAACCGGTCGACCGGTTGAAATTACCCAAGGCAACCGGTCGACCGGTTGCTCGATAGTATAGATACTATCTAGGGTTTCAGAAAACAGAAAATGGGAGAAAATCAAAATTCCGAAAACCCTAACTCAAATCCTCTCAAAAATCACTCAAAATCAAATCACCCAAAGCCTAATTGAAGTCAATGGCACCCAAGAAACGCTTGAGGAGGACTGAATCAAGGAGCAAACAAGCCAATGATCCTGCTTCCTCATCAGGTGACAATATTCAAAGGTTTTTAAGTAATTTTTCAAATAGAGCTATTTGTGTAGAAAGAGGTTTAGGCAATGATTTGTCTGCTTTAGGTATAGATACTCTATTTGCTGAAATGGGTTGGTACTCATTATATGAATATAAGAAACCTACATACCCTAAGTTGATGAGGATGTTCTTTGCTAATATGAGGGTTAATGTAGAACCAAGGATAATTAGTACTCTTCAAAAAAATCCCATTGAGTTTAATTGTGCTGTATTAGCTGATATATTGGGTATATCTAATGATGGTCCACGAGTTTTTGAAATTAAAATAATTCCGACCATTGAGGGGTTTATCTATGATTATGCTGTTGCATTGCACACTGGGAATACTGAATTTGCTCCAGGTGCTAAGATAAAGAGTCAGGATCTTCTGTTAAGACCTAGACTACTTCATAGGATTATTGCTCACAACATCTTGCCCAAAAATGGGCATTATGATGAAGTTACCTTTATGGAGTTATGTTTAATTGATTGTATGATTCAGAGAAGGCCAATAAACCTTCCATATATCATGATTAGGAATATGATCTTAGCATACGATCAAAAACAAAAGGCTCTACCATATACCACGATTTTTGAGCACTTTGATATCTTGCTGACGGGTACGGATAAGAAACCGTACTCGGATAAGACGGAGATTGATAACACCACTCTCACTAGAATGAAATATGTGCTTAATGAGAATGGTGAGTGGATTCAAGGGCACCAAGAGGGTGCACATGCTGAGGAAGAGCATGTAAGTGCTGAAGAGGAGGAGAATGTGGCTGAGGATCAGGGTGAGGATGAGTTCAAACTTGTAAATGATTTTTTCTTGAAATTGCATATGATATTTGTACTTAGATTAAATTGCTAAAAATGTTTAATGCCTCTTATATATCGCATTACAAAATATAGGGGGAGACTCAATTTTTTATCTAAGTTTTTTTTGTTTATTGTCATCATCAAAAAGGGGGAGATTGTTGACATATAATTTCATACTTGTATGCTTTATATATTTTGATGATAACAATAAAAAGAAAATGGACTAATAATATGCTTGGATGAAATTAAGTTATAAACAGGTATTATACAAAGAATACATCAACAAGCATAATGGATTACACGAAGAAATCATTCCAGGAAATCCAAGATGCAAGCAAGTGAAGACTTAGAATAAGTTTTCATTTTAGTGCTTTATGTAAATCTCAATTTCTAACTTGATAGCACAAATTAAAATGAACTCACACACTTCACATTGCATGAATTAAAAGGGTTTGATGATTATAGGTTTAAGTCATAATCAATCGGTTCAAGAAATTCAGAAAAGATAATTTGTCAAAATAGGGTTTCTGCATGAACCGGTCGACCGCTTGGGTTACCAAGTGAACCGGTCGACCGCTTGGAAGACAAATTGCTTTTCGAACTGAACCGGTCGACCGCTTGGTTTTTACCATGTGAACCGGTCGACCGTTTGGACCATGTTAAGTTGAACCGGTCGACCGCTTGTGAACCGGTCGCCCGCTTGGTCAAAAAGATTGATTTTCTGGCTTTTAAATGAACCAGTCGACCACTTGATTTATCCGTTGTGAACCGGTCGACCGTTTGAGATGACAGTTGCACTAAAAACGGCTAGAACCGACTAGTTTCTCTTTGAAACTTATAAATAGGCCTCTTAATTGCAAAATTAAAGAGAGACAATTTTTATATCTGATATTGAGGCAATTAGTAGTGCATAAACACCTTCATATCATCAATCCTCATTAATACTCAAATTTGTGTTTAAATCTTCATATCCTAACACAAAGAGTATTAAATCTCATTCTCACTACACTTAAACACCTTCAAATATTCTAAGTGCTATTAAGTGAGATAAAGAGATCATAGATCTTAATTTGTAATATCCACACTATTGAGAGTGTATTGTTGTATTACAAAAACAATCCTTGTAAAACTCTTGAGAGTTGAGTATAAAACTCTTGATATTGGTGAGGGAACATCACCAAGAAAAAATCTTGAAGAGGGTACATCTTCAAGTGGGAAAAAGGAAAATCTTGAAGAGGGCATATCTTCAAGTGGTGTAAAAGTCTTGGTGTGGATTCATCAAGCGGGAATTGTAATCTTGTTACTTGGACTAGTAAAAGAATACAATACTCAAGTACGGGTTGGTACTTGAGCTGTGGATGTAGGCTTGCCGAACCACGTTAAAAACCGAGTTAGCAATCTCTCTCTCTTTTCTCTTTACTTTAAAGTACTTAATTATGTTGTTGGCTATTGTTTTAATTTAATTAATTTTAAAATTGCATTAATTATTGTATTTACACCTAATCCCCCCCCTTAGGTGCATAGTTGTCTTAATCCTTAAACAACAGGTTTGACATGATTCATCTAGTAAATTTGACCCCTTTAAAGATACAATATCGTTTTATTTGTTTGGTATCTCCTTGTAAAATTACAACTCTCTATGATGTAAAATTTTAAAGATATTTATGATCTCACAAAATTGTTCAGCAGACATTGTGTAGTAACTTGGTTTGAATCAAGATGAGACTAAAAAAAGATTAAAAAAAAATTCAACTCAATTAGTCAAACTCATGACCGGGTTCATAAAAATGAGATAACCTTATAGAAATAAATAAAAAACAATTTGATTTAACATAGATTAACTTGTCAAATCTTTAAGATACATCATAAAGAGAAACTAAAAATAAATTATGAAGCTCAATTCTCAATTGATCATGTCAAATTCAAAATTGAATGATGAGATTTGTAAAAATTATAATTAAACAATTATATAAAAATAAGTCAAGTCGATATGAGTTAACCCACTAAACATTATTCCTGAGTCATGAGACTAGGATAATCATATAAAAATCAAATCAAAATAAATCATGAAGTCTAACTCTTAATGTAATATAATATTAAATTATGAAATTGAAAAAAAAAAAAGTCAATGAAAAAAAATTAAGTAAACTAATTAACTTGTCAAACTTACAACCTAAATAATGAGATAAAGATAACCCAATAAAAAAGAAAATCCAATGTTATATGACATGAGATTGACCTACCTTTTATAAATAAAAAATGACATGATTTAACTAAGATTAAAATATCAAAACTCACAACTTTGATCATAAGAGCTAGATATTCTTATAAAAATCAAATCCTAAAGCTTAAATTCTAACTGATCCATTATTGAATGATAAAATTAAAAAATAACTTAATCCGACTTGGGTTAAATCGTTAAACACTAATCTCGAGTCATGTAGAAAAGAAATAAAACAAATCATAATGTCTAATTTTCAATTACCCTAATATTAAAAGATAAAATTAAAAAAAAAAAAACATAGTTAACTGATTAACCCGTTAAATTTGTGATTAGTATGAGATAACCTAATAAAAAGACTAATAAAAAAATATTGATTAAAAAAATCAAAGATAAAAACCAAGGCAATTAATTTTTTTGTAGAGCCTAATAAAACAAAAATCTAATATTAAAAATTATAAAAAAAAAATTCTTAGAATATATTAAAACATGCGGAGAAAATAATACTCATTGCTACATAGTTTCCCACGTGACTGTTAAAATAAAATATAATAAAATTTCCTTAAAGAATAAAGTGAATTATCACACAATGCCACGTGAAACATAAGAGGACAGCAAAATATTCAGTCCAAAACAAAGAGTAAAGTGGCGCGTGCAAACACTCTCTAGACATTGGTTTTCTCAATTTTATCCAGTGACTTCCCGGACTCTCTCTTATTACAATTAGGGGTGAGCAAACCGAACCGAATAACCGAAAAAACCGAAAAAACCGAGGAAAAAAAACCGAAAAAACCGAACCGAAAAAATAAACCGATTAAACCGATTGCAAAATTGTAAAAAACCGTCCGGTTCGGTTCGGTATCGGTTTTGTATGGACAAAACCGATTGAACCGAACCGAACCGGTTCGGTTCGGTTTCCTCACCCTACTATAAATACAAACTTACAAAACCCTATCATAATTTTACTAAACTTTACCGTTCCTCCGCCTCCCTCTGCCTCTCGCCTCTCTCCTCACGCGTCCCTGTCCCTCTGCCTCTCGCCTTCCAGTCTCTCCTCCTCAGCTCAGAGTCTCAGACCTCAGTCCTCACTCCTCACGCCCCTCTGCCTCTCGCCTTCCAGTCTCTCCTACTCAGCTCAGAGTCTCAGACCTCAGTCCTCAGTCCTCACTCCTCACTCCTCACGCCTCCCTCTGCCTCTCGCTTCTCGGCCTCTCGCCTCCCTCTGCATCTTTATCATCGTCCCCATCCGACACGGTCCAGTTTACAAAAGGTAAGTAAATGCTCACCTCTGATTTATTTCTTGTTATATGTTAAAAATCAACTGTCTTAGATGTTAGGGCTTGTTGTCCTTGGAGTTGATATAATGCTGAGTTATTTGACTTAATTATAGAGGATTTACTGTAAATTCGAAAGTGTAAATTCGAATCTTTTGTATTGTCTTCTGGGCTGATCATTTTACTGTTGAGGCTAGTTACTAGGATTTTGTGTTCCATGTAATTAACCTTTACTTGTTGCTGTGTTTACTGTTTAGCATCTCTTTTCTTTCAATTAGTGGCCGGATCTGTTTATCTGAGAGCAGTTCCTGTTAGGACAAGCTGTATCCTGCATGTAGTTCAAGATAAAATCCATTGCATGTGCTCATCAATTACAAACTGCTCGTACAACATCAAGATGAACTGATGATATCTCTGTGTTCATGTTTTTACGGGAGTCTTCCATGTAGTAAAAAATGAAATTAAAATAATACAGAACCCTAAACATTGCTGTTTCATATACGTGTAGCTAGTTTCCATTGCTGTTTCACATCTCTTATAGAAAGTATATATTATTAACATGTTTTGATCTTTTTCATTTGTTAATTACAGATGGAAAACCAAAATGTTTCATCCATCGACACTACCCCAACATCAACCACTGCAGGATCAGGATCTGTCACAAATGATAGAGGTAAACAACCTGAAGTCCTTATATTGGGAAAAAGAAATGTTGATGATAGGAAAAAGTCACAAATTTGGGATCATTTCACAAAACTAGATGGTGATCCTAGTAAACCTAGAGCTGCATGTAATTATTGTAGAAGGAATTATGCATGTCATACTATTTTGAATGGAACAAGCAATATGTGGAGTCACTTGAAAGTATGCAAAAAATTCCCCTTTGTGGTTGATAAGAAGCAAAAACTGTTGGTATTAGAACCTAAGAAAGATAGTGATGAATCAGAAGACAAAATATGGGCACTCTAAAGGCAATAGGTTTTAATCATGAAGAATGTAGATTAGCACTAGCACAAATGATTATAATTGATGAGTTGCCTTTTAATTTTGTGGAGGGAAGGGGATTTAAATCATTTTTTAGGACAATACAACCTAGATTTGATAGTCTTTCTCGTTTTACTGTTATGAAAGATTGTTTAAAAATTTATGTTGACGAGAAGGAAATTTTGAAGATAGCACTTAGGGGTCAACGATTATGTTTGACAACAGATACATGGACATCAATCCAAAACATTAATTATATGTCCTTAACAGCTCATTGGATTGATAATGAGTGGAAATTGCATAAAAGAATTCTCAATTTCTGTCAAGTTTCAAATCATACTGGTGAGGTAATTGGTCAAGTGATTGAGAATTGTTTGTTAGAGTGGGGGATTGACAAACTTTTTACTGTTACAGTAGACAATGCAAGCTCCAATAATGTGACTATTTCTTATTTGAAGAATGTGATGATAGATTGGCCATTTAATATATTGGAAAATTATCATTTGCATGTAAGATGTTGTGCACATATTGTAAATCTTATTGTGGGTGATGGCTTGAAAGAGATTCATGATTCAGTTGTTAAGATTAGAAATGCAATAAGATTTGTGAGATCTTCACCTGCGAGGGAACTTGTATTTAAAAAATGTGCAGAAAAATTGCATATAGAGTGTAAAAAGCTTTTATGTTTGGATTGTGCAACTCGATGGAATTCAACTTATCTCATGTTGGATGCTGCAGAAAAATTTGAGAAGGTGTTTGTGAGGTTAGGTGAGAGTGAACCTAGGTATATGGGTTATTTTTTAGAAGTTGATTCAAAAGGGAATAAGAAAAATATAGGGCCACCTAATTCGGATGATTGGGGAAATGGTAGAATTTTGGTGAAGTTTTTAAAGATCTTTTACACAGTTACATTAAAGTTTTCTGGCTCATTACATGTGACATCAAATTCTTTCTTCAATGAATTGATTTACATGCATTCAAACTTGTCGAAACTGTGTAAAAGTCGAGATAATATTTTAAGTGGAATGGCAATGAAAATGATGTTGAAGTTTGAGAAGTATTGGGGATATGATGCAAATCAGAATTTCATATTGTATGTGGCTAATGTTTTAGATCCACGTTTTAAGTTGAAATATGTTCAATTTTGTTTTGGTGAGTTGTATGATTATCACCAAGCACGAGATTTAACAACAAAGGTGAAAGATCATTTAGTTAGACTATATGAATTTTATTTGAGAGCTGATGAAGTGAAGGATGTTAATAGACATATTTATGATGTTAATGATGTGGATTGCAATGATACAGAGGTAAATGTTAATACTTTTGCTCGGTTCAAAAGACATTTACAAAAGGAAGAAAGTGTAGAAAATAAAAATGAAGTGGAGAGGTATTTGAATGATGGTTGTGAGGATCCTGATGATGAGAAATTAGATATTTTAGGTTGGTGGAAGGTTAATGGTTCAAAATATAAAATACTTTCGAAGGTTGCACAACATGTTTTAGCTATTCCTGTATCCACAGTGGCTTCTGAATCAGCTTTTAGTACAGGCGGTCGTATACTCGACCAATTCCGAAGTTCTTTATCTCCAGCAACTGTTCAAGCACTTGTTTGTTGTCAAAATTGGTTACATCATGGAGAAATCCCAATCGACATTACAACCTTGATAGATGATTATGAAAAATATGAAAATCTTGAATCAGGTTATTTTTCTTATACATTTGTATTTTTATTTTATTAAATAATAATCAACTTATTTGTAATCTAACATTTCTATTATTTTTTGTAGATTTTGGTGGAAAGTTAAATCTAGCGACGGATGATAATTAGTTGAAGACCGATTGTATTTCTTGAAGTTTTTTATGTTAATGTTTCTTGTTTTTCTTAAGCCCTTTTTGAAGGCATTTTCTGTAATTTAAATTTAAATTTGTTCCTTTGTGTAGTTTTAATTATCTCTCATCATGCTAAATTACACAACAAAATTATTAGAAAGGTTAAGAAAAACTTAATAAACACTATATTAACAATTTAATAAATTAATATTTGTATTTGTTGCAAAAAAAAATTTAAAAATACTTTGGGTTCTTGTACAAAAATAGTTTTTCAAGCTTATCAAAAAATTTATTAGAAAACCCATCAAAAAGCCCATCAGAAAGCCCATTAGAAGGCCCATCAGAAGGCCCAAAAACAAATTCGGTTTTATGATTTTTTTAACAAAAAAACCGGACCGAACCGAACCGAAAGTGGCCGGTTTTGAATAAATTCGGTTCGGTTTCGGTTTGATTTTTTAAAAAAACAAAAATTTCGGTTAGGTTACTATTTTGACAAAAAACCGAACCGAACCGAAAATGCTCACCCCTAATTACAATACAACCCAAGACAGCGAGCCTGGTCTCCATTTAACTGGACACAATCGAAAATCTGCCACGTGTACAGCAAAAAATAAAAAATGATATGCGCCGCTAAAAATATCCTCCAGCCCAAAGGTTCAAACTTCGAGAGAGTCACTGCCTCCCTCACTTGTTTCCTTCCTTTTGTGTCCCACCTCCTAACTGTACATGTCAGCTCTTGTGGCTCCATTTCATCCTCTTCTTTTCTCCAAAAAGATCTCTCTTCTCCCTTTATTTCATCTTTCAAGCCTCTCCACGGAAATATCTCTCTTTTTGAAAAAAATACAAACTTTCCTGCTCTTAGGAGAGAGATATTGGATTGAGGTTTTGCTCTTTGAAGAAAGAGAGAGAGGGAGACACAAACTGGGTTTCACTTTGAAGGCAGAAAAGTCAGATTCAAGGTTTGAAAAAACAGAAAAGAGGGTTCTTTTTATCTATTTTTTCAGAAAGAAGACAGAAAAAGATAGGATTTTTAGATAGTGAAAAACTGAAGGTTGTAGAAGAAGGGAAACTATTGTGGTTGCGTGTTTTTCTCTTATGTGGAGATAGTGAAACAGATAATCCAAAGAAGATTGGGAGTTCTTAGAGAGATTAGAAAGAGAGAGAGAGAGAGCTGGGGAAGATGAAGATACAGTGCAACGTCTGTGAGGCAGCGGAGGCTAAAGTGCTGTGTTGTGCGGACGAGGCGGCGTTGTGTTGGACATGTGACGAGAAGGTTCATGCTTGCCAGTAAGCATCAGAGGGTTCCACTTTCTAATTCTTCTCCTCAGATGCCCAAATGTGATATTTGTCAGGTAATCATTTTTTTTTTTAATTTGATGATGTTATTGAATTTCTATGATTAATAAGATTTTGGATTTGATGTATCATGTACTGGTTATTGTTGTTAGCTTCTGGGAGATTTTTTAAGCCTAATAGGAGTGGAGGGTTTTGGATTTTGTTTTTTAGTTTGTGAATAGGAAGGGGAAAAAAACCTAACTTGTCCTTGTTGAATTAGTTATTCGTAATTAGGATGAATATATGCCTACATCACCCATTTATATTTTTAATTAATTGCGGACTCAACATAATTCTGGGTTTAGTGTAATGGTCTCTGATATCGTTTTAATGACTTGGGGTCATAAGGTTATTGTTTAGTATCCAACCTATAAGCTGAGGGTAATGGAATTACCTTCTCTTTCCTTCGAATCATGTAAACATTCCCCTTCCAACCTAATGAATAAATAAACAACTCCCAGTTCTGAACCTCTGCTATTAAAAGGAATCACAGTTTCTTTTTGTGTCCTGGGCAATTTAATAAAGTCTCTATCTCGATTAGGCAGAGTATGATAGTTAGATGTGAATAAGAGTGATAACTGCTGGTTTTTCAATGCAACATTTGAGGTAAATTAATGTTATGGAAGACTAAATTTGACAATTATTTTGAGCGAAAAGGTAAAACCAAGACAATCAAGAAGAAGGGGGAAGAAGGGATCGTTCTTTTGGTTTGGCAACGAGTTGAGAATATATGCTAGTTATGCCTCATGCAGCCAGCCTGCTAAGGATTTTCTCACGTGGAAGAGTATATAAGGTTCATAGTGAAGTAGTTAACTACCTGGTATCTATTGTTATGTAGAGCCAAAAAGATGACCTGTTGCTTTGCTAGTTTGATTCGCTTGCCATCAAAGAGCAAGTTCATTCTTTTCTATGGCTTAGGTTGTTTAGATAAGAGCCAAAACATATTCTTTCCTTTCAGATATTTAATTCCTTAAATAAAGTTCCTTCTTTGAAATCTACATTTTGCTCCGGTGGCAGCTTTCTGATTTTACTTTCACTTTTGACGTGTAACTCATCTATTCTTGAATGGTGAAAAAGTTAGTAACATAAAAATAATTATATGCATAATTTTAAATTTCTTCGTCATTTTCATTACCAGATTTTTTTATTTCACAATAGTGACATGTACTCGTATTAAACAGAATCCATGCTTTGCAGGTTCTAGCTTTCCAGTTTCTTATAGCACCATGTTCTTTTCCATGGTTCTAAAAATGGGAGGGGTAATTGCTCTAGTTGGGGAAATGTTTGAGCCCTCAACGCATGCAGAACTGTAATTATCTTGTATTTTGCAAACATTATTTGACCCATTGTGAGATTGAAATCGTCTTTTTATGGGTTTTTTGTGTTTCAATTCTAATCTTTGATTTTGGGGTATGTCATTTGATGGTACATGATAAAGTGATAATTTATGGTTTTCAAACAATTAGAGTATTGAGTAAAGACTTGAGGTTCAGTTGAAAAATTCGTCTGATTTTTCAGTACTTTATCAATATGCATAACAACTTGTAACTTTTTCATGAAATTATAACCCTTATGGAAAAACTCTAACAAATTTGGAGAGCGCCACTTATCAGTTAAAATTGTTTGCTTGATCAAGAAGGACTTTTACAAGCATGTAATGAGGCTATGGCTAATGGCTAATGGCTATTAAAGAAAAGAATATTCATAGGCTCAAAAAAGTGTTTAAGGGTTTCAAAGACCTAGGATCACCATCATCTAGTCGTTAACTCTTTTTCTCTTGTTGTCTTTGTAGAAGAAACGACATATAAAATACGTTAATTATCTTAACGTGATTTTTTCAATCAACCGATGCTCTAAGAAGCTCCATAACCATGTCATTCTTTTCATTGACAATTTCAAACTTAAAAGGGAATTACTAAAACCCAAATCATTATTTGTCATCTAATGTTATCCCATCTTTTGTTGCACTCAATATAGTCTAACAAAACAATTCTGCAAGATTATCATTTGATGGATAACTTATCTTGAAGACTCGATAATCTTAATAACATTTCTTCCCATGTGAGGTTTGACCACAAATACCACAAATACCAACGGACATGGTATAATTCAATATTCTATTCTCTTTTTTTTCAATTTTTTTCTTTTTTTTTTCTACTTGTCCTTGGCATTGACTCTTGGTTTTTGTCATGTCTTATCTCAATTCACTTGTTCTCCAATGTTGGGTTTTCTTTCTTAACATCCCCCCATCTGCTGATTCTAATGTTCTCATTGTATCCTCAAACTACAATTCTCTTATTTGCTCCCGGTGTATTTGCCCCCAGTGTGGGTGTGATCCATGTCGTGTGTTTTGAAAAAAATATAATATCAGGCTCAAGTTGGGATTAACAAGGGATATATATTTCAAAAACGGTGAAGGAAATAAACAAATATGTCCTTTTGTCATTTCAAACAAAGTTGGTTTTAACTGATAAATTTTGACCTCATCCAATGTAATGATTTGGACATGCAAGAGTCATGATTCGCGGGTCCATAACTACCAAATCCATTACAAGTCAATATGCATACTAATAAAGCTTAGTTCTATGATGTGGTTTAAAAACTCAGGGTATGGTCTCAAAAAAATGTTCGGTTACCTGGTATCATGTCATTTAATAGAAGTTGGGTCAATTTTGCAATCAAAATACTTTTAATTTTCAGGAATGATAAACTTTAAATTTTACATGTTGAAGTTTGATCAAAATATTTTGTCAAAAATAAGAATGTTAAACATCTCTTGATTTCAAAACAACAAAAAGACATGGAAAAACACATGCTTCAATGAAATGATGATTTAACCCCAAAACAAAGTGATAACTGATGAGATTCCGGAAGCAAATTATTGACGACATGATATTTTCCTCAGACTTTTCCAACAATCATTTCTGTATTGTCACTACTCATTGATCTTGCTTATGCTCGCGATGAAATATTGTTGACACTGTCGATGATAACATCCTCCATAAAACTTGACTTGTCGTTCAATGATTAACTTTCACACTTGATTACTGAAAATCTTGCAACTATTCATCTCTCTCATTTGCATTATGTCCCAAAGGAAGCCTTTTTTTTTTCACTACGCTCCTCATTGGACATAAAAATGAATCAAGCTTGGAAGCACTCTTGACAAAACACCAAAGTGCGCAAATCATGAACAATATCATTATACGTCGAAAAGAGTCTTTTGTGGTAAATTCGCCTCTTCGAGCAATGTAATCTTGCAATGCACGTGCTTTGACTTCTCAGACATCGGAACAGATTTAACAACACCATATTATGTTTTCACACTCAAGATATTTGTTTAGGGTATGGTTCATGGCTATTAAAGAAAACAATATTCATAGGCTCAAAAAAGTGTTTAACGGTTTCAAAGACCTAGGATCACCATCATCTAGTCGCTAACTCTTTTTTTCTTGTTGTCTTTGTAGAAGAGACGACATACAAAATACGTTAATTATCTTAATGTGATTTTTTCAATCAATCGATGCTCTAAGAAGCTCCATAACCATGTCATTCTTATTTGCTTTTCTGTTAAATTTTTTTTTTATTTTTTTCTCGAGTTAATTTAATAATTTTTAATTTTTTGGCTGTGATAGTGATGATAATTTTATATTTTAAGACTTCAATGTTACTATTGTTATAATAAGGTATGCTAATCTGTTTCATCATATCAAATTTTACATGTATAAATAATCTATTTTAATCTCAATAGTTATAAAAATTATTTACTCGACCTGCGACGTAGTGCAAACTAACAACATCACAAAGGTTGATTTAAATGTTGGAAAAAAACTATGTTTTTCGATATTTTTGTGTTGAAAAACTTTTGAGGCAATTACCTATTTCTGTCTCTTTGATGTTAAAGTTTCGATATTGTTATTGCAGTAGTGTGTATTGATATGTTGTATCATATCAAATTTTGCATGTGTAGGTATTATATTTTATTTTTAAATTGGTAAAATATATAAATTACTTCAAATCCAACAATTATAAAAATTATATGTTGCCCGCAACGTAGTGCGGGCAATCTAACTAGTTATATACTAAAAGAGATCATGATTCAATTGTTATAGCCGGGGATTTAATTTTTAGGTAGGTTCGGGTCGGTCCGGGTTGATCGGTTCGTCGGTTTACTAATTTTTTTTGTTTTTGCATAGTAAAATAACCACTTTGTCCACAAAAAAGACAAAAAACAGGTGGTGGCTGGATGGGTGCCACGGTAATTGTACATTTTCGGTCTGGTTCAGGTCACCAGTTTTTCTATTTTTTTTTTATATATCTTCCCAAAGTAAAATAACTATTTTGTCCTTAGAAAAAGACAAAAATCAGCTCTGCCCTGGAAGGATGCCACGAGAACTTCACATTTTTTTGGAAATAGCTAAATACAGATATAGCCCCAATAAAACAAAATTTAAGAAATGGATGCAGGGGTAGCCCGATAATTGACCATATTATTTTATTATTTTTCTTGGATTATTGTCGGCACTTGTGGCACACGCAGCTGACAATATTGGCCCTCACACCCTCTTCGAGAGGAAGAAATGGCCTTGCAGCGTCTTAGTTGATGCCATGTCGTGTGCTCTTTTGCATGGAGTGGTGCATGACCTAATTTAGTGCACGGGGACGATCTGGTGGGTAGTTGAACCTTTTTTGTCCTTTTCTCTCTCCTGCTACGTAAACTACACGTCAACCCCTCGGTTTTATGTCTTTTTTATTTTGGTCCCTTTTTTTTAACTGTGTTGTGTGGTCCTTATTTCTGTTATGTAAATTTTGATTTGTTTTAATTGTGACATTCGAATGAAATTGATTATATATTGCATTTTCATTTCAGTCCTTATTCTCTTAATTTCCGGATTCTTTTTAAATCCCTTAATATTTTTGGTACAGAAGATTTGATTTGTTCAATTTTGTCTTTTGATTTAAATTGATAATATATTTGGTTTTCATTTCAGCCCTTATACTTTTAAGTTTTTATTTTAAATCCTTTATTTATTTATATATTTCTTAAATAGTCCTTATTTTTGTCCATGTTTATATATATGTGCTCTTAGTTTTTGTTTTTAATTTTTATTATTTTCTCTTTCATTGAGATATCATTTTTTTTTCAAAAAAATTGTTATTAAATTTTAGTTTGTATTTATGATCATTTGAAAATTGATATTTTTTCAGTGTTCTTTCATTTGGTTTTTTTGTTAGTTTTTTAAATTATTTTCACGTCAAATGATTTTTTTAGCTAATATTTTTTTATCAATTTTTTTTTTGCTCTTTTATTAATGTTTTTAGGATTTTTTATTGAATTTATTTTACCATTATCACGCAATAATAATAATAATAATAATAATAATAATAATAATAATAATAATAATAATAATTTTTTTTTTCTTGCTTCCTCCTTTGTTAATATTTTTGAGCTTTTTTTTTCCTCGGGGTAATTTAATAATTTTTATTGTATTAGCAATAATAGTAATTATATTTTTAGATGTTAAGCATTCGATGTTGCTGTTGCTATAATAGGGTGTGTTGATGTATTTTATTATATCAAACATTGCATTTATAAATGTTATATTTTATTTTTAAACTAGCAAAATCTATTAATTATTTTAATTGCAACAGTTATAGAAATTATTTTCTTGACCCGCAACGTAGTGCGGACAATTTAACTATTATAGTCTATATATATATATATATATATATATATATATATAGAGAGAGAGAGAGAGAGAGAGAGAGAGAGAGTTTCTCATATATATATATATATATATATATATATATATATATATATATATAAGAAGTTATACCGTGTGGACAAATTACTCTACCTCTGTACATTGTTTACTATAGATTTTAATCATGTAATTATTGTTTTACTTTTAGTTTATAAAAAATAACTCTTGGTTTTCTTAGACTTTTCCACTGCATCTTTTGTCATTATTTTTTTAAGGGTGTTTGTGTCTTATTTTGTTTTTTAAAACAGTAAAACTATGGTTTTACCCCTGCCAACAAGCAAAAAAACATTAACTATACAAAAGTATTTTTTATATTTTGCATGGTTGATGAACAATAAAATAGTTTTGGTTTTTAATTTCTGTCATTTTCTCTTTTATTGAGGTTTTGTTTTTGTTTTTTTTCTTTAATAGTGATAATAAATATTTTCATTTTAGGCTTGTTCTTTTGTCAAAGTTTTTTGTATTTTTGATATTATCCTTCAGAATAATTTTATGATTTTTGTTGTTTCATCAAAAATAATAATAGTTGTAGTTGTAATAATAATAATAATAGTAACATTACTAATGATAATAATAATAATAACAATAATAGTTTATTATAATGGTTATTGTGATTATGATACCAATAATTATGATAAGAATATTAAGAATATGAATAATAATAAAACTATTATTGTGATGATATTAATAGTGATAATAATAATAATAATGATAATTTTAATCATATTATTAACAATAATAATGATTATAATTGTGATAACAAAAGTGGTGATGATACTAATAATAATTGTGATTATAGCAATAATAATGATGGTGATGGTGGTGATGATGATGATGATGATGATAATGATAAAAATACTAATACATAAAAAATAGTAATATTAGTTATAATGATGTGGTGATAATAACTATAACAATAATTTAAACAATATTAGTTATAATAATAATGATAACAACGATAATAACAATAATGATAGTGATAATGATAGTAATAACAATAATAATTTGGATATTAATTATTGATAGTAGTGATACCTATAATAATAATGATAATGATAATTTAGCAATTATAATAATCCATCATTTAGTGTTATCTTTGTTAGGAATTGAGTTTTACAACTTATTAATGTATAATATTTTAGATTTAATATCCCGGATTAGTTGTTTAAAAAAAATTTGTGGCTAAATGTTCTTTTTTATTTTTTATCTTATTTTATTTTTTCAATTTTTCAATTTAACATTAGTTTTTCTTAAAAAAAAAAAGTAATATAGGTTTCGTTTAAACATATTCAACAAATAAATTCACATAGAGTTAGATTTTATATAATTTTTTTAGAAATTCACGTGAAGTAAGATTTATTATCTTACTTAGGTTTATAGCATTGTAACCAAATCTTCGTACTCTTAATAATTTTTTTCTAATATTTTAAAAAATATAGTTTTGTGTGTGGCGGAAAATAGGATAATTGCCTAGTATATTATATATACATGTAGGGTATTTTTGTTTTTTCACATATTTGTGCACAATACAATTACTTACATACCCTTAGAAAAGATAGAAACGAAGGTATGTGGTTGGGGGCAAGGTGGTACTTTCACCTCCGGTTTTATTGTGGTTATCGTTGGGTTCAGGAATGTTAACGTAATTCTGTATTATCTTATTATTATCATTTGAATTTACTGCAAGTGCATCGTACTGACACGCCATCGGTTTTTTCATGCACACGCGCCTCTCAAGCAGCGCGTGCAGTGTCTGTTGGTGGTGTAAAATGTCTGATCACCATGTCATCCGGTGAGACAACATGTCCTGTTCCTCCCGGTATAGCATGTGTCATGGGAAGACGATCATGGAATCGCCAATGGAAGGTTTTTTTTCTTCTTCCTTTTCTCTCTTCTGTAGCTAGAAATCCATGACGATCTTTGAAGTTTTTTGCTGTTTTATTTCAATCCTTGTTCTTTTTATTTTGTTTTTCTTAGTGATTTCTTCAATGGAAATTTCGATTGTTTTCAATTATGCTCTTCAATTGAAATTCATCATATATGGTATGTTTGATATCAGTCCTTAATCTTTTGATTTTTGGTTTCTTTTTTGTTCCTTTAATTTTTTTGGTCTACAGGTTTTAATTTTATCCTCCAATTGAAATTAGTCATATATGGTAATTTTCATTTTGATCCTTATTCTTTTAATATTTTTAAACAATTACACTGCATTTTTTTTTTAAATCCATTTTTTTTTGTCCCAATGTTTTGATTTGTTGCAGTTTTGTCCTTCAATTGAAATTAATTATATATTTTGTTTTTCATTTCAGCACTTAATCTTTTAATTCTTTATTTAGTATTAATTCCTTTATTTTTTTCGGTGCGTCTTAGACAATGTTTATCTTTTGTCCATATTTATGCATTTGTGCTTTTAATTTTTGTCATTTTTTTATTGGGGTTTTATTTTTATTCGGTTCAATTCTGAAATTTTAATTTATATTGGTAATGATTTTAAAATTAAGTTTTCTTTCCTTTTCTCTTGTTTTTTTTAGTGTTTTCTGTTATTCGGATAATAATATTGTTTTATGCTGATAATATTTATTCTTTTCTTTTATTTTTTTTTGTTTTCGTTTGCTCTTTTGTTAAAGTTTTTTTTATTTTATTTTTCAAGATGATTTTATGGTTTTATTGTTTGCGTAGACAATGTTTATCTTTTGTCCATATTTATGCATTTGTGCTTTTAATTTTTGTCATTTTTTTATTGGGGTTTTATTTTTATTCGGTTCAATTCTGAAATTTTAATTTATATTGGTAATGATTTTAAAATTAAGTTTTCTTTCCTTTTCTCTTGTTTTTTTTAGTGTTTTCTGTTATTCGGATAATAATATTGTTTTATGCTGATAATATTTATTCTTTTCTTTTATTTTTTTTTTGTTTTCGTTTGCTCTTTTGTTAAAGTTTTTTTTATTTTATTTTTCAAGATGATTTTATGGTTTTATTGTTTGCGTAGACAATGTTTATCTTTTGTCCATATTTATGCATTTGTGCTTTTAATTTTTGTCATTTTTTTATTGGGGTTTTATTTTTATTCGGTTCAATTCTGAAATTTTAATTTATATTGGTAATGATTTTAAAATTAAGTTTTCTTTCCTTTTCTCTTGTTTTTTTTAGTGTTTTCTGTTATTCGGATAATAATATTGTTTTATGCTGATAATATTTATTCTTTTCTTTTATTTTTTTTTGTTTTCGTTTGCTCTTTTGTTAAAGTTTTTTTTATTTTATTTTTCAAGATGATTTTATGGTTTTATTGTTTGCGCAATAAAAATGATAATTTTTGTAACAGCCATAAAAATTTGTTAATCTTTCCCCTATAAAGGGGTAATTTGGAGTATAATCTCTCTCTCTCTCTCTCTCTCTCTCTCTCTTGCCAAAATTTCTAATGAAATTTCAGCAGAGTCTCCCCCATATCGGGAGATCCCAAGTTATCGACAATGTAACCTGCACGTAGTTTGAATCATATCTCATCCACAATCCCATCCATATTTAATACAATCAACTGCATAATTCATTCCAGGATATGTTCAGGACCACATTCATTCCCAAACTCCATCATACATCACACGCATAAGGTAAAAATTAAAAGAGCCAATTCGCACATGAAGATTTCATATATATATATATATATATATCTATCATACTATTCTATACAGTTTACATATTTTTCTGCATAACCAAAATTACATCACAACTTCCTAAGTTCCTAACTTATACAAAAAGGATTAAGGGTCTAAAATCTATTCCCGACGAGAATGGGAGGAACCTGCAAAATATAGATTTTCCATATGAGTAAAACAATTAAGTAAATATAGCAATTTACAAAAGAATTTAAACAACATATCCATCAATCTACTTAAATCATATGAGATTCTAAACACAACCATATACACCCTTTTAAGGTTATATAAAAGAAAATTTATTTCTTTTGACTGCTTCTTTCCCCCTTTTCACATCGAAGAGACTATAGTCGACACTAATGACCTCCAATAGTGTCTCTAGTTGCCCGTCCTGAAATCAACTAATCAATTTCATGAAAATGTTGACATGAACATAACCGTTGGTGTCATAAACAATTTTTTTAAAACCAAAATAGTTAATCTTTGTTTCGTTATTACCTTAGGAGGTTTTAGAGTATGCCGATGTCAAGGATTCATAACATCATTAGCTTTCATCTCAGAAAGCTAATCAAGTCTATAAATTTTGCCGATATCGACATCACCTGCCGATATCATTAACTAATTCAGAATCGAATAGTTAATCATATTTATAAATTATGCCGATATCGACGTCACCCGCCGATATCATTAACGATTCTGAAACCAAATAGCTAATCAAGTTTATAAATTATGTCGATATCGACGTCACCCGCCGATATCATTAACTATTCTGAAACCGAATAGCTAATCAAGTTTATAAATTATGCCGATATCTGAAACCGAATAGCTAATCAAGTTTATAAATTATGTCGATATCGACGTCACCCGCCGATATCATTAACTATTCTGAAACCGTATAGCTAATCAGTGTCTATATCTCACCACCCACATATCGGCAATGCCGATATCAACCAGCTTGTTTCTTCCTATACATATATATCTATTTTTTTCCATCCCCTAACATTTCCTTTACCCCTTTTCTTTTCCTTATCAATAAGCACCAAATTGTAACTTATAGTTCAATAACTAGTAAAGAAAATAATTATTAGATAAAGAAGATATAGGTACCAAGTACCTACCTGCTATGAACGTTCGACTTGCGTTCCCCTGTTATTGTTGCCCTCTACCCGCGGTTCTTCCTGAAACCACAAATACCCACCATTGTTTTTTCATATTAATCCACATATCACACACAACAACAATAAAAATGGTAATAATATTCATTTCTCTTTACCAAATCTTTTCTTTCTCACTTATATTCCTCATTATCATCCTTTAACTTTTCAACTCATTTATAGTCCAAGTGAACATCATGAATTCAATTTTTAATCACCATTTATTCTCTTCTTTTATTTTCTAAAGATCAAGACACATTTTATGAAGGGCAAGGAATAATTTCTACCCTTAACATGGTTAATTTTTGCTATTTTCTCAACTTGGCCGAAACTGTCAACATAGGTAACAACTTAGACTCTCCTCAAATTTTTACCTATATCTGGAGTTCTAGAGCTCCAAATTAGACGGGTTCAGACTCGTTGGAAAGCTAACACTGCCAATATGAAGGAACCCTCCTTGAATTATGTATTTTTCAGGTCCAAATTCCTCTAAGAATAGGGCAACGAATCTGCCCTATTATGCAAAAATGAAGGAAACATAACCAATTCATCTTTAATCCTTGCGTCCTTATCAATCACAACCATGTTTTTCCCTTTATTCATGAAAACACTACTCATTTATGCATTCCCCCAATATTTTGTATTTAAAAACCCTAATTCCCAATTCAAGAAGAATCATGAACTTCTAATCAAATTGAGGTTAGTTTCATAGAAATTGGAATTAGAACTCCTTACTTGGATGAAATCTTGATTTTAGTTCACAACTTTGGAAGAATCTTAGCCTTCTTCTCCTTGTTAAGAACCAGCCACTCCTTTCTTCTCTAAATTCTTCACTTTCTTCTTGTTAATCCTCCCTCAAATTGTGTTCCTCCACTTTAGAATTCCAAGACTTTTATGGGTTTACAAGTTTTTGGGTGTTTAATCCTAGTTTTTGTTAAGAAAAATTTGGGTTATCTCTCCCCTCTTTCTTCTAATTTCATCCAGACATGGATGAGGGAAGAGATGGGTATTTATAGTCTCATTTCTTCTTAATTATATTTTTGACCTTTTTTTTTTATTCTCGGGTTTCACAATTTTAGTTATTTTTTTATATTGTTTTCTTGCTTTCTTTTTTATAAAAAATGTTTTGTTTTTTATTTTTCGGGACAATTTAATGATTCTAATTTTTTTGGCAAGAATGATGATAATAATTTCAGCTATTATAGTCATGACAATGATGATAACTTAGCAATGGATTTTTAGCAATATTTTTTTTCTTTTTATAGGTAGAAAATCAATTATTTATTTTTATTGTTTAGTTATCGAAGGTATTTCCACAATTTATAGTTTATTATTATATTTAATTTAAATTAGATTATCAAATGAAGTAATCCTAATACATTGAATTGATTGATTCAGGTATTTGAATCTTCTTGCTTTTTTAATGACGATGATAATTCTATGCTGGTGATTTCGTTGAAACCTGTTAAATAGATAAATTTATATCGATTTAAAATGCTTATTTATTTTTATTGTTTAGTTATCGAAGGTATTTCCACAATTTATAGTTTATTATTATATTTAATTTAAATTAGATTATCAAATGAAGTAATCCTAATACATTGAATTGATTGATTCAGGTATTTGAATCTTCTTGCTTTTTTAATGACGATGATAATTCTATGCTGGTGATTTCGTTGAAACCTGTTAAATAGATAAATTTATATCGATTTAAAATGCATATATTCTATCAAAACTTGCGCTCTGTGGGAATTTTGCATAAATTGATTATTTTGCCAAAATATATAGTATAATAAAAAAAATCTCACAATCTTAATATCACATAAGGCTTTATACCACTAAATAACTAGAAATAACAATATATAATTTTGATGAATGTGTATTTATACTATCAAACCATATATATAGTGTTTCTATACGAAAAAACAATAGTTAAAGAGGTATTTGACAATGTGTTTCAAAAGTATTTTTGAGAAAACTTGATTTTTTTTTTATTTTCAATTAGAATTTTTTGGTGTTTTTAGATCATTTTCATGTGCTAATGTGAAAAATGATTTTTAAAAAATAAAAAAAATATTATTTTAATATATTTTTGAACAAAAAACACTTTCAAATGCAACTATAACCGCACTCCCAAACAAACAGTAAAAGATACTTATAGTATTGAGTATTAATAGGTTCTCAAGTTTTTCTTTCTTTCTACAAGTTGTAATATTTTTTTTTCATATAAAAATATTGAGAATTAAAATTAAGTATTTTTGTGTCTTTTTATATTTATGGTGTTCTTGATTTTTTAGAGTTTTGACTTGTAATGAAACTCTTATTCTTCACCCTCTTCTGCATTATGATCCCTATCTTTTAAATGTGTTTTGGAAGATTTTTGAAGATTTAAAATGTGTTTTAAAAATCAAAGTAACAATAAGAAATTTGAAGGGAAATGTTACAATTGCGGGAAGAGAGTTTATATGGCCAGAGTCTGCAATATTACGGGATGCAAATATTAATAATGAAGAAGGACAAACGACTAATCATTCAGCTCTCTCATATACACCAGATGACATATAACACATGTTTTGTACATTCTCTCTTTCTGTTAATTTCTTTTTGTTTCTTCTAGCCTCCAGAGTTAGATAGAGGAATTAGTTTTCTGCTTTTCCATCTCTCTCTCTTGTTTGTTATTCAACACGGGATGCATGTATATAACATCCCTATCTATAAAAGAAAAAGGCAAGCAGAGTTTCAAATATATAGAGACGAGGCCAATTTGCCCATCTCTTTCATGAGTGGATTGTTCTTCTTTTCCAGGTATTGATAAAACTTACATGGTATCAGAGCTTCGGCCAATTATTTTCTCTTTTCAAGTCAAACCATGGAAGAACAATCCCCAACTTCACAGTCTGCAAGTTCTCAAAACCCCAAACACATTTCCCCTTATTTTAATTTCACAGACCTAAATAACCCATTTCGTATAGAGAATGGTGACCACACATCTTTGGTTCTCGTCACTGAACCACTTACCACTGAAAACTACATTATCTGGTCATGAGCAATGCGTCGAGCACTTAGAGCGAAGAACAAGCTTGGTTTTATTTCTGGAAGCATTATTAGACCAGTGAATGAGGAGGATCCTCTGTTTGAAATGTGGGAAAGGTGCAATGACATGGTGGTTTCTTGGATACAAAATGCAGTCAGCATCGATATCAAACATACTTTAGCCTATGTAGATGACGCTCAAATGGTGTGGACAGAACTCAAGGATCGTTTCACCCAACAGAATGGTCCTCGCATTTTCCAGCTTCGAAGAGATTTGGCTACCCTCCGACAGGACAAAGACTCTATGAGTACATATTTCGGTAACCTCAAAACTCTTTGGGATGAAATGGTTATTTATAATCCAATGCCATTATGCACATGTGGTCAATCAAAGGTGTTAAATGAAAGGGATCAAAGGGATTATGTTATACAGTTTCTTATGGGCTTGAATGATCAATATGCTAATGCTAGAGATCAAATCATGCTAATTGAACCTCTTCCCAGCATTAACAAGGTGTTTTCCTTGATTCAACAACAAGAACAACACCATCAACTTACCATTAACACTCCTTCTTGCGAATCTATGGCCTTAGCTAGTAAGTTTGTTGGCATTCCATTCAAACCAGTTAACAGAGGTTTCACAAGAAAAGAGAGATCATACTGTCAACATTGTTGCACACAAGGACACACATTTGAAAATTATTATAAGGCTGGAAATGCTGAGTCTCCAGTGTGTTCTCACTGTAATGCAAGTGGTTACATGGCCGAGAAATGTTACAAGCTTCATGGGTATCCCCCGGGTCACAAACTGTATAAGGGAAGAGTCACAAATTCATTTGCTAATCAAGCTATTTTGTGCACAAGTCCTAACAGAGTGAAGGTGAGTGAGGAGAAAATGGTTTTCACCAAGGAGCAATATCATCATCTCATGAGTCTTATCCAACCCAAAGGTTTGCTAACTGCAATCCCCTCGGCTAATCACACTTCATCCAATTCCAATACCAGTGCTACACCTTCAAAGATGTCTGGTAAAATTATGTTTTGTAGTGACATTTCTTCTGATTTGTTAAAGTCAAATAATGTTTCTTGGATCATTGACTCTGGGGCTACAGACCATATGGTGTGTAGTCCTTCCTTTTTTACCTCCAATATTGCAAAGGTATCTTATAAAGTAAGTTTACCTAATGACACTTTCATATCAGCCACACATCTAGGTGACATTCAACTCACTAATAATATCGTTCTTAATGATGCTTTGTGCATTCCTTCCTTTTCCTTTAATCTCATCTCTGTTAAAAGGCTCACTGAAATTTTGACTTGTTGTTTGGTGTTCATAAATGATACATGTTTTATACAGGACCTTTCCACCTGGACCACGATTGGCATTGCTGAAGTGAGAAGTGGCTTGTATCATCTCCTTCCAAAGGCAGTCTCTCCTTCATCCTTGACCGATCTTCTATCATGTTTGTCTCCAAACTTTCCTTTAGTTGCAATTTCTGTTAAAAGTAGTATGGATGTGAATGGCCTTTGGCATTGTCGCCTTGGTCATATTTCTGATTCACGAATGAAATTAATTGATGATCCTGTTGTAAGAGACAACTTAACTATTAATGAAACTTCTCCTTGTTGCATTTGTCCTCTTGCTAAACAGCATAGACTTCCTTTTCCTATCAGTTCACACAAATCTTCTAGTAATTTTGAATTAGTTCACTGTGATATTTGGGGGCCATGTTCCACCAATGCTTATGATGGATCAAGATATTTTTTAACCTTAGTAGATGATTTGTCTAGAACAACTTGGGTTTATTTACTTCAAACCAAATCTGAAACAAGAAAATGTATTGAATCTTTCTATCACCTTGTAGAGACGCAATTCAACTGTAAAATCAAAACCATACGTAGTGACAATGGTGTTGAGTTCAAAATGAGTGATTTTTACAATGAGAAGGGGATTATTCACCAACGAACCTGTGTCGAGACACCCCAACAAAATGGGATAGTTGAGAGAAAACATCAACACTTATTAAATGTCGCTCGTGCATTGTTTTTCCAATCTAACCTACCTTTATCTTATTGGAATGATTGTATCTTAACTGCAGTCTACCTTATAAACAGAACACCTACTCCTGTGCTTAACTATCAAACTCCCTATGAAGTCCTTTTTAATGTTAAACCACATTATTCCTATTTGAAAATTTTTGGATGTCTTTGTTTTGCTACAACCATATCAAGTGGGAGAAGGAAATTTGATTCGAGAGGTAGAAAGTGTGTTTTTCTGGGTTATCCTTTTGGAGTCAAGGGATATAAGTTGATGGATTTGAGTAGTAGGACAATTTTTCTTTCTAGGGATGTCCTTTTTCATGAAACACATTTTCCTTTCAAGTCATCCCCTCCTATCGGTGAAGAATGCTCACCTTCTCATTCCATACTAGACATGCAAGAATTTTCTTACCCCAGTCTTCCATCTGACTCTCTTTGTTATTCACCAAATATGGATGATATCCCTCCTTCACCAGAACCTCCATCCACGTCCAATAGTCCTATTTCCACTTCTAATGATGTTAATCTTGAATACTCACATGACTCTCACACTCCTACTGACCATAATACTCCCTCTCCTTCTCCTCAAATAACCCTTCGAAAATCAAGTAGGAACAGAACTGCCCCTGCCTACTTGCAGGATTTTCACTATCAACAAGCTACACTCACTTCAGATTTCCAATCCATGGCACAGGTATCCTCTCCTCCTACAAATTGTTCTTTTCCTTTGTCAAATTATCTTTCTTATGATCGTTTTTCACCCAAGTTCCAAGCCTTTTCTTCTAGTCTTTCTATCATGGTTGAGCCAACCTCTTATTCCTCAGCAATTAAGGATCTGGGTTGGTGTAAGGCAATGGATGCTGAATTGCAAGCCTTGGAAGAGAATAAGACTTGGATTCTCACTGATCTGCCTCCTGGAAAAGATGTTGTGGACTGTAAATATGTCTACAAAATCAAGAGACATTCAGATGGCAATGTGGAAAGACTGAAGGCCAGATTGGTGGCAAAGGGGTATACTCAGCAAGAAGGCATCGATTATCACGAGACTTTCTCTCCTGTGGCAAAAATGGTCACGGTGCGATGCCTTCTATCTATTGCTGCTACTCGTGGTTGGCATTTGCATCAATTTGATGTAAATAATGCTTTCTTGCATGGTGATCTAGAAGAAAAGATTTACATGAGGAAACCACCAGGATACAACAAAGGAACAGCTGGGCAAGTGTGTAAACTCCTCAAAAGCTTGTATGGTTTGAAGCAGGCTAGCAGATAGTGTTATGCCAAACTGACTTCATGCTTGTTGGATTTTGGTTTCACTCAATCGAAGGCTGATTACAGCTTGTTCACCATGTCCACTAGCACCTCTTTTACAGCCCTCCTTGTATATGTCGATGACATAATTATTGCCAGCAGTTCTATGACAAACATTGTTGCAGTCAAGGATTGCTTGCATGACAAGTTTAAGATCAATGACTTAGGTGTCTTGCGATTTTTCCTCGGCATAGAAGTGGCAAGATCACCCATGGGCATACACATCTGCCAAAGAAAATATGCTCTTGACATTTTAGCTGATTCAGGGATTATGGGTTGCAAACCAGTCAAGATTCCTATGGAACAGAATACAAAACTAAGCAAGGACGCAGGTGATTGTCTGGTTGATCCCTCAACATATCGAAGACTCATTGGCAGATTACTTTATCTAACCATTACAAAGCCTGACATTAGCTATCCAGTGCAAGTTCTGAGTCAGTTTATGGACAAACCTTCACAATCTCATTTGACAGCTACTCACAAAGTCTTGCGCTACATCAAGTCTGCGTCTGGCCAAGGATTGTTGTTGTCCACTTCTTCAAGCTTAGAATTGATTGCTTATTGTGATTCTGATTGGGCCTCATGTCCTGATACTCGTCGTTCAGTTACAGGATACTGTGTTCTACTAGGACAGTCTCTTATTTCATGGAAATCAAAGAAGCAGAGCATCGTATCTCGATCTTCTACAGAGACAGAATACCGAGCCATGGCTGCCACAGTCTCTGAGCTCACTTGGCTTAGGTTTCTCCTCACTGATCTACATGTCGAGCACCCTCATGCAGCCACCCTTTACTGTGACAATCAGGCTGCACTCCATATTGCCTCAAATCTAGTTTTCCATGAACGAACAAAACACATTGAGCTAGATTGTCATCTAATCAGAGACAAAATTTTGGAAGGATTCATTGCTACCATGCATGTTCCCACTCATCTTCAACGAGCTGACCTCCTTACAAAGGCACTTCCTTCCTCTCTTCTGCAGTCTCATTTACTCAAGCTGGGAATTGTCAACCTCCATTCCCCATCTTATGGGGGGGTATTACGGGATGCAAATATTAATAATCAAGAAGGACAAATGACTAGTCATTCAGCTCTCTCATATACACCAGATGACAGATAACACATGTTTTGTACATTCTCTCTTTCTGTTAATTTCTTTTTGTTTCTTCTAGCCTCCAGAGTTAGCTAGAAGAATTAGTTTTCTGCTTTTCCATCTCTCTCTTGTTTGTTATTCAACACGGGATGCATGTATATAACATCCCTATCTGTAAAAGAAAAAGGCAAGCAGAGTTTCAAATATACAATTCCGGGTATTGATAAAACTTACATGCAATGTGCAGAGAAAATTCATGGAGAGTAACGTTGGTACCTCCAAAGTCCGGCATGCCTGCTTGTTTCGCTGGTGAGCCACCAGAGATTTCAAAGGGACCAGAATTAGAGCTGTTTTATCTTGCAGCCCATATGTCCTCCCGAGGCCCTGGAGTTGAGGGAGTGACAACCGTCCAATCTGCATAAATTAAGTCAACTAATTTTGGAGATGCTTAAGCAAAAAGCATTATTAAGCTATAGCGTGACAATGACAAAGCAATCATTTTTCATCGCTGTAATCAAGAAACATTAACATTTTAAGGCACCGCAAAGAGCCTATGCTGTCCTACTGCCATTTTAAAATGAAAATGATTACCTTTCCGGATAGGGTCTCTGTTATCCATCATGGTAGCTGCGGGGTTTGAGAACAAATCAGGGTCATTTCTTGAAAAGAAATTGTTTGCTGGTTGGATGGCTGATCTTTTATTTGAGTCGTACTCACTCCTCAACTGATCATACATTTCATCAAGTTTCCTCTTCTGCCTAGTATTGAAAGTACCAGTGTTTATTACGATCCAGGCTCACATTATAAGCTGATGAAGTAATTGAAGGCTTTGGACAATATATAAACTGACCTGGCTTTCTCAGAAAATTTTTCCTGGAGCTCTTGTTTATCCTTGGACAAGCTCTCAATCTCTTGTTCCATCATCTGGCACCTTTTGGCCATTTTCTGATATGCAGTATGCAGCTGCTCCAGTTTTTCCGTGAACTTTTCTTGCATGGACTCACATTTTTGCCGGCACTGAGCTACAATTCTATTCATCTTGTATTGCATCTCAAGTTCCCTTTGCCCAATAAAAAACATCACGCTTCTGTATGCACTTTTCATCACTGGGGCCATTTAAGGAAGATGCAAGGATTAAAAGGCTGTTTTTGCATGCTTCCCAGGGAATGCTAATAAAACATTCTGCTATTCAGTTTGCTAATTCTCTCAAATGAAATAGAAGAATTATGAGTACCACCATGTAGTCTTATCATTTCAAATCTTCTACTTGTATTCAAACTAGTAGTTGATGGATTTAAGGAAAAATGGTATTAGCTTATAAAGGATACATATATGTGGAGCTATTCCAGCAATGGCCATCTGCAAGAAATTCATTATGAATAAAATAAAAAAGGCAACCAGTAAAACAAAGAAATAGTAATGTTTTGACCAAATAATGATGCATGTTTAGATTCACTTTAATAAGATGTAATAGAAGAGGCAAGGTATTTTAAGTATTCTAAGCTAAGTCCTTGCTTACATTTATCCATTCATCATTTGGATTGATCTCCATAGGTTTCATAAGGCTGTAAAGAGTAAGCCAAAAATCAGAATGCCATGAGCAAGAAAGATTACCCAAATCATTAGTTCATATCAGAGACAATTCCAAGGAAATGTCTAATAAGTTCTGCTTGTTAAGAAACAATTCCAAGCCACAACAAGCATTTCAAGGAATAAGCATTTCCATAAAGCACTCACCTCGTAGAGAGCACTTGATCACAGATTGGACAGGCTGCATCATTATTAAGGATCTTGTTTGCATCTTCAGTGCCTCTTTATTCTGTTAAGGGACTATATGCGAATGCAACGATAATCCAGAAAGCATGGAACTAAAAAAGCATCATCATAATCGGATCTTGGATACATAAGAGGTGACCGCAAGTAGTAGAAACAGCACGCCCTTCCAACTCTCGCCAGCATGAATTGCATCTCATTTTCACCTTCACTATGAGACTTTTATCCAGATATTATCCACATATCTGAACCTACTAATTGTTCGTTTAGAAGTATGGTTAAAATTGTTTTTCAAAGTATTTTTTATTAAAAAATACATCTAAATAATATTTTTTAAAAATATTTTTAATATTAGCACATCAAAATATCTAAAAACACAAAAAAAAATTTAAAACAAGAAAATAAAAAATAAATAAATAAAAGAATTTGGGTTTCCTAAGCACCCTAGGAGTTTCATAGCATTAGCGTTAACTACAACTCCACATGCAGACACATAGATTCAAACTAATCTGCATTGTGATAGAGTTGAGAATCTAAGCACCAGTATTGGTGATTGATGAAGATCAGAGAAGGAGACGAAGAGAGAGAACAGAGGAAAAGAGAGGGAAATGAAAAATTCAAATGATTCTGTTTTGTGTATTATTCAACATAAGTCCTGTGTGATACATTCAACAGTATATATAGCATATTCATATACTATGTATTACACGTGGCTTCTATAATACATATATATGTATTTATACCCTAACATCCCCCCTCAAACTCATGCTTTGGCATACCAAGCATGAGGTTGCAGCAATGAATCCGAAATAGAGGAGAACTTAATTCCTTAGTGAGAATATCAGCAAATTGCTCCTTGGAAGACACAAATTGGATAAAGAGCTGATCATTGGCAACTCGCTCGCAGACAAAGTGAACATCAATCTCAATGTGCTTTGTGCGCTGATGTTGGACTGGATTAAATGATAAAGCAATAGCAGACAAATTATCACAAAATATAACAGGTGGCTTAGCAATTTCAATGTGCAAGAACACCAACAATTGTTGAATCCAATCCAGTTCAGCTGCTGTGGAAGAGAGAGCCCTATACTCTGCCTCTGTGGATGATCGAGAGACTGTCTGTTGCTTCTTTGAGGACCAGCAGATCGGTTTGGAACCCAGGAATACCACAAACCCAGTTGTAGATCGTCTGTCATTGGGATCCCCAGCCCAGTCAGCATCACTGAATGCTTGGAGCTCCATAGACCCCTGAGAGTAGCTAATTCCATAACTAGCAGTGCCCTTGAGATAACGCAATATTCTCTTAACAACTGTGAAGTGAACCACCATGGGATTTTGCATGAATTGACAGACTTGGTGGACAGAAAAAGCTATATCTGGTCGGGTGAAGATCAAGTACTGTAAAGCACCAACTACACTTCTATACAGTTTGGGATTTTCGAAGGGGACCCCATCATCCTTAAGCAGCCTTTGATGAGGAAGACAGGGTGTGTTACAAGCCTTTGCATCAGCCATGTCAGTCTTAAGCAACAACTCTCTAATGTATTGAGACTGAGACAAGAACAACCCTTGATTTTCATGAGAAATTTGTATCCCTAAAAAGTAATGAAGCTTCCCCAAATCCTGAATCTCAAATTCAGCAGTGAGTGAGTGTATGACAGTATGAATAGCAGAAGAATCACTACCAGTAATAACAATATCATCTACATACACCAATAGGATAAGGATCCCTTGATCAAGATGCTTGACAAAGAGGGATGAGTCAGAACATGTATGTTGAAAGCCAAGTGAGGGTAAGAAATCAGTAAATCTGTCATTCCATGCACGAGGTGCCTGCTTAAGTCCATAGAGGGACTTGTGAAGCTTGCAGACAAGCTGAGAGTGTTTAGTGTTTACAAACCCAGGAGGCTGAGCCATAAGGACTTCTTCATGAAGAATGCCATGCAAGAAGGCATTTTTAACATCCAATTCTCATCCAATAGTTGAGAATCTAAGCACCAGTATTGGTGATTGATGAAGATCAGAGAAGGAGACGAAGAGAGAGAACAGAGGAAAAGAGAGGGAAATGAAAAATTCAAATGATTCTGTTTTGTGTATTATTCAACATAAGTCCTGTGTGATACATTCAATAGTATATATAGCATATTCATATACTATGTATTACACGTGGCTTCTATAATACGTATATATGTATTTATACCCTAACACATCGCTGTTACGTGCAGCCTCATGGTTTTAAAAATTGAATTTTGAGATGACCTTGGGGAAAATCATCAGCCACATGGTTTTAAAAACAGAATTTGCGCAAATATTTATATTTTTGTACATAAGTTTTCCTCATAAGATAAAACACACTCCATTGTCACAATATCAAAAGAATTGCTAAAGTTTTGTCAAATATATAGCTGCAAAGTACAAATTCTAATCACTAATAATCGAGCTACACATATTTTCTAGTGTCTAAATATTGATCAAGGTGGTGGTTAATCAGTAATCAAGAGCACTAAGTGAGGATTATGAAAATGACTAGAGTACCCTCGGTTTGGTACTGGGCCAAAAAGTCCACGCAGCCCAAAATTTGAATGAAAACCACCAATTTTCTCGTGTTCCAAAAGTGAAGTCTTATTATTCAAATTCTGGAAACTCCTTTCCAATTCTCAAATTTCTCAGCATCCAAACGAAAAGCATGTAAAATTAGGGTATACATGGGAATCAAATTGATAAGTTTTCCTGGAAATTACACTCCTTGGCGTTCTCCTTAATGAAAATCACAAATCAATGACTAATATCTTAGAGAAACTAGAGATTATAAACATAATTAATCATATGGAGATCTAAAACGCGAGCAAAGTGACCATCGAAATAAAAAAAGCAGCAGCCATTTCTATTGCGAAAATCAAATGTATTTGTTACTTCGGAAACAGTGAAAGGTGATTTGAAGAGACACGAATTCCTAACCTGAATGAGTACTGGCTCGAAACGTTTCTTCTCTTGTCTTCTTGGCTTGTGGTGTGGGCGTTTTGAAGGAAAGAAATGGCGGCAACTCGATTTTATTTATTTATTTCAAATTATCACACTTCTCTCCTCTCTCTCTCTCAAGCAAGGAATTTATAATTTGACGTTTCTCATCTCTCTCAAAATCTGGATTCAGAACGGTGTCGTTCTTCAAGCAACTCTTTTAATTTTCTTTTAACCTTAAATAGTGTTAAAAAAACCAGAATTTAGAAAAAAAAAACTAGGTTACTTGCCCGCGCGTTGCGCTGAGCTTTTTTCTATATTAGAAACTGATTGATTTTATGCATGTTGTAATTAATTATTTTAATATTTAATTAGTAAAATTATAATCTATAAAATATGTAAGAAGTGGTTTTTTTTCGCCTAAAAGCGATTGAATGTTGCTATTGTTAAAACTATTTTGATAATTACTTAATCGGTAGATTGTACCATTAGAATCAATAAAATACTTTGAACATGAGCCATGTGCTTCGTGTAACTTACTGATTAATTATTGTTTATGTTTTATTTGTTTGATGAATTATTTTATTAGCAAATAGTAAAATTACAATTGATGAATTTTAACACACATGAGTGATTTGTTTTACACAAAAAATAATTTGATTAGTGGTTTTGTTTTAATTACTTGGGTAATAATTTAATTGGTAGATAGCAAAACTGCAATTGATCAAATTGACTAAACATGAGTTACTTGTTGCCTGCAACATACTAATTATTTGTTCGGCATGTTTTAACTATGTGACGAATACTTTATTTGACAAATAGCAAAAATACAACTGCTGCAATTTATTAGAGATTAGTTTTTCAAATTTTTTCTTCATATTATTGTATTAAAAATATTTTAGAGCACTAAGATTAAATAAATGGGAGATTTATAAAGAAAAGTTAGTTTATATATATATATATATATATATATATATATATATATATATATATATATATATATATATATATATATATATATATATATATATATATATAATTAGCCTCATCTATTTTTCAAGGAAAAAGTCCTAAAATAATTAATATTAATTATTCTAAATGTCTTATCTATAGTAAAATAAATACATATAAAAACTACATGATCTTAAATTTTGTAAGTTGATTATTTAGCTTAGATGTATAGCATTAAAAAAAATATAGGACCATTAAGAATTTTGTTACATGTTAAAAAATTTGGTATTGGCTGTGGCAAAACGCAGGGCAATTTTTTTTTTATTGTAGATAATATGACACAATTTTTTCAACTTGTTTTGTCTACGTGTGGTTTTGTATATTTTTTTTACGTGATATGAGATCTAAAATATCATACATAAAAAAGTTGAATAAGTTATTTTTTCACAAAAATAAAATTGACCAACGACTTATTTTGATTATTATTCTCATTGTTATTGTTATGATTGCTAAATTATCATAATTATTATCACTGCTATTATGAACATTATTGCAAATAAGTAATATTCTAATTATCAGTGGCAATATTATCGTTGTCACTATCATTATTGCTATCAAAAGAAATTAAAGTATTTGTTTTTATTTTTTAAGATTTATTCTTTATATTTTTATATTTTATGTGATATTAGAACACTGGCATTAGAACACTGATATTTCTAAAAAAAAATAGTTCATTTTTATATATATATTCTAAGGCATTAATATTAAACACATATCAAAATATAAAATTATTCTCAATTTGTCCATAAAAAATATATTTAAAATAACCATTATCATTATTTTAAAAACATTATCCACAATGAGATGAAAATTTAAAAGAAACTAAATAGTCAAAAGTTTTGTAGATTGGTTATTTCGTTAAGATGTATAGCATTATTAAAAACAAATATTGGACCGTTAAATTTTTTTTCACATGTTGGAAATTTGGTTTTGGATGTGGCAAAACGTAGGGGAAGTGACTCGTATATTTTTTCATCGTAGATAACTTGGAAAATTTTTTCTATCTATTTTGTTTATGTGTTGCCTCATTTTTTTACGTGATATTAGATCTGAAATATTATACATTAAAAAGTTATCAAAGTAATTTTTAACAAAAACAATATCGACCAATGAATTATTTGGATTATTATTTTCATTGTTATTATTATACGTGTTAAATTGTTGTAAAACTGTCACAATTATGATAGTTGTCATTATAATTATTATTGTAAATAATCAATATTCTGATTATTATTGACAGTAGTATCATTGTCACCATCATTATTGTTATAATCATTGTCATTATTATCACAATAATTATCACAATAATCAACACCCTCATTTTTATTAATATAATCAAAATTATAATTGGCATTATTATTATTTTTTTGTCATCACTAATATTTTGTATATTATTTTATGAGTTGTTGTTATTCTTATCATCAAAGTCATAATTATTAACACTATAAATACAATAATCATTATGATAAATAAAGAAATAACAATTGCTATTATTACTATTATTATTATTATTATTATTATAAAAAAAATCTAAGACTATTTACATTTTTTTGCATATTAAAAAAATTGTTTATGGATGGCAAAGTGGGGGGCAATTGGCTCATATTTTTTTATCATTGGAGATAATTTGCTTTAATTTTTCTACCTATTTTGTGTACTTGTGACTTCGTATATTTTTTGTTTATGTGATATTAGATATGAAATATCATACATAAAAAAGCCATAAAAGTCAATATTTAAGAAAAATAACATCAACCGACGAATTATTTCTATTATTATATTCATTGTTATTATCATTATTATTAAATTTTCATAATTATTATAGCTCTTATTATAAATAATTAATATTCTAATTATTATTGGTCATATTATCGATGACACCATAATTATTGTTAGAAAAAATATTATTTTTTATTTTATAAGATTTATTCCTCATATTATTATACTAAAAGTATTTCAGAACAATGATATTAAATTATTATTTAAAAAAAAAATTAGGTCATTTATATATATATATATATATATATATATATATAATTTAAGGCCTTAGTATTAAACAAATATCAAAATATATAATTAGTCTCACATATTTATAAGAAAACAAAAACTAATAAATAATCATTATCATTATTTTGAATGCCTTATCTATAATAATTAAAAAAAATTAACACCACATATATTAACAAAAAAGAAATTTAATATAAATAAATGACAAAAAAATATTATTACATTTAAACAAATTATTTGACTTGAAGAATAAATAAATAAATATTAAAAAAAGGAAAAAAATAAATATCAATTTTCAAATGATCACCAACACAAATTAAAATTTAAACATTATATAAAAAAAACATTAATAACAAAGGAAATAATAAAAATTAAAAACAAAACTAAAAGCATATACATCTAAGCATTGAAAAAAATATCAACCATTTCAGAAATATATATAAAAAAATAAAGGAATTAAAATAAAATAAAAAATTAAAAGTGTAAGAGCATAAATGAAAAACAAATATATAAGGATTATGAAAACTTTAATACCGAAAAATTTGAAGGATTTAAAAAGAAACCGCAAAATTAAAAGTCTGAGGACTGAAATGAAAATAAAATATATAATCAATTTCAGTTGAAGGATAAAATTGGAACAAATCAGAATTTTGATACCGAATATATTCAGAATTGAAAACTAATCCGGAAATTAAAATATTGAGGACCAAAATTGTAAAAAATTGATTGATTTTATGTGTGTTCTATTTTCTTATTTTAATCTTTAATCAGTAAAATTATAATTGCTAAAATGTGTTAGAAACACATGTTTTTTTCCCATCAAAAAGTGATTGAATGTTGCTATTGCCAAAATTCTTTTGATAAAATCTGTTCAATTTTTTTTTTCTAAGTAGAAAACTGATTGTAAAATTTATTGCTCATATTACTATAAATAGGTAATTTACAAATATTAATTATAATTGTTTTGAATGTCTTATCTATAATAATAAGGAATTTTAAGACCTAACAATATTAACAAAAAAGCAACTAAAAAACTAAATAAATGATAAAATGAAAATATATTATTAGATTTTAAAAAATTATTTGAATGGAAGAATAAAGAAAAAATTATTTTTGAAATGATCACGAACAAAAATTCAAATGTAAACATTAAAAAAAATAATCTTACTAACAGTGGAAATAATAAAAATTGATGAGACCATAATTATTGTAAGAGAAAAATTTTCTATATTTTTTTTTACTTTCATATTATTATATTAAAAATATTTTAGAAGAATGATATTAATTTTTTTTTCAAAAAAACCTAGGTCATTTATATATATTAAAGCTTTAATATTAAACAAATACAAAAATATATAATCAGTCTGATATATTTAAAAGAAAATAAAGCTTACAAATAATCATTATTATTATATTGAATGTTTTTATCTGTAATAATAATAAAATTCTATATCTAACAATATTAAAAGAAAATAAATATTATTATATTTAAAGAAATTACTTAACTGAAGAATAAAAAAACGAGAGCTAATAACAAACATCATTTCGTTAAAATTTGGATATTAAATAGAAAAACTTAATAACATTGGAAATAAATGTTTTTGGAAAGAAACACTATGAGCATATATACATAAACATGAACAGAAATAGGAATTATGTAAGAAATATATATAAAGAATAAAGGAATTAAAATAAAATCCAAGATTAAAAGTATAAGGGATAAAATAAAAAGAAAACATATGTAATAAATTTAATTTAAATGACAAAACTCAAATAAATCAAACATTGAAATTAAATAATTTGAAAACAAAACAGGGAATCCAAAGAATTATGACCGAAATGAAACCGAAATCCATAATTACTTTGGATGGAAGGATAAATTGAAAGAAATCAAACTTTGATACCCAAAATATTAAGGATTTATAATAAATTTGCATGGAAGGATGAAATTAAAATCAATGAAAACTTTGATACCAAAAATATTAAGGATTGAAGACCAATCTGAAAACTTAAAAGAATGAAGACCTACTTGAAACTACAATATATAATCAATTTTCATTGAAGGACGAAATTGAAACAAATCAAAACCTATATAAGAGCAATCAGAGGTAGAAAACCAATTTCGAATGTTCAGGGACTGACATGAAATTTGACAAAAAATAGTTGCACTGACGTTAGCTTGCGCGGGAAGGAGAGCGAAATGGGGGGGGGGGGGGGGGGGATTCAAACGCTCATTGACACGTCTCCGGACACCATACCATATAGCCAAACGTGCCGCACCAGATGGAAGAGAACATGCCTGAAAACCATTCTAGATGCCGGTTGGGTATTTTTGGACGCCGGAGAACGCCAAACACACCGTCCAAAACACACGTGAGCACGGAAACAGACGGCGTGTCCGGCGACGCGCCAACAGTAAACCGACGTATAAAAGAATAAAAAATTGGCTAATTACCGGATCACCCCTCCCTCCCAGGCAATTATTTGTCCTTTTCGAGGGACAAAACATTTATTTAACTGTTAATTGAAATATTAAAAATTCATGTTCTTTTCAAGGGACAATTTCATTAATACACTGTTCATGGACGGAAAAAAAAAAAAGAGCACATGCACTCGTGAAGCACAGGAGCAAATATCCAGTCCACAGTGACAATGGGTGTAGGTGAATCCCGAGCTCTTTTAGCTCTTTAGTAATGTATAATTAATCCCTAAAATCTGAATTTAAAACAGTGTCGTTTAATTTTCTCACTTCTCTCGGTTTGCATATTATTTGATTTTTAGATTTATATGTTATTTCCAAGCTTCATTTTTACCATTATTACTCTCTCATTTTTTGAGACGAGAGAAAGTAATGTGAAAAAAAAAAGTGATTGAATATTGAAATGATAATTTTGACGGGCTTGTTAACCTTCTTAATTTATCACTGTAATGCAGTCTATCCAGGTTTATTAAAAAATATTTTTTATTTAATTACATAATAATAAAAATAAATATTCATTTAATTACATAATAATAAAAATAAATATTCACATGATGAATGTAAGCAAATAAAATTATGGATCAAAATTATTCCCCCACCCCACCCCCTCAAAATTGTCACTTATTTATTCATTTATTCATGTAATTTTCTTTTTAGAGAATAAAAATAAGAAAACATATTTAGAAAAACTATATATATATATATTAATCGGAAATCCTATACACACATCTCTTTATTATGTTGATGAAAACTTTTTTTTATGAGAAACATTGTTTTGTTAATTGATAGATCTTACATATATGACAACAAATAAAATTATGGAGCAAAATCTTTTTTACCATCAAAATTATGATTTATCTTTTTTATCTTGACAATAATATAGTATTTTAATAAGCAACATATTTCAATAAATCCAAAGCAATAGCAATGAGAAAAAACATTTGGAAAAAATATAACGATTTAACCAAAAAAAGAAAATAAAACATTTTAATACAAAACTTAATTTTTCTATTCACATATTTTTTTTTTTGATAAAAACATACTTTTATGACAAATACTTTTTAAGAAAAGTATTATTATGACCATGAAATAAATTTTGATTTGAATAATTATAATTTGATCTTTTTTCCATATCAATATGAGAAAATATGAAATAATTAAATATATGAAACTATATAAAAATATAAATAGACATTTAATTTCAAGAACAAATGAGAAAAAATATTTTAAAAATTCATCAAATTAGTCTAATATATAATTATCCTTAAAAGAATTGATAATATCATCATAAAATTGCCATGATATTCTGTAAAAAGTAACATAATATTTTATTAGTACAATGTGTATTTATGTATGAATGTATTTATAATAAAAGGTAGCTATAATTAGGACAAAATGTATCTCTTCAATTTAAACTCCATTTCTTTATCAATGCATATATTTATTATATTAAAGAAGGTTTGTTATAAACTAAAAACATTATTCTTAAATAAATATTTATCATGATCTCAAAATTATTTTTTAATAAAAAAAATTAAAATAACATCTCAATAATTTGTATGCGATTGAAAGCAAAAACAAATTAACTAATGTGATAAACTATTTTCAAAAATATATTAAAAATAGAATTTTTATTTTTGTTGAATATTCATGAATATATTGTTTATTAGTTTTTTCTCATATTAGGAAAACGAAAAAAAGAAGTTTTGTTTTGTTAGTGTGTTAAATTTGTTCTTTATTGTTTCAATTTTTTTAGATCGATACAATAAAATTCTAATTTGTGAATTTAAACATCAATTTAATATCAAGGTATTTTTTTGGCTTTGCAAATACTATTTACCTCCCAAGCCAAGACCACAAACTATTAGGCTTAAAACCAAGTGAACATGATATGGAAGGATAAAATTGTAAAGAAATAATTTGGTAATCAAAATGAAAAGTTTTTCAAGGATCAAGAAAAAAAAAAGACCAAAATCAAGAGCACAATAGAAGTTCATAGTACTCATGTTTAGAAGTACAATAAAAAAAATCTCTCTTTCTCATTATTATCAATAATTATTACCTTAATGTAATATATGAGTATTATACAATATTTTTATCTCATTTTTACTATTTTTTCTTTTTATAAGAAAAATAAAAGGCATCGAACTATTTTGAATATTGAACGTGTTTTCTCTCTCTTTAAGGGATTGATATAAAAATATATGTCATAGAGTTAAAATTTTCAACTTAAAATTTAGCCATTTGTGATATTTTAATCCCGACTATATTAAATATTTCCTTCTTTTTTAATCATATTTGCTTATAACTATGTGTTTCACTCATCCAAAGAGATTCCCACAATTGTCGTGTCATAAGCAAACAAACCAATACAAGTGAATAATCTTAAAGTACACAACAAATACAAGAAAATATCTCAATTTTTATTAATCTTGTAAACAAAAGATTTACACTATACACAAAATGAAACACTTTCTTCCCATGTTTCTATGATAACCACTAGAAATTTAAATAGTCCTTAACTTCAAGGTTTGTGGGATTAGTCGAGATATGTACAAGCTGACCCGAACACCCATGTTAATAAAAAAAAATGAGTTCATCATAATTATCAATCCATATTTCATCCCAACAGTCCAATTGATTGTTTAGTTAATACTGATTTGCGAATCATATATCTCTAATATCTGAATTGAGCGCATGATCGATTATAATTGGAATTGTTTTAGCTATTTTATAATAATGAACTAGTTGTGAACACATCCTTGCACAAGTGTATTTCTTCTATATATAAAAAAATAGTTTGAGAGAGTAAACTTATATACCTTTCTTTTATATTTAAATAGTATACTAGATTTTCCCCCCAACAAAAACTCTAAATGTTTTTGCAATCAAATCATTTGAGATTTTTTCAAAAAGATTTTTTATATATGGAATAGATAGTTTTGTGTCTTGATTTTTTTTGTGTGTGTTTTATAAGAATTCTTTTTCTCTTAGCCTCGTTACATATTCTCATATTATTCCAACACTCACGATAATTAAAAAAAAAAACTCTTTTTATATATTGTATAGGCTAATTTACTTAATTCAATATAAGTAATCTATTTATACAAAGTCTGTTAAATTTCATAATAACCCACATTCAATACAATTCTATAAATGCAAGATGACTCCTTATGACAAGAGTCATGTTCCCAATAATCATTAAAATGAAAGCACACGATTTATTACTACAACAATCACATAATAATTAACCTCACATTTAAAATGTGGTAAATGAAAACTTCTGCTTGTAATAAAAAAGAAAAATTACAAACACACGAATTTAAAAAGAAAAAAAGAAGCAGCTAACACCAGCCTGGAAGATGATCCCCTCTTATTGGCAGCTGCCATTATAGACCTAGCTAGTCAACAAAGCAAGTTAATTAGCTAAACTTGAGATGGCTCATGGAATAAAACAATTGCGGTTAAAGCATTATCAAAACTTACCTTCTCATACCGCCTTGAATAGCTAGTGTCCTCTTCCACCATTTCTGGGAGCATTCTTCCTTCTAAGCCTTTTTGTATTTTGATGCCCACCACGTTCAACCATCTTCACAAACCATGCAGGTTTTCTTGTTCTAAACACAACGTATCCCATGGAGACTCCAAATACAAATCCACATCCATAACCCATTGCTACAGCTTTCCATCCAAATCCCTCTTCAAACATTGAATCTTCTTTCTTGAAATTTGATGGTGGAAGTTGATGCCCTTCACCATTGTTGCATTTTACTTTCAGGGGAAGTCCGCATAATCTCAAGTTCCCTTCGTATGAACCTTGTTCAAATGTGCTAAACTGATTGCCTTGAGGTATGGATCCCTCAAGTTGGTTATACGAAAGGTTCAGGACTGCAAGAAATGTTAAATCTACCAATTGCTGAGGAATCCTTCCAGCAAGCATATTTGAAGAGAGATCCAGCGATTCCAGATTAGTTAAATATCCCAATGATGGCTGGATATAATCGATGAGGCTGTTGTGAGAAAGGTTGAGCTGTATCAGAGACTTGAGCTTCCCGAGGGACTCTGGAATCTTTCCCTTGAATTTATTGGAGGATAAATCAAGTATTGTGAGGGCAATTTGAATTTTTGTAAACTCAATTTGCGAACCTTTCCATCTCATTGTAACAGAATAAACATAAGGAGTAGATAAATTTCTTGCCATCATGTAATCCATCTCCTGATCAACACTCATCATGGCTTTGAAGTTGTTGAAATACCCTATCGGCAAAGGACCACTTAAGTTGTTGTTGGAGAGGTCAAAAATCTTTAGTTTAGAAAAAGAGTCATTGGCAGTTGGACCCTTCAAAGAACCATGGAGTTTATTTGACCTTAGAATAATAACCTCCAAGTTTGGAAGCATTTCTAAAAACGAAGGGAATGTGTCATCTATCATGTTGTTGCCGAGGTCCAGAAATTCTATATTCACACAATTGATGACAGATGGTGGTATCACCCCTTTCAGTTTGTTGCCATTGAAGTTGAGATATCTCAAATTGTTCCCCTCTGAACACACTGAAGGGATAGTTCCTTGGAAATTGTTGACACCAAGATTCAACACTGAGAGGTTATCACTGAAGTTTCCCAAGCATTGTGGGATGAATCCACTAAAGCTATTGTTGGACATGTCTAGAATTTGTAGGAACTTCAGCTTGCAAATGACAGAAGAGATGTTCCCGGTCAGTTTACCATTGGAGGAAAGCATAAGAGCTGTCAATTTTTCAAGCTCGAAAACTGAGGGTGGAATCTGGCCATACAACTTGTTATGACTGAAGTCGATATATTGTAATGAATTAGAAAGGAAAGGACTTATATGGCCACTGAAATGGTTATTGTGAAGAGAAAGAAGCAGCAAAGAAGGCATAGAAAACAAAGAGGATGGGATTGTTCCATCGAGCAGGTTATGAGATAAGTCGAGAGTGCTTAAACGTGAAAGCTTACTTGAAAACAAAGAGGATGGAATTGTTCCATCGAGCAGGTTATGAGATAAGTCAAGAGTGCTTAAACGTGAAAGCTTACTAGAAAACAAAGAGGATGGAATTTTACCACTAAAATTATTGAAAGGAAGTTTTAAGGAAAGTAGTTTCTCAAGGTTTTTAAATGAGGATGAGATCTGACCATTAAAGATGTTATCTGAGAGGTCCAATAGAATGAGTTTTGTGAGGTTAAACAAACCATCTGGAATTTCACCAGTAAAATCATTGAAAGACAGTGTCAAGAAACTTAGCTTCTCAAGGTTTCCTAGTGAGGATGAGATCTGACCATAAAACTTGTTATTTGAGAGGTCCAAGCAACTGAGTTGTGTGAGGTTAAATAAACTATGTGGAATTTCACCAGTAAAATTATTGAATGAAAGTGTTAAGGAAATTAACTTCTCAAGGTTTCCAAGTGAGGATGACATCTGACCATCAAATCTGTTATATGTGAGGTCCAACGAAGTGAGTTGTGTGAGGTTAAACAATCCATCCAGAATTTCTCCAGTAAAATCATTGAAAGACAGTGTCAAGAAACTTAGCTTCTCAAGGTTTCGTAGTGAGGATGAGATCTGACCATAAAACTTGTTATTTGAGAGGTCCAAGCAACTGAGTTGTGTGAGGTTAAATAAACTATTTGGAATTTCACCAGTAAAATTATTGAAAGAAAGTTTCAAGGCATCTAACTTCTCAAGGTTTTGAAGTGAGGGTAGAATCTTACCATCAAATTTGTTATATGAGAGGTCCAGCCAGCTGAGTTGTGTGAGGTTAGAAAACTGATTCAGAATTTGGCCGGTAAAATTATTCCATGAGAGAAGCAAGTGACTGAGCTGCTTATGCTTTCCAAGAGAGAATGGGAGATGACCCTGAAAACTGTTGTATGAGAGGTCCAACCACGCCAATCGAGTATAGTTAGCAAAATCGTCAGGCATTGGACCAATGAAATGATTGAATGAAAGATCCAAGTACTCGAGTTGCTTGAGTTTTCCCAACGAGAAAGGAATTTGACCACCCAACTGGTTAGATGCAAGGCTCAGCTCCCTGAGTTGAGTGAGGTTACCAAGTAGACCCAGATTTGAGCCAGTAAAATTGCACCCATCAAGAAACATCATTTCCACAGACTTCAGATGACTGATTGAATCTGGTTCCAAATATATTGAAATTCGCGTCCATGACAGATCCAAATACGAAAGAGCATTGCTCAAATTGTATGGCGGAAAAGAGCCACTGAGTTCTCCGTTGTTCCTTAAACTGAGCGATTGAAGGTTTGATCGGCGAAAGACATAATCAGGGAGTTCCCCTTGCAATAGACAGTACCCGAGCTGGAGAGATGTCAAAGAAGAAGACAAGTTCATGAAGGAACTGGGTGCCACCAAAGACATGGTCACTCGATTCAAGTAGAGCTCTCTTAGCAGGGTAAGGTTTTGAGCCAGCTTGTTGAAAGAAATCGGTTCCAGCATCAGGTAGTTGAAAGAGAGATCAAGTGACGCCAATCTGGATAGATGGGAGATTTCTGGGGGGACTTGGCCTGTAAAATTCGATGCACTTAGATTTAAATGCGTCAAATGCAAGAGCTGACCGAAGGAAGATGAAATGACAGAACCATTGAAGTGATTGTTAGAGAGATCGAGCTTCTGAAGATGATGAAGGAAGAAGAGAGTGCTGTTAGAATGGAGGGTGCCATGAAGCATGCTGCAACCAAGGTCTAGGCCAATTACATGGCCAGTTTTCATGTTGCATGTCACGCCATCCCAAGAGCAGCAATCTGTACCCTCTCTCCATCGCAATGTTTTGGGTTGTTCATAACATTTCTCTCTCCACCATGGATAAGAAGACATAAAATTACATTGCTCTGTCAATGGATAAGAAGAAAAGGAGTTTTTGAATTGAAGCAAAGCCAGGCTCTGGTCAGCGGGGCATAATTGTACTGGAGAGGAGAAATTGGAAGAAGAAAGAGAAGGTTGGAAGTGCGAATGGAAGAAAAGGAGGCAGAGAATTTGAGAGAGCAATAACACAGATCCCATCATTCCCTCTATAAATGCTCTCTTAAAATGTAGTCTATATATAGACAATTTCAAATATAGATATATACTAGTTAAATTGTCCACGCTACATTAGGGGTTGACTAAACAATTTTTATAACTTTTGGGATTGAAACAATTAATATGTTTTGCTAGTTCAAAAATAAAATATAACATCTACATGCAAGGTTGATATAATGAAACACCTAAACACATCCTATTATAACAATAACATCGAAGCCATAAAATCTAAAATTATCATTACTATTACTGTTAAATCAATAAAAAATTAAACAAGCCCTAGGAAAAAAAACTCTAAAACAATAACAAAAGAGGAAGCAAGAAAAAAAACTACAATTATTATTATTATTATTATTATTATTATTATTATTATTATTATTATTATTATTATTATTGCTCTAATAATGAAAAAAATAAAAGAATAAAAAAACCTAAAAACTTTAACAAAAGAGCAAACAAAAAAATAAATAAATAATAAAATAAAAATAAAAATTATTAGCTGAAAAAAACATCATTTGACGTGAAAAAAAAAACTAATAAAAAAATAAAAGAAAGAACAAGAGGAAAAAATAAGAAATATAAATTTTCAAATAATCATAAATACAAACTAAAATTTAAGAATAATTTTTTTCAAAAAAATACTACCTAAACAAATATAAGAATTAAGTTTCTATAACATCATTTGATGTTATTTTTATTAAGAATTAAGTTTTAAAGTTTCTCTATATATAATGTTTCAAATATAATATCACGATTAATGGTTTGAAAAAAATTTGTAACTCAATGTTGTTTTTTATTTTTTTTATATTATTTCTTTAATTTTTTTATTACTTACATTAGTATTAAACACAAAAAATTATCTTATAATTAGGTTTTTTGAACATTATTTAACAAAAATTGTGTTCTGGTTGATTATTTTACCTAAATATACAGCATTATAAAAAAACTCATACTCTTAACATTCATTTTTACATTTAAAAATATTTGGTTCTAACTATTACAACGCTTAGGGCAAGTGACTCGTGTGTGTGTGTATGTATATATATATATAAGAAAAATATAAGTTATAAATATAGTTTATTGTGTATTGCTTATAATCAAATGGTTTTTTTAATAGTAATAATATTTATTTTAATTTTATCTCTCTTTTCATATTTTTCCATTTCTTTTGGTCAAACTTATTTTTGGTTTTCTTTTTAATTTTTATACCTTAAATCAAGTGGTTTTCTGTAATAGTGATAACAATTATTTTAATTCTATCCTTTTTCTTTTTATTTTTTTTGGCTTGTTCTTTTGTCGAAGGTTTTGTATTTTTGATAATAATAATAATGATAATTTTAATCATATAATTAATAATAATGACATTAACAATAATAATGATTATAATCGTTATAACAATAGTGGTGGTGATACTAATAATAATTTTAGTTATGACAATAATAATGATGGTGATGATAATAAGATTAAAAATAATAGTAATATTAGTTATAGTTGTGGTGATAATAACTATAACAATAACATAAGCAATAATAGTTATAATGATAATGATAATAATTGGTGTCGTGAGTTACAATTTAAAATCTCAATAAAATATAACCAGGCTTGTGCAGAATCACTCTGCAAATTATTGGAATCTCTCCAAAAACACTGAATTTCTTCAATGGAAAATTATGGAATTCAAAACTGATTATCCCTTACAATCGTTCCCCTTAAATAGATGCAACACTCACAATGATAAAGCTTAACTAAGGAAAGCAGTAAATTAGGAAACTAAATAAAATTCAGATAAATAAAAACAATCAACAATTAAAGGAATTAGATTTCTTTGTAACGGCTTCTTGACTCCAGCTTGCTGTCTTCAATTGTAACGGTCATTCTCCAAAATTCCAGCAATTGTATCCACATTTGGAAGCTTGTTGATCCCCTGTTCTGCCTCGATTTGATCCTCTTGCTCATGATCTGCACTTGCCTCCTGATTGTGATCTGCGTTTGCCTCCTGATGCATCAATTGCCGGCTCTCCCAAAGAACTTGACTCCGGCAAGTTATGATGGAGGTAATTGGTAAATAGATGGGGGTGTAGTCATTGTAATTCTAAAGCTTGTAACCACACTGACTCTGAATGAGGATGATTTTTCCACTGGACTAAAAATTTATAATAGCCCCCTCAACGTGTTGAGACGAATTGATGGTCAAGAATGGCAGCCACCTCATCACGTGGTGATGTATGTTCTGGTAGTGGCATGGCTGGTTGTATATCCTAAGTTGTTGTTGTAGCAAGTTCCCCTTTAAATGCAGTAATATCTTCGATGTTGAAAACATGGCTGATGTTGAACTCAGCAGGTAGTCCCACTACATAAGCACTACTGCCCAGCTTCTTAATTATCTTAAAAGGACCTGCTCTTCGTGCATGAAGCTTGGTAAAACTGCCTGGTGGAAAACGCTCTGGTTTAAGACGAACAAGCACCATGTCCCCTTCTTTAAATTGGCGATCCTTACGATGTGAATTAGCTGCTGTGGCATAAGAATTAGCACTGATTGCTAGTCGTCGCTTGCACTCTTCGTGTAGATGGCTCATGTAACTGGAAAAATCCAAGGCTGCTTCGCTGGGTCTAGGTGGTAATGGTAAGCAGTTGACATCTAGTGGTGTGTTCGGACGAATTCCGTAAACCACTTCAAATGGGGCACAACCTGTTGATCTGTTGACTGAATTATTAAACGAAAATTCAGCATGTGGTAGAACCAAATCCCAGCTGGTAGCATGATCTGTCACAAGGCAGCGTAGTAGGTTGCCTAGGCTTCGATTGGTCACCTCTGTCTGGCCGTCTATTTGGGGATGAAACGCACTTGAAAACTTCAATTTTATCCCCATTTTTGCCCATAAAGTTTTCCAGAAATAGCTGACAAATTTCACATCACGATCCGAGATAATGGATTGTGGAATACCATGTAGACGAACAATTTCCTTCATGAAAAGACCTGCTGTCTTGGATGCGTCGAAAGTCTTGTGGCATGGAATAAAATGGGACATTTTGGAGAAGCGATCCACTACCACCATAATGGAATCATGTTGTCGAGGAGTCCTCGGTAATCCAAGAACAAAATCCATACTGATGTGTTGCCATGGTTTGTCCGGAATGGGCAATGGTGTGTAGAGACCGGCCTGGTGTTTAGTTCCCTTGTTAAGCTGGCATACTCTGCATCTGTCCACTACGGTATGCACATCCTTACGCAGCCGTGGCCAATAAAATCGGTCAGCTACAAGAGCATAACTTTTGTCATGTCCGAAATGTCCTGCTAATCCGCCTCCATGGAGCTCTGAAATGAGGAATTCTCGAAAGGATCCCCAGGGAATGCACAGGCGTGACCTGAAAAATAAAAACTCGTTATGCAGCATATAATCATCTTGGTTTTGAGTATCAGCACTATTTAATTCCTTCCATATCTTGCCGAAATCCATATCTTCTGGATACTCCTCCTTTAAATGGTCAAAACCATTGGCTGTCACAAATGAGATTTGTAGCAGATGGGGTCTTCTACTTAGCGCATCTGCCACTTTTTTTTGTGCTCCGGCCTTGTGCTTAATTAAGAACTCAAATTGTTGCACATAATCCATCCAATGGGCATGTCTTGCATTCATTTTACTCTGGGAGTGTAGGTGTTTCAAAGAGTCATGATCGGTATAAAGAATAAATTCTTTATGGATTAAATATGGCCGACAATGTTTCAGCGTCTGAATTAGCGCATAAAATTCCATGTCATAAACTGAATAGCGCCGACGCGTCTCACTGAGTTTCTCGCTGAAAAAAGCAATAGGATGCCCCTCTTGACTCAACACCCCTCCAATCCCTACGTGTGAAGCATCACACGCTACCTCAAACACCTTGGAAAAATCAGGTAGTTTGAGGACTGGGGCCTGTCCCATCTTCTCCTTGATTAAACTGAATGCTTTGTGTGCTGCGAGGGTCCACACGAATTTCTTTTCTTTAAGGCATTCAGTAATTGGAGCCATTATGGTGCTGAAATTTCGGATGAATCGACGATAAAATGTCGCTAATCCGTGGAAGCTCCTGACATCCGAAAAGTTCTGTGGTGATGGCCACGTCTGGACTGCTTTTACTTTCGCCGAATCAACCTCAACTCCCCTGCTAGAGATGATAAATCCTATAAATCGCACACTTTCCTTCATGAATGCGCATTTCTCTTTATTAACAAAAAGCTTCTCAGTCCACAATATTGATAGCACCTGTTCAACATGACTCATGTGTTCCTTCAAATCTTGGCTGAAAATCAGTATGTCATCGAAGTAGACAACCACGAATTTTCCCAAGAAAGGTTTAAGCACTTGCGTCATGACATGCATAAATGTGCTGGGGGCATTCGTCAAACCAAATGGCATGACTAACCATTCAAACAATCCATCCTTTGTCTTGAACGCTGTCTTCCATTCATCACCCACTCGTATCCGAACTTGGTGATATCCACTTCGCAGATCTAACTTAGTAAATACAGAAAAACCATTCAATAAATCCAACATATCATCAAGGCATGGGAAATCGATACCTCATAGTAATTTTATTGATTGCGCGGCTGTCCACACACATTCTCCAGCTGCCGTCTTTCTTCGGTGTTAGAAGCACTGGGACCGCGCAAGGGCTGCAACTTTCTCGAATGAATCCTCGGTCAAGTAACTCCTGAATTTGACGACTAAGCTCTTCATTTTTGGTTGGACACATTCGGTAATGGGGAATATTAGGCAAAGAGGAACCGGGTACCAAATCAATGGCATGTTGTATGTCCCTCATTGGTGGGAGTTGCCTTGGTATCTCATCTGGCATTACGTCCTGGAATTCATGTAACATTGTTGACATTTCCATAGGGATGGTGCTGTCGTCTTCTGCCTTCTCCCGTGAGATCAACATGAATACCATTTTATCTTCTTGCATGACCCGAGTGAATTGCCTCATTGTCAATACGGGCCAAGCCTCCTTTTCAGCCTTGAATTCTGATATGTGCAGTGGGTCCAGAACAAGTTTTCTGCCATTGAATTTGAAAGAATATGTGTTATTAAAACCATCATAAAATACTTTACGATCATAGAGCCATGGTCGTCCCAAAAGCATGTGACATACGGTCATAGGGATGACATCGCACCAAGCTTCGTCCGCGTAATGTTTTCCCAATGAAAATTTAACCAAGCACCGTTGCTTTACCAGTACTGAACTGGTATCATTCACCCAACTGATTCAGTATGGCTGTGGGTGTTTTTTTGTTTTCAAACCCAATCTTTCGACAGCCGTTTCAGCCACCACATTCATCCCACTCCCATTATCAATGATAACGTTTAATGCTCGATTATTGTGCTCCATCCGTGTATGAAAGATGTTTGTGCGCAACCATTCAGGATTGGCTTGGATTTCCCTTTTCTCTCCCGTCAATACTCGGTTAATCACACAACTAGGTAAGGAAGATGCACTCAAGTGCTCGCCTTCACTGTCATAGTCTTCAAAAGGCTCTCCTGTTTCCATGTCTTCTTCCTCCATTGTGAGCAGCTCCTTCTCATATATATAGGCTATTTTTTTGTCTCTCGTCGGACATACCACAGCGTAGTGTCCATAGCCCTTACATTTAAAACATTGTGGCCCTTCATTGGTAGTCCTCGCGAAACCCTTTGAACCTCCATTGCTATAACCTTGAACTGGATTTCTTGGTGGTGGTGTTTTCTGGAAACCATTGGCAGTCGCAACTTCCTGCCTTAATTCTATCATGATGTTTCTCCTTCCAAACGCAGTCTTTGTTTGCTTTTCAATGCGAAGAGCTAGCTGATACGCCTCCTCTATGTTAATCAAGCTAGCAATCCATATTTCCTTCCGTAATTCCTCTCGTAATCCAGTACGATAACGCGTCAACGTCTGCTGTTCCATCTCCACAATCTTGCTGCGAACAGTTAGTTCATGGAAACGATCAGTGAATTGATCGACGGTCATTGGTCTTTGTCTGAGTTGTAGCATTTCCTCAAACATCATTTGTTCATAATTAATTGGCAGATATTTCTCCTTAAGTCGCTCCTTCATTTCTTCCCAATTATTCACAGCTGGGCGTCTAGTGCGACGCAGCTGTTCCTCCACGCTTCCCCACCAAGCTCGTGCATGTCCTCGTAATTTCATTCGGACATAACATATTTTCCTCTCCTCCGAAACAGCAAACCAATCGAAATAATCTTCGATTGCTGTCAACCAATCTTCAAACGCATGAGGTTCCAATTTTCCACAAAATTCTGGAACATCAATCTTCATTCTCTTGGTCATTTCGTCCATGGGTTGATATTCTGCTCCTTGATGCATATGCACCCCTTGCATATGTTGTCTAGGTTGACGAATTTGAGGCTCGTAATCCTCATACTCCAGGTTCTCCTCCATATTTGTGTGAATATTGTCTGCATTATTCGCACGCAGGTTGTCAACATTATTAGGCTCCATTCCTGCTCCATGATTTCCCCTGCGTCCAGTCCGATTGAAAGGATCATACTCGTCTCTGGCATGTCGCTCCTCCATGACATCCAATCAACGAATGACTTGCGCCAGAACAATAGCAATCTAGTCTAATTGGTAGTGTACTGGGGGCTGGTCTGGTTCCCGGGTGTTGGGATTTGGAATGTTTGGATTCTGTTGGATTGAGGTGGATTGGTTTGGCTCTTGGTTTGTAGTTTGTGGGTTGTTTGGGTTATGGCTGATCGGGCTTGGATGGGTTGGTGTTTGGCTGTTTGGACTTTGGTTGTTTCGGTTTTGAGCAGTAGCCATTGCGTAAGAAGTCCCACTTCTTGTTACTGGCATGGATGGAATTGCTTTGATACCAAATTGGTGCCGTGAGTTACACTTTAAAATCTCAATAAAATGTAACCAGGCTTGTGCAGAATCACTCTGCAAATTATTGGAATCTCTCCAAAAACACTGAATTTCTTCAATGGAAAATTATGGAATTCAAAACTGATTATCCCTTACAATCGTTCCCCTTAAATAGATGCAACACTCACAATGATAAAGCTTAACTAAGGAAAGCAGTAAATTAGGAAACTAAATAAAATTCGGATAAATAAAAACAATCAACAATTAAAGGAATTAGATTTCTTTGTAACGGCTTCTTGACTCCAGCTTGCTGTCTTCAATTGTAACGGTCATTCTCCAAAATTCCAGCAATTGTATCCACATTTGGAAGCTTGTTGATCCCCTGTTCTGCCTCGATTTGATCCTCTTGCTCATGATCTGCACTTGCCTCCTGATTGTGATCTGCGTTTGCCTCTTGATTTGCATCAATAACGATAATAACAATAATAATAGTGATAACGATAGTAATAACAAAAATAATTAGGATATTAATTATTGATAGTAGTGATAGCTGTAAGGATAGTGATAATTTAGAAATTATAATAATTCTAATAATCTATCATTCAATGCTATATTTGTTAGGAATTGAGTTTTACAACTTATCCATATATAGTATTTTAGATCTAATATCCCAGATTAATGGTTTAAAAAGTTTTTGTGGCTCAATATTCTTTTTCTCTTAATCTTATTTGTTTTTTTCAATTTTACCATTTACCATTAACTTTTTTAAAAAAATTCATCCAAGTTTTGTTTAAATATATTAAGCAAATAATTTCACATTGACTTAGATTTTACATATTTTATTAAAAAAATATTATGTTACTCAGGTTTATAGTATTGTAAAAAAATCTTTGCACTCTTAATAATTGTTTTCTAATATTTTAAAAAATATAGTAGTTCTGTGTGAAGCGGAACACAGGAAAAATGCCTAGTGTATATATATATATATATATATCTTAGCACAGTGAAGAGATCTTTGATTTTTAATATGTTTCGATTTTTTATTTTTTTATTTTTATCAGTTTGCTAATCAAAATAATTTTGTTGGGTGAAGGTTCCAACTTCAAAGTATAAAGTAGCTTACAAAGAGTTTCCTGGAAGGATTAGTGATGTAGGCCCAGATGGTTTATTTGTTCTTTTGTGTATTACCGGTGCACATGATTTTTTTACACTGAGGATACAAGTAAAATCTTGACAAAAAAAAAAAGTCCTCAATTTTACAAGAAAAGGGATTTTATTAATTTCATCACACTTTAGATGGTGTTTGTCACTGTATTTCAAAAAATACTTTTAAAAAAATTTGAATATTTTTTATTTTTATTTTTACTTCAAATTAAAGTTTTTTGATGTTTTTATATAATTTTGATATGAAGATGTCAAAAATAATTTTTAAAAAATAAAAAAACTTTTTTAATGCATTTTGAATGAAAATCATTTTCAAAAGCAATATTAATCATACTTTCAAACAGTCATAAGACTTCATACCACTAAATAACTAGGAATGACAATTTATAATTTTGATGAATGTGTATTTATATTATCAATTCGTATATTTAGTGTTTCTGTACAAAAAAAACATAGTTAATAGAAACTTGTAGTAATTGTTTTTCTTCTTCTTTTGCTTAAGAGATACTTATAGTATTGAGTATTAATAGATCTCAAGTTTTTTTTCTTTCTACAAGTTGTAATAATTTTTTTATCATATAGAAATATTGAGATATAAAATAAAATATTTTGAGTCTTTTTATATTTATGGTGTTATTGATTTTTTAGAGTTCTGACTTGTAATAAACCTCTTATTCTTCACTCTCTTCTGCATTATGATCCCTATCTTTTAAATGTGTTTTAGAAGATTTTTCATTGGTAGTTTGTTTTGATTAAACTGGACATTTAAATGGCTTATAATTTGCGATAATTTAGCCTTGAAGAGGATGATTAAAGATCATTAAAAAAATATGATTTTTTGATAATCTTTACTCAAAATCCTAAATAATTCTAGATTATCTAATGGGATCTTTGAGACTCTTGAATGATTTATTTTAATTATCATTTTCATTGTGTTTATGTGTTTAAAAAACTCAACAAAAACAATTTGTTTTTGAATTATTATCTTAATTGTGTTTATGTATTTCTAGAAACTAAATATTTTTATTTTTATATTTAGTAAAGGCTAAAAAACAAATGTTATACTGTTTATGTATTTTTATCTGTTGATATTTTTTTCATTGTATTATTAGTTGTATATAAAGTGCTGGTTTATAATTTCTAATTATAGGTCGATAACAATAATATAGGGGGTTTGTATGAAATAAGAAAACTCTAACAATTGATATTAAGATGATGACGACAAACTAGGACAGTTCATTTTTTTCCAGATGGAAATTAATGTCTGATCCATAAGCTTTTGCTTTTGGACTTAAGTTTTATGCATATTTGTTAAATAATCATTTACTTTGACCTTGAATGTGCATTGTTTGATTAGGTTTGGGCATAATGTGGATATAATTAAGCTCTCAACTTTGTTCAAAATTTTCCACTTGATCTTTTTTGTTTTTTTTCCACCGTGTCAATCCATTTTGTTTTTGTTATTTTTATTTTTATTTTGTGTGAATTTAAGGAATAACCCAAACATGGGTTATCACATACTGATGAATTCATTAATTTGAACAATGTTGATAGTTGTATAAATTTTATCTTTATGTGTTTTCTAAAAACCCATTTGGTTAGTTTTGCCAATCTTTGTTTGATTAGTATTGTTGATATCTTTTTTTGGATGTTTTCTTCTTTTATTGTTATTGTTGTAGTTGTGGTCCAAGCTATTTGCTTGATTATGATATGAATATCTTCTAGTTGAGTAAGGAAATATATAGTACATAAGTTTTGATGAACTATGGTACTAAGGGTTTTTTGACCACATTAGAGTTTTCAAGCAAAACAATTTTTTATATTGATCATATCATTGTATTATTTGTTGTTTACACTTTTTATCATTGTTAATTTGATTGCTCTTATTTTAACTATCGCACATGTGCAGCGTTACGATGATCATTCTTCTAGAGCAGGATCTAATGAGAAAAGGTGTGAGTAGAAAGAACTAGGAATTCTTGTCCTTTATCAATGAAACTAAGAGAATGAGATTCTCCACCTAGTATTACGGTCACTAGAAAATATGTTGGTCTGCGAGAGTCTAGATAAAAGGACATGTTGTAAATAGAGAAGACGTATCACCCTTAAAATACTACACCTAGGGTAATCTGCAATGCTATTTGTTTTAAATAAACTAAGATAGTCTTGTTTTGTTTTCTAATTGTTGGTCTATCAAAGATTTATGAAAAGTCCTCTTCAATAAAGAGATTTTTATCTCATCATGTTAAGACATAGGTTTTCTAAAGTCAATACATATATAAAAATAAAAATAATTTTTTTTTATTTAATACTGGAAAAACATCTTACATATGAGTGTGTTATCTCATTTAAAATAGAATAAATTTTCGGTAAAAAATATTTAGAATGTTATAATTATATAATGTAGAAGTTTTCAAAGACACCATAAATGACTGTTGATTCGTAATAAATTAATATGTTATATTTTTTATGTAGCTAATGAATTTCAGTTAATATATTTTATTTTTTAAAAGTTATTGATGTTGGTTTTTATAGTAAACAAGTTTTTCTAACTAAGTATTTGTGGCATAACCATAATAATTTACTTGCATGAAAATACTACAAGATATAATTACTTTAACTTGCTATCGAAAAGTTCCTTTAATAAATAGTCCTTAACAAATGAAGCATTGTCCGATCTTCCAACTTTGGAATGTATTTATTCTGACTCCACAAGTAATTAAATAAATTTGTTGGACATGTTATATTTTCAAGATAGAAACTCTTGCTAACTTATACTTGATTTAATTTCACCAGCTAAGAATATTTTTTTTCTTAATATATGAACTGAATTAAGATTTTTAAATAAAACATTTTAGATTAAACAATTTTCTTGTAGGATATTTTTTAAAAAAAAAAATGTTGTTTTTTTCAAAAAAATATTATTTGCAAAACAAAGATTCTCTTATACTATGCTAGCAAAGTATCATCCATTATGGAGTTCATATGGAAATGAATGAGTATTTAATTTTACAACTTAGACATTATCTATGATGGAATTCATATTGACACTTTATTTTTTTCTCCAATGGAAATTAATGCCTGGCCCATGAACTTTACGAGTGACTAGACTTTGGTTGCCAAAGACCCAGCTACAATTTGTCGATGATCACCCATCAAGTGATGGTGATGCTATTGAATAGTAGTATTTCCACATTAGAGAAGTCTGAATTGGGGACCCCAAGAAGACCTGCTGCATTTAATTTCCAGGATGGAGATCAATAAGACTTTGAAAGAAATTTTATATTTTACAGGATGGATGGAGAGATCTTTCATGCGTATCTCGCTGTAACCAGGGCAAGAGAAAGATGAGATTAAAATATTGTATAATACTTATATATTACATTAAGGTATATTGAGAAAGAGAAAGATTTTTTTTATTGTAGTGCTAGACACGAGTACTATTAACTTCTATTGTGCTCTTGATTTTGGTCTCTTTTTTTTTCTTTATCCTTGAAAAGGTATTCAATTTGATTACCAAACTATTTCCTTATAATTTTATCATTCAATATCATGGTCACTTGGTTTTGAGCCTAATAGTTTGTGGTCTTGGTTTGTAAAGTAAATAGTATTTGCAAAGCAAAAAATATATCTTGATATTAAATTGATGTTTAATTTCACAAAATTGAAATTTATTGTATCAATCTAAGAAAATTGAAACAATAGAGAACAAAATTATCTCACTAAAAAACAAAACTTCTTTTCTTTTTTCTTTTTCCTAATATGAGAAAAAACTAATAAACAATATATTCATGAATATTCAACAAAAAAAAAATTCTATTTTTAATATATTTTTTTCTCATTTGTTTTTGAAATTAAATGTCTATTATGTATTTTTATATTTTTGTATTTTTATATAGTTTCATAAATATAATTATTTCATATTTTCTCATATTGATATGTAAAAGTGATAAAAATATAATTTCTCAAATGAAACTTTATTTCATGATCATAATAATACTTTTCTTAAAAAGTATTTCGCATAAAAGTATGTATTCGTACCAAATTTAAACATTTTGCTCCATAATTTTATTTTTTGTCATATATTGAAGATCTAGTAATTAACAAAACAATGTTTCTCATAAAAAATGTTTTCATCAACATATAAAGAGATGTGTGTATACGATTTCTAATTAATATACATACATATATATATATATATATATATATATATATATATATATATATAGTTTTTCTAAATATGTTTTCTTATTTTTATTCTCTAAGAAGAAAATTACATGAATAAAAAAGTGACAATTTTGATGGGGGGAAAAATAATTTTGATCCATAAATAATTTTGAATATTTATTTTTATTATTATTTTGATATTATCAAAATATACGGGAAAAAATAATTTTGATCCATAACTTTTGGCACTGGTGCTCGTCAGTCGTCAACGTTAACAGTGTTGATGGAAAATCAAAACACCGTGTGCTTTGAGGGATTTGGAAAATCAAAACACCGTGTCCAACCAGTCGGTCAATATTGATGGAAAGTGCACAGCCATTTTTTCCAGTCAAAAAGTTAATGCTTCAATCACGTTAGCATCACTTGATGGAAATTAGCATTCGCCACATATATTGGTGGATGATACTTCTAAACACAAAGTGGTCAGGGATGATGTATAAAACGTAGGCCAAGTTACAATACCAAATTAAGACTGCTCCACTCAACATAACGATCTAAGCAAACACATCACAATTTTTATTTTTATTTTTATTTTTAGTAAAGGCTAAAAAATAAATGCTAATAATTTTTAGCTTATGGATTAGGCATTAGTTTCCGTCTGGAATTTTACTTGTTTATCTAGACTTACAAAATATATTTTCTAGAAAAAATAATTTCATCGTATCCAAACAAAAATAAATAATATAGGGGGTTTGTATGAAATAAGAAAACTCTAACAATTGATATTAAGATGACGACGACAACCACCTTGTAGGACACTTCATTTTTTTTTCACATGGAAATTAATGCCTGACCCATAAGCTATACGAGTGACTGGACTATGGTTGCCAAAGACCCACCTACAATTTGTCGATGATCACCCATCAAGTGATGGTGATGCCATGGAATTGTAGACATTGGAGAAGTCTGAATTGGCGACCCTAAGACCTGTTGCATTTAATTTCCAGGATGGAGATCAGTAAGACTTTGAAAGAAATTTTATATTTTACAGGATGGATGGAGAGATCTTTCACGTATCTCGCTGTAACCAGGGCCACCACAATTATGACGACTTTAAAAAGTTTTGACATATTTATTTATTTATTATTATTATTACTATTATTTTAGTTCTTCAAGTGACAGTGTATATATTAATTTTATTTGTTGTCATATATGGAAGATCTATTAATTAACAAAACAATTTTTCTCATAAAAAAAGTTCTCATCAACATATAAAGAGATGTGTGTATACGATTTCCGATTAATATATATATATAGTTTTTCTAAATATGTTTTCTTATTTTTATTCTCTAAAAAGAAAATTTCATGAATAAAAAAGTGACAATTTTTTGATGGGGGAAAAAATAATTTTGATCCATAATTTAATTTCTCAAATGAAACTTTATTTCATGATAATAATAATACTTTTCTTAAAAAGTATTTCGCATAAAAGTATGTATTTGTACCAAGTTTAAACATTTTGCTCTATAATTTTATTTGTTGTCATATATGGAAGATCTATTAATTAACAAAACAATTTTTCTCATAAAAAAAAGTTCTCATCAACATATAAAGAGATGTGTGTGTACGATTTCCGATTAATATATATATATATATATATATATATATATATATATATATATATATATATATATATATATAGTTTTTTAAATATGTTTTCTTATTTTTATTATATATATAGTTTTTCTAAATATGTTTTCTTATTTTTATTCTCTAAAAAGAAAATTACATGAATAAAAAAGTGATAATTTTTTGATGGGGGAAAAAATAATTTTGATCCATAATTTAATTTGCTTACATTCGTCATGTGAATATTTATTTTTATTATTATATAATTAAATAAAAAAAATAAACGTGGATAGACCACATTACAAATGATAAATTAAGAAGGTTAACAAGCCAGCCTAAATTGTCATTTCAATATTCAATCCCTCCTTTCTATTTTTTTTTCACATTACTTTCTCTCTTGTATCTTAGAAGTGAGAGAGTAATAATGGTAAAAATGAAGATTGGAAATAATATATAAAATTAAAAAACTATAAAAATCAAATAATATGCAAACCGAGACTTTTAGGGGTCTTTCAATTGTTTTTGAAGGTCCATCTTACGATATTAATTTTGTGGCTATATTAATTTGACTAAAATTGATTTTTCTAAATAATAATGTAAAATTGGTCTTAGCCACTGAAAAAATTGCAACTTGGTCCTTGCTAGGATTAATTGGAGGATGCATATTATGATGGATGCGAACCATCCTTATAGTGTATAATTTATGGGTGGTTCCATGTTTTTAATTTACTAAAAAACGAAAGCTATTTTAAAAAGTTATAATTAAATTGAAACAAATTATCATTTTTAAATTAAGAAGCTAGTCATGTAAATTGATTAATTAATTAATTATTCAAAGTTTTCTATTATTATTTAAATCAATAACATTATCCTGTTATAACAGGTAAGTTAAGTTAATTAGATATTGATAATGAGTTTCTTATTTCAGCACCTTATAAAAGAATATTATATAATTAAATAAAAAAAAGGTAGTCTTGGCTAGATATATGCTTGTATTTTCTCTTTGATTAATGGCACGTCACTTTTGGCGCTGGTGCTCTTCAACACAGTGTTGATGAAAAATGTTGATAGTTGTATAAATTTTATCTTTATGTGTTTTCTAAAAACCCATTTGGTTAGTTTTCCAATCTTTGTTTGATTAGTATTGTTGATATCTTTTTTTGGATGTTTTCTTCTTTTATTGTTATTGTTGTTGTTGTGGTCCAAGCTATTTGCTTGATTATGATATGAATATCTTCTAGTTGAGTAAGGAAATATATAGTACAAAAGTTTTGATGAACTATGGTACTAAGGTTTTTTTTTACCACATTAGAGTTTTCAAGTAAAACATTTTTTTATATTGATCATATCATTGTATTATTTGTTGTTTCCACTTTTTATCATTGTTAATTTGATTGCTCTTATTTTAACTATCGCACATGTGCAGCGTTACGATGATCATTCTTCTAGAGCAGGATCTAATGAGAAAAGGTGTGGGTAGAAAGAACTAGGAATTCTTGTCCTTTATCAATGAAACTAAGAGAATGAGATTCTCCACCTAGTATTACGATCACTAGAAAATATATTGGTCTGCGAGAGTTTAGATAAAAGGAAATGTTGTAAATAGAGAAGACGTATCACCCTTAAATACTACACCTAGGGTAATCTGCAATGCTATTTGTTTTAAATAAACTAAGATAGTCTTGTTTTGTTTTCTAATTGTTGGTCTATCAAAGATTTATGAAAAGTCCTCCTCAATAAAGAGATTTTTATCTCATCATGTTAAGACATAGGTTTTCTAAAGTCAATACATATATAAAAATAAAAATAATTTTCTTTTTTATTTAATACTGGAAAAACATCTTACATATGAGTGTGTTATCTCATTTAAAATAGAATAAATTTTCGGTAAAAAAGATTTAGAATGTTATAATTATATAATGTAGAAGTTTTCAAAGACACCATAAATGACTGTTGATTCGTAACAATTCATATGTTATATTTTTTTATGTAGCTAATGAATTTCAGTTAATATATTTTATTTTTTAAAAGTTATTGATGTTGGTTTTTATAGTAAACAGGTTTTTTTAACTAAGTATTTTTGGCATAACCATAATAATTTACTTGCATGAAAATACAACAAAATATAATTACTTTAACTTGCTATCGAAAAGTTCCTTTAGTAAATAGTCCTTAACAAATGAAGCATTGTCCGATCTTCCAACTTTGAAATGTATTTAATCTGATTCCACAAATAATTAAATAAATTTGTTGGATATGTTATATTTTCAACATAGAAACTAATGCTAACTTATACTTGATTTAATTTCACCACATAAGAAAAAAAAATTTCAATATATGAACTGAATTAAGATATTTAAATAAAACATTTTAGATTAAACAATTTTCTTGTAGGATATTTTTTTTCAAAAAAATATTATTTGCAAAACAAAGATTCTCTTATACTATGCTAGCAAAGTATCATCCATTATGGAAATCATATGGAAATGAATGAGTATTTAATTTTACAACTTAGACATTATCTATGATGGAATTCATATGGACACTTCATTTTTTTTCCACATGGAAATTAATGCCTGACCCATAAGCCTTACGAGTGACTGGACTATGGTTGTCAAAGACCCACCTACAATTTGTCGATGATCACCCATCAAGTGATGGTGATGCCATGGAATTGTAGTATTTCCACATTGGAGAAGTCTGGATTGGTGCATTTAATTTCCAAGATGGAATTGATGACTTTAAAAAGTTTTGACATATTTATTTATTTATTATTGTTATTTTAGTTCTTCAAGTGACAAACAGCATTTGATTTTTGAGACTTGAGAATAAGAGTAAGTGTACATCTTCAATCTTTGTAAAATCGGTGATATTTTAACATTACCTTTAAAAAGATTGCGAGTCCAAGATGATTAATAGCTAAGTTTGATATTTGAAAAACACCATGTTATAAGAGCTTATATGCATACAAAAATTACGCAGATATCTTACAAATAAATATTTTTGACAAAAAATTATTGAAGTTTTAGGGTGACATATCCTTTTAATCTAAGTCCATATCATATGTTTTTCAAATGCTTAAGGAAATGCATCAATTAGTAGGTATTAAAATAAGATCCATGTAACCACTTCTCATTAGATAGTTATTACAAGCATACTAATCCGAGCTCTATCCTTTTTATTTTTGTGTTTTAAGAATATCTTGGCAAAAAACTTAATTGTTCTTTTGAGTTTAAATTAATATTTTATTTGGTGTTTTTAAAAAATATTTTTTTATGTATAAAATTGTTTTAAACAAAATAAACTTCAAAAGATTATTATCACTGTAACACCAAACATGTTATTCAAATCGGTGGACTTTCTGTAAGTACTGGTTCTAGATACATTGCTTTTAGAAATCCATGTGTATATAAATTTCAAAGAAATAGAAGACAAAATCACCTAATGACTTGTTCCAAAGGCAACCTTGACTTTTCTTTGTTAGTAAAAGACAAACAGCAAAAACTAAAAGAAAATGAGAGAGTTTGGTGAGAAAGAAAGAGTAGCCTTAACCTTTCCTGCCTTAATTATACAGTGATTGAAGATCTAAACAGATTGAAATTTTAGTATGTTGGCTGACAAGTTAGTCTCTTGAAACGTAGAAAATAAGTTTTGGATATAATTATAAAATTATAATTATATGATTTAGGAGTCATCACCTAATATTACGGTCACTGGAAAAATATAACAGTATACGATAGTCTAGGTAAGAGAAAAAATTATTTTTTCTACTTCATTTAATTTCCAACATGGAATTGACGACTTTAAAAAGTTTTGAAATATTTATTTATTTATTATTGTTATTTTAGTTCTTCAAGTGACAAACATCATTTGATTTTTGAGACTTGAGAATAAGAGTAAGTGTACATCTGGAATTTTACTTTATCATCTAGACCTACAAAGTTTATTTTATGGGGATATGATTTCATCGCATCCAAATGAAAAAATAATAATATAGGAGATTTGTATGAAATAAAAAAACTCTAACAATTGATATTAAGATGACGACGACAACCACCTTGTAGGACACTTCATTTTTGTCCACATGGAAATTAATGCCTGACCCATAAGCCTTACGAGTGACTGGACTATGGTTGCCAAAGACCCACCTACAATTTGTCGATGATCACCCATCAAGTGATGGTGATGCCATGGAATTGTAGTATTTCCACATTGGAGAAGTCTGGATTGCTGCATTTAATTTCCAAGATGGAATTGATGACTTTAAAAAGTTTTGACATATTTATTTATTTATTATTGTTATTTTAGTTCTTCAAGTGACAAACAGCATTTGATTTTTGAGACTTGAGAATAAGAGTAAGTGTACATCTTCTATCTTTGTAAAATCGGTGATATTTTAACATTACCTTTAAAAAGATTGCGAGTCCAAGATGATTAATAGCTAAGTTTGATATTTGAAAAACACCATGTTATAAGAGCTTATATGCATACAAAAATTACGCAGATATCTTACAAATAAATATTTTTGACAAAAAATTATTGAAGTTTTAGGGTGACATATCCTTTTAATCTAAGTCCATATCATATGTTTTTCAAATGCTTAAGGAAATGCATCAATTAGTAGGTATTAAAATAAGATCCATGTAACCACTTCTCATTAGATAGTTATTACAAGCATACTAATCCGAGCTCTATCCTTTTTACTTTTGTGTTTTAAGAATATCTTGGCAAAAACCTTAATTGTTCTTTTGAGTTTAAATTAATATTTTATTTGGTGTTTTTAAATAATATTTTTTTATGTATAATATTTTGTTTTTTATATTTTTAAAATAAGTTTCTTTTTTATTTCAAAGAAAATAAGATATTTTATACCGAGTTTATATCTTATAGTGTAAGTCTACGGTACAATATTGAAAAAAATTACTAGAAAAGTAGGTGATAAAAATATCCATTAAACATTTTGGAATTTTTTATTTATTCAATATTGAATAGAATTGTTGAAAAAACATGCGAGAAACTCATAAATATCTTGAAATGCTCATGTTAAGTTTTCTGAATTTTATTATTATTATTATTATTATTATTATTATTATTATTATTATTATTATAATATAATATTAAGGGTTAGGTTTGACCAATCAATCTGGGCCAAACCCAATCGGGTTGGGCTAGGCCACATGAAAACCTAACAAACCTGGACTTTCTCCTTCTCTTTTTTTTCTTGGCCTTAGGTTGAGTCTAGTCGAGGCCCACTTGGTCACTACTCAACCTAGTGACCATGAGGTTAATTAATTTTGTCATTGCATGTAGTGTATGCATTAGCAACGATGTGCACTAGAAGAGTAAAAGAGAGGAAGGATGTGCACTAGAAGAGTAAAAGAGAGGAAGGCTACCTAGTAGATGCGAAGTGGTTGTTGTTGTGGGAAGGGTTATGCACGGTTGCTTGATGTGGTGGTGTCATCAAAAGGGGGGAAATTGAGAGAGAGAAAGAGAGAGAGTTGAGAAAATGGTGAAAACTAGAACGATAACTTATTTTTTTCTGTAATTTTGTACCTAAATTTCTGTATGCTCAAGTCATGAATTCATCTTTATTTAGGGAAAAATGTTGGCCCTTGATTCAACCCGAAAAGATCTCAATCATTGGCTTCAAATGACCATCATGAACTATCAAGTTTTGACAATTCAAAACCATTTGAGTTGTACATTTTAGAGCGGCACCATCGCGTATATGGTGTCAATAAGCCTGAATGGACCATGCCACAATATGATTGAATGTCAGGGGATTATTTTAGTGTATGTTTTGTAAAATTTGGTGAAGAAACAAGACATTAAAAAGTACGTGCAAAGTAACCCTCTAAGTTGTCTTTTCGGACAAATGAAGAAAAAGTGAATTGAATGGTAACTAAACAACACGTTGTTTGATCTTTTATTATTTTTCTTCTTCAAAACGAAACTATTTTAAAGTAGGGTTTGGAAAAAGTTTAAATTAGTCCTTTTTCTAATTGCTTTAATTACAACCCTGAATGACTTTAAATTTTTAATTTTGTGCAATTTTGCCCCTTTTAAAATTCAATATCACCTCTGAATTTTGGAGCCTTTTTAATTTTTGTCCTTGGTCTTGAACTTTTTCAATTTAACCCATAATTAACAATTAAACTTTTATTTTTCTTTAATTTTACCCCTGATTTCAATCAATTAGGTCCTTATTGTTCGACACCTTTTACATTTTGGTCCTTGGCTGCAAATTCTTCAATATGACCCCTAATTGATGCTAAACTTTTAATTTTATTTCAATTTAACCTTGATTTCTATCAATTAACTTGGTAAAACTTATATTTGGTGTCTTAAAATTTGAATATTCTCAATTAAACTCAAGTTGGGCTCTTAAACTTAATTTTTACCAATGAAGTCCTTAATACATTTAATTTGACCCATTTAATATAAAATTAAGTCCTAGCATCTAATTAGATCCTTTAATTGGTCTGAAATTAATTCTTAAACGCTATTAAAATCTCAATTTGGCCCTTGATTAAATGAAACTCACCTATTAAAAATCTAATTATGTCTTTGAACTTTATTTTTATGCAGAATTGTTCGATAATAATTTATTTTGACCTTGAATGTGCATTGTTTGATCAGGTTTAGGTGCAATACGGGTATAATCAAGCTCCCAACTTTGTTCTAAATTTTTGACTTAATTGTTTCTTGTTTTCTTTACCATGTTAGTCCCTTTTATTTTTATTCTATGTGAATTTAGGTAATAACCCAAAAATATGTTATGACATCCACGATGAATTCATTAATTTGAATAGTGTTGATAGTTGAATAAGTTTTATCTTTATGTGTTTTCTAAAAACGCATTTGATTAGTTTTGCCAATCTTTATCTGATTATTATTGTTGATATATTTTTATTTTTTTCTTTTATTATTATTATTGTTGTTGTTGTGATATAAGCTAGTTGCTTGATTATGATATGCATATCCTTTTGTTGAGTTAGGATATAAACTTTGTAATCCTGTTATTTTAGATAGTACAAAAGTTGTGATGAACTAATTTTTTACCAGATTAGAGTTTTCAAGTAAAAAAATATATTTATATTGATCATATGCTTGTATTATTAATTGTTTCCATTATGTATTATTGTTAATTTGATTTCTTTCATTTTAATTATCGCATGTGTGCGATGTTGTGACAATTGTTCTTCTAGAGTAGGTTCTAGCGAGAAAAAATGTAGGTTAAAAGAACTAGGATTTTTTGTCTTTTATCAATGAAACCAAGGGAATAAGAGTCTACCTAGTATTAAGGTCACTAGAAAACCTATTGATCTGTGAGAGTCTTGGTAAAGGGACATGTTGCGATGTCGCTGTCGCACAAATTAATTACCCTAGCTTAAAACAAATCAAACAAGATAGTATAGAGCAGGCAAGAGGTCGATCCCACGAGGACGATTTAGTTTAGATTTTTGTGGTATATGCTATGCAATTGGGGGGGAGGGGTTGGAAGTTGTCTAGGCTAGGATAAAGCAAACTAAGCAAACTAAGTGAAAATTATATAAAGCTGAAATTTATCAATAAAACAAACCTTGGTCGCAAGTAAACATCCACCTATAGAAATCAGAACTGATCATGGAAACGACACATCAATTTATATTCTGAATATTTATCTCTTCTTAAAATTTGTTCATTAACGGATCCGCCGTATAACTTACCCTAACCATCAAACAACTAGTGTCCGCACTAGTAATTTTATTCAATGGCAACATTAAAAACTAGATAAATTGATCAATTAAGAAACATAATTGTCCGCAATATATGTTTAGTTCGATTGAATGTTCTCCCTAAGATTAATAATGTAGATCCACTATAATTATTAACTTAGTTGCTTCACAAGTTCATATACTACAACTCCGGTTTTGATATCAAACTTAGCAATAGATTGTCAACAATAATAACTTTGAGTCCGCTCTTAGTAATTAAATAAACAATAATAGGAATATAAGCATAGGAAAACAAACATATTCATCATATAAACTGAAAAATTAAAGTAAAAATAGATCTCACAGTTCTTGAAATCTGAAGGTTTTCGTGTCCTTGCAACCAAGCAAAAGAGTCTAGCCTTGCATGTTTATTGAACAACTAAATAAAAATATGGAAGAAAACATGATTTAGGGTTTAGAGGAGGAAGATTTGTGTTTTTTTGCTGCTGGCCTGAACTTCCTTGCTCCTCTCCTCTTTTATATATGCTTAGAAACCCTAGTATCTATTTTACAAAATAGTCATTCTTTAAGTTGGTAGAATTTTGTATATTGTATAGGTATTTGAGTCTTGAATTCAATGTTTCTTAATTAATCAATTTTATTTAGTTTTTAATGCTGCCATTGAATCAAATTACTAGTGCGGACACTGTGGTTGTTTAATGATTAGGGTAAGTTATACGGCGGATCCGTTAACGAACCAATTTTAAGAAGAGATAAATATTCAGAATATAAATTGATGTGTCGTTTCCATGATCAGTTCTGATTTCTGTAGGTGGATGTTGACTTGAGACCAAGGTTTGTTTTATTGATAAATTTCGGTTTTATATAATTTTCGCTTAGTTTGTTTTAGCCTAGCCTAGACAACTTCCAACCCCCCCCCCCCCCCCCCCCCCCCCCAATTGCATAGCATATATAGCATGAAAATCTGAACTAAAATGTCCTCGTGGGATTGACCCCTTGCTTGCTCTATATTATCTTGTTTGATTTGTTTTAAGCTAGGGTAATTAATTTGTGCGACCGTGACATTGCAACATGGAGAAAAAAGGTTGACCATGTCGAAGATGGCTACAAAGGTAGAAAAAACCAATTCCAAAACTACACAACCCTTCATCATAAATACTCAACATCAACTTTAACTCCCCATTCCCTACTAGAAAACTTAAACCTCAAAACCTTCAAACCAAAAACCAAATTGAGAACTTCCCAATGAAAAACTATAAAAAAAATCCAAGAATAACTACCTCTATTTCCACTACCTTAAATGAGATGTATCAAAAGTTATTAAACAAAATACAGGTAGCTCTGAACCTTAGGCACCTCTACTGTCACCTTACCCTAAATGGTACAAACCCGACCTCACTTGTGAATAATATGCTGGTGATGCAAGATATAGTCAATTGCATTGCCTTCAAGACACTCATGCAATTGATTAAAGTTAGGTGGATAACTTTAAGAAAACTCCAAACATTAATGTCAATCATGCTTCAAGAAGTTAAACGATCGTTTGATGGAAATGATGAATCAATGGACCTAGTTAAAATGTGTGCCAAGTGTACACACCATTGAAATGACCCCTAGAAAAGTTTCTAAATGAGAAGTGCAACAAAATCAAATGATGGAGCTTACTTCTATAATTGCTTTCATATGATCATGTCAGCACATATTTGGCTTTGTCATGTTTCAACATGTTTTAATCTTGTCAAAAATTTGGCTCATAACGCCATAATATTTTCTTTCTTAAATGAGCCTTTCTTCTCAATAAGATTAGGTTTTTTTCTTATGTCTATGATTTGTTTTGATTTTAAATAATACAAGCCAACCCTATAATTTTAAGATCCCTAAATGTTTCATTAAACCATTATACTAAGAATTCTTTGGTATATTCCCTTTTAATAAAAAAAAAAGTATGAATGATCCCATGTTTTGATAAATATTTTTGGAAAATCAATGTCTAGAACGAAGAAAAAGTTAAATAGATGTTTGTTTAACAAATGAGTTCTTGGAATTCAAGTAATTTCCTTGAAAAGTGATCTCACACCTACAAAAACTCACATAATAAAACTAAGATCTTTGTTAAACAAATACTGAAAAATTATTTCACATGGAAAATAAAAGTGTATTGCTTATAAATGCTTGTTTTTGAAATAAGGGAAGACTATTTTTTTATCACCCCTTCACAACTCTAAAACATCTATTATTGACCTTGTTTAATACTTGACACTGACTAGGATCATATCCTACACTGGGAGACAATGTAAGAATAAAAGCATTTTAAATCTATAAAAAGGTCTTCAGTGACTAAAGGTACCCAAACAAAGCTAGGGGCATAAAAGAATTTAGAAGATTAGAGCATACTATAACAAAATAACAAACATGAAGATAATGCTCAAAACCCAATAATGAGAACAATAAAGGAGAAAAGCCCAAACCAAACACTAGGGCCATGTCAAACCATTTTACGAGTCAATTCTAAGGTTCCAAAGTCTATAGACCAAAAAGAGATCTAGAAGAAGGCACTAGTGATCCTTAGTTCTCAGACCTCTTAAACACCTTTTGAGTTTGCAAATATCTTTTTTATAGTTAATAACTGAAGCCTACATTACAAACTTTATCAAGCATTTTTTTTTTATCAAAGACAAGCAATCTGGATCGGTAGACAATGTTTTTCCATTCAAAACAAGCCTTATAAACGCTTCACAAGACTTGAATGAAACCCTTCCAACCTAAAAGACATGAAACAAACATCACTTCACAAAAAATAAGATTAATTCTTTTGGACCTTTATAAAAGATTGAAAATGGGGATCACTTGAATTCTTTGCAAAACAAGTTTGTTTTAAACCAAAATCAAAATGGTTTGTGCTTGGAATGACTTGAAATTCCAAAAAAAAATCAATGAAAACAATCCTTGAAAATAACAAACCTATTTTTACATAACCTCTTCCTAATGAAAACACAATGTCTAAAATACTTGGGAGCATGATGAGACTAGAGGGAAATAAAAAAAAATACAATAACTAAGATACAATTCCCTTTCATGTTGTTTATCTCATTTGAGTGTGTTTTTCATCCATTAACCATCAACTTAGATAATGCATTTTCCAACCATATCTCCTTCCTATTTAGGTGTATTTTCTAGCCCTCAACCATCAACTTAGATAATATGTTTCCCAACCCTATTTCTTTCCTATTTGAGTGTGTTTTCTAGTCCTTAATCATTAACTCAGATAATGCATTTTCTAGTATTATCTCCTTTTCTTTTTAGTGCACTTTGTAGCTCTCAATCATCTTAGATAGTACGCTTTCTATCATTATCTTTTTTCTACTTCTACAAATCTTCATGTTTTGACTTAGGTAGACCACCTATTATAATAAACCCATCCTTATCACCTTCACCTAGGCAGACCACCCATTACAATGAGATCATCTTCATGATTTCACTTGGGTAGGTCATTCATTATAATGAGACCACCTTTGCATTTTTCACCATCCTCATCACGTTCACCTAGGTAAGTCACCTATTACAATAAGACTACCTTTTCATTTTTCACTATCCTCATCATTTTCATCTAGGTAGATCACCCATTATAATGAGACCATATTTGTATTTTTCACCATTCTTATCACTTTCACCTAAGTCACCCATTACAATGAAGCCACCTTTGCATTTTCCAACATCTTCGTCACTTTCACTTGGGTAGGTCACCCAATATAATAAGACAATCATCACCTCTTTTCCATTTGGGTCGATCACCCATTACAATGAAACCATTCTGAAAACATTTTCGTGTCTTTATCTAGGTAAGTCACTCATTACAATATGACCAACTTCATGTTTTTCACTTGGAAGGTCATCCATTATAATGAGAGCATTTTCCTATGTCTTTCAACCCTTCACAAACATTATTTTTTCCTTCACAAATTCATCTTTTTATCCTTTGAGTGTGCTATTTAGCCCTCAATTCTTAGGTAGTTCATTTTTTAGCCCTATCTCATTTTTCCCTTCTGAGAGCGCTTCGTAGCCCTCATTTCTAATACTTTCAAATGGACAAGCCATCTCTTGATTTGACAAGTCTATTCTCCTATTCTTTTTTCTTCTTTACAACTCTTATTATCTAAAGTCTCTTACGAGATTTTAGTCATAAACATTATAAGAGGGGGGAGCAATTGTCATGCTTGGGTTATTCCTAAAATTTAATAATAATAAAAATAATAAATAATAAAAGGGGCTAACATGGTGTAAAATCAAGTTGGAAGATGACCTACCAAATTGTTATTTCAAAGTTCCAATAAAATGATTCGTATGGGTGAGAAAAATCATATGATTTTGTGCTGATAAAACGAATGAATCTAAGACTCAAGAGAGTGAGTTCCTAAAGGTATCCATGTGAAGATGAAATATGACTGAAAAAATTATTTTATATGAGATTTAACCAATCGAGTTGTGTGAATTTAAGAAAACCCAGGAATTGGACCATTCATATTATTGGACACAAGATTCAAGTGATTGAGTTGCTCAAGCTTTATTAATGAGGATGGAAAATGATCATATAACTATTTACTAGAAAGATACAACTTAGTGAGTTGTATTAGATTACCTAATATAGCCAAATGCAACCCTACCAACTTACAATAACTAAGATACAATTCCTTCATAGACCGGAGATTGTTGATCGATCCATGGTTAAAATAAATTTAAATTCTTTATCTATAATATATCAAAATACACTCACAATAAAATTGAGTAGCACTCCATTAAGATATTTTGCATTCCCTTGAACGTCTACGTGCGACAATGATGATAACTTGTAACATTGTTATATGGCTTCGGGAATTCCTCGCAAAGTGATTGAGTTGCTCAAGCTTTATATGGCTTCTGGAATTCCTCCTATGTAAACAAATTTAATCAATCAATAATTTTTTTTTGCAAAAATATGGAACCATCTATCTGATCAGAGGAGCAAAATGGTTTCATAACCAAATCGTGGACGAAAGTGACGACTGATGAACAGAGGATTCGAAATCCAGATTATATTGTGGAGTGCTTGGCCCATCCGGAGCAAAGATAATTTTGAGTAAGCTTTCTTATTTCAAGTGCTAATGGATCGAGTTGAAATATGATCCAAGTTGGATTCAAGGCCTACAAGAGTGGGGATAAGATATGGGTCTAAAGTTCTTAGTCAGGAGGAGAATAGGTTCAAGCTCATTCTCTTACGAAGATGAAAAATAGGTTTTTCTTTTTTTATTTATTGATGTTGGCTTTTAAAAAAAGAAACAAACTTAGTGAAGAAGCGATCGGCCTTAGATTTGGATGAGGTTACTTGCTAGGCGCTGCGTTGGATTTTTTTTATATAGAAAATTGAATGATTTTGTGCATGTTATAATTGATTACTTTAATATTTAATTAGTAAAATTATAATAGATTAAATCTATTAGAAATGTTTTTTTTTTCGTCTAAAAGGATCATTGTAATCGAAAAGCAGGAGAAGTAACTCGTATATTTTTTCATTGTATATAACTTTGGCAAATTTGTCTACCCATTTTGTTTATGTGTTGCCCTATTTTTTGAAGTAATATTAGATATAAAATATTATATATAAAAATATAAAAATGTTGTAAGAGTAATTTTTTAACCAAAACAACCTTAAAATCTAAGAATTTAATTTTTCTAAAGAAATACAACCTAAGCAAAAGAGCAAATAATTAGAATTAAAAAAAATTAAGAGCGTATATATATAAACATGGACAAAAATAGAGACTATTTAGAAATATATCTAAAAATTAAAGGAATTAAAATAAAGAATTAAAAGTAAATGGGCCGAAATGAAAACAAAATACGTAAATAATTTAAACGGAAGGATTAAATTAAAAAAAATTAAAAGTGTTGTCAGGGAAATATAAATAATTATTTTATTTCTTGATTTAGATTCGATCCCTTTATTTTTTCAGAACTTTTGGTATAATTCTAAATAATTTGTTTGTATTTATGTATCTTTACTCTTAGTTTTGACTTTTAATTTTAATTAGAATTTATCTTTGTATTAAATATAACTTTGGTTAAAAAACAGAGTAAGTTCACCTTTGGTGGTGTGAAATAAAAGTAAAATCTTATCTTATGCATGTATAGTTAATATTTAGTTGTTAGTTATTTGTTATATTTTTTAAGGCGTTAATATTAAACAAATATCAAAATATATAATTATTTTTAACAAAAAAAAATTTTAAAATAGTTTTTCTCATTATTTTAAATGCATTATTTATAATAAAATGAATATACTAAAAAACTAAATAATTGAAAGTCTTGTAGATTGATTGTTTCACTCTAATGTATAGCATTATTAAAAAAGTCAAGAACCATTAATATTTTTTGACATGTTATAAAATTTGGTTTTGTCTGCGGCAAAGTGCAGGCAAGTTACTCATATATTTTTTATTTGTAGATAATTTGACAAAAAAAAATTCTCCTGTTTTGTCTATGTGCAGTTTTGTATATTTTTTATTCATATAATATTAGATCTGAAATCTCATACATAAAAAAGTTACAGAAGTCATTTTTCACAAAAACAACATCGATTAATGAATTATCTTGATTATTATTCTTATTTTTATTATCATGATTATTATATTGTCACAATTATTATTGTTGTTATTCTAAAAATTTTTGTAAATAATTATTATTCTAATCATTACTGAAAATATTATTGTTATCACTACCATTATCGTTCTAAAAAGAAACTCATATTTTTTTTATTTTCTAAGATTTATTCTTCATATTATTATATTTGAATTATTCAAGAATACTAAGATTAAATTACTTTGAGAAATTTAAAAAAAAAACTTACTTCATTTTTTTATATATATTTTAATGTGTTAATATTAAAAAAATATCAAAATATATAGTTAATTTTAAGAGAAAAATCCTTAAAAATATTCATCATCATTATTTTAAACGCATTTTGCATAATAAAATGAATATATAAAAACCTAATATACAATAATTATTATTATTATTATAAATAATTTTGTTATAGTAAGAACCGAAAGTTTTGTAGGCTGATTATTTTGTTCAGATATATAGCATTATAAAAAAAATCTAAGACCATTAATATTTTTTTGCATGCTAAAAAATTTGTTTATGACTATGGCGAAGTGAAAGGCAATTGGCTCGTATATTTTTTCATTGTAGATAAATTGCTCAAATTTTTCCAACTATTTTATCTACGTGTCACTTCTTATATTTTTTGTTTATGTGATATTAGATATGAAATATCATATATAAAAAAGTCGTAGAAGTCAACCTCTAAGAAAAATAACATCAACTGATTAATTATTTTGATTATTATTGTCATTGTTATTATCATGATTGTTAAATTATCACAATTATTGTAGCTGTCACTATAAATATTATTATAAATAATTCATATTCTAATTATTATTGTTCATACTATCGATAACACCATAATTATTGTTAGAAAAAAAATTAAATTATTTTTTTATTTGTTAATCATTCATTCATTCATATATATATGAAATAAATATCAAAAGATATAATTAGTCTAACATATTTATAAGAAGAAAAAAAATATAAATAATCATTATCATTATTTTGAATGCCTTATCTATAATAATTAGAAATTTCAACACCTAATAATATTAACAAAAAAGCAATTAAAAAACAAAATAAATATTATTAGATTTTAAAAAATTATTTGACTTGAAGAATAAATAAATATAAAACAAAAAAAAGAAAAAAAATAAATATCAATTTTCAAATAATCACCAACACAAATTAAAATTTAAAAATTAAATAAAAAAATCTTGATAACAATGGAAATAATAAAAATAAGAAACAAAAACTAAGAGCATGTACATATAAACATAGAAAAAAATAGGAACCATTTAAGAAATATATTTAAAAAATAAAAAAATTAAAATAAAATCCAAGATTAAAAGTATAAAGACCAAAATGAAAAACACATATATAATAAATGTCATTTAAAGGACAAAATCTAGCTAGGAGTTCAATTCGCCTTTTACCTTCCAAGTCCACCACATGCCGTGCCTGTTTGGGAGTGTGGTTGAGGTTACTATTGGAAGTGTTTTTCGTTAAAAAATGCATCAAAATGATATTTTTTAAAATATTTTTGACATCAGCACATCAAAATCATTTAGAAACACCAACTTTTTTTAATTTAAATAAAAATATTTCAAAATCATTTTCCGAACGAATTCTCAAATACCTCAGCCATCTCCCACCAAAACCATAATTCAATTCACCTTTTTCAAACAATAATGAACAATGAAAATCATTGTTCATTACTATTTGAAATTGTGATCTCCTTTAGTTATTCTATAAAATAATAATAATCGTGGCGCGTGTAAGCTGACTCAGACACCCCGATTATAAAAAAAATATATAAGTGGCAAAAAAACAGAAAACAATATAAAAAAAATGAGACCATGGATTATTCGTGGTGCACTAAGCTGGCCCGGAACAGAAAAAAATATACTTGGGAAGAAAAAATCGTGGTGCGCGTAAGCTGACCCGAATACCCCGGTTATAAAAAAACCAAAAACAATTTATAAGTGGCAAAACAAAACAAGAAAAAAATGTAAAAAAAAAAAGTAGATCCGGAGATTGGTCGTGGTGCGTGTAAGCTAGCCTGGACACATCGGTTATAAAAAAAAGCCCGGTTAAAAAAAAAACCAAAATCATTTTCGATGTCTGAGTGATTCGAACTCTCGCGCGCTAAAACTTCTGCCAAGGCACAAACTTAACCACTGAGCCAAAGCGACTTCATTGTTCATTTCTACTATACAAAAAATACTTATATTATTAAGTAATTCTACTATTCCAATCCACAATGCATTTAAGTCTAGATGAACAGTGCAAAAACACTGTTCAAAAACGTGATCTCTTTTAGCTTATAAGATAATGCTTGACATCAAAAGATATTATGAGAGTAATACTTTCTCCCTCACATCAAAATCAAAATGATATGCACGAATATAGTGATTCTCATGTGGGAGAATTGTGGTGATGGAATGTTCAATAATTTTCTTTAAATAACATTTTTTTTTAATGGACCTATCTAAACCTAATAAAGTCATAAAAAGAGACTAAAATGTTTTTTTTGTTTCATTGTTGGTTTAATTCTTCTCTTGTGAGTGAGTAATATATATATAATTATATTTTTTTAAAATCCATTTATTATTATCAAATTGATTATAGATAAGTGATATGTATATATTATTTTAGCACAGTAAAATAAATTTATTACTTTTAAAAGCAAAAAATAAGTGAATAGCTTCTTTTTTTTAAAATAATTCACTATAAAATAATGTGATTATCTATAAAAGGAAAAGGAAAAAACAAGTAAATTGGCATCTAGGGATTTTTAAATATTTTCATTTATGTTTTCTCATTATAATCAATTTTACTAGGAGACAATGAGGTATTTTAATAAATATAAAATATTAGGTTCTTACAAAAATAAAAGAAGGCATGTGGGAAGATCCTATGATCTTTTAGCGGTGCATGTGGTGGTGTATGATAGTTAAATTGTGACTTCCAAGATAGTTTTTGATTTGTCTCAATGGCTATTTCATCCCTATACAATATGTGTGGTTTAATAACCTCTTGTTTGGAATTTGCGGGGTTTTCTCTCTCTTTCTCTCTTAAAAATTTTCAAAGCAGTCCTTCAATTTGTTTTCCTTCAGATTTGGTCCACGTTCTTTTGATTAGTATTTGTTTTCTTTGAAATAATTTATAAAATAGAATTTTTTTTCACTTTCATCCTCCTTTAATTTTTCTTTTTTTTTTTATTCTCATTCCTTTGATTTCTATTTGTTTTATTTGAGATAATTTTTAAATTGTTTTTTTATATACATCTAATCTCTCTTAAATTATTTCCCTATTAAATTTGATCCTCATTTTTTTATTGGTATTTTCTTCTTTGGCTAATATTTTAGAGTGATATATTTTTTTCCATCATTCAATATTAGATTTGTTATAAATTGAGCTTCTTGATTGAATACGGGTCTAGAATTTCATGGGTTTTGATTTTTGAATATTAACATAGGTTTAAGACATTACCTTGAATTTGGTTGGGTTTTTTATTTTCAAAGCATAATTAAATGACTAGATTACCCTTGAACGCATAAAACAATAAATGAGTGTCTAGGTGCATATTTGTTTCTTCATCTTGTTCTTTTGTTATAATAGATTAGATTGAAGGACAATTTAGTATTTTGATAAGAGTTATTTTCCTTATTATTATCGTAATCACTTTTTCTTTTTATATTTGGTTCATTTACTATCATTTCTTTTTATATTATATAATTGAATTAATATGATTTCTTTATTTTTTTTAAACACCCTAACAATGTCTAAGCATTATTTTTCAAGGAAAAACATCAATTTATTATGTGAAGAATCTTGTACAACCTATCTAATTATAGTTTGAACTAGATCATTGACCTACACTTAGCTGCAGTTCGATCAAATTTTCTTGTACATAAAAAACTATTTATATATAGTTAATATTTTTTAGTGAAAAAAATTAATTGACTTTGTGGATCTAAAAGCAACTCGAACAACCCGTAAAAACATGGTTTGACTAAAAAATTCAAGAAGACATATATTTTTAATATTAAGATAACAATAAAATGGATTGAAATGGATCAACCTCGGTTAACATGTAAAAGTCATTACCTGAGTTATGAGACTGATAATCTCATACAAAACAAATCAAAATACCTAATTTTCAATCAACTCACTATTGTTAATTAAGATAAAAAAAAAAAAAAAAAAACTAAACTAACGAATTTAGTTAACTTATCAAACTCGTGACTTAGGTCATAAGACCAAGATAATCCTATAAAAAGAAAATTAAATAAATTATGAAGTGTGATTCTTAATCAGTTAATTATTGAAGGATATAATACTGACCTCTCGATCTCATGGTCAAGTAACCACTAATAAAATAGATAATAACTCAAAAAAACCAAGAATTAGGTTTGATAAATTTTGACCCGAAGGTAACCCTATACCTAAGAGCCAAAGGTATTGGAAACAACTTATACCCAAAGATAACCTTGTATCTAAGAATCCTAAATAAATGAATAATATCACAAAGTTGGTTAATCTTTGATAAGTCTATGTACAATCTTTGTCCCTGCAAAGGATGGTTTCATCACAAACAAACAAAAGAAAAACTCATATTTAGTCTTCAACTTATCGTTGAAAATTATAGCTTAAAATAACATAATATAGCTTTCTCTAAGTAATCCTAATAACAACTTTTGACTTGCATGTTAACAAGCCTAAAAATCAACTAACATAAATCTACCCCTAGACAATGTCTGATAAGCTAAACAAATCCATTTTAAATAAAACAAAATATTCAAAATAAATAAATAAAATAGGATAATAAAAATATAATCTTCATGTTAAAATTCCCCCATGTAGCTTGCATATCTAATTTTGCACATTCTTGGCCAATTTTTCTATTCATTTCAAACATGTTGTTCTCTCTCATTTGAATGACTTAATGGTCCTATCATATATGTTTATAGATTAGTATAAAGTAAAAGAATAGTATCATCATCAAAACCAAGAAGAACCTTGTTAACAAAGAAGGTCCCTTTGATATAGAATTTATACTTTTCAATTATTTTCCTCTTCCTCAATTTTAGTTGCTTCTCATATACTTGTTTAAATGTCAAATATAAAAGAGTTATATTTTTTTTTTCATTTATCTTAAAGGAATGTCTACTTGTTACTCAATCATGAATAACTCTCATAACATTAAATTCTCTTTGTTTAGGCCTATTTTAAACCCCATCCATGATCATTAGCTTGCTACCTATCCAAACTATCTATAAAATCATTGGTCATCTAATCCATTTGTTGGATCATAAAGCATAATTAAGTTACAATTTCATTGCCTCCTCTATATGGTGTTATGTTGTTGCGTGCCTCCAACGTTTTTTAATCTAAAAATTGGTTAGTTGACAAAAAAATATATCCCTTACCTATTCAATCACATGCTTACACTCCTCTCATGTTTCACTCAAATATAGTTTATTTACTCAAATATGTCGCTACCCCGTCTTTTTCCTCTCGTCTTACCTTTCTTTGGCTCTTGCGAAGCTGATTTCAACATGAAGTATAATAGCCTTAGAAGTGTCTCTAAATATATTTATATGAATCAAGAAGAAGAAAAATATAAAACACAAGCAAAGACAGAATTATAATTACAAATTTGTTGTAAAAAGCAAATTTGTACGAAAATAGAAGATTTTAAAGACTTGAAAGAAAAATGATGCAATCATTATAAAAAAAATTAAATGACACATAAATATATCAATTATGATGTTATTATACTATTATGATTGAAAAATAACAAGAGCAAGACAAGTCTAAATTATCGACGCAAATTAGAACTAATAGAATATGTTCCAATCTTGAAATTATCTCCTATAGAAAAGAACACCAAATGACCTCAAATTTGATATAATAAGTAAATAGAACCTTAAAATACACTTTATAAAATTTGATAATTTTATAAATCTATCTGACCGAAAATTCCTCTTTGATACGAATATGACGTATTACAACAAGTTTTAATCCTAACCTTGGTTACTATGGAAAAAAATCTCTAAATGAGCTTGGATTTTATATGAAAAGCAATTAAGACTCCTAGAACCATCATATAAAATATTAGAATTTTATGAATTGGTTTGTTTAAATTGTCCTTGTTTGTGTATTGTGGAAGATTCAATAAAAATGACTTGTGGTTCTTTCCTTCCTTTTTGGACTCTTTATGCTACTAATAAAATCAAAGAAAGAAATAAACTAAAATAAAACTTTCTTAAGGAATGAGAGATGTAAGACGTTAAGCTTTAGACATGAAATAATCAAAAGGAGTTAAGCTAAGGAAGTTGAAACTACTAAAAAAAAATAATAAAGGATATAATATAATTTTAGAGCCTAGCTATAATACCAACTAATGTGAACCTATTGATTATATGGTCAAGCCACCCCCTAACAAAATAGATAACAATTCAGAAGTCAAAGATCAAGTTTGATAGAACTCTGACCTAGAGGTAACCTTGTATCTGAGAAAAAAAGGTATTAAAAAAAGACTTGAACTTGGAGATAACCTTACATCTAATAACATATGAAAATGATATCATGAAACCAATTAAGATTTGATAAGTTAATGTACAATTTTTATCCCTACAAAGAAAGATTGTTTTGTTACAAACAAGCAAAAGGAAAAATCACGTTTATTCTTCAACTAGCTTTTGAAATTTATAGATACAAAAATAATATAGTGTTCTCTAACTAACCCTAATGGACCCCTTTCGGGTAGTAAGCTAATAGGTCTAAACTAGTAATAAACTAACATAAATCCAGTAATGAAATAAACCCCTAAACAATATTTTATGGGCCAGAACAAACCCAATTTAAAAAATAATTATTCAACATTAAATTAATTAATTAATTAATTAATTAGGATAATAAAAATAAAGTATTCATGCTAAAATCCCTTCATGTAGTTTGAATTTTATTTTTCACACTTTCTTTAAAGATTTTAGTCTTGACTAACATATCATTCTCTCTTGTCTAGATGAATTATTGGTCATACCATATATGGTTGAAAACCTTGAGATGTATAGTTTACAACCCAAATTGAGTTGCATCAAAATGCCACCTACAATTCCATATATGTCTCAAACAATACACGAAGATCTAGTCTAGCAGGTTTGACATGATTCATCTAGTAAATTTGACCCCTTTAAAGATACAATATCGTTTTATTTGTTTGGTATCTCCTTGTAAAATTACAACTCTCTATGATGTACAATTTTAAAGATATTTATGATGTCACATAACTTGGTTTGAATCAAGATGAGACTAAAAAAAAGATTAAAAAAAAAACTCAATTCAATTAGTCAAACTCATGATCGGGTTCATAAAAATGAGATAACCTTATAGAAATAAATAAAAAACAATTTGATTTAACATAGATTAACTTGTCAAATCTGTTACTCTAGTTATAAGACTAAGATACATCATAAAGAGAAACTAAAAATAAATTATGAAGCTCAATTCTCAATTGATCATGTCAAATTCAAAATTGAATGATGAGATTTGTAAAAATTATAATTAAACAATTATATAAAAATAAGTCAAGTCGATATGAGTTAACCCACTAAACATTATTCCTGAGTCATGAGACTAGGATAATCATATAAAAAATCAAATCAAAATAAATCATGAAGTCTAACTCTTAATGTAATATAATATTAAATTATGAAATTGAAAAAAAAAAAAGTCGATGAAAAAAAATTAAGTAAACTAATTAACTTGTCAAACTTACAACCTGAATAATGAGATAAAGATAACCCAATAAAAAGAAAATCCAATGTTATATGACATGAGATTGACCTACCTTTTTATAAAAAAAAATGACATGATTTAACTAAGATTAAAATATCAAAACTCACAACCTTGATAATAAGAGCTAGATATTCTTATAAAAATCAAATCCTAAAGCTTAATTTCTAACTGATCCATTATTAAATGATAAAATTAAAAAATAACTCAAGCCGACTTGGGTTACCTCGTTAAACACTAATCTCGAGTCATGTAGAAAAGAAATAAAACAAATCATAAAGTCTAGTTTTCAATTACCCTAATATTAAAAAATGAAATTAAAAAAAAAAACATAGTTAACCAGTTAACCTGTTAAATTTGTGATTAGTACGAGATAATCTAATAAAAAGACTAATAAAAAAATATTGATTAAAAAAATCAAAGATAAAAACCAAGGCAATTAATTTTTTGTAGTTAAATTTGCAATTCATATCATGAAATTGTGGTTACCTAATAAAACAAAAATCAAATATTAAAAATTATAAAAAAACTTAGAATATATTAAAACATGCGGAGAAAATAATATTCATTGCTACATAGTTTCCCACTTGACTGTTAAAATAAAATATAATAAAATTTCCTTAAAGAATAAAGTGAATTATCACACAAGGCCACGTGGAACATAAAAGGACAGCAAAATATTCAGTCCAAAACAAAGAGTGAAGTGGCGCGTGCAAACACTCTCTAGACATTGGTTTTCTCAATTTTATCCAGTGACTTCCCGGACTCTCTCTTATTACAATACAGCCCACGACAGCGAGCCTGGTCTCCATTTAACTGGACACAATCGAAAATCTGCCACGTGTACAGAAAAAATAAAAAATGATATGCGCCGCTAAAAATATCCTCCAAGCCCAAAGGTTCAAACTTCGAGAGAGAGACTGCCTCCCTCACTTGTTTCCTTCCTTTTGTGTCCCACCTCCTAACTGTACATGTCAGCTCTTGTGGCTCCATTTCATCCTCTTCTTTTCTCCAAAAAGATCTCTCTTCTCCCTTTATTTCATCTTTCAAGCCTCTCCACGGAAATATCTCTCTCTTTTTGAAAAAAATACAAACTTTCCTGCTCTTAGGAGAGAGATATTGGATTGAGGTTTTGCTCTTTGAAGAAAGAGAGAGAGGGAGACACAAACTGGGTTTCACTTTGAAGGCAGAAAAGTCAGATTCAAGGTTTGAAAAAACAGAAAAGAGGGTTCTTTTTATCTATTTTTTCAGAAAGAAGACAGAAAAAGATAGGTTTTTCTAGAGAGAGAAAAGCTGAAGGTTGTAGAAGAAGGGAAACTATTGTGGTTGCGTGTTTTTCTCTTATGTGGAGATAGTGAAACAGACAATCCAAAGAAGATTGGGAGTTCTTAGAGAGATTAGAAAGAGAGAGAGAGAGAGCTGGGGAAGATGAAGATACAGTGCAACGTCTGTGAGGCAGCGGAGGCGAACGTGCTGTGTTGTGCGGACGAGGCGGCGTTGTGTTGGACATGTGACGAGAAGGTTCATGCAGCTAACAAGCTTGCTAGTAAGCATCAGAGGGTTCCACTTTCTACTTCTTCTCCTCAGATGCCCAAATGTGATATTTGTCAGGTAATCATTTTTTTTTTTAATTTGATGATGTTATTGAATTTCTATGATTAATAAGATTTTGGATTTGATGTATCACGTACTGGTTATTGCTGTTAGCTTCTGGGAGATTTTTTAAGCCTAATCGGAGTGGAGGGTTTTGGATTTTGTTTTTTAGTTTGTGAATAGGAAGGGGAAAAAAACCTAACTTGTCCTTGTTGAATTAGTTATTCGTAATTAGGATGAATATATGCCTACATCACCCATTTATATTTTTAATTAATTGCGGACTCAACATAATTCTGGGTTTTTGTGATAATGGTCTCTGATATCTTTTTAATGACTTGGGGTCATAAGGTTATTGTTTAGTATCCAACCTATAAGCTGAGGGTAATGGAATTACCTTCTCTTTCCTTCGAATCATGTAAACATTCCCCTTCCAAACTAATGAATAAATAAACAACTCCCAGTTCTGAACCTCTGCTATTAAAATGAATCACAGTTTCTTTTTGTGTCCTGGGCAATTTAATAAGTCTCTATCTCGATTAGGCAGAGTATGATAGTTAGATGTGAATAAGAGTGATAACTGCTGGTTTTCCAATGCAACATTTGAGGTAAATTAATGTTATGGAAGACTAGATTTGACAATTATTTTGAGCAAAAAGGTAGAAAACCAAGACAATCAAGAAGAAAGGGGAGAAGGGATTGTTCTTTTGGTTTGGCAACAAGTTGAGAATATCTGCTAGCTATGCCTCATGCAGCCAGCCTGCTAAGCATTTTCCCGTGTGGAAGAGTATATAAGGTTCATAGTGAAGTAGTTAACTACCTGGTATCTATTGTTATGTAGTGCCAAAAAGATGACCTGTTGCTTTGCTAGTTTGATTCGCTTGCCATCAAAGAGCAAGTTCATTCTTTTCTATGGCTTAGGTTGTTTAGATAAGAGCCAAAACATATTCTTTCCTTTCAGAGATTTAATTCCTTAAATAAAGTTCCTTCTTTGAAATCTACATTTTGCTCCGGTGGCAGCTTTCTGATTTTACTTTCACTTTTGACGTGTAACTCATCTATGCTTGAATGGTGAAAAAGTTAGTAACATAAAAATAATTATATGCATAATTTTAAATTTCTTTGTCATTTTCATTACCAGATTTTTTTAATTTCACAACAGTGACATGTACTCGTATTAAACAGAATCCATGCTTTGTAGGTTCTAGCTTTCCAGTTTCTTATAGGACCATGTTCTTTTCCATGGTTCAAAAAATGGGAGGGTTAATTGCTCTACTTGGGGAAATGTTTGAGCCCTCATATTGTATAGTATTCCTATAGCCCCATGATATTTTTAACATGGCATCCCAAATATTTCAATACACCCTCCACCACAGGCCCTACTTGCTAGTGGTGAGTTTGTCAGGTATGAACTTATACTTGTTTTCTTGTTCACTTACTGGTGAATTCGTTGCTTATTACAGGAGAATGCAGGTTTTTTCTTTTGTCTAGAAGATAGAGCATTGCTCTGCAGGAAATGTGATGTTGCGATACACACAGCAAATACCCATGTGTCTGCTCATCAGAGATTTCTGCTCACTGGAGTAAAGGTAGATCTAGAACCTACAGATCCTGGTGCATCCTCTTCCTTAGGAAAGTCACCTTCAGCGGAAAAGAAAACCTTGGAAACAAAATCACATCCTGTTTCTAGAAGAGGCACCTTGTTGCCTTTGGCTAATCCATGCAATCAAGTTTTGCCCGTGAATGTCGGTGGAGTTGGAGACTTTGGGTCTGCTAAGCTGCCCTATTCTGGAGGTTCAGCAACTTCCAGCATTCAGTGGCAAATAGATGAATTTCTTGAGCTGCCTGAGTTTAATCAAAATTATGGTTATATTGATAATGGATCTTCTAAGGTATGCATACAGATTCACCAAGCAAACACAGGCTGATCATGGTCTAATTCATGTTCAGCTGGTTGAGATTTACATTGCATCCCAACTAGGAGAACATGAATTAGATTACCTATGATAAACCTTTTATGGCTAGATGAATTTCTTGAATTGGCTTAATTTAATGAGAATTATGGCTATATGCATAATGGATCATCTAAGGCATGCTTGTAGTCTAATCAAACATGGACGTACTGTTTGAGAGTAAGATCTTAAGCTAACTTGACTGGATCCATTTTTGGTACAATTGAGTTTGATCAAATTCATGTTTAATGGTAGGAATGTATATGTTAAGGTTCTTCCTATTAGACTCCAATTAGATTACATATTTTCATGTAATTAATAGCTGTAGCTCGTTTTAGCACAATTGCAACAATGAAGGCCATTCTTCCAGAGGTTCTTACCAAAGTCTGTTTACCAAGAATCAGGGATCTTAGGCTCGCATTTAACATAAAATTGCCTGCCCTTGTAATAACATTGATTTTGGCTCCATTGTTGTTGTTATAAGCAGAGCCATTTGAAGGAAGTTAATTACTTTCGAGGCTCCAAGCTTTTCTTTTTTTCCTCCTACCCGCACTTGCATTCGAAATTTCCAAGAGTTTTAGCTCAAGCACTTTCCAAAGAATAAGGCAGGGATCTTTCAGTATTATTCATGCCATGTGTGTGAGAGAAATGCTTAGTTCCGTTGATTACATTCCAAGTTCTTATCCACTGATATTATAGGATGATGATTTAGAAAACAGATCTGATATGATGGAAAAACAGAAATGACTAAATCCTCGAGCCCCCCCCCCCCCCCCCCCCCCCCCCCTTCTCATCTACAGACTTGCATTTTCTTGATTATGATTGTGTAATCTGGACAGTGCTCAACAATTAACAAATTAGATAGATGGTCCCTTGTTTCCTTGATTTGTGTTACTGATTTACTTTTGTGGACTCTTAAGAGCAATTGAACACCTGTGAAATGTGTTAATAAACATGAATTGTTTGTTTATTTGTGTGTAACATTTTCCCCACCCAATGTTAAATTTGGATTCTGACATTGGCTTTGTCAGTTATGGTATTTCCAAAAATTTGGATTCATTGTGTTTTTGACAGAAAAGTGTTCGCAGTGGATTTTTTAAAAATTATTATGACTGCCCTCCTTAATGCTTGTATACTATTTGTAATTCTGGCTTCTTTCTTACTAGCAAGGCTGATAGTGGAAAACGTGGAGATTCTGACATCTCTGCCATTTTAATGTCTACTGAAGAAGAGGTGGATGATGAAGAATGCTTGGGTCAGGTGCCGGATAGCTCTTGGGCCGTGCCCCAAATCCCTTCCCCACCTACAGCCTCAGGGCTATACTGGCCAAAAAGTTTTCATAATCATTCTGATACAGCAATTTTTGTGCCTGATATATGTTGCTCAGCCGTGCAAAACCCTCATTACTGCGAACAGCGTGGCACTGTTTCCAAACGGCAGCGGCAGCGGCAGCTGTAGACCACTCTTTTTTGTCAGCTTCATCACCAAGCAGGAGGCCAAGGGTATGTTGGCATGTTTTTAATGAAATCTTCATTTGTGTAGCTTTCTCCTGACAATAGAGCTCTTCCATTCCACTGCTGCTACTTTGGAGCTTGTAAGATAAAAGGCACTAGTGCCTGAATCAATAATCCATTCACACGAGACATTGATATCTGTAAGAGTGTGAGTTGGTTCAAGAAGTAGTACCTCAATAACGTGATGGAAATCTATGTTTCACAAAACTTTTCTGAATCTGAAGATGGGAGCTTGCTGGGTTGTTGTTATTATTAAATCTTCTGTAAAACTTGCTAAGGTTGTTTGACCTTTGCTTTTCATGGTAATCAGCCATCTTTACTAATGATATCTGATGTCTGCCTGCTTCCATGTACCTAACCTAATTAAAAGTTTGAAAGCTGTTTGTCTGCCGCTTCAAGCAAAGTAGTGTTGCTTTCTTTTTCAACTCGCTTTTATGATCTACTTGATGTAGCGAAAGAACAGCTTGGCCTTGCGGTGTTATATTCTTCATCTCCAATGAAGTCCTTTGTGTTGCAGCATGCGGGCTCAGTTGTACGTTGCTGCTTATTAATGCAAGAATTCTCGGAAAGGAACAAGATGTGAAATGGTTATGATGCCTCAAACATGGAGTGATATGATAAAATGCTAAATGGCTCTACACACGATCGATCAACTTATATACGATCTCATGTAATGGACAGTAAAATAAATAACCAGATTCTTCGAAGATTGTCAATTTCATTTTGATTGGTGTCTTGATTTTTTTTTAGATTGGAACAAAATATTTCAGTTTTGGTTTCGGCACGTTTTAGCATGTCATTTCAAGATTATACTGTTTATGTATATATAATTAAATATATTAATTCAAAAAAAATTAGCTTAAATCTAAAAATAAAATTATTTAGAATCATGCAATTTAATCTAAGAAAGATAATAAAATAATATTTTTAAATAATATTATAAACATGTATAATATTACAAGAATATCATATCATTCTCACAATGTCATTACATTATTTGATTACTCTAAGATTTTAACATAATATATATAAATATATCAAAAAAACTCGTAAAATTTCATGATATTCTCTTCAACTACAAGCTAACAAATTGACAACCATGATTTTCTGGGCACAGAGTAGGTCCATCTTCCGTTTACCAGCAGTGAAAGCAGCTGCCATGAGAATCATAATGCAGCAAGCTATACAAGAAATTCACCTACGCTACAGTAGCTAATTATACAACATTAAGAATTGGCACGCAATTCTAAACGGCTCGTTTACTAGTGCTTCTCATCCTCCAAGATAGATACCACTACAGCTGGACAGTGAATGGACAGTATCTGCTTTCCTGGTTTCATCCTTCAGCTGGTCCAGCTGGCAGGAAGGCGGTCGGAGGTGACAGGTGGCAAGGCACGAACATTGATGTCAAGAGGAAGCAAGCGATATTGAAGGTCGAGCTCCCTGAAAATTCTCATCATCTCATCCAGCAAGAGAGATCTTCTTACAAACCTCTCCCCCATGTCTTGGTGGTTCATCGTATGTGTCAACCAAACTGCTATCCGAACCCTGGTCAAGTCTTCTGCATCCTTGAATATAATCAGGGGGGAAGGATACCAGTGGTCCTTTTTGTTCTCAATGTAGCTGCAGTGGCAGATGCAAGGAAATTCTTAGCATAACAGATGATCGATTACAGAAATATATCGAGCTTGATGCATGCCGGTAATAAACTAATGAAAGAACAACCAATCGTGCATGTATGTTCACAGTAACTGTTGTTTTCCATTCTCAAAGCAAGAACATCTAGATCAAGTTCTAGGGTACAGTTTTGATAGCTAAGATCTGTCTGTACAAACTCATTCAAAAGACAATAATATTGAATTTAACTTTCTCAAAGGCATAAATTGACAAGGGAGAAGTGCAGCTGGAACGAAAACTGCAACCCAAAAGAATCACAGCATTTGAATTTGCAGGGTCCAAGAGCAAGAGTTGAGATTATTTCATGCTGTGTAGTGTGCTTTATTTTGGAATGTAACTATTAATGTGATTTCAGATTCAAGAGAACAAAATGGACACCTTTAACAGAGCAAAATGATGTAAAATCAATGATAAAAGTACCATTTTGACTTCAGTATAGAGAATTTGAGATGGGAAAACAAGGTTATCTAATCTTTCTGTGGTTACCTGTTTATTTTTTGTTTTACGGTGACAATCTTTTCAGCTGGAGTAGCTAGGTGGACGAGGAACTCAACTGCATCTCCCATATCTGGGCTACGGTAGTAGTTACCAATGGCTTTGGTAGCAAGAACACTGTTTGAAATTATTATCTTCTGGTTGTCATATCTTAAAAAGACAGTAGTTAAAATGTTCATCTCTTCAACCACCATCTGAAATTTGTACAAAAGGGAATTAGACCCCATAACATAAAGAAGACAAAACTTCTATCAAGTTAAATCCATGAAACTGTGATACAGTTCACGTGCGTTAGCTTAAATACCTGAACTCCATCAATTTCACAGCGATCGCCCACATCAAATGGATGAATCACAAACAAGAAAATAATACACTCGAACACAGTTTTGCAGGTGTTTCCAAATACGAAAGCCACAAGGAGAAGTTGTGAACTTAGAAAGAGGAGAAACTTGCTGGTAGCAATTCCTAGTATAAGAAGCCAAATAACTGCTATCACAATGCCAACCAGAAAGTTCACCATACGATGCAGTTTGTTAACAGCTGTTTTTGTGTCATTCAGTGTCAAGGCAAGTGCTCTCCGCTCTCTGAAAGCATTAACCTGAGACAATCAAGTAAGTGCCTTTTCATATGGTCATAGAATAGAAAATCATAATCTCATGTAAAAAACAAAATATGGAAGCAGAAAAACTTTGCAGATATGCCATCAAAAATATGAATCTGCAAAGCAGGTTTCCTTTTTTTCATAACCTGTGACAAGAAATCCTCATTGAAGAAAGGAGATCATCCCATTGAAAAGCAAGTGGTAATGTCTAAACTGGAGATGATAAAGCAACCCCTCTTGACAATCAATGTTTGATGTAGTTTTTTATTAGAAGAGTACATAGAACTGTTAAATTTTGACATTTTTTCAAAGGCAGGCATCCAAAAAATATCATCGAGATTTCATAGTTTGTAGCTTAGACTTTAATGTCCATATTTTGACTTTCTTATTGACCTACAAATTGCTAAATGATTTCCAGTCCAATCCCATAAATGTGCGCCAAAACTTGTGCAGGAGGGTTTTATCATTGGGTATGAGTTCATCTCAGCAAGCATAACAAAATTCTAGAACTAAAGATGAAAAATATGCCAAAAAGGAGAAATGAGAGAGAGAAAAAAAGGAATAATGTTAACTGGTTCTTACCACCCAGTTTTTCAAGCATTTTTTGCTGATTTTTTTGCATTCAGGTGCTCCCTCAAACAGGTTCATGGTCTTTGCAGCCTCATCATCTTGCATGAAACGCATGAGGTCATCCAGGTAGATATACCTGCATGATAAAAAACGACTGCGGATCATCACAAGATGACTATGACACTGCTGGCATTATAAACATAGATCAAGTTACAGACTCAGAATGAATATCTTCAATGATCCTCGTCCTAGAAGAAATTCAATGGACAAAAGTATTTTACAGGAGATATTTTCTGGCATCATGAAACAGAGAAAACAGTTTAACTTGATATAATCAATGGCCACGTTATCCAACAAGAAGAGTCACGGAGCAAGTCAGATACTAGAATAGGATGATCATAGATCAAATCAAACAAACAGCTAAATAGTAAATGCAGAAAAATTTAGAGCCTAAATACAATTTAACACAGGATTCAAAATATAAAAAGCGGGTGGAAACAAGAACTTACCGAGACCCTGGCCTAGCCACATTCTGGAATATTTTCCTTGCTGCAGCCTTTGCTTCAATTTCACTTCTAATCTTTGTAGCAGACTCTTCATCACCGTCATTGGTATTTTGTATCTGCTCATCCAGTGTGGACAGAGCTCCATGTCGAATTATATTCATCAGCCTCTTCATATTCCAAGCAGAAACATTCTTAGGACTCAATTTGTGCAAGTGGTCGATCGTTATACTCTCATCTCCCTCGTCAACTTTGTTAGAAAGAGAATGAGAGATCTTCGGGGTGCCTATTCGAGGGCTTTTCTGGAGCCGTCCACTTCCTATCACCTTTGCACTTTGCGGCGGTGACGGGCTCGCTGTCGCCTTTAGGCCAGGGGGCACGGTGGCGCCGGCATTCTGCAACTTTTGTAATTCTTCCAGAAGTCTCTCTTCCTCTTCCTCGTTCCTTCTCATTTCAACCAATGGGGGACCAGATAGGGTTTCAATCACGTACTGATTAAACAACGACTCCTGGATCCGATCAAAGTAAGTGCTCACATGAAATGAAGATGCAAGAACTTTAACCACTAAGGTCTTCACCAACCACAGCAAAGTTCCCACCACTGAACACACCAAAACCTTGGTCACGTATCTAAGTGTGTCACTCCTAGTTTCCCTCTTAACTTTCTTGTCAAACAAGTAGTGCCAAGCAATCAAAACAAGCCCTAGCCACAAACAATTTTGCACAGCTTTCCTAACACCATAAACAAAATACAGAACCCGTTTTCGCAAAAGAAAATTTCTCTCAATGAAAAACACAATAATCTTAATAACCCAACCTGAAACCAACCTCCCACATATCAAAACTAAAACTAAGACTTCCCATTTCCACAACCTGAGTCTCCACAAATTCTTCTCTCTCCAATTTGGAATTGCAAGACTACAAACTAAAGCAGCAATAATAATTATCAAACTCGCCCATTCGAGTAAAACCCAGATATCAAGCCTATCTTTTTTATACTCATCGGGCAAATCCTCTTCCAATAACGGGTCATCTTCCTCTTCTTCAGCAACAGTCCCTTTCCCTAAAATTCCAGACTTTAACTGCCCCGACCTCCCAACTGCCACTCTTCCCGACTTCTCCGGCGGATGCGGTGGCGGGTCCATCAATCTAGACTTTGGCCTGTCCTTCAACAAAGTAGACTTCCTCGTAAACGAGGGATTACTCGAAAAAGACCTGTCGTTTCTAGAACTACACTTCAAAATCTCACCATCATCACCACGACCGTTACTTTCTTTAGTTGGAGAAGAATCTTTTAAATCCCTTCTCCTCCTCACTGACTCACCTGACCCTGGTGTGTTCGGATCGAAAGAGACCCGATTCATAGTAGTAGGAGATTCAGAAACCGGAGGTAAATTCTTATGAAGAACAACAGCATCGTCCTGGAGATGACTCATCGTCTCAAGGTCCATATCTAAACAAAACTCACCCGATGCTCGCTGTTTGTGCAAGAACTGACCGATCAGCTTCGAGGGTGGATCCTCTTCCTCCTTTGATGAACCGCTACCACTAGTACTAACAGTACTGTTACTCTTCTGATGACCATTAAAATCAAATCCGTGACTTCCATTCCCATCAATGTTTTTGTTGTTGTCGTCGCCATTCATAACACGTCGTTTATCTTTGTTATTTGCATCATTCAAGAAATCATAGCTTGATTCCCTCCAAATACTCCCTCCTCCTCCTCCGATAGTGTTGTTGTTATTCAACACCACTTTAACACCATTGTCATCTAAGCCTTCCATGCTCACAATCACTTCTTTCCGGTCAGTTGAATTAAAGGCCATGTTGGGTTGTGAACAGTGTGATTATAAAAAGAGGTGTACTATAAAAAGAGGAATTTTCTTTTATGGGATTCTTAACGAAGAGAAAAGAGAGTGGACGCGTTGTGTTTCTAGAGTGAATACTTTATGACATTGAAGATAATCAGCGCCGTTGAGTTCTGCGGAGAGAAATAATAAAAAGACAGAGATGCAGAGAGAGAAGAAAGAGGAACAGGTGGCGCTTGGGTTCTGAGCTTTTTAAAGTCTGAAAGCGATAGATATGTTGGGGAAATTTAATTTCTCTTTCTTTTTTTTTTTTTTTTAGGAGTTTGAGATATTTTAGTTTTTTTAAAAACAAATATGGTAAAATTGTCAAAAATATTTGATAAATTCGTGTGTTTAGACAAATTGTACAGATATGATAGCTCATGGACTTGCGACACACTGGGAATTATAGTGTATTTTTTAAGAAAATTTATGTTTGGAAAAATAAATTTAATTTATTTTTTATATTATCAATACACCAAAATTATAAAAACACTAAGAAAATATCAATTTAATATATTTTCTCAAACAAAAATATTCTTTTGTAAAAAAAATTACAATAAAAGCAAAAGTTGTGAATCAACATCCTCTTTTTATAGATTGTGCAACTTAATTATTTTTTAATTCGAGATTTGCACTCAAAATAATCACAATTTAACTTATAATATTTTAAGATATAAGGCTTATAATTTATAAAAATTAAGTCTCAATTTTAATAAATAATTTTAATTTATAATATTTTAAGATATAAGGCTTGTAATGCATACAAATTAAGTTTCAATTTTAATAAATAATTTTTAAGTGGTAAAATATATGGTGAGTATTTGATTTCAGAACTCAAAATATGCTGAATGATCATTAGTTCTCTTTGGTAAATGGGTTATAAATTACATAATATCATCAAATTATATCTAACCTCATATACTAATTTAATCATTTTTATCATTTATAATTCACCTCGTAGTGCTTTTTGAAGGACTACATCCTAGGAATCATGTCTTGTGATTTATTTTTGTACTTGTCTCTGACAACTAAATCATTATCAGTTATTGCAATATTTAGATGTGAAGTCTCCTTAACCAAATCAAGTCCATCATGGTAAGCTGAGAACCAATTGGTAACTATAATATATAGAGTCTCATCAAGTCCAAGAACAATATTCATATAACCTATTAAAATATTTAATCCATGTAACTAATTACAAATAATTTGGTGTGAAAAATAATACTAAAATATAAATAAAATACATGTCTCAACTCATACCTAAAAGGGTTATTGTGTATCTAACTCATTGTAGTAGAATGACTAAATATGGATTGGATTTTCATGAAAATTCTTAGAACCACACCATCTAACATCTTAAGCCATGACTTTAATATGGTTTCGCAAGGAATATATTTTATATGGTAATGGAAATTTCATTAAGAATTACCATTGTCGCACGTCCCCACATAACCACACCATCTAACATCTTAAGCCATGACTTTAATATGGTTTTGCAAATAATATATTTTATATGGTAATGGAAATTTCATTAAGAATTACCATTTTCGCACGTCCCCGCATAACCTCTTAGAACCACACCATCTAACATCTTAAGCCATGACTTTCATATGGTTTTGCAAATAATATATTTTATATGGTAATGGAAATTTCATTAAGAATTACCATTGTCGCACGTCCCCGCATAACCTCTTAGAGGGTCTTATTGTGTTGAGTCACCATCTAGTTGTTCAGGGTTGTTAGAAAAATCTGGGTGTACTGGTATGATCAAAGATTCAAAGGTAGAGGACTAATTGTGTAAATAAAAGATATTAGCACCCCTAGAACATCTTACCTGAGGTAAGTTATATTGTGTATTTTGATGTGGTTAAAATGTTTTGATGGGTAGTATTTATTCATACAAATAAATCTAGTTTTTAAAATTTTATTATAGGCTGGTGTACCTAAATAAAATATTGAAATAAGAGATCCTTGTAGATGCCTAAAAAAGGATAATCTATCTTGGAAGGCGAATGAGTTTTCTGCAATGTATTGTAAAGATAAATATTCCAATTAAAAATCAGTCACAACTCAGAATAATTATGAGAATTTTTTGATTATTTCTAATTTTTTAAATATTAGCTTACTTGTAGGTCTATCATTTATTATCAAAATCTTACACTTGAATTATGATATTTATAATTATGAGAATTTTTTTGATTATTTCTAATTTTTTAAATATTAGCTTACTTGTAGGTCTATCATTTATTATCAAAATCTTACACATTGAATTATGATATTTATGTGGACGCGTTTGCTTCTAGAGTGAATACTTTATGACATTAAAGACAGAGATGCAGAGAGAGAAGAGAGAGGAACAGGTGGCGCTTGGTTTTGAGCTTTTTAAAGTTTGAAAGCGATAGATATGCTGGGGAAATTTAATTTCTCTTTCTTTTTTATTTTTTTTAGGAGTTTGAGATATTTTAGTTTTTTTTTAAAACAAATATGGTAAAATTGACAAAAATATTTGATAAATTCGTGTGTACAGATATCATCATAGCTCATGGACTTGCGACACACTGGGAATTATAGTGTATGGTATTTTTTAAGAAAATTTATGTTTGGAAAAATAAATTTTTTATTTTTTATATCAATACACCAAAATTATAAAAACACTAAGAAAATATCAATTTAATATCTTTTCTCGAACAAAAAATATTCTTTTGTTAGAAAAATTAGAATAAAAGCAAAAGTTGTGAATGAACATCCTCTTTTTATAGATTCTCCAACTTAATTATTTTTTAATTCGAGATTTGCACTCAAAATAATTACAATTTAATTTATAATATTTTAAGATATAAGGCTTGTGTTGAATGGTCATTAGTTTTCTTTGGTAAATGGGGTTATAAATCACATAATATTATCTAATTATATCTAACCTCCTATAATAATTTAATTATTTTTATCATTTATAGTTCACCTCCTCGTGCTTTTTGAAGGACTACATCATAAGAATCACAAGATAATTTGCTCGCACGCTTTGCTTGACTTTTTTTCTATATAAAAAACTGATTGATTTTATGTGTGTTGTAATTGGTTATATTAATATTTAATTAGTAAAATTATAATTGCTAAAATATGTTAGAAATGAGTTTTTTTCAGCCTAAAAGTGATTGAATATTGTTACTGCTAAAATATTTTTGATAAAACCTGTTAAAAATGATTATTTTTTTCTATGTAGGAAACTGATTATTTTTGTACGTGTTGTAATTAATTATTTCAATTTTTAAGTTGATTATTTAACTCAGATGTATAACATTTTTTTTTTAAATAAAATTTGATCATTAACAATTTTATTACTTGTTCAAAACTTTTGTGCTAGCTGTGGCAAAACGCATGGCAATTTTTATTTTATTATTGTAGATAATTTGACACATTTATTCTACCTGTTTTGTCAACGTGTGGTTTCATATTTTTTTTTATGTAATATGAGAGCTGAAATATCATAAATAAAAAAAGACGCAAAAGTTATTTTTCACAAAAAAAAAAACATTGACCAATGGATATTTGTCACAATTTTTATAGCTGTTATTATAAATATTATATACATAATTAATATTATAAGTATTATTGGTCATATTATCGATGACACCATAATTTTTGTTAAAAAAAGAATTTTTATTTATTTATAAGATTTATTTGTCATATTATTATATTAAAAGTATTTTAGAACACTAATAGTAAATTATTATTTTATTTTATTTTACGAAAACAAATAGGTTATATATATATATATATATATTATGGTGTTAATATTAAACAAATATAAAAATATATACTTAACCTCATATATTTATAAGAAAAAAAACTTACAAATAATCATTATCATTATTTTGAATGTTTTACCTATAATAATTAGAATTTTTCACAACTAAAAATATTTACAAAAAAGAAATAATAAAAAAATGGAAAAAAATTGAATACATTTTAAAATATTATTTGACTTGAAGAATAAATAATAATAAAATTTAAAAAAGGGAAAAAATATTAAATATCATTTTTAAAATGATCACAAACAAAAATTAAATTTAAACATTATTTTTTTTTAAGAAAAAACCTTAATAACAAAGGAAATCATAAAAATTAAGAAGAAAAATCAAGAGCATGTATATATATATAAGCATGAACGAAAATAACAACCATTTCAGAAATATATATATATATAAGGGAATTAACATAAAATCAAAGATTAAAAGTATAAGGGCCGAAATAAAAAAAACAAATGTATTAAAGGACAATTGAAACAAATCTAAACTTTGATACCGAAAAAATTAAAGAATTTCAAACCAAATCAGAGATTAAAAGCCTGAGAACCGAAATGAAACTCAAATGTATAATCAATTGCTATTGAAGAATAAAATTGAAACAAATCAGAACTTTGATACAGTATAATAGGGATTTCAAACCAATCCAAAAATTAAAAGACTGAGGACCAATATAAAAATACAAAATATAATTAATTTCCATTGAAGGATAAAATTGAAACAAATCGAAACTTTTATACCAGAAATCAGGACCATAAAACACAATCAAAAGATAAGGGATTGAAATGAAAACTGCCACAACACCGAGGACTGCCGAGCACTTTCACTGGCAGGAGAGAGAAAAGAGGGGACAAACATCAAACGATGAACTAGAACTTTTTCAGCCACCATTGGACGCAACCCGCTCCACCATAAGGTAAAGGAAATGGAGGCGCATCCGGTGACACGCCAGATGGAAATTTTTCACCGCCGGAGTAGCCTGCACGCGCTGCATGAAGGGGGCGTGAGCCAGAAAACTGTCAGCGCGTCCTCCTGACATGCCTGCTGCAGTCGGCTGAAATATTATTTTAAACATGGTCAATTACCTAATCACTCCTATAGACAATTCTTGCATTTTGTCTTTTATGAGGGTATATCAATATTAACACACCTATGGTACTGTTTATTTCAGATTAAAATATCATAAAAAAGTGGAAATTACCGATTCACCTCTAATGTCAATTCAACCTTTTTGTCGTTTATAGGGGCATATCAGTAGTTACCCAATTCATGCATTGTTCGTAAAAAATATGTAAGGATCGTAATACCCTACAGGCAAAACCTTAGTTTTATGTTATTAGGGGCTAGCTTGGTAATTTTACTATGAACAAAAATATAAATATTCAAAATTACCCTGATTCCAAGGTTAAAGCTAAGGTGCATTGAGGGGTAACATAATCATTTTACTGTTCCAATCCACAAAGAATTTAGTCTCTGTTTACAGTAATTGTCCGAGCTCATTTAGCTTTTCTTTTAATGTCTCGTGATTTATTTTTATCCTTGTCTCTAACTCATTTATTTTTTTTTAAATGTCTCGTGATTTATTTTTGTTCTTGTCTCTCACTCATTATCAGTTATTATAATTTTTAGATGTGAAGTCTCCTAAACCAAATCAAGTCCATCATGGTAAGTTGAGAACCGATCGGTAACCATAATATATAGAGCCTCATCAACTCCAAGTACAATGTTCATATAACCTATTAAAATATTTAATCCATGTAACTAATTACAAATCATTTGATGTGAAAAATAATATTAAAATATAAATAAAATGCATGTCATAACTCATACCTAAAGAGGTTATTGTGTATCTAACTCATTGTAGTAGAATGACTAAGAGCCTGTTTGGTTTTGCGGGTGTTGTTGTGATTGAGGTTAAAAAAAGTAGTTTCATAAGAAGCGTTTTTAGTTGAGATTCATAAATAAAATTGAAGTGTTTTGTTAAAATTGTGGTTAAGTTTGAGGTTTAATGAAAAACAGTTTTGTGTGTTTGATTATTATACTTTTCATATTGTTATTACCTTGTAAAATTACTTTAAATGACACACACACACACACATATATATATATATATATATATATATTACTATACTTTTCATATTGTTATTACCTTATGAAATTACTTTTAAATGACACACACACACACACACACACACACACACACATATATATATATATATATATATATATATATATATATATATATATATATATTATTTTTAAATATTCAAGCTTTCTTCTACTAAAGCTTGATATATTACTATACTTTTCTTTTCATATTGTTATTACCTTGTGAAATTACTTTTAAATGACACACACACACACACACACACACACACATATATGTGTGTATATATTATTTTTAAATATTCAAGCTTTCTTCTACTAAAGCTTAAATGTCCACGACATCTTTGTATTTTCTCAGCAAAATCCATTTTCCATCATCATTTTCCTCAGTATCTCATCCTATTGTAACCACATTAAACTTCTCTCCAAAAGAATAGAAAACATTACCCTTTGCATCAAAATACTGTAACCTATATACATTTCCAAACTTTAAACATGTATCTCATGTATACATCTCCTAGTGATCTAATACATATTACAAGTAATTTTCTTCAAACTTATCTTATTTATAAGCTTTATTTAAATTATTTGCAAAATTTAAGTATGCTTTGTGAATGATCAAGGATCTTAACATTGTTGATTTTGTCTTGTTCATCTCACATCAGAAAAATCATATTGTTATACAAAATTCAATATATAGGTTGGAATACCTTTGACCTGCGGGCTTTTAATCCAAAAGATAGCTAAGCTATCGTGGTTGAGGTTTAACAATGCCACGTATTGTTTTCATCATTTTCATTTATATTATCATTTTATTCCTATCATCATTTTCCTCACTATCTCATCCTATTGTTATATATATATTGAAATTGTAAAAAGAGTCTCAAAATCATGATTTCAACTTATTTTAATGAGTCAAAATGATTTTAATCTAGTTATATTAGTTTTGGGGTTCTTAAAGTGAATTTTCATGATAAGCATATGTTGACTCGTAAATCATACCATTTTATATGTGAACTCGTGATCTTAACAATATTGTCTTCAATTACTCTAGTATCTCATTTTTCACTTCATCTCTTAATTCCTGTTTTACCTTCTAGAATACCAATCTAATTGTAAACCTAGAAGAAAGGACCAATGAATCACTATCTTTGAAGATCATTTATGATCCAATCAATAGTTATGATGTCATTGTTGGTTAATAATAGACTAAATGAATTATTAAATAATTTAGGACCTGTACTTACCTCATATAATAATGGTTGTTAAAAATGTTAATGTAAAAGATGAAGAAAACAATCATAAATAAGTCAAGAAGCTCGGAGACCTAAACGATTTTATGAATCTACTTTCAAAACTTAGATATTTTTTGGGTTAGTCTCAATTTTCTCATTTAAGTTATCTTATGTGTGTTTAATCTTATATAAAAACCAATAACCTTTAATTATTATTTTTAATCTCTTACTTTTTATGTCATTATGCTATTTAAAAGTATTTTTCTCAATTGCATGAATTGCTACTTTCCTTGGTTGAATTGCGAGTGGGGAATGGGGGGGTGGGGTTTTAGTTTTTAACTTTTTATAGCATATTTTCTTTATATAGTTAGGTTTTTTATTGGTCTCTTTTTAGGTTTTGTTAGGTCAATTTTATATCCTTGAAACCTAAACCAAATTGAATCGAGATGTTGTCTTTACATTTTTCAATTGTTTTTTTTTTCCATTTGGTTTGATTTTTTTCAGTTAATTTCTCTTGTTTTTTTAGTTGGTTTTGTTTAACATTCCTTATCAAGATAATTTTAACTTATAAAATTTGATACAGTTCTTCACTTATAACCAAATTTCATCATAATTTATCTATTTGACAAAAATAATCAAGTATCCTTATTCTCACAAATCATACAAACTATAATTGATGTAATTTATACCTAATTAATCGATATATAACAAAACCATTACCCGGTAAAACAAACTCTAATATTTAAATCACTAAATCATGAAAATATGCATAAAATATAGAGTGATATAAAGTATTAACCTAAAGTTGTTGAATGAGAAATGTTGAAAGTGACAATGGTGAAGCGCCATCAATGGTGGATAAATAAGTAGTGGTGGTTTGTTTTGGATTTATGATTGAAAAGGCGGAATGAGGAAAAAAGGCTGTGAAGAAAGGAATGGAGGAAAGATTAGCATCAATGGAGGAGGAAAGTGCTTTTTTGGTGAGAAAGAATTAGGTTAGGAGAAAGGGGGAGGGGGGGGGGGGGGTCTTAAAAAATTGTTGTGCAACCCTTTAAATTTGTATAAATTTTAGTGCCTATAAAAATGTGTTAGTTATACTATAATGTAAATCGCAAAAATACAAAGGTTGTTGATTCATTATTTTAGAGGTATATTAGCCGATGCGACCATACGATACCACAATGCAATTTCTAAAATTAAAATTTATTTAATTATATGAAAACTAAAATGGATTATTTATAGAAAAAGGAAACAATTTAATTCTAAATAAAACTTATTTTAGTATATTTCAAATTTGAAATAAACTAAATAAAATCAAATGATAAGGACAAAATTAAAAAAAAATATATAAAAGATTTTAAAAAATAGATAGAAAATCAAAATAAGAAGGACTGAATTTGAAATAAAAAACATATGGAATCAAATGACAAGGAAGAAACTGAAAACAAAATAAAAGCTAAGAAAGATTAAAAAAATGTATGGAACTCAAAAGAATGAGGATCACATTGATCAAAAAATCAAAGAGAGGAGGGAGAAAAGTGGAAGATGGAGTAAAAAATCCATAGAAGCCCCATCATCACTCCTGCAGCACCACACACACCATCACTAGAAAGCTCTCGATGCGCCATTTTAAGCGTTGTTGTGGAATGCGATGTTTGAAGACTAGAGAATCCCACACTCTTCGCGCGTGCCTCATAAGGGTATGAGCTCCTCCCACTTGGCGTATGCATTAAAAATTATAGAAAAAACAAAGTGACATGACCAAATCATCTCAGACACAAGTTAAAAAAATTAAAGTGTATATATATATATATATATATATATAAACATAAAATGCATTGCGATTTAATTGTGTTCCAGGCACAAATTCACTATGGATTTCAGTAGTAAAATTACTATTTTACTTCTTGGGCCAAAAATTTAACCCTTGGTGTCGAGGGCATTTTGGACATTTCTAGGGGACTGTATAGTATTTGCAGATTGTTTGGGGTCTTCTAGTATTTTCTGTTTTAATATCACAGTGAAAGTACCTATTTATCCCTGGAAGATGACAAAAAAACAAGGGATGATTGGGGTATTTTTGTTTTTTCCTCTAATTTTAAATAGTGAAATATCGACTTTGCCCTCGGGTGGGACACATGATAGGGGGATGGAGGCAGGGGTATTTTTGGTGTTTTATATATTTATGCATAATGAAACTACATAGATACCCTCATAAATGACAAAAACAAAGCCCTGATGCTGGGGTATTATGGTACTATTATGTCCAGTTTTTTCATGATTATCGCTGAGTCTAGGGATATATAGGTAATTCTACATTTTTTATTATTTCTTTTCTAAGTTATTGCAGGCGCGTCGTACCGATACACTATTAGTTTTCACGTGTACACGCCTCTTAGGCAGCGCGTGTGGTGTCTATATATTTTTTGTTTGTTACAATTTTATCCTTCAATTAGAATTAATTATATATTTTTTTTTATTTTGGACCTTGTTCTTTAAATTTTTATTTGGTATTAATTCATTTGATTTTTTTTCCTTCTTGGACAATGTTTATTTTTTACCTGTATTTATGCATTTATGCTTTTATTTTTGTTGTTTTATTTTTTACCCGGGTTTTATTTTTATTTGTTATAGTCCTGAAATTTTAATTTATGTTGGTGATTATTTTAAAATTAATATTTCTTCCTTTTTCCCTTTGTTCTTTTTTTTTTTGTGCTTTCTGTTATTTTTATTTTTCTTCAAATTAGATGATTTTAAGGTTTCATTGTTTGCTCAATAATAATAATGATAATTTTAGTGATTATTTTTTTTGTAATTTTTTTATTCTTCGGGGCAATTTAATGATTTTAATTGTTTGGGAAGTAATGTTGATGATAATTTTAACTGTTAAAATCATGATAATGATGATAACATAGAGATGAATTTTCAATGATATTTTCTTTTTTTTGTAGATAGAAAATGAACTATTTATTTTTGTTATTTGGTTATTTAGGTGTTTTCACAATTTATATTTTGTTTGTTGTGTTTAATTTAAATTGGATTATAAAATGAACTAATCCTAATATAGTGAATTCAATAATTCATGGTATCTGAATCTTCTTGCTTTTTTAATGACGATGATAATTTTATGCTAATGATTTCATTGAAACCACCTAAACAAATAAATTTATATCAATTTAAAATTTATATATTTTATAGAAAACTCGCACTCCACAAGAATTTTACACGAATTTATTATTTTGTCCAAATTTATACTATAAAAAAATTTCACACAATTAATATTTTTTTGCGTTGAAAAAAATATGATTCCTGTCACAATGAGGCGCAAGTAAGTGCCTAATATATATATATATATATATATATATATATATATATATATATATATATATATATATATATATATATATATATATATATTGCGTTTAAAGGGTGGATAAAAAATCTTATTATGCAATAAATATGAAGAGATCAATTTAACCGTGAATAAATTGGTATACCATATGAGTCTCATAAAAATATCATTTTCCTAAAAATTCTCAATCTTTCCCTCACAATTATGAAGGGCAAAATCATCATACCACCGTAACAATCCACAATATATTGAGTCTTGTTACACTGAAAAGGCTTAACAAAGTTTTTCTTTTATTATTATTATTATTATTAACTTAATGTAATGTAATTAAATCATGGTCATTGATTTATACCCTAAGGTTAGAATTTCAAATATAGTTTATTTTCTGTAATTAAATAATACAATTGAAAAAAAACGAGAAGAGATAACTTATAAAAAAAAACAAATTAAAATTAAGAGAAGAAACTTAAAAAAAAGAGGAAAAAAAGAGTGCTGCGTGAAATGTGGGCGGATTGGCCTCACATGGTCGGTCATTACTGACAGATACGTGTTGAAATATTCTCTAGGACCACTTGAAATGCTTGTTGTGTCAAAAGCCCAAAGGGTAGATGACCAAACGACGACGACTCGAGAAAAATGTCGTTATTTATTTATTTATAAACTTTTTGACAATTGATTTTAATTTATGGGAGGGCAGACAAGACCGCCAAACTGTACGGGGAGAAAAGAAAAGAAAATGATTGGGATTCGGGAATGTTTGACCATGTTTGGCCCTCTTTTGTCTTACGCAGCAACACACGCCCGTAATAGATATACCTTTTGGTGTTGTTTTTCGAGCGATTATATTTTTATTTATAAAATTTTAAATTGATGTTTTTCTAGTATTTTTTTATTGATTTGACATGTTGATATAAAAAGTAAAAATATATGTTATTTTAATATATTTTCAATTAAAAAATAATTTGAAACACAACATCTAATATACTCTTGAACATAATCTTAATATTTGACAAAAAAAAAAAACAACATTAGAAAGAGAAGATGGGCAATCAATATAGCCTATGATTTATATGTTAAAAACCCTAGAAGTAAGAATTTACGAGGCCAGATGAGGGAATTAGGATGTGTGTGGAAAAAAAGAACTACAATTCTAATGAAGAAATTGGTCCAATTACGGATGAGATCATAGCCTTTTATAGAAATAACATAAGATAAGAATAATCAAATTTTTAGGATAGGTTAGAGGAAATCATATTTACATTTACCGAAAATAAAATTAATAACTTTGTTTGTGGAAAATCCAAGGAGTTGATTAGGAAATGCATTAAGTATTTCAAGACACGCCTTATTGCAATCAATAAGTAGGGTATAAATAACTTATATATATATATAGAAGGAAGGCAAAAGTATGGTTTTAACGGTTTGTAATGATTAATTGAGAGATGATTAATTAGGAAAAAAAATACTAAAGGATTCTATCTAAGGTTTGGAGTTACGAAAGATGTGGTTAAAGAGTTTAGCAAACTCTCACGTGAAAAAGAAGTAGAGTACTATACAGAAATATTTAAAGAGCTTAGATATTTAATAACTATTATGAATCTTGTTCTTCCATAATCTTATTATATATTTAGTTTCATTAGTGGATTAAAAGTAAATATAAAACCTATGCTAAAGATCATAAAGCCTTCATCATCTATGCAAGCTTTCAAACAAGTTAAATGACAAAAATAATAAAATACATCCATGTTAAGAAAAAAAGTAGAATGGATGAAAAAATAGTTCATATTACTGGAGTCAGTGAATGAGGAAGCCACTTACCTTTTAAAATTTACAATCAAATGAAGAATGATATTTTAAAAGAAACAAAACTATATGCTAAATCATTGTATGAAAGAGAAGACGTTTTTGACAATGCTATAAGTGTGGAGAGCAATATAAACCATAACATCAATGCAATAGTAAATAGTTACATTCAGTTGGAGTGGATGAAGGTGGTGAAGAGTTCATGAAGGCTGAAGAAGGAGATATCAATGCAATAACAATATTTGAAAAACAATAAAAGAATATGATCTTTCTTTTAATGTTAACATAAGATATGCATACAATACTATAAAGATCCAGAGAAATTGTCAATAAAAGTATTTAATAGTTTTGATTAATTGTGGTGGTGCCCATAACTTCAATAATGAAACCATTGTACAAAAAAAATTATGTTGATATTAAAAAGATTTCTATTATGGTAGTGACAATAGTCAATAAAAACATTATTAAATGTAATGTCTTCTGTCTCAAACTCATTTGATTCATGCAAGGATATGAGTTCCATATTGACTTATAATATCTTAAATTAGAAGATGTGATATGGCTCTTGGTGGGTTAAGAAGGTACTCTTGAGTCCTATTTGATGTTATCGAAATGAATATGACTTCCTTCAAGAAGAAAGGTAGGATTATAAAGCTCAAATGCATTATTAAACAAACATAAATGCAAATGACAACAACCATCAAGGTCCATAAGAGCTAAAAAATCCATCTTTGGCTATGTAGAGCAACTATTTGCCATAACTATTTTTGAAATATCAGATTTTGATATTGAAAATAAGAAGGTGAAGACATTGAATTTCAAACTGTCTATGAAGAACCAAAACAACTTCAACTAGTCAAGTAATTTGATCATCAGATTCCACTAATTCCAGGGGCTAAACCAATTAACATTATGCCTTACCAGAGTTATTTTATTCATAAAAAGGATATTAAAAGGTTAGTAAATGATATATTATCACATAGAATCATATGTTATAGTAACAATTCTTTTACTTCATCAGTACTTAGAGTTAAGAAGAAAAACAACATATGGAGATTATGTGCTAATTATAGATAATTGAACCAACTCACTATCAAGAACAAGTTTTCAATACCCCTTATAAATAAATTGATGGATAAGCTTAATAGATCTAAATTCTTCTCAAAGTTGAACCTACAATCAGGATATCATTAAGTACAAATGAAAGATGAAGACATAGTCAAAAATGCTTTTCAAATACATTAAAGGTATTCTGAGTTTTAGATAATGTCATTTGGCCTAATTTTTAAGCTTTGATAAATAATATACTGGAACCCTTTTTGAGGGGATTTGTGTTAGTTTTTGTTTTTATTACATCTTAATATACATTTCTTTTATAAAATTATGTTAAACATCTTAAGTAGGTATTGGAAACAGTGAAAATAATTAACTTTTTGTCAAATTTTCTAAATGTGCTTTATGTGAAGAGAACATTAAGTATTTAGGGAATATTATATCTAAAAAAGGTAGAAATTGATCATAAAAAATTAAAGATGTTGTTCCATGCAATATCAAAGAGCTGAAGGGTTTTTAGGATTGACAGACTATTAAAAGTTTTTTAGAGGGTTTGAGTAAACCTTTCATTGAGTTATTAAATAAAAATAATTCCAAATAGAATCCAAAAGCTTAGAAGGGATTTAGTCAACTTAAAAAAGCATCACTAACTCTACTAGATTTTCATAAAGTTTATCTTCTTGAAATTGATATATGTGCTCTCTAGTTTGGGATAATGCTTAGCCAAGATGGAAGACCTTTAGCATTTGTTAGCAAATATTTATATAATCATCACCTGAGATTATCAATTTATGAGAAAACATTCATGGTCATATTAATATCATTAAATAAATAGAGACATTGTTTGGAGTATGATCAGTTCATCATTAGAATTGATCATAAGAAATTGAAATATTATTAGAATAAAAAAAATTCATACTCATTTGCAATAAAAAGGTCTCACCAAGTTACTAGGCTTAAGATATATTATTTGATATAGAAAAGAGAGAGATAACCTAATGGAAGATGCCATATTCAAAAAAGGTTGTTAGTAGGATGGTAATGGAAAAAAATGGAATATATACATACAATACTAGCAACATGCATGTTATAACAGTAGTAGTTTCAACCTAGTACAAGAAGATTAATAAATTTTATTTGCAAGATTCCAAATAAAAAACATTATGGCTAAAAAGTTACTCGATACCAATAATTGGCTTAAGTTCATATTGGCATATGGTATCCTAAGATATAAGAATGTGATTGGTAGCAATGGAGAACTAGGCAAAAAAAATAGTTGATGCTATATATAATTCTTGTGTTGACCCCATACAATTATGCAAAATTCATATAAAAGACTCAAGTCTTATTTTTTACTAGATATCAATGAAAATAATAGTTTAAAAAAAAAGATTGAAGATGTGATACATTTAAGAGGGAAAAATTAAATAGAGAAAGTGACTTATCCATGGCAGCTCCAACCCCTAACACTACCAGAAGGTACTCAAAAGTATATTATAATGGATCTTATTGAAGTACTTTCTAAATCTGAAGGAATGGAAACTATGATGGTGATAACTGATAGATTCATAAAATAACCATTTTGTTGCCTTAACACATCCATTTTTATCTCAAGATGTTTCACAAACATTATTGAATCATTTATTTTCAGGTTTCATGTTTTCTTAACCTCAATTATGACTAATAGAGACAAGATCTTTATAAGCATTTTCTGAAGAACTATTTAAAAGACTGAGCTAAATTGTTCACGAGCTTGTCTACCATCCTTAATCTAATGGTCAATGACAGAGGGTAAATCAATGCCTAGAAACCTATATGAGATGTATGATTATGTATAGAAAAGAAAACGTGGTATCAATAGCTATCATTGGCGCAATGGTGGTTCAATACGAACCATCATTATGCCATTAAGATGTATGATTTTCAAGTATTATATGGGTATGCACTACTGAACAGGGAGCCACTACAAGATGCATCTCTAGTAGCAGTTGTAGGTGAGATGTTACAAGTTAAAACTAATATGGATACAATTCTTCAGAAGCAATTAGAAATGACAAGAAACAAAATGAAGCAGATAGCAAACAAAAACAGGTTTGAAAGGGAGTTCCACGTGGGAGATTAGGTTTATCTAAAACTAAAACCCTATAAACAAGAGAAAGTGTAGCTTTAAGAAAAAAATTAAGCTATAAGGTAGAGAAAAAGGTGGGATTAGTAGCCTATGAATTATTGTTGCTGGAATGGACATTAACATACTGTATTTCAACTCTCATTGCTAAAAAAGAATGTTGGAAATCAAGTAGTAATCTTTTCTACTCTATTTGTTGATGAAAATGGTAAGATTAGAATCTCTCTTGTTGCCATTTTGGACAGGAGAATGATGAAAGTTGGCAACCAAGCTGCTATCATGGTGTTATGTAGTGGTTCAACTTATTTGAAGAGGATTCCACTAGGGAAAATCTCAAGGAATTACACAAGCAATTTCCATATTTCAATGATCATTCTTGAGGAAAAGAATGCTTTCTACAGGGAGGAATTATTACATCCAGCCTCAACAAACAAACAAACAAGGATCAATATGCAACTCCAGTAGCAAAGGAAGAAGTAGCAGAAACACAAGTTCTAGAAGCAATAGAAGAGGAATTCCTGAAATTGCAACGTGATGAATAAGCAATTGCAGCAAGTGTTTATAAAGCTGACAACCTAGCTGATTTCCACATGAAATTGTTAGAAGCTTAGTTAGCTCAATTAGTAGTTAGCTGGAGAAATAACACTTAGTATATAAAGAGAAGAACTCTATAGCTTGACAGTCAAGAAAACAATAAGACTGTATTCCTTTTCTTACAAATTTTTCTATTCTCTATGCAATTTCTCTTCCATCTCCTCTTATCTCTTCTCTAATTCTAAACACAAGGCTAAGGCATCAACAAATTCCTTCGACTTTGACAGGTCGCTATTACTATGGAATGCAAATATTTTACGATAACCCAGAAGGGAGGGTTCCTGTGAAGCACAGAAACATTAAAAAGTGATGCAGCCTTAAGATATGCTGCCACTCTCTTTTAGGAGCTTTAGCGTATGATCATTGTTTTAATTCCCAAACGGTGGAAATTTTTATTAGCACTCTACAATGGGGTGTTTACCTCACACATTTGGTAAAAAAATCTATGTAATTTTTATATCCACACACATCTGAAGGACCTTGTAAGGTACTTTTGATAGAACTGGAGCTTAAGGTATTATTTTAACAGGTAAGATTAGCCAACGAAACTTGAAACTAAGACCTGAAGCAAAACCAGTCCTTTTCTTGTGAACTAACTTTCCTAGTTTAACAGGTGTAGTAAGGAAAACTATTTTATAGTAAGCAGTCAAACTTAGTTCAGTCACATATTTTATATTTTTCAGATAACATCCTTTCCTCCTTGTTGTCTCTACTCTGTATTGCATTTAATGCATAATTATGAGCAGATATGAAGATTCTGATAGAGATTCCAACATGTGTTGGGGGCTTGTGGTGTTAACAAGTCGCTCTTGAAGATGGGAATCTAGGAAGGTGACTCTGTTATTGTTGGAGAGGTGCGTCGAGCTTTCATTGTATCGAATTTTATTCTTGTCCATTGTTGGCAGAATCCCGATTGATCATATCTTTGTTTCGTGCCAGATGGAAATGAGACTATCCTGAAAGTTCTGGTCTATCGAATGTGAAGAAGGCATCATTTGATCCTACGAAATGGAGTGTGAGTAATCCCTTCTGTTCTTAGTACCAAGAGCGTAGTGACTGAATTTCTTACTGATAGAAAACCTACATGGAGCAAAGAAAGTGACCACAATCTATTGCTCTTCTGCTTAGGGGACTGAACCTGTACGTGGCTCCACAATATATTTCACTTCTCACCATCTCCCTGTCCCTGAACCTGTGGCTCCACTTGCTGCCACTCCTGATGGGGCATTTTCATTTGCTGGTGGCCTTTCGGGAAAAATGGGTATTTTATGGGAAGTTGAAAGAGGGCAGTTGATTATGGTTCTTGGCGAAAACATGGAAAAAACATTAGTGACCTCGTTGTGGCCAGGGGAATTGGTGATGGTAAAAGACAAGGCGTTAGAGCTGACGATGATACGAATAAATCTGTTGGTCTATCTGGGAAAGAGTTTACCAGATCAGTACAGGATACAGTACACATCGAGGATGTCTTGTCTGAGGCAGCAAAAGATAGGAGCAAAGCCATTCAAATGCTGTATTCTGCTGTCTGTTGGAATGCAGGAGATACTATTGGAGCTCATTGTCCAGGAAGCCAAGGGAGGAACTAGCAGGAATTGCCCGGTAAAGAGAGAGGTGACATGTAAACAGCTTGGAAATTACATATCTGCCCTTTTTTATCAGCCTTCAAGAAAGAAAATCCATTGTTTATCATGTGCGTGCATGGCTAAATATGGTCTATTAACTGCTTAATAAAAGCTTACTGTGGAAGACATTCCTCTAAATTTTTTGTCCTATTTCAGCCATTATAGTTTCCATCAGATAACTGCCACAAAAAGAAGGTTCCGGAGATTAAAAGATCACATCGTCCAGTTATTACTCTTGACGTCTTAACAATGGACTAAAATGCATCAGCTAATAAGAATAAGATACAAATAGAATTGGTAACATTTTGTATCTAACAACTATATAACGAATATTATCCCTAACTAATCTAGAATTACTTTCAAACATCTCCTTGTTTGGCACCCTGTTGCTAACATGGCGGAGAGCTTTTGTAGCAGATAACAAGTCAAACTCACGGATTGATTCGAAATGGGGCAAAATACCTTATCAGCACTGCACCTGGTCATGCTTTGTCCATCAATGGAAGGTATAGATGGCTGGAATGATGTTGACACTAATGTCCAAAATCTTCAGACATTTTAATTTCCAGTAATTTATAGATTTAAGCACCCTAGGTTTGGAGAAAGACTTTCTGCATCAGTACTGCTAAAATGCTGCCCACAGATATGTTGATGACATTGACCACATCATTATTGAGCTGCAAAAAAGAGCAGAAGCATAAATTATACCTTGAAAGAGGAATAGTTTAGTGGCAAATACAGATTCAAACAGCCTATCAATGATTGATGAGATCCTCAAACTCAGAAATATCAGGCCAGTTACACACGAGATTGCAATAGAATTGCAGGATATTTCCATAGTCATACTGATGAAGTATCACAGTAATCTGTAGAAACTCAGAAATGTAGAATATTCTTTCCTAAAAATGTCCATTTAATAGAAGGTAAATCTCATTTGCCTGATTTTTCCATCTCTATGGTTGGAATATGTTTCACACGTAAAACATCTATATCCAGACTAATCAGATACTGGTCAGCTCAACTACGGTAATCCTCAAACCCAAATCAATCAGGTAAGCTACATGGATCCAAACTTGGATTCAAAGCTAACCATATTGTAACACATTAATTAATTTAAGGTTCAAGCTCGTTGATGGTTCCCAACAGTCATAGACAGTTAAGTGCAACCCACTCTTCAAAACAGCTGATCAGAACTCAAAACATATTGACAGTAGCAGAGAAACATAACATGTATGACTGCTGGCTGCATTCCATAGTTTGGTATGCCAGTGAGTACTGAGCTTGAGCCTTCTAAGGTTCCTGAGATGGGGAGTGGGTTATCCGGAGGTAGTCCTGTAAAGTGTAAACCCGCTCCAGGGGAAAAAAAAAGATTGAGTGCCATATGATAAATTAAGTTGTCTTTTTTTTTGGCTTACCCATTGAAATCCTTCTTTCTCCTGGAGAGCAGCACCTATTATGCTCTCACCAACATTAGCAATCTGGGATGCTATCACACATATAACTGCTTCAGGTGCATTTATCTGATTCATACAAAGAAAAGGGGAATGATTGGAATATGTCAAAAAAAAAAAATCAAAACTCTAAAATATTGCTACATGGTATGAATGAAATTAAAACATAATCTGAAGAAACACCATACAAATGTAATCAAAATGGGTACACCTAGCTGGTAAAGTCTCCTCAAATCTTCAGAGCAAGGATGCTCTGTTTAGAAAATGACGAGGCTACTCCTATTTGGAAGCCAGCCACTAGACCATATGGTTTTGCTGGTGCACCAATCCTAAGAACAACTTTTCATTTCAGAAAATGTACACTGCTTCCTTGAAAATCAACTTCCTAATTCTTACAACATACTTTTTTCTTTGTTTATTCTTTAATAGTACATTTTTTATGACAAATATAGGAAGAAGGTTTATTATGGGATAAGTTGGACCATAAGCATCATAACAACCCATTTCAAAACTTACATAATGAACAATGAAGAAATGCCTCTAAAAGAGCTACAAAAACAATGTAATCATTCTTTGGAGATAATTGGAGTGACTCCATAATACTAGGTTGCTTCCAAATCTCTTTTGGCAAGGCTTCTTCCAAATCTTCTATTGCAAGGTTTCATTAAAGTTTAAAGCAACAGTGCCAGATCACTACTTTCAGAAATAAAATGGCAATAACAACAAAAAGCTAACCTTATTGATGAGAGATAATAGTAAAAAGAAAATCAAAACGTTTCTCAAAGCAGTATGGGATTGCAGGCAGAAATTAAATGGAGAATATAAAAATATATTGATCAAGCCAAAACCATGTTTTTAAATTTTACATTTGACAATAATCATCAGCATTGCCTTTTCTATAACAACACAGTCTGAAAATGAGAAGCTATAATAATGATAGCATAAGGATATGTAATGGTGAGATGTTTACCAAAGCAATGTGAGAAAGAGAAAGAAAGCAGGAAAACTGCTCATAATCCTAAGAAGGAATGATACAGATTTGAGGGGGGGCAGAGTAATGTAAAGCAATAGAAACATTATACATAATTAAAATGAACATGATAAACAATACCTCACCCAGGATACAACCAATGGAGGCAAGAAGTATAGAGGCCAACAATCCAGCTAGTGTTCCCTCAGCACTGACAGCCCCTTCTGCTCCCCTTGGAACTACCTTAAATGTGGTAACTAGGTACCTGCTCAAGCCACATAAATGTGGAACGATAAAATTCTCATAGTCCAAAAGCAACACAAAAGATTAAGAAAATCATCAAAGCATGGTAATCAAATCAAATTTGTTCCCAAAGCTACGAGCTTCACTAAAAACTGAAACCCTTGAAAATGCACTGATCAAATCACAAGAAACAATTCCAACCGGCATCACCTAGATTACCAAGCAAGACTCATAAAAAGACAACCCTCGCAAACTATAGTTTAACTACAGCATGTAAGGAATTACTCAACTTGTGTGCATGCACACGTGTCTGGGAGTGTTCAAGAACATGTTTGTTCATATGAAGGATTTTAATTTCTTTACCCTTTTTATACTTATCAGTAATAAATTGTATACTAAAAAGGCAATAAACTGGGTGTGACTCATATTTATCAGAAGCATTAACACATTTTACAGGTAAATGATCGATGAAGATGTGATACCACCACTTGTCACTGGGACAGTTAATAACTACATGCTTTTTTCAAGTGAATGAAAAGAAACTTAAATACACAATCTGATTATGCTAATTGCAAATGCCACCAGTATTCCATTAGTTTGTTAGATTTAGGTTCATGTGCAAAGTACACAGGTTTGATGTCATGATCACCTGAATACCATATAGAACCTGCTAATCTTCCAAAACCTTTGAGAAAGCAGCTGCATAATATCATTATGTACACTTTTTCTATCCCTCATGCTTTGTTATCCAAATTTTAGACCTTTTCTTTTCAAAATTCCTTGTTTTAAAAGGTGTGAACTCATAGTGGGAACATATGAAACTCATTCTTTTGAAAATCATCGACAAACAACAAATGCAAACCTCAAACAGAAAATTATTATCAAAATAAGGTAGGTAATCATTGGAAAGTATAGTCCATAAAACATATCTCCAAAATAATCAGGCTTTTCTTGCATGGTTCTCACATAGTGATAAAATACAGTTCATGAATACTCCTCCTTAAAAAGGTTAGTACTTAATACATCGATGTAAAGGACACTCCAAGGAATTCATTTACATAAACAGGTCTTAATCAAACCTAACTTTCTTAAATCAGTCCTAGTTTTCTTATCCAACCTTCTTATGCACAATAATCCTTGTCTCAAGGGTTACAAGGATACCTATTAGCACAGTTGCTACCAATGTTCCAAATCCAGATCCAACTAGACCATTGAACTTCTAAAATCATTACAAGTAATGCTTCTAAGTTATTTCAGCAGAAATTATCACCTACAAAACAATGAAAAACTAAATAAAATTGGCTAATGACTGGTGCAAGTGGAGACAGGTCAATGGCATTCAAAGCCACTGAATTCAAAATCCAGAATAATCAAGAGTGACCAAATCAAAGCCTAAAAATTAAGAATGAACTGTTGAATCCTCACCAAGCAGAAAAGCAATACTTACGTAGTTTTTCCATATGCCTTCCCTATCTCACTTGAGACTGTATCGCTCAACTTAGTACAGAAACTGGCTACAAAGCCAAGGCGCCAAAGCGCAAGAAATGCCTGTCCCCCAGCTCCAAATATTGACAGAAAAGCGCACACGCAACCAGCAGCACTTGAACCTATCACACTGCCTGGTCCCCTTCTTCCCTTCCGCTTCTCAGCCACCCCTTGAGCTTCCTTCTGAGCCATTTTCACTTTTGTAGCTGCAGTTCCCTAACAGCATAAATTAACTGAATCCTGTTAAAAACAAGAATTTGAATGAAAAAGAAATAAATTGCAACGACTAATAAATCACCCTCTAAATCAGGCAATTTGTAACCAATCAGTTGCTAAGAGTAAGCTCTAAGCTTTACAATTCAAGTCCTGCACAATAGAAATACAAAATAATCTATAAGATTGAAGAGAGAGATAAAACCCCACATTAATATTTCAACCACTTGAAAGAAATGAAACCATTACAGATTAAACCCAGAAAAGGACCCAAATTTAGAACAAATAACTAAAAATCCAACATATATGGCAGACTGTCCAATTAATTATTGCACAAAAAAAAAAAAATCCAAATTAAGGGTACAAAATCTAAATTCTATAGAATCAGACAAAAAGCTCAAGCAACCTAAACATGCATAAATAGTATACATATATAACTAGAAAAGACAAAAAGGGCATAAAATGAATTGCTTGAATCACTAAAAAATGAGGATTCACTTTAGTCATTAAAAAACCCAATAAAACAAATCACCAAAACCCAACAAAAATAACAAAATACATGCAAGCAAAGATCCAATCTTTCTTTTCTTTTTAGCTTACAAGAACAAAGTAAGAGGCAACAAGGAGGAACCCGGAAGGTCCAAAAGCGCGCCAAGTAAGATTGCCCAGCAAAAAAGCTGCAAAAATCCCAGAGAGAGAGAGCCCAGATACCAAAATTGGAGACCCAACAACAAAAATCAACAGATTGCTCAAAAGGGCTGATTCCCAAGTGGGATGTGCTGATTGGATCAAGTCCATAGCCTTCGATAGAACTCCTTGCATTGAGACTGCATGTGGTCTGTGAGAGAGCATTTTCTTGTGGGATTTGAGTGTTGGAAATGTTGGGGTGGAAGTAAGAATTAATGGTTTTTTGGGGTGAATTTGTGATTTGGAGAAGTGGCAAGGAGGGAAGGGATTTGGATGTTTGATGTGGAGGAACATCGACAGTGGCAGTGCCATTTTTATGTTTTTTTTGTTCTGTTTGACTTTTGAGTAAGTTCGGGTTGAGAAGAAGCATGAATATTTGACTATCCATAAAACAGTGTTGGCCTGAATTATATGAAAGGATCTGGATTTGTTTTTTTTATATATAAAAAAAAGTTAATATATGAAGTTAAAAGTTTTGGTAAATAATATCATTATTTTTTATATATATATAAAATAGCATATTTTTACTTTGCTGAATTCTAAGCTTGATATTTATTAAAGGTTACTATTTTTAATCATGATAATATAGTTGTCGCGCTTAGAAATAGTAACATTTAGTAAATATCATGTCTTTAAAGCACGACAACTTAATATGTAGTTTCATTTCTAATTTTTCACCTTAAATGATTGGTTGGTTAATCCAATTGTATGAACCGGTGGATTAATTTACATACAAATCATATTTTATGAGTATCAATGATGTAGTTAGACTAGTAATAATAGGTGATCATAAACAGTAAACTATGAATCTGGTATAATTAGATGAGAATTTGTCTTAAATAGATTACATGAATGACTTAGCAATGCATTTATAGACCTGTGGGATAAGTCTAGATCCAAGAGAATGATTTGTCGTGCGTAAATTAGAATGATAACTCAAAATGACTATATTTTTTTTATTCAACTCTTGCATCGTGCTCAAGTTCTTATAAGAGTTTTCAAATGTCATTTTTTTAGAGTAGCATAGAATCATCAATCTAACCATCATTTAAGGCCTTGATTTTAATAATTTTGTTATTTTTCTTATTATTTTTTATGGTTGATTGATTCAACTGACCAACATTAATTAGAATTTTTCATGGTTCAAAACTGTGACATCTAAAAATATGTTATTTAATTCGAGCTTTATGTTGTTATGTTAATTCTTTTATTATTATTTTGTATGTTATTTGTCCAATTTATCCTAAGATCTCTCTCTTCTTAAACACCATTAAAAGTTGATGTAATCATGAAAACGACTCGGGTCAGAACAAGATGGGTTTTTCATCTACTCATATTTGATTCCATGCCTCCATAATCATTATTGACGTTCGTATTAGACCTGAACAAGATGAAGGATTTTTTTTAATTCAAACTTAACTCAAGTATTTCTTTCATTCTTTTAAAAAATTATATCCAAATTCATTATAACACCTCACATAATCACATTTTCACAAATTAATAAAAAAAGAGACACACATTGATAATCTTATTTTTCTAATTTGTATTTAAAATTAAAAAAAAATACAATTTATTTTTAAAAGATATTTCATTAAACATATTAGTGGTTTATATTAAGAGCTTGTTTGTTTTCGCGTTTTAAAAGTGTTTTTGAAAAACAAATCTTTGTTTTAAATTAATATTTTTTTAGTGTTTTCAGATTTTTTAATGTGTTTATATCAAAAATAAATATTAAAAAAATTATTTTTTTCGATGCAACTCCAAGTATAAATGCTACATTATTAATAATTAGTACAATTATATATCTATATAAATCATTCAATATCTAATTTATATTTATATATCTTGTATCTAGTGTTGAATTATATGTTTAATAATTATTAGAATGATCTTCTATCATGTTTTTCTTTTAAAAAAACATATACCAATTGTCTAATTTGCATCATATACCATATATAGGTACACATGATTAAACTACATGATATAATTTTCCCTTAAGTATATTTCATGATGATTGTAGTTTTAGTGTTATATTTTCTTTTCCTTTTAAATTATTAAGATATAAACATCTTTAACATATGTTATAATAAAAAAATCTAAGAGGTGATGAAAAATTATTGTGCACATATGTATTATGCACTCTTTCACAAATTGTTATAATCTTCAATGATTTTTTAAAAAATATTTAATTCCCAAGGTTTTTTCTCCTAGTCTTTTAATTGTAAAGTTTAATAGCAATTTCTTCCTATTTATTAACCAAGAGCAAAGTTAAATGGAGGACCAAAGTAGAAAATGCATAAAAAATAGATGGTGGGTTCAAAATTGATATGAAAAGTTATGTAACACTGCCTATATCAATCCTTTGTGGGCACATAAGATAACCATAAATAAAATACAAAATAAATATGAAAAACATATCACAAACTCGAGTGTATTCCTATCCTCCTAATAACATTATCCATAACCAACCACATATATTTTCAAATTAAACAATCATAGATAAATTTTACGATAAAATTATAGGACTTAAAATAGTAAAACATTCCAGTCTCATATTTATAATAATTTTTTTAAAATAAATACATCATTGTCATTATAGCCTTACCATAATAAAATAATAATCCTCAAAGATTCAATAGTTATATTTATGCATTCCCTCCAAAACTAAAATGATAATTTAAAAAATATAGAAATCTTATAGCTAAACATAATTGAATTAAACTTTATAGCTATAATAGTTGTCATGTCAATTTAGTTTTGACAAGTATATGAAGAACTTGTCAAAAATAAACATAATACAAATTTAGAATAACAATTATATATCACATCAAGATACTAACAAATATATAAATTTACTTTCATATTTTTTCACAAACTTCATTGTTCATCATTTATTATAAAAATTTCTCCCACCATGATAATAACAACCCAATCAAAACCTTTTACTCTAACAATTAACATATAAGCCTCAAACTCAAGTCTAACCTTTTCATACAACAATAAATTCAAAATATTGTTTTTCACACAAGAATACTAAAAAGGTAACTTAGCATCAAAGTTCATTATATTCAACCCTTCAGAAACCTCTTTTAGAGGTTCATTAACATAAATAACACTTAATCTTGCATTTTACTTGGTTTTTGTGTCCAAGTTATATGTCCAATACCTTTCTAGTCTTTGATAATACGACTAACTATAATTTTATCCATTACATCCACACCTATAATCGATACATTAATTTTATTATTAAGTCTTTATTTTCTCATGGCCGAATTGAGGCCCAATTCTTGTGGCTGACTTTCATGCATAAAAATGCATCCATTTTATCTTTCAATAGACTTACTTTAGCTTTACATGTGTAACTGACTATCATGCACACAAACATATGTATTTGTTTTCTTAATTAAAGCTTACTTAGCTAAGCCCTAGTTATAGGGTTAACTTTTCATTAAACTACCCAAACATCTTATAAATAATAGTGTATCCATCTATACCTTTTTATATGCCCAACTTAATGAACACAATATTTGTCTATACTAATCTCCATATTGAGACTTCATGAGTCCTTATCATTTTATAACACATATGTACAAAATAATATTCATAATATTGAAAATAACGGCTTATAAAAACTATTGTAAATTTAAAAGATTGAGATGACAAAAACCTACATATTCCCCTTGCTAGTCTTATCTTGCTTGTTTGCGTCCCGCAACAAATGTCTCTCTTACATCACACCAAGTCTTTTATGACATTCACTGCTTCAAACTATTAAGAACCTACTTCTCAATATTCCTTTAACAATTTAGGCACTTATTACTCATGAATACATGTACTTTTACATCATTACATGTAATTTCTCAATATTTAACATTCCAATATAATAAATGTTATCAAACAAATAATTTTATGCATAATCACATATTATATTTTCTTTTTTATATAATAATCACTTATATTCCTTAAACAACTTAAACGATTCAAAGAAAAAACAAGAAAAGACCAAAACATAAAATTAAGCTACAACAAAACAATAGCCAAAATGATCTCCTTAGTTTGAGTAATAGTCCAACTATTTATTAATCGGGTCTAGTTATTTTTCAAAATAGCTAGCCCATTTTTGTTATTCGGGATTTTTTTTTCTTTTTTTCGCTAGCTGAAATCTTTACCCTCACAATAAATTTGAGTTTCACTCTCAAGATTAGTCCTTACATCATATATGTTACAAATGCAACACACTAATAGATGATTTTTTTTTTTAAGAATAACGCTCAATCACCACAAATTCTAGCATTCAAAAATTCAAGAAACTCATATTTCCTCCTAATTTTTCAACATAAACTAACTTTGTCATATTTTCTTTTTTTATGGTTGTATCACCATAACCATGCATAATTTCAATGAAAGATTACACCTAATTGTTTTTTTTCTAATTGACCAAACCTATTCTCCCCTTTTATTAAAGATGCATCTTCAATTTTAAACAACTCCTTACTACTCTTTTTTTTATGTATATCGATCAATTTTCTCATTACTTTCTAGTTTCCTTAAATTTCTAATATGAACCATAGAACCAAAATTAGGATGTTGTTTTTATATGTTTCCAAGTAATGAGAATCCTTTGGTTCTTCACCCTTTAAGGTTTATTACCATCATCAAATAATCAAACTTTCTAACAAAACATTGTCCCTTTAAATTCTTCTTCTTGGGTCAAACCTCTTTGAGGTTCCTACCAAAAACTTCTCTTGAAACTTCTTTCTTATTTCTACTGATTAAGACTTATCTTGAGGTTATACCATGTAATTTCTACAAGAACACATCTTTCCTAATTTCTCATAAACCTTAATGTTTTAAGGGATTGGGGATTTTTCTTTCTATCTTATGACCACACCTTAAAATAAATTATTTGAGTTTAATAGACATTTTATCTTATTTCTTGAACTCAATTGAACCTCTCTTGAGCAAGTTCTTAACCAAATCTTATATTCTTTTTTATTCTTGATTTTTCTTTATGTTCTTTTTTCTATTTTTTATGTTCTTGATTAAATGTGTTTTCTTTTCTTTTTAAAAGAAAACTTAAAATTCTACAATATCCTCTTTGCTCTTCTCTTTAATCATTCTTGACCATAGTTTCCTTTGAATGTGAGAATAAGAGTTACATGTTTAAATCTTCTCCCTCTTCTCTCATAAAATCATTGACCCCCTCTCTTTCTTTTTTGAAGCAAAGCTTGTTTTATATTTAGTTCTTAAGTTTCTTATTTACTAATTATAGTCCTCCCTTCCTACGTCAATCCTATTGTTCAACCTCAATCCCTTTCTTTATACAATTTCAGCCCCTCCCTTCTTTATTATGTGTTTTACAAGTTCACTTTTTTTCTTTCAAATTTTAAAATGATATATTTATGGTCCCTTAGGTTTTCTACAATTTTATTTAGTATAAGACTTTATTTTATTATTTTCTTAGTTTTGTTGTAGAAATAGTCATTGGATTTCAATGATAAAGACAAAGTTTCAATTGGCTTCAATTCTAACCATCAAAATGGTTGATGTTGGAGTAATTTTATTTGATGAGAGTAATTCCATTAGGGTGTTATTTTCTATCAACATTACATGATATGGTAGATTTAATCTTGATAATTGTTTTGGATTTAAGTTGGTTTTATTATTTTCAAACCAATTTATGGGTTGTTTGAAGCCATAAATGGGTTAATCAAGGTGTATAGGGTGGTTTTTAGGTGTTTTAGGTAAAATATTAGGTTGTGAATTGAGGTTTTAAGCGTAAAAGATCCATGCTCTCATTTGTTGCTCTATTTGTCATATTCTTTGTTGTAGATGACACACATTGTTTGTCTTTTTTATTTTTTTAAAAATAAAAGGTGGAAAACTCATCATTTATCTTTTTATATTAAAAAATAAGTTAATGGGCTAAATGCATAGACCCATAAACACACCTCGCTTGGTTTCTTTCTTTCTTCTTTTCCCACATATTACTTTCTAGCTCTTTTTGTTGCTGTTTAATCCATTTCGGTCCCTCAAATTAAAAAATAATAGTTTCACCCTTTTTTTATCAATTATTTATTTTAAAATTGAACTTAAAACTAAAAAATAACCTTTTTGTTATTTAGCTTTGAAATATTAGTTTCGCTTTTACTATTTCAATCCCATATATGTCATGTTTTTATGTTTCCTTTAATTAAATAGTTAAAACCTCATTTACTTTATAATATAACTAGCATTTATGTCATGAATATTTGTGTTATATATTAGGTATAAAAAATAATTAGAAGTTAATATAGTTAAACGAGATTGGGATGATTATTGACTAGATATCCATGTTGAGTTGGATTATGTGATAAAATAATTTTAAACACGTGTATGATGATTTATAAGATTAATATCTAACGCAAACATATGGTTTATAAGTAACAATGTTTTCTTTCTACAAGTATTATTATTATTTGCAATACATTAACTTTTTATTCATTTGTTAACAACTTGTGATATAACATCTTGTGATGTCTATATAATACCATCACATGATAGTTTCATTCTAGTATTACTTTAGTCTGACAAGTAATTATAAAAATATGCTCTTACTAAGACAAGATATAACTAGAAAATATCTAGAAACTCATATTGTTAAGAATCAAACAAGCAATGGAGAAGTATACTGATAGTTTAATGTATTGTTTTGCGTTTGTCTAATCTTTTTCAATTGAATATTGTTGGTAAATATTGGTAGTGTATATACCTCATAATCAGTCAATTGGTTATACGTGATATCGACTTTGTTCATGTAAATATATATAGTATTAATAAAAGCTTATTTATTTTTAATATTTATCACATATTTGATTAATTAATCTAGAAAAATAAAATCTATGAGAGAAAAATTATTTGGAAAGAAAATAATGAAGATCTTTTTTTTTTTTTGGTAATGAATAATGAAGCTCTTAAATGTTCATTGTGAATTTTGTTTTAAGATTGAACATTAATGATAGTTATTGAGACTAACACATATTATGTTTTTTTTCTTATGAAAGAAAGCAATTGTTCTCATAAGCTATGATATAAGGGATACCTATAACTAATATATATGTACTTGTCAAATGATATATGTAATGAACTGATCCATATGAGAATTCTATATAGAGAGGTCTTGTGTTTATAGAAAACTCTTATAATAATTGTGTAAATGACTCTTAAACTTGAGATCACCAAGTTATCTTATAAATGAAAGATTGTGTTTTGATCCTTTCACACATTGTCCTAATCAAGAGTAATAAACAAGTAAATATTAGGTATAACATGAATTATATAAAAGTTTTTAAGTAATTAAGAGAGGATTTATCATCCTCGATGAAATAAAAAACAAAATATTCCATCTATTCTCCAATAATATTGATTGTAAATCCTTGCTCATGGTAGAATGAGATTTGTAATGAGTTTAAATCTTATTCAAATAATAAATGACCATAATGTTCAAATAAACATGATTTGACATAGTTAATATCCTCCATGTCATTAGAACAATATTGATCAAACAATAATAATTACACTGAAAAACTAGTTATTAAAAAGTTAAGTCAAAATACTTATAACTTTTGTAATATTTAGAGGATCATGACAAGTTGCTAGATGTTGCATTTGATCTTCAAATATGAATGAATTATTTTTTAAATTGGTAATAAATAAATTTGTTAAATTTATTTAATCCTATTTTATTTAGAATCATGATTTATATTTGAGTCAACTTATTAATAAACCTCATGAGTTACACACATAAAAATCATTGATCATAAATTAAAATTGAATGATTAATAAAGCGTGACTTAATTATAAATAAATTTTGGAAATTGAGAACTAGAGTGTAGTTTATAAAGGGAATTATAAATCTAGACCTAGAAAAATCAAGTAAAGACTTGATTGAATAAAATTTTAAAATTAGAATCAAATAATATATATTATATTATTTAAGGATCAAATTGATATTTTAGCATTTATAGAATTTTTAGATTTTTCTATAAATAAAAAACTATACTTTTATATTTTCAATGAATGATGAAAAATTAGAGTAAAGTACATTATTGAAATACCCTAAAACACAAAAGAAAAATGTTAATACTCTAAGGTATAATAATCTCTCTCTCCTAAAAGATTAAAGAGATTTCTCACTAATAATTCATATAGATTATTATTAAAAGCTGAACAATTGAATGATTTTTTGTTTGTGATAACTTAGCATTTGAAACAAATATCCAAAGCTGATAACAACATCTAATCTTTAAATAAAATCTTAAAACAACTCTTGATTTATCTAATAAAATTTGTGAAACTCTTGAAAAAATTTAAATTTAAGGTTTCTGCTAACTTTATATTTTGGGAAATCAAACAAATATAAAAAGCATCAGTTGACAATACCGACCTGCAACATTTACTGAATAAACAACTTATCCACCTTTATGAAATAATAGAAAGAAATTTAATGTTTCCCTCTCATGATCACGAATCATTATATGCTGCATGTGCACATCAAAATCCGAATCCATTACACTCATGTCACATTGCTTTCACAGAAACTGTTTTATTCAGGGATTCAGCATTCATTTTGCCAACTATCAAATACCTAATTCTGTAGCAATGCAGCGTATAGTAGCTGGTTCCAAGTGTCAGGATATAGAATTGGTAGAATCTGTGATGAAAACAATGTGTTTTTCTCACTTGTATTTCTTGATGTAAAACCTTGTTTAAATACATTACAGAATAACAACTTTAGCTAGAAATCCTATACAATCTTATTTGAGTTTAAACTTAAATTACAGATAGGATTGCAGAAGAGGATTTGCAGCAGACGTGTGTTGTGTGGTTTCTTCACTTGAATTCAAATCTTCAATGGTTGTAATCTGACCTTCAATATGCCCCCGCAATCTAAGGGGTAAGGAATGAACCCTTAGATTGTCACGAAGGTGTTTGAACCGTTGAGAAGGCAATGGCTTAGTCAAGGCATCTGCTGTTTGATCTTTAGTAGAAATCAAGTTGACAGTCAATTGACCACTGAGCACTTGATCACGGACATAATGAAAATCGATTTCAATATGTTTCGTGCGTGCATGGAAGAGTGGGTTACTAGTGTGGTAAGTAGCTCCAATGTTATCACACCAAAGAATTGGAGGTTTAGTGGCAGTGACATGAAGGTCTGCAAGCAGTGTTTTGATCCATTGAATTTCAGCAGCTGCATTTGCCAAAGCTTTGTATTCGGCTTCTTTTCTGCTACGAGCAACAGTAGGTTGCTGTTTACAACTCCATGAGCAAATTTCTTCCAAAATACACACAGTATGCACCAATCGATCTTCTATCATCTGGATCCGATGCCCAATCCGAGTCACTGAAAGTTTGAAGTTGCAGTAAAGGATCACGCTGAATGAGAAGTCCATGAGAGATAGTTTCTTTGAGGTAACGCAGAATTCTTTTCACAGCTACCCAATGAGGTTCCTTAGGGGCATGCATGTATTTGCTTACTTTGTGAATTGCAAATGCTAGTTCTGGCCGTGTAAAAGAGAGATACTGTAACCCTCCCACTATACTGCGATACAACTGCGGGTCATGAAATGGAACACCATCAGTTTTATTCAAAGTCTGAGATGTGGACATTGGTGTAACAGATGGCCTTGATTTATCCATTTTGCTGCGAAGGAGAAGGTCAAGAATGTAGCGGCGTTGAGACAAATAAAGCCCATCTTCAGTGCGAAGAGCTTCCACGCCAAGGAAATAGCCGAGGTCACCCATATTTCTCCTGGATGACTTGGTCCTGGATACTTCGGTCCTTCAACTGGTTTTGTTTGTCCTATGCATGTCGTCCTCGCACTTGGATCCGGATCCTTCCATTCCTTAGGACTTAAACGAAAGATGTAATTAAGACAAAGATTAGTAGTAAGCAGACATGTTTTATTTGCAGAAAAGATGATCAGTTCTGCTGTCAAACTTTCAGTAAAATGGAATCTTACTCGAGATGAACGGCGGCAACTCCTTGGAAGTATACTTTAGTCTTCGAAGGATCAGTGTTATGGTCAATCCAAGTAGCCCAAGTGGTCAATGCAATCTTCAAGGCTTCCAAACGATCCATGTCTTTAAAAATCTTATCTCCCACTTGAAAATAGTCCCACCTGCAACACAACATTGCATCATTTGCTAGCTAATCACTTCATAATTTATTTGTAAGTTAATTGGCCAATCATTCATTTCATGTAGAAGTGTTCATCATACGTCTGTGAGCGTCCACTGTGAAGCCACCAGTGATAGGTGTTGAAGATCAGCATGTCCATTCCCAGCCACTGGTTGCCAGTACTGATGGAATCCAGCTTAAGAACCTTGCCTATTTTTTCATAGATCACATCTACAAGGAACCCATTTTTCAGCCACAAAACTGAGAGCCCATACTCCTACGAGGCCGAAAACAAAGAAACAAAGATAGTAAATAATATCAATAAACCATCTCACCTTAAAATTTAAGTTGTTAAATGAGACAACAAAATATGATTTATATTATTCCATAACACAACTCTTCAAGTGAAAGTCCTTTGTACTTGAAACTTGCATACAAGTCCATACTATCTTGTGCGCTTAATTTTTATCAAATAAAATGAGGGTGGTGAAATTCAAACTCGTAACCGCTAGATCAACAAAACTCTGATATCATTTCAAGAAAGTATCTTATCTAAAAACTTAAACTATTAGATAAAATCTTATAATATGATTTATATTATTCTGTAACAAAGAAACGATTAGTGATGTACACAAAAAAAAAAAGAACGAGAAAACTAAAATATAGATTAGTGATGTACACAGAAAAAGAGCGAGAAAACTAAAATATATATACCGGCATTGTAAATGTTGAGAGCAGTCCTGTACAGTCTATGGTGTAACTAGAATTTGGAACTGATGCATGGAGCAGGCATGTTAGGGAAACCCACATGTTCTTACTCAGTGAGTCACCAACAAGCATTATCTTCTTGCCTCTACACCTCTCCAAGAAATCCACACCATTGAATCTATGATGTGATTAAACTATTATTATGAAAAGCGTAGAAATGTAATAAAATATAAGGTTTGGGCATGGCGTCTGGGTTAGTTGGCTAGCTTTTTCTTGAAAGCCATATTTAAAAAAAAAAAAAAAACCCAAAAATCTGACTTAATTGGTTTAACCCATTTTCATAGGCTCGTAATTAAAGAAAAAAACTGCTTAGCAACAAATAAAAGAAAAGGAGAGGAGAGAAAAGAAGGCACCCGGGAATGCCACAACCAGTAGGCTGCCATCTGTATTTGAGGTAATCTTTGTCAGGTCTGCCATTTTTCTGACAATCAAATCCTTCTCCAATGAAGGGACAACTTGTTGAATCGTAAAGTGGGTATGATTCATCGTAAACCCAACTTCCTTGGAAATAATCACACTTGTTTGAGCTCATTCTTTGTTCATAATATTCTCCGCCATCGTTACCAAGCACTTGGTATGGGAATGGCAGGCATGGTAGCAGACACAGACAGCCTAAGATGCCAGCCCAAGAGGTCATTGAAAGGATTTGTACAGCACAGAAGAACTAACAGATCGCAAGAAGAGAGATAGAAATAAAATCTGCAGCATTTAGTAATAGGATTCTGCCTGGCAGCAACAATTATAACGACACTATCTCTTGAACAAACTAGACAAATATATGACGTGCCATTTTCTTAGTGGATGGGGTTCGTTTTTTTCCTTCTTTATCTTAATTTATTTTTTATTCTTATATTTTTTATCTTTGTTTTCTTGAAATTTGTTTATTCCAGTAATATGTTCACTTAATTTGTCTGATTAATTTAATAACTAGCTTTTGTTAGGTCTCGATATCAAATTGAGCTCAAGTGTTAAAACAATTTTTAATGCTACCCTTAATTTTTAAATATTATCCACCACTTTATTATTTTTTTAATCAATTTGGCTTAATTGCTTAAGATTGATTTTTATCAAAATGTATTAGAAAGACTAGATCAATCTCTATAGCTTAGGGACTTTAAATGAAAAACTTATTTTTAAAAATATTTTTTAGTTTATTTTGCTTGTTTTAAAATGTTTTATTAAAGAATATGTATAAGCAAAATTGTCATGGTTTATCTATTTCTTTATATAATGCAGAATCAATTTCTTAACCCTTCACACATGTACATATTAATTTTCATTTTATTTATATAATTTCAGATTCTATTTAAATAGTACTTCCAAGTAAAGATTAAAGAATGATCGATTTTCATTACTTCAGTCTAATCTTTTTAGAGTACTGCTCAATATTTTAATCATAATTGGAGTTTTAGAACTTGATTTTAAATGTGGTTGGTCTTTTTAGAATGGTAAGACAATAGCACATAAATTTTAGGAGGGTGATGAACCTAGTCCTATCATTTATACATCAAAATTCACTTATTAACCATCTAGTGGGATCCATTTAAACTTTTCTTCAAGTGTAACCCCTTATCTAGAGTTTCTAACTCTATTTTTTTGTATAAAAAAAACAGTTGCATTTAAAAGGTAACATTAACACCTAAAACATTTATATAAGAATATATTTTAAATTTTGTCATTTTCAAGTTTAGTTTTATGTTGAAAGTTTAGTGATGAAACTGATTTATTTTTTGCTTAACAATTTAACAAACAACTAAATGTTTTTATATATTTTTATTTAGAGAGCTGTAATGAGTTATAGGTGAAAACTAAGTTTTTTTGAGCAATTGAATTTGAAAAATGCATAATATATTGATGGACAACTGAGGATAAATCTAGATTGTTTAATTGCCAAGAGAAGAGCATAGGTAAAGGAAACGTTAAACCTGGCAAATCAGGGCAAGGTCACCCTCGTTAAAACAAATACAAGTTATATATTTTCACATGAAATCAATGTCTATAGTAACTAAAATGGTAAGATTGCTTTGGCATTCGTATATGAAGAATTTTAGATCCATTAAAAAGACACCCACTACTAAAAAATGGGGTGGTTTGCAACGGACATGTCCGTTGCAAACAAGTAAGGAGGCCGTTGCAAATATTTATTTGCAACGGACTTTGCAACGGATGTGATCCGTTGGAAACCGGTGATGCAAATTTTTTTGCAACGGATTTTCCATTGCAAATTAATGTGCAACGGAAAATCCGTTGCAAATTTGCAACAGAAAATCCGTTGCAACTAGGCAACGGATTTTCCGTTGCAAGTTTGCAACGGATATTCCGTTGCCTATTTGCAACGGATTTTTCCGTTGCAAGTTTGCAACGGATTTTCTGTTGCCTATTTGCAACGGAATATCCGTTGCAAAGTAGCAACGGAATTTCCGTTGCCAAGTTGCAACGGAAAATCCATTGCAAATAGGCAACGGAATATCCGTTGCAAACTTGCAACGGAAAATCCGTTGCTTAGTTCCAACGGCTTTTCCGTTGCAAATTCATTTTTTTTTTAATAATTTCAAATTCATTTGTTTTAATAATTTCAAATTTATCTATTTTTTAATTAATTGTAAATGAATATTTTTATAAATAAATAATTTTTGATTAATATTGAGAACTAAATACATATAATTAAAATAAAAATTTCATAAATTAAAATTTATAATACAGCAGAAATTCGGTTACAATTACATGTAGAAGTAAAATCAACATGGAATAAAAAAATTACATAGTTTCACAAGAGCTAGAAGGGTTGTTTCCTCCTGATGGAGTACATCAGCTGCTTTTTTGAGTTCTCTTGCTTTTTTACCAAGCTCAGTTGCCTCCTGCGAGATATTGACAACTATCCATAAGCATTAGAGAATATATGCACTTTCCCTTAACTATTGAAGATATGCAGTAGTGCACAGCTACTAAGCATGCAAGGAAGAACCAACCTTAATATACTGTGAGCGAGTAATAACAGCCTTTGGACGCCGGATGAAAGAAAAAATAAGTCCCAATGGCAAACAAGCAATCCCAACACCACCAAATATCTGAAAAAATAAGAGAACATACTAACAGCATATTATTGCATAAAGACAAGGATGAAAGGAATTCACACAGGATTTTATAACAGTCAAATATGGACTTCAGAAACTTTTATGTATTATGCATCCACCTATTTTCCTCATGGAACCTTTACCTATATTTCTCCCAAAGATACCAACTCTTTTCAAACCATTGATCCTTGACAGAAACATAAATGGGAACTACAGAACTCTCAGAATTTGATTCCATATGTCAGTAAAGAAAAGAATTCTCAATAGAATCAGAAGACAAAAGTTTGCATGAATGACCATACCGCAAAGAGAACAGATCCAACAATTGTAGCAAGAGCAACCAAAATCACAGCTCACCAGGAGTATACCTTGCAAGCTAAAGCAGAGTAGATAAGCAGTCAGATAATGAACCACCAGAAGAGCACAGTACAATGATCAAAAGACAAGCACAATGTTTAGAGACTTGCCTTTGAACGGCCACTGCAACAACATTACTACCTGGAATTGTGCATAGATCAGTGACAGTAGAACAGCTCACTTCATTTCCTTTATAGTCTACAATTCCTGCCTGCAGTATGGAAGTAGAAGAAAAACAAGTAAATAGATGGCCAGCAGCACAGTTGAAGAAAACAGTGCTTTTTAGTTTATAAAAATCACCATCACATTTCTCACAGTATAAATGACCTTGTCACGATACTAATTATCAACAGCTACCTTCCCTGTACCATCATGATAGCCAACCGACCATTTATTAAAACTTAACAGAAGGAGAAAATAGAAAACTGCCCCAATTCTAACATTCACTTATTCAAAATGGTATTTGAAAAAACTACAAAGAAGCTAGTGATTTAATCAGAACCTCTGTAACAATCAAGAAGATATGAAATACCTTACTGCCAAATTCACAGGTATCAAGGAGAGTTCCAGGGTTAATATCCCACAGACGAACCTGAAGCAGGACAGAGCACCCATTGTTCTCAAATTGCAACTAGGAATTTTTTTTAAAAGCAAACTATCCAAACCAGACTAATACAAGTGCCCATGATTACTCACAGTTGAATCGCCACCGCCAGACACAAGAAACCCCTGAGGGTAATCCACAGTGAAAAGATTTTTCTATTTTTCTTCTCTTTCTCTCATTTTCTCAGCAGCCAAACACTGATAAACAAATTTCCCCAACCCCTTACTAATTACATTATTTAGCAGAGCTGCAGACCCAATAGCCAGAAAAATTAATTTCCACAAAAACACATGCAGTGATTCCACAATAAATCATCAGAAATTTTCAGCATTAATACTTATCTCCACTCTCTAATATTATACTGTCAAAAAAAAAAAAGACTTTTCTAAAAGCTCTCGTCAATACCAAATGGGTGACCAAAATAATGCATTCATATTTCTAAACTTATGATAAAAATAAAGAAATGGCGTCAAATTAAGCTGCAGTAGTAGTGGAAATGGCGTCAACAAGAAGAAACCCAAACGGTAATTTTTCTGTTAAAAACTAAGGAAAAAAAATGGAAATGCTTACCGTATATGAAGGAGATCGGCGTTGTGGTGGTGATGGGACTACTGTTTAACTCAAGCTCGACGCCGACAATGTGGAACAGGAGCAAGAGCTGGAACGTGATTTTTATGTCACTGTTCACTGGCCAGAAGAGAGAAGGAAGAGAGATCGAGGGAGAATTCTCAGCAACCAAGAAGTCCCTTTGAACAACAACAAAACGTAAAACAAGAAAGCAACGAAGGACTTCGCGGAGACCGATTCTGGTTCCTGGAAGCCATCAGAATCAGTTGATTCTCACTGACGTTTTACTGGAAGATGCGGAAGATTGGATTTGGATTGTTGGTTTTGTCTGATTAACCAGAGAGAGAAAACTCAAGGTTTGAGCTAGAAAAGAAGGTGAGATAGGTGAGATAGGGTTAGGGTTTGAGAGGGAGAGGATGTTACGGGTGAGAATGCGAAGGGAGGTGGAGATATTAAGTGGAGTTTTATTGCCACAATCGTCTTGATTCTTATCCTGATATGAAAATTGGAGATCTGGGCGAGAGGTTTCAGGAGGGATTTCAAAATTTAATTACAAGTGCTTTTAATTTATTTGTTAGTGCTTAGGAGAGAGAGAGGGGAAAGGTAAAATTTTATTTTATTTTATTTTAAAAAATCTCATTGCAGATTTGATCTGTTGCCACCAGGGTTATTGATCCCGCCCCGGGTGCCGTCCCGGATTTGTGTTTGGAACGGAACGTCCCGGTTTTGGTACCGTTCCGGTTTTGTACTGTTCATTTTTATTTAATTATATATATGAAAAAAATAAAATATTAATTTAACAAGTATAATTTAAATTCAAGATAAATGAAATTTAAATTATACAATACAAACATAATCTCAAAATTAGAAACATCTTTGAAATTCCAAAATATTATGAAAGTAAAATGTTCTAAAATAAAAGAAAAATACATCAAACATCCTCTACTACATCATTAATATAAAAGTAAGGATCTTGATCTGGCTGTGGAACATAAGGACAGTCGTCAGCAAGACATTCCAATAGCTGGTCATCTCCACCAAGCTCATTCTCCTCATTTACACATGTCTCGTCATCATCCAAATTTAAAGTAGCGAAAGGTGCTTCGATACTCTCCCAACTTATGTCATCTCCATCAAGAAGACCGGGTTCTTCACAAATCCATTCATTCAATAGATCAATGTTGTCAAGGCTAATGGGATCTAAAGCATCTCTTGTTCTGCTCATATTCCTACAAAGAATAAACACGAAAGAAATTAAAAAATTAATAGCAATGTAATAGAAAATAATTACTAATATAATAATATTGATATTTTACTTACCTCTGTTGAATCTTTAGATTATAGCGAACAAATACTAAATCGTTTAATCTCTTGTGCTCAAGCCTATTTCGGTTTTTTGAATGGATGAATTCAAATACACTCCAATTTCTTTCGCACCCAGTTGCACTACAGCATTGACTAAGAACTCGAATTGCAAACTTTTGAAGTTCTGGAGTATCAATGCCGAATTGCTCCCACCATGAAACTAGATAACAAATTTTGAATAAATCAAATATTATAGATAAAAAAAAGACATTATATTGTAAAAAATAAAAGTTGTTACCTGGATTTAACTTTTCTCTTTGACGAATAGTCATGGTTACACCAAAAAGACCAGTTGCTCTCTTATACTCCTCAATTTGGGCACTGATGTTATCTTGAGTATCACAATCAGGAACCAATCTCATAATTGTGGTAAGCAAACCTCGAGTTACCTCCCTTTGTTTTGAAAAAGAAGGCCTAAAATATATTCCAGGATTAAGAAAACATCCTGCTGCATGTAATGGACTATGAAGTTGCTTATCCCATCTAGCATCAATTACCCGAATATATGGTCCATATTGAGACATTCTATTTTTCAACCTTATTTTGATGGCTTCTTTTGCTTTATCCATTGCCTCATATAAATAGCCCATTGATGGTTTTTCTTCACTGTCTGCTAACCTTAGAACTCGTACTAAAGGCTCGCTGACGTTGATAATATGTGCACATCTCGGCCAAAAGTCGTTATCTTGTAAAATTATAGCAGCAATTTCCTTTCCAACCCGACTTTTGCCATGACTTGATTCAACCCATTTTGTGCAAGTAAACATTTGTCGAAGCTCCTTCTTAAACTTCAGTATACATTGGAGGCTTAAGAAATGGGTTGCAAACCTTGTTATGCCAGGACGACATAAATCATGTCCATTTGTGAATTCTTTCCTCATCAAAGCTAGAACCCATGCATGATTATATATAAACTTGGTTATATTTCTTGCCTTTTTAATGGTTTCATCAATCATTGGAAAATATCTCGGATCACAAATATTTTCTAGCATTAAATCAATGCAATGGGCAGCACAAGGAGACCAAAAAAAGGTGCCATACCTTTGCTGCAAAGCTTTCCCAGCAGCCTTAAATGAAGCCTCATTATCACTAACAAATTGGACAATATTCTCTTGTCCAACTTCTTTGACAACTTCATCAAACATCTCCAGCAATGTCTCTTTATCTTTTCGAAGTCCTGAAGTGTCAACAGACTTCAAGAATACAGTGCCTCTCGGAGAATAGGCAAGGAAATTCACAATTGGTGCATTCCTCCTATTTGTCCACCCGTCAGCCATAATTGAACATCCATAAACTCTCCAATCAGCCTTGATATTTAAAATGTATTCATGGACATTATGAACTACATCTTTCAAAAGTGGTCCTCTTAAATCATGAAATGATGGGCCTTTAAACCCAGGTCCTATGGATGCTACGGCATCTAGCATTGGCTGATAATAATACGAATTAGCACTGTTAAATGGTATATTAGCATCATACCACCATGTTGCTACGGCTATTCTTGCATTGTGTTCCATCTCTTTAGTAGCCATTGCACTTCTAATACTAGGCTGGGAACCCGGGGTAGTTCGTGGAGCAAATAAAGGAATCCTTCTTCCAGATGTACTTGTTCCTTGCACTGTCGTTCTTCTACTTGTTTGTGAACGAGGATTTGCAGCATCACCCTCTGCTATTTCTTCATCATTGGAAGCTGATTGAGAACTTCCAATATCGGTTCTAAGTCTTTTTCTTCTCTCTTTCTCCATCGTCATCTCATCTACCATTTGTTTCATTTGCCACTTAACCTCCGGAGGGACCTTTTTACAAGCTTCAACTTCACCTTTAATACCAGCAAGGTGGTACTTCAACCGAGTAACACCACCACCATTGATCCGTTTATTACAATAAATGCATATACTTGCATTCTTTACACCAGGAACCACCTGTCCATGAGCCCATGCTGGATCATCTGATCTTGTTGGAGCTGAATACATGGAAGTCCCACAACTAGATGAGTTTTCAGCCATGTAATTTAATCTGTTGTAAAAAGATAACACAAGTTAGGCATGTAAAAAGAATTACAAGGACTATACATGAGTAATTTAATCTGGGTTTGTCAACATATGAACAAGCCTCGTATTTTGCATTATCAACCATGTATCAGTAAATATAGAGCACGAAAACGAAAAGCATTTCCATTATCAAGCATCAACAACATCAAGCATTCATTATCAAGCATCAACAACATCAATCCCACATTATCAAGCATTCATTATCACATTTGTTACATCATCGGAACCTCGTATCTTTGCTCGGATATTGTGATGAACAAGGCGAACAGGTACTCTCTGTGTTCTTTTAAAATTGAGATCTTTAGTAAAGTCTAACATTCCTAACTTTAGCTTGACCAGCATTAAACTGCATGCTTCTCATCCTTGGGAAGCAGCTCAAGGAAATTTATCATTAGCAGTATCATTACTGTATTATCTATTCCTTTTGTGCATGCAGATGTTGGTTTACGAGTTTATGCCGAATGGCACTCTTAGAGATCATCTATCAGGTTCATCTCACCATTTTTTCCCCTTTGAACTTGCATTTTTCTATCCTAAAGCAAGATTAATTTCTGATTTCGACCTTGAATCTCTATCTACTTATTCCATGGGTTTCGTTTCATGGATCATGCATGTGGTATCTCAGTGAAGGGATATCCAATTTTCCGAAAATTTCAACACTTTCCGAAAATTCATCAACAATCATTCACAGAATCACAATTAACAAGAATGCCCAGTTCAATTAGGAACACAACATGAATGAACATCTTCCAATTAAACATTCCATACAAATGTAATCAATTATCCCAAGTTTCGGCACTTTAATTTTTTCAAAAAATTAAAGGATTAGGGGCCTCAAATGTGTACCTTTCACTGAAGATTTGGGGAAGAAGAACCGAGCAATGTCAATTGTGCCGCCGTGTGGAAGAGATTGTGCCGCCGTGCTGTTCAAATTGTGCCGCCGTGATTTTTATTTTCAATGTAGGAATTCTGAATTTGAGCTAGATTACGGATTGAAATTACAAATTGAGCTTTTCAATTGATGGGTTACTGGATTTGTGAGCTGATTTGAGATGAATTTGAGATTAGGGCAACGATTTGGGTAAAAAGAAATCGGGGAATTGGGGGACTAGATTTAGGGTTTCAGAAATCGGGGAAATGGGAAATGGAAATGGGTTTTGGGGGTTTATTAACTTCCTAAACGACGTCGTTTTCATTCAAGTGTAAACGACGTCGTTTTATGCTTACACCGGAACGGGACAGCCGGTACAAAACCGGGGCATTCCGGCCGGAATTTGGCCGGAACGGCCGGATCGGTCCGGAATTCTACCCGGGACAAAAACGTCGCCGTTTTGTCCCGGAATTCCGACTGGGACGGGCCGTTCCGGCCGTTCCGGCCGGAACGGGACGGGATTAATATCCCTGGTTGCCACATCAAAAATAAAATAAAATAGACTTAAATATTTTATTTTATAAAAAGAAATAATTTATTATTTTGCAGCAACCAGTTTCCATTGCTAAATTAAAACAATCTTGCATTGCTAATTCATTATTAAATTAATAAAGAGAGCTTTGTTATGAGGAGGGAGGAAGAGGTACAAAATGGGGTTCGTTCAATTTCAACGAAATTCAAGAGCTTTGTTCCGTTCAATTCAAACGCACATGAAACGGTGCGTTTGGAAAAGTTATGATTGCAACGGATATTCCGTTGCATTTTGAATTTTGCAACGGATTATCCGTTGCAATTTCAATTTTACTTTGCAACGGATTATCTGTTGTAAATGGTTTGACATTGCAACGGAAAATCCGTTGGAAAAATAAAATGAATTTGCAACGGAAAATCCGTTGCAATATCAGTGTAATTTGCAACGGATTTTCCGTTGCAAATGGTTTTTCACTTGCAACGGATTATCCGTTGTAAATGGTTTGACATTGCAACGGAAAATCCGTTGCAAACATAAAATGAATTTGCAACGGAAAATCCGTTGCAATATCAGTGTAATTTGCAACGGATTATCCGTTGCAAATGGTTTTTCACTTGCAACGGATTATCCGTTGTCAATGGTTTGACATTGCAATGGAAAATCCGTTGCAAACATAAAATGAATTTGCAACGGAAAATCCGTTGCAATATGTTTTAACTTGTAACGGAAAATCCGTTGCAATATCAGTGTAATTTGCAACGGATTTTCTGTTGCAAATGGTTTTTCACTTGCAACGGATTATCCGTTGCAAATTAAAATTGCAACGGATAATCCGTTGCAATTCTAATTTAAATTGCAACGGATTATCCGTTGCAAATTGTTGTAATTTGCAACGGAAAATCCGTTGCAATATCTATTTTATTTGCAACGGATTATCCGTTGCAATTGTTTTAAATTGCAACGGATTTTCCGTTGCAATTTGAATTTGCAACGGATAATCCGTTGCAAGTGAATTTTCAGTTGCAACGGATAACCCGTTGCAATTTTGTTTTACCTTGCAACGGATATTCCGTTGCAAATTAAAATTGCAACGGAAAATCCGTTGCTAAACAAAATTCCGTTGCTAAGTTTGCAACGGATTTTTGCCGTTGCAAACAACCCTTTTTTTTAGTAGTGACCCTTGAAGTTGTATTTTTTGCAGAATTAATCTAAGGCTGAGAAAACATATCATAATTTATCAATTTAGGGCTAAGAATATTTCATAAGTTGTGAGGCCAACTATTAGGGAGCATTGGTTACAAGGATTCTGAATCTCTTGGGGCAACTTCAACCGTAAACATGTCTAATGGATAAAGAATTTGCAATTTTGAACCACTTATCGGAAGATCACATATATTTGTTAAACTATCAAAACAAACTAAAAAAGAAAAAGAAAAATAAAAAATAAGGCTAGAATTTCATTAATGAATACTTTTATACTTAAGTAACCTATATACAAAAAGACTATATATAGACTAAAGTAAAAATACTATTCTATACTTAATAAATAATAAAACAAAATAACTCCATTATCTTAACATCGCCTCTCAAACTTATGCTATGACAACCATAACTATCGAGAGTTTGCCAAGTGGAAAACAAAACCAGGAAATAGAACGTGACTTGATAAAAAAAATCTACAATCTGTAAAGAAGAGAAAACAAAAGGCAAAGTGATGCTTACATGCTTGAGGTGATGACAAATAAGATGACATTCAATCTCAATATGCTTAGTTCATTCATAAGAAATCAAGTTATGAACAATCTGAATAGAACTCCAATTGTCACAATATAAAGGAGTGAGATGATAAAAAGAAACATGTCTTAAACGAGAATGCCATTAATAAAAACTAGAAGAGGAATGTCTCAATCTAAAAAACAACAATCAACACTAGTAGCAGTAGAAGTAGCAACAACAATAGTACCTGACACTTTCAACTCATCTAAAATATAGTATTTTCTCTCTATAACCTGTCCCAATCATCTTCTAAGACTGCGGATCCTACACATAACAAAAAAAACTATAACTAAATAATCACCAGAATCACATATTTGACCGACAAAAGTAAATTTCGATGTGAGTTCATAATGAGATAGACATTAAGAAAAGACATGTGAGCTGTGATAACAGAACCAACATTTGCTAAGGGCATACTAATGTAATCAATAGTTATGACATGATAGAGGACGAAGAAGACATAAACACAAAAGATGAAGAATCTAGAGATATATGACAATGAAGTGCTAGATCAAAAGCCCATTTACAATGTGACATACATAGAGAACCATGAGGTAACTGACCTATGGAAGAAGAAACAAATATAACTTGTGGTTGTAAAGGAGAAACATATGAAACTGCTCAGCTAGAGTACTAGGGTCGATTAAAGAACCAAAAGAGATTGTTATTGTATTATTATGGTATGGTAGTTTGTAACCCTAAGATGATCCATGAGCATTCGATTGTGACTAACTGCCAGGTTTTAGGTTTGATTGTACTGTTTCAACTTAGGACATTTAGCCTTCTAATGACCCTTTTACTTATCAAAATTACACTCGTTGAAGGCAACACTTTTATAAAACTTATTCTGATATTGGAGAATGGTTTGGAAGTGTTGATAGCACCAAAAGATTAGTGAGAATCCCTTTTTAGAATAATAATGAAGACGTAATACTTCAGCCAATAACTCAATGACAACTTAATCAATAGAAGGAAGTGGAGAACGATGCAAAATTGAACCTCTAACTCCAAAAATCATACCAATTAAAAATTGTACCAATTATTTTTACTCTTTATGATCAATATAGGCACCACATACTTTTAATTTTGTTGATTTTATAAGAGACAATAGATCCCAAAAATATGTTATGAAAAAATAGAACTCATGAATACTCATAATATTTTGATGACGAGTTTGTATGACATTCTCCAATTGATCTGCTTTGTAAAATTTGATTGAGTGAATAACTTTTGCAAATGATCTCAAACTTCTTTTTTGTCTTATACTTTGATAGTTATGTACCTATTGAATGCTCAATATAATTGTTAATCCAAGTAACATTTTTTACATTATTTGCTTCCCTCGCATCTATTAAAGCAACATAACCCTCATTAATATTTTTAGGCTTTGCAGGAGTGTCACTAGCATATTCCCATATCTTTTTACCTTTAAAAAAAATTCTCATCACATAACTCTAGTACGAATAATTCTTTTCATTCAACTTCATACTCATAGACTAGAGTGAATCATCCCTTTCAGCGGCCATAATGAACAAATCAAAGAAAAAACAGAGTTCACACAACGATAAATAAAATACCAGATTGCAGAAATTGAGGGGAAGATGAAATAGACGATTGTAGCTTAATCCATTTGTTTATATAAAGAGCTCTAATGAGTTATAGGTGGAAACTACATAGTTTTTTTGAGCAATTGAATTTGAAAAATGCATAATATATTGATGGACAACTGAGGATAAATCTAGATTGTTTAATTGCCAAGAGAAGAGTATAGGAAAAGGAAACGTTAAACCTGACAAATCAGGGCAAGGTCACCCTCGTTAAAACAAATACAAGTTATATATTTTCACATGAAATCAATGTCTATAGTAACTAAAATGGTAAGATTGCTTTGGCATTCGTATATGATGAATTTTAGATCCATCAAAAAGACACCTTGAAGTTGTATTTTTTGCAGAATTAATCTAAGACTGAGAAAACATATCATAATTTATCAATTTAGGGCTAAGAATATTTCATAAGTTGTGAGGCCAGCTATTAGGGAGCATTGGTTACAAGGATTCTGAATCTCTTAGGGCAACTTCAACCGTAAACATGTCTAATGGATAAAGAATTTATAATTTTGAACCACTTATCGGAAGATCACATATATTTGTTAAACTATCAAAACAAACTAAAAAAGAAAAAGAAAAATAAGAAATAAGGCTAGAATTTCATTAATGAATACTTTAATACTTAATTAACCTATATACAAAAAGACTATATATAGACTATAGTAAAAATACTATTCTATACTTAATAAATAATAAAACAAAATAACTCCATTATCTTAACATCGCCCCTCAAACTTATGCTATGACGATCACAAGTATCGAGAGTTTGCCAAGTGCAAAACAAAACCAGGAAATAGAACGTGACTTGATAAAAAAAATCTACAATCTGTAAACAAGAGAAAACAAAAGGCAAAGTGATGCTTCCATGCTTGAGGTGATGATAAATAAGATGACATTCAATCTCAATATGCTTAGTTCATTCATAAAAAAATCAAGTTATGAACAATCTGAATAGAACTCTGATTGTCACAATATAAAGGAGTGGGATGAGAAAAAGAAACATGTCTTAAACGAGAATGCCATTAATAAAAACTAGAAGAGGAATGTCTCAATCTAAAAAACAACAAATCAACACTAGTAGCAGTAGAAGTAGCAACAACAATAGTACCTGACACTTTCAACTCATCTAAAATATAGTATTTTCTCTCTATAACCTGTCCCAATCATCTTCTAAGACTGTGGATCCTGCATATAAGAAAAAAAAATATAACTAAATAATTACCAGAATCACATATTTGACCGACAAAAGTAAATTTCGATGTGAGGTTCATAATGAGATAGATATTACGAAAAGACACGTGAAATGTGATAACAGAACCAACATTTGCTAAGAGCATACTAGTGTAATCAATAGTTATGACATGATAGAGGTCGAAGAAGACATAAACACAAAAGATGAAGAATCTAGAGATATATGACATGAAGTGCTAATCAAAAGCCCATTTAGAATGTGACATACATGGAGAACCATGAGGCAACTGACCTATGGAAGAAGAAACAAATATAACTTGTGGTTGTAATGAGAGAAACATATGAAGCTGCTCAGCTAGAGTACTAGGGTCGATTAAAGAACCAAATGAGATTGTTACTTTATTATTATGGTATGGTAGTTTGTAACCCTGAGATGATCTATGAGCATTCAATTGTGACTAATTGCCAGGTTTTAGGTTTGATTATACTGTTTCAACTTAGGACATTTAGCCTTCTAATGACCCTTTTACTTATAAAAATTGCACTCGTTGAAGGCAACACTTTTATAAAACTTATTCTGATATTGGAGAATGGTTTGGAAGTGTTGATAGCACTAAAGGATTAGTGAGAATCCCTTTTTAGAATAATAATGAAGACGTATTGCTTCAGCCAATAACTCGATGACAACTTAATTAACAAAGAGAAGTGGAGAACGATGCAAAATTGAACCTATAACTCCAAATACTACGAAATGACATTAAAAATTGTACCAATTATTTTTGCTCTTTACAATCAATATAGGCACCACATATTTTTAATTCTGTTAATTTTGTAAGAGCCAATAAATCCCAAAAATCTGTTATGAGAGAATAGAGCTCATGAATACTCATAATCTTTTGATAAAGAGTTTGTATGACATTCTCCAATTGATCTGCTTTGTAAAATTTGATTGAGTGATTAACTTTTGCAAATGATCTCAAACTTCTCTTTTGTCTTATACTTTGATAGTTATGTTGAATGCTCAATATAATTGTTAATCCAAGTAACAATTTTTACATTATTTGCTTCCCACGCATCTATTAAAGCAGCATAACCCTCATCAATAGGCTTTGTAGGAGTGTCACTAACATATTCCCACATCTTTTTACCCTTAAGAAAATTCTCATCACATGACTCCAGTACGAATAATTCTTTTCATTCAACCTCACACTCATTGAGTAAAGTGAATAATCTCTTTCAGCTGCCATAATGACCAAATCACAGAAAAAACAGAGTGCACACAATGATAAACAAAATACCAGATTGCAAAAATTGAGGGGAAGATAAAATACTAAATTGCAAAAACCAGACAATTTACATGATCATACAAAAACAAATTGTTCTCTAATACCATGTTAAAGAATCAAAACAAAATTGAAGAGAGCGAAAATAAGAAAAGAGACTAGAGTTTCATTAATGAGTACTTCGATACTTTATCAACTTAAATACAAAGAGACTATATATAAACTAAAATAAAAAATAACTATTCTATCTTTAATAAATTTTTTTAAAAAATAACCTTATTATCCTAGCAATATTCACAAACCCTACAAAGCTTTATATATTAAGAATAAAACCAGTTCATGGACTAAAACAATTACCTGTTTGGTAATGTGGTTGATGTTGTTTTTAAAAATATTTTTCGTTCAGAAATGTAGCAAAATGATGTTTTATTTTAAAAAAATTATTTTTGACATTAGCAAATGAAAATGATCTAAAAACATCAAAAAAATTAATTTAAAGTAAAATATAAAAATACAAAATTTCAAATTTTTTTAAAAATATTTTTAAAACACCGTGCAAAAGTTTTCTACGGTTGGTTTATAATAAGCACAATTGACGTCCAAGTTGAGGTTTTGCGACATTGACAGTGATAATTAAGAAGAATAATCATATGGAACCTATCTCCCACAAACGATGCATCCAATTCCATAGACTTTTGAATCAAGATAATTCGGTCGTAAAAAGGGAGGTCTCACCTGTTCTGTCAAAATGAGGTCGGCTGTGCAAGCTGCTTTTCCTCGTCGGAAACCAGTACACCGGAAGTTAAAATTCTTCATGTTCAAGTCATAGCAAAAGGCAATAATTCATCGAGGAAACAAAGGATACGACACCGTAACCCAGACAGTTTATTATACAGTTAAAACAGAAACAATCTTGTGTTTTAAAGGGAATAATGCTGGAACGGGAAATAATTCATCAAGGAATATGATGAGTGCATGCATATCAACAGCAGAAAAGGAATTATAACTGCTTATCAGAATTATGAATGGATCACAGCTTTAAATTCAGACAATAAGTCCATTAAAACAAGATGTTACAGTGACCACTTCCGGTGAAAGGAAATAGTCGAAGTTTTTGGTTACTATTCATTCATAAGAATAAACTTTATTTGGTCCCTAAATATGCAATTGTTTCAATTGAGGTATTGAACTTTGATTCTATTTTTTGATTTGATAAATGTCAATCAAAATTGGTCCATAAATTTCTAATTTTGACTTTCTTTTTTCTTCACAATAAAATATTTTCATTTATTATGAAAATTTAATGTGATCAAATCGAGTTTTAGTCGAAAATGTTGAACTCTTTGTCAACCATATTTTCAAGACATGTCCATTCCTTTTCAAATGCTAGTAGAACTTGTCTCGAGAGGACATTTTTATAAACCAAAATTTGTTACCAATCAAATTTCACCATGTGTTGTTTATTTTAGTTTTACATGAAAGAATGAAGTAAAGTTGAATAAATGATCTTTTTATAAGCGCAAGATCAATCAATAAAGGTCAACCTATAAAATCATTTCATATGACATTGAAAAAGAATATGGAAGTCTCTAAGAACCTCTATAAATAGAAGGTCTCACTCTATAGAGAAAAAAAAACTCTCATTCTCAATAGATTTCAAGCCTCCTTCATAACAAATCAAAAGCAGTCTTCAAAGCATCAAATGATCAAATCCTGCTTTGCAATATACATCTAAGGATGTGTTTGGTATTGTTTTTACTTTTATGATTAAGGTTTTAAAAAAATAGTTTCATAAAAAACACTTTAGCTGCGGTTCAAAATAAGTTTTAAAGTGTTTGGTTAAAACTGCTTTTGAGTTTGAGGTTAATGAAAATCAGTTTCAAGTGTTTGGTTACCAAACTTTTCATATTGTTTTCAACTTGTGAAATTACTTTAAAGTGTGTCTATATATATATTGTTTTTTAAATATTTGATAAACATAATATTAAAATGTAATTAATAATTAAAGTAAATTAGACACTTGATTTTATTCCTACTTGTAATTTCATCATGAACTAAATCCATATGTGAAGGTCTCTGTGATCCCGGAACAATATATGTACAATATCATCTGAAGCAAAATTAGGATTGCGAGACAAAAATTATTAATAATGAATAATAAATCACTATTAATAAGTAAATATTAATTCAAATCAAAATGCATGTGCTCAGAATGTAAAATATTTATTTTATGTTATTTTGTTTTTATGTCGTGGTAAGATTATAAAATATTTACTATGTTTAATTTCAGATGCTCATAATTGTATTGATAAAATGTTTTTTTACAACAACAGCAATAAAAAAAGAAGATTGGTCAGACATGTCCCCGAGAAACAACAGGACAAAACTGTAATCCTGAGGAAATAGCTAGCAATCCTAGGGCGATGAATAAACAAGCGTTGCCTTGGAAGGGAGGCAAATACATAATATATTCACACAAAAAAAAGACAAGAACGCATGATATTTCAAACGCTTTGTGCAATATCCTTATTACACCATTGATTCTTAAGAGCATCTAATGTAAATGTTTCTGAGTTCAAGGAAAAATTGAGAAAGGGTTTAAAAAAATGCAAGAAATCTGATACTTTCTCAGAAAAATGGGAAGTACCATTCAGTAAAACCCCCAGCATATGAATGCCCGACATAATTTATTAATTCATGTAAGAAATCGTTCAACTTCCCCCACCCTAAATAAACTATGTTTTTTCAGGGCAGAAGATTGTAAAGGATTTCATTCCAAGTGTCCGGCACACCGGGAAGACACCAGTGGCTGCAGTCCAGTCCGGCCGAGCCACCTAGACCATAAATTGAAGGGTGTGCATCCTTTCGTAGCAGAGAGAGGGTTGTTACATCAAGCAAGGTGACAGGCTTTGTAATCTTGCTCAAAACACCTTTCAGCACCTCCACAGCTGGTGGCAATCCTCCCGGATAAGTTGAGCCCGCCACCGGCTGCTGCTGCCCGGCACAACTCTTAGCGCTTGGTTCATCCCATAGAGTCCCGCTGATAACGAAATAGCAGTAAAAAAAACACGATTGATCAGCTGAAAAAAGTTAAACATTGGTTTGATTTATATTTTATGGTAGAACGTAAATATTCATTAATGCTGCAATTAATCAGAATTAAAGAGATTACTTGTAATGAGATGGAGAGATTCCTTGGAAGAAAACCAGGGTTTTAGCAGGATCAATGTCTGAATCCACCCATCTAGCCCATGTAGTGAGTGCCATCTCAAAAGCAAGCATACGATCCATGTCCTTCTTGATCTCGCCCCCTACTTGAATGTAATCCCATCTGCAAAATCACAATAATTAGGTTATCTTTTAAGAAATAAAAACTCTGAAAATAGTAGTGCTAGGTTTGGACGATACGGTTGCGTGGGTCCTCGGCGGTTCCACCAATGCCACGTGTTGAAGATAAGCACGTCAATGCCATTCCAGAGCTTGCTGCCTTCGATTGAATCAAGCTTCAAGACCCTACCAATTTTCTCACGAGCAACATCTACCAAGTAGACATTACGATCGAGCATCACATTTACTTTGTAATCCTGCAAGATCTTAAATGTTAGAAAGAGTAATCTTCCATTTGGGCTAATAAAAAAAATCGAGTGATTCCCTCCTATGCCATGTGATTTGGCAAATTCAGGACAATTACTGTTTTTCATCGAAATCTAAATCAAATTCTGATGGTCGGAGAATAATATAAATTATAATTTGAAATCTTATTTAATAGTCTAAGTTTTTAGATAAGCCGATTCCTTGATATGGTATTAAAACCTAACAGTCATTAGTTTGAATCTCACCGCCCTTTTTCTAATTGATAAAAATAAAACACAAGATAGTGTAGATCTATGTGCAAATTTCAAGTCCAAAAAATTTTATTTGAGAAGGTGTGTTAGAGAATAATATAAATCATATCCCGGAACCTCAACTAATAGATTAAGATTTTAGATAAGATAATTTTTTGACAGACTAACCCCTCTTAAAGTGCAAGGTTTACGAGAACTTATAATAATTCAACAAAATTAACTGGAACAGGAAAATATTGTATGTGTATATAGTAATGGACCCTATGATAAATCGATTCATCTCATCTCTTGGAAAAAACAGAAAAAAAACAAAAAAAAAGGTCCGTGTAATCGCGAAAGGTGCCTGGCCAGTGGGAATTTCTAGGAAACCCAACGGCATATATAGCATGCTGTTTTCCAGAAGTCGTTTAACAAAGAAAAGTAACCCTACAGGGCCACATGGTTGGACATATGAAGACAAAGCATATGTCATAGATTGTCTGAATTGATTTGAAAGATGATAAATGCATGATTTCACGTGACACTAACCGGATGCATCCATGCCTGTTTTTTCTTGATTCTAAACCAATCTTATCTTTAAAATAATAATAAAAAAAGGTTGCTGGTTGATCGATACCTACCGGAAATGTAAATATGGAGAGGTCTCCTTGCCTGGTTAAGTTGTATTTGGCTTCCGGCATTGAGGAATGAAGAGTGCATGTCAATGATTGCCACTGGTTTCGGCTTAGAGAATCACCCACAAACATGATGCTCTTCCCCTTGAATCTTTCCAAGAAGTCTGCTCCATTAAACCTACAAAAGTTGACAAAATATCAAGTTTGATTCTTGATTTATCTAGCAATATTCATAATTTGTAATCAAGAACATCCATTGATCAGAAACTGGGGGTTGTTAAGGATTGTAAAAGCATGTAACATTGTGAATTATTATTACATGGCCTCTCTTATTTTAGCAAAAGAATAGGTAGTCTCTCTCGTTTAAAATCACCATAACTCATTTTTTTTGGATTCGAGGAAACATCATTTCTTTTTACATGTTATTTCCCATCCCAAGTTAAGGTTTAAAACCCTAATTGTTCCAAGTTTCTACAAAGTAAACATGTACCGACTCAAACCCAAGATCTATAAGACAAATCTCAAATCTTTTACCATCACGCAACTTGAATACTCCATAAGTCACTCCTATGTCATTATTTCCATTTATTCCTTCAAGTGTTTGTTTTCAATTTATTTTCAGAATATCCCTTTTATCATGTATTAATTGAAAGAAAAATTGAGTGTAGTTTCTGTAAAAAGTGTTGGAGCTTTAATAAAAAAAATCTTAAAACGGTTAAAAAACTAAGTTATGAATTTTTAAATTAAAAGGATCAAGTAATTATATAACTAAATATACCGAAACTAATTTATTTATTTATTATATATATATATATAAATTGATATTAATTAGTGTTCAATAATCAATGAAAAAACCCTATGATGTTGTTATTTTAAAATTACATATAATTGCATTTAAAGATTAATTGTCCTCGTGGGTTTCCTCCACAGAAATCAAAGAAGCAATTTTGGCGTGCAAGTTTCAAGCAATTGGAAACAAAAACTGTCACGGACATGTCAACTTCGATGAACACCCAAGCAAAGGAAGCACAACAGAAGTAGCTGGGCCGCGCTTGACATCATTTTTTGTAATGTTTTTCATGCCCACGATGTTAGAGCAGAGAATCTGTTGTCCCCCACCCGACCCTACGATGAAACAATGCGTAACAACGCACACAAAAAAAGAAAAAGAAAAAGTGTTTTTCTAACCCCAACCGCGTGGCCAATCATAGGTTGTTTTTCACTTTCTTTTAAAAATATTTTTAAGAAAATTAAAAAATATATATTTTTACTTTTACTTTTTATTTTAAATTAAAAAAATAATATTTTTATATTATTTCCATGGGTTGAGATTAAAAATAATTGTAAAAAAATAAAATAAAAATCAATTTTTAAATAAAATACTTTTAATATCAATTTCAATCACATTACCCAACATGCCTATAACAGAAAGACAGTGTTATTTGTTTTTATATAATGGTAACTATTGTTTTTTAAAATATATTAAAGTATTTTTTTATTTTTTTTCAAAATACCATAAAATAAAATAAATTATTTTTTCTTAAAATACAAGAATAAAATACAAGTTTATAATAATAGAGATGTATCTGGATTCGACTGTTGTGGCTCTTATTAAATTAGTAGAAAAACAATTGAAGGTAACGGATAATTGGAGGGAAAAACGTGAGTGTGCAACTGTGTTCTCAAAATTAATCTCCCTAATGATTTTCTTTGGCTTGTCATATCAGCAGGAAGAGTGGTTCCTAGTGGGTGAATCAATCAAACACGAAATCTATACGATCATATCAAAAAAGAAAAAAAAAATACATCTGCCAAGAACAACATTACTACTCAAAAGATTCCCACAGGCCTGCCAGCTGCCAAACCATGTTCATTGATGGGTACGATTGCAGTGTGAACAACTTTTAACGTCTGTAATCATTGTTTTGTAAAACGTTCATCAATGGAATAATGATGCACAAAGCCATGAGCCCTTGTTAATTATACTAATTATTCCCACAATTTTCATGCAAATCAATTCAAAAAAACGTAAAATCATGGAGTAATTCGAAGCAATACCTCTGTAAATTACAGTGCAGAGGCTTCCATCTGAACTTGGTGTATAACGAATCAGGACGGCCATTGTTCTGGCAACTGAACTCTCTTTCAATGAAGGGACAAGCTGAGGCGTTGTAGAGAGGGTAAGATCCATCAACAACCCAACTCCCTGTGAAAAAATCACACCCACTTGCACCTGCTTTATAAACAAGAAGTAGCAGAGAAACAGCTGCCGTCAGGGAGGAGCCAGAATGGAACGTGAAGCTCATCTCTAAATCTGTAACAGCTTAACCCTCCGACAGAGTGGCCGCGATGAGCCACCGGAAGGTGAGGCTGAGCCACCAGAAGGGGAGGCTGTGAAGGAGGAGATTAATGAGGCCAGAGAAAACCTCTCTCACTCTCTCTGTCTTTCTCTGATTTCCATTTACTACCTTCCTCTGTATATATTCATGAATGTGTGTGCGTGTGTCAGTCACCTTTGAGAGCACTGTTGGGTACGGTTGTGTAATTATGTAAGAGTTTGGGGTGGTAAAATGGAAATATAATAATCTATTGTTTTATGGGGAAAGATTGGGTGGTTGTCGGCGCATGTACGTTACATATGGAATTTAATTTTGCTTTTATCATCACTCAATTTCTTTTTCTATCTTGAGTGAACATCTTGCTTTATTTCTTCCGCGCTTTCCTTCGCTAGCAACTTAGATTTCACTTTTACCAATAAAATCCATTTTATTTTTTTTATTTACAAATGAGTCAAAAGTTTGATTTTTTTGAGGCATTTTTTGTGTTGATGATTTGAAAAGAAAAAAACTTATTTTTAATTGTGGTTATCTAGATTAAAATATATGTTTAGTTAAAATTGTTGTTGAAAAAACAATGTATTTTTCTTTTAATAGCAAGGTTATTTTGTTTTATTATTTATCAAGAGTTGTATGTAGTCTCATTTTATTTACATTAATTAAGTATTGAAGTACTCATTGATGAAACTCTACCCTTCTTTTTTATTTTTATTTTTCTTTTTTTAGCTTTTTTTAATTGTTTAACATGATATTAAAGTATAATTATTATTTTTTGAGTGATTGTATAAATTGTTAAGTTTTTGCAACTTAGAAGCTGTTTGGGAGGGCGGTTGTACCGCCGTTTCCTTAAAATTTGTTTTTTTTCATTTTAAATAAATTTTTTTGTGTGTTTTTAAATCATTTTGATATGCTGATGTCAAAAATAATTTTTAAAAAATAAAAAAAAATATTATTTTGATGTATTTCTAAATGAAAAGCACTTTCAAAAGCAACCGCAACCGCCCTTCCAAACAGGCCCTTAGTATATTGTCTTTCCTTCAGTTTCTGCAATATGATATTTTATTTTTTGTTGTGTGCACTTTGTTTTTCTTCGATTTCTTTATTATGGCTGTTGAAAGAGATAATTCATTTTAATCTGTGAGTGTGAGGTTTGATGAAAATATTTTCATGATAATTTTGTTGGTGATCGTTTAATTTATCACTCGACCCTCCCCTTCCTCTATTTCTTCTTCTTCCATTTGTATTTTTTTCTCTACAAGCCCCAATCACCCTCTCCCCCTAATTTCATCATAGTTCAACCTCTCACAGCAAATCCAGCAACCATAACACTAAATTTATTAGCATATGTGTTTTTATTCGATATTTTTTAAGATTCTTCACTTTAAGTAAGCAAATCTACCATATTTTTAAAATTTTAATTTTAATATGTTAATTTGTTTTGTATATTTTTAAAGTATATTGATGTTGTTTGGGTGTTTGTTGTTTCTTTTATAGTTTTTTATCATATACATTTATTGTTTGAATTTATGATGTGTACATGTTAGAGTTTGTTTTAGATTATGTAAAATTGTATTTGTTTAGTTAATATATTTAGATAATACATGATTATTATATATAAGTTTGATATAAGTAATTGATGATCATTCATAGATGTATCGTGAAGCAGCCTAAGGATTGCGTAGGATGAATTATTGTATCAGGGTTTAGGATTTTATTTACACAATTTCTAATCCGAGAAACATTAGTAGAGGAGGTATTAGATATCCATGTGATATGTTTATGGAGGAATATTTGTGTTATTTTCACACAATTAATCTCTTACAAATATCATAAAATGATATATTGTTGAATTCCTCGTAGACAACATCGTCAATGCTTATTGTCCCGAAACCCACAATTGACTTAAATCATAATCTTTTAATTACAAAATGAAAAATTTTCCACGTGGTTCAGAATACATGTTAGTACTTTGTAATTATTTTTATCTCTCGACTATTTAATTTTATTACACATTTTCTTCTTAAATGTTTATGTGTATACTTCATGTATCAGGTTTATAAATTAGGAAGAAATGTTAATGATACCTTGTCCTTACTAAGTCTAGGTTTTGAACGAAAGATTAAATGTTATAACTACTATTTCATCAATGGAAATGGGTTTTATACTAAATAATATGGATAGGGTTGAAGTACATATAACAATGGGTTTTGTATTAAGGGATCTATTTCAATGAATTTAAAGTTGACTATTATGAGAAGTTAAAAGAAGTAGTTGAATTGCAATATCATTGCAACCAAAATATAGTATTTTTAATCAAATATTATTGGTAGGACAAAACTAATAGAAGAGTCAGAGTAGATCCCCATTATGAGTTGGTAGAAATTTATTTCAAATTTAGACTTCGCAACATCAATAATGCTTTTGTTTTTATCAAGAAATTCCAACAAGTTTATTCCATATTCATCCCTTCCTTTATAAATGATCGTTCAAGAGTTGATTGGTTATCTGTGGAGAAAACCAAACTTAGGGGTCGGGTCGATGTTGAAGTTGTTCAGGATGACAATGTTAAATTCACATATGGAGATGATGTCTATCAAGTTAGAGACTTAGTTGATCCATACCAAGTTGCTTCATCTAACAAGATGGAAAAAAAAATCTAATTTTCACACTACTAAGAATATTTTTATTGATGTTGACGCTGATGAGTTGAATGATGTATTACGCTTAACAGGACATGCACAATTCAATGACATTGATGATAATGAATAAATCAACATCGAATGAGGATGGATCATTAGAAGAGGAAAAAACTCATTTTGATTAATTAATTTCAATGTAATAACAATGATGTAAAATTAATATTCAATGACAAAAATATATATTTTCCAACATTACTATTGATGTTATTGCGTTGTCTGTTTAACTATGTTAAGTATTTGGAGGATGGATAGATAAAGAATACACGTAAAATATTGTGGATCAAAACTATTCAACATCATTGGAAACATTACACACAGACTTGTTGACAGATTAAATTCATCAATATATTCCAGTATACTCGAGAATTGGTTCCTTTATCCATTAAACATGTTCACTGGAAACATTGCACATGGTATTTTTGATGGATTAATTTCATCGGTATATTCTAGTAGACACGAGAATTGTTCCCTCTATCCATTGTAATTGTTCACTAGAAACATTGCACATGATATTGCCGATGAATTAATTCCACTTGTATTTCTTGTAGACACGAGAACTTTTTCCCTTTTTTATTTCAATTGTTCATTTAACAAATCACACATGATATTATCAATGAAGTTTTTCTATTGGTATGTTGTTATTATTACTAACCTAAAGGTAGGTTATAGTTCTTTTACGTGAGATTAAATATAGGTTTACTACATGGTCTCTATAAAAACAAAAATAGGTTTACTACATTATTTTTTAAGGCATTGTTTGGAAAACTTTCATTTTCCTTTAGAAAAATTGTCAAAATAGGTATAAAGGTGTGTTTTCCAAAAACATCTAATCCAAAAACTCCTTTAGCAAAAACATGGCAACCCAAACAAGGTCTCAACCCTTTGACCTGACCGAGATGACCCAATCAGGTTGACTTGAATTTTTTTATTCAACCATGAACCAAACAAACTCGAAAACAAACCTAAACTTAAACTAGAATCCAAAATGAATAAAACATGAAAAAAAAGTCAAAGGTAAAAAATTCTTTATCAAAACCTAGAAAAATTCTTTATCAAAACCTAGAAAATATAAAGAGCACGAATAACACTGAAGAATATTCAAATCAATTCTAGAGAACCCATTCACTGCCAAGAAACCCAAACACTCATAAATTTGAAATCATTCATGAATTACAATTTTGTCTAATCAAAAGCATATAAAAGTTGGAAATCATTCATGGATCAATAATATGGCACTCATAAATTATGATTTTGTCAAATAGGTTTCGATTCAAAATCAAAACCCTAAGATTAAAAGCCTCAAAACTTGTTACTAAAGCAAAAAAAAAAAAAAAAAAACTCAATTATTAACTAATCAAGTACAAAAAAGAATTTCATGAAAAGGGATGAATAAAAAATGTTTCAAATCATAAATTTCAGGCAATGTTTTTCACAATAACACGAAGAAAACTATTCTAGAAAACCCAAGCATTGTCAAACTTCTAAAATTGACTTTTTTTTTTACTTCTGAAACATGTTTTCTTTAATCCAACAAGTCATATTAAAACATAGAATTATTTGAATAAAAAACAACAATAATAATAAAACATCAAAATCTTGCAAAAGGTTCCTAACTTCAAAATCGTCAAAGCTAAACAACAATCATATTAAAAAATGTGGGATTCAAAATTGACGCTTTAACACTCCTCAAGACTCAAACAATACCCAAAAAAAAATAACATGCATCAGTCAACATAGAAAAAAACATTACAACCTTGCTACCATATTTGACAGATTTTAAAACCACTTTACTTCATTAAAATTCATCTAACAAATATTTGTGCCCATTAATCGTTTAACAAACATTTCAAATCCAAGTATTATGGAATATCAACAAACAACTCAAAGCAAAATTTAAACAATAAAAAACATTTTTAGTTCATAATCAGAAATAAAACTAAAACATCATAACACTAAAAGAGGTTTAAAAACAATATTAAACATGTAAAACAAGTTAAAGGTATGCCTCATGGACATCATGAACTAGGTTAGCAAAGGATTATACCTTCCCAAAACTCAAAATAGTCATTTCCCTTCTTTATTCAAAAATCCAATATTTTGCTAAATATTTAACTTATCCTTTTAGCTCTTAGATGTCAAACAATAAACTTCATTACTAATGATCTCCAAGAATAAGTTTCCTTCCCCTATTTTTTTTCCAATTTTCTTCCTCTTTTCTTTTTTTTTTCCTCCACTTGCCTTGACTTTTCATAAGGTATTTATAGAGTTTCAAGCTAGGAATATTATTGATTTAATAAAATATTGATTCTCATTTATCAAAGTTTGGCACTATGATTCAAATGAGAGGGTTTTAGACAAATATAATTAGTTGAGACCTTTATCCTTCAATGATTTTGTCATAACTCATTTCTCGGTTATTTTCTAAAAATAAAAAATAACAAAAATTGATGTTGTTTAAAGATCAAGTTGAAAATTTTGAATGAATTTGAAAGCCTAATTGTACCTCTATTGCTCCCAAAAATAAAGGAAAATGCAAATCCAATGCTAAAATAAATGATTATTGGATAAATCGACATAACAATTAAGCTGAAAGGCATAATTATATTTTTAAAGGCCAATTTGATTTAATCATGATCTAATTTAAAGTATAATTATGTTTAAAAATTAATTTTGGGTCCAATTGAAGGATTTAATTATACTTTAATGAGGTCACATTAATTCTATTAAGGCCTTAATTGGTGAAAAATTGAGTTTGTGAGCCTAATTCAAGTTAAATAGAGAAAATTAGAATTTTCAGAGACCCAATTTAATTTTTTACCAAGTCAATTGGATGAGATCAAGGGTAAAATTAAAGAAAAATGAAAAATCATTGGTCAATTGAAGGTCAAATTTCATAAATCTAAGACCAAGGATCAAAGTAAAAAGACGTGTAAATTAAAGGTTGCTATTGAAGCTTTAGTAGGTATAAAATCGCATAAAATTAACAATTTAAAGCCAATTAAGAGCATAATTAGAACAATTATAAATTGAGGTTTTGTAATGGTGCAGGCACGACATCGTCCTCATCATTGCAGAAGAGGAAGAGGCGACCTACAAACATCATTGTTGCGCGCAACGGTGAGCTGAAAAGTCATTTTTGTCCCAAAAAATACATGCGAGCAATGAACAAAAAGGAGAAATGAAAGAACAATACAAAAACAGAGGAGAGAACACTAAATTAAATCACATATCATTTTTTTCCTCCCACCATAAACAAGTCGTAGTGACATCCCTTTCCTCTCCTCCGGTGGTAGTAGCAGCAACAGTTGTTACTCTTCTCCATTGATAGCAACACCTTTTTCTTCTCCTCCGATGACAGGCAATAACTTTCACTTCCTTTCTGGCAGCGACAATAGGTGCACTTATTTTTTTGGCAACTGTAGCGGCAACTGCCCTTCTTTTTCTCCAGTGATAGCTCCAGAGATAGCCACTACAACTCCTTCCTCTCCTCTAGCGACAGTAGTGATAGAAGCAGCAACAACATCACTTCTTCTCTCCACTGCAGCAGATGTCCTCCTCTTCCTATAGCAGCCACCGACCACCATTCTCACCAGCACCACCTCTGAAACCAGCTTAACCTCCTCTACATGATAGCAGCAATAAGTTAGCCATATCCTGCCATCCTCTAATACTATTCACTCACATTAAACAATAGGTAGTGGCTGGGTTGGACGCAACGTCTAGCCCAGCCACTGAAAGTGATAGGCTGTTTTTTGGCCCATTTGAGCTGGGTAACCAAGCCCCAAAATAACAGGTCGTTTCAACCCCTTTGGTTGGGTCGTCCAACCCAAAAAGAAAAAAAATCTGCATATAAAAATACAAAAAAATATTTTTGTTTTCGTGCATACGACCGAGTTTTAATACTTTTCTAAACAACAAAATATTTTCTCATCTTTTAAAATGAAAATGGGATATCGTAACTAGTTTCGACCAAAATATCAAAATATCAAAAAACTTTCACCAATTATTTTGTTCTTTTTTTAGTCATAAACTATAATTATTGGAGTGTAAAATTACATTGTAAAGTACACTTTTAGATATTAAAAGGCAAATAAATACAGTGCTAAAATTCAGACCTTTAAAACGGTTAGGTTTTCAACCCAATGAGGTAGACTTTCTCACGAAGAGAGATCTACTTCGAGTCTTAGGTAAGGTGCACTAGGGATGATGAGTCTTCCCCGTGCACAACAAGTCATCTTATTTAGATTCTCGCAGACCATTAGGTTTCTTAGTAATATTAATACTAGGTGGCGACTTCTAAAAATTATATTCATAATTTTATGATTACAACAAACCTTTTTCTGTGCACCTCCCCTTGTCTCCAGGGATGGTCTCGCGCAAAGGAAAAAACATCGTCGCGACAGGTTCTAGGATGGTGGTTTCGTAACAACCTCAATAATGATTTTTTTTATGAAATTGGGATGCCAAAGTGAGGTGTTTTTAATCCTTTAATCTTGAGAGAAATGTTTTAAGCCTTTGATAAGATACCCCTGAGAAGTTCTTAAGTGTGAACACACCAAAAATATGAGTGGTCTTTCACAAATAAGTATCTTAGTCAAGGCTGACTCGGTTGATTAATCATGATGCTTTGCTGGAGCGACTTCCATGTGAACATCATTAGAGATCATATAAGCTTAGTAGAGGAAAAGCTAACATTTCATTTAGATCCATCATTGCTCAATTTAAAGGTTTGTAGCTCCACATTCATTTATTTTAAAGTGTCAACTCGATCAACCTAAAATTTAAAAATACAATGATGTCTTATTTGGGAAAAGATGTTGAGTTTGTTGAAAAAATAGGATATAAACATTTGATAGAAGTAGCTAATCTTTGTAGAGGGGGTGTCTCTCAATTGAATAATGATGATTTCAACCTAACAGGTGGCTGGAGGCATTCATTTGCATGAAAATGCCAAATTGATCAATTAAAACTGTTAAATGGGAAGATAAATAGTGGTTGAACGACACATTATTCAGCCCTTTTAGATTGAGTGACACGTTGGCTAGGTTAATCTCTAAAAGTTAGGGTTTTTAATTTAGGATTTGATAAACTTTAATTTAGTCCATGTTCTTTCAATTACACCCGTAATTGCCTCCCAACTTTTAGTTTCATGTAATTCCACATTTATCAAACTCATTTGTCAGCCTCAAAGTTTGACGTCTTTTACAATTCGGCCCTTGGTTCCAAATTTATATCAATTAACCCTCAATTGACCATCAAACTTTCAATTATCTTCAATTTAGCCCTTGATTTTATTGATTTAAGTTCTTGAAGTCTTGCACCTTTTACAATTTAAACCTTGATTTTGAATTTCTTCAATCAAGTCCTTAATTACCCATCAAACTTCAATATTTATGCAATCAAATTTGAAAATTAGCTTTTTAAAATTGCAACTCAACCCCAAGACTTCAATTCCTTCTATTTAAAGCCCAAGTTAAATTCAACAACTATTTTTTCTTGCAATTAAACCCTCAATAAATTCAATTAAACCCTAAAAATTCCCAATTGAGTTATTAAGAAAAATTGATTTTTTCTTGTTAATATGGTCTTTTATTTGATCCTCCTCAACCAGTCTTTGATAATTTTATAGATATTCTTCATATTCTTTCTATTGATGTATATGTTTTTATTTTTCAAACTTTTTTTATTTTTTTTATTTTGTATTTTGTATTATCTTTTTTTGTATATTTATCCCAAAATGGGTAACATACTTCACCTGCGGAATCTAACGTAACATGGTCCTTCCGATCATAACTTGATAGTATTTTTTGGATTTTGGTTCAATACCTGATCCGCGTGCCTGGAGAAGCCTTTATGGTCCAAAATTATAGTGGCAAGTTTTCGTAATAAATCCAGGCTTTGCAAATCCCGGACGAATGCCAGCACAAGCAGTTTTTTATTTTAAGACCGGGTATGACCAAGGCGGTATAGTGGTGGGTGGAAGGAGGTGCCTCCGAAAAGGGCCAAGCCTCAGGCGGCAAAACATGCTTAGGGTTAGGGTAAATCCCTGAGACAAGAGGAGTGTCAAACTTCTTGGGGGAAATATTGAGAAATTTGCAAAATCTACCTCATCAAACATCATGTAAAGCTGAAACTGACCATCAATGTCGATGGCCTCTCTTAATGGATGGGTGAAATTTTGATCAGGAGAAGCACACATGACTCTGTGAAGGAATTTTGATGAATCCAACAAAACTTGAAGGAAAGCTATGAAGGTGGATATATTTTATTAGTGATTTCAATAATTCTTATTTGCAAAACTCTAGCATTTTATAACAGATGCCATGAGCACAGAGTTTGCAATTCTAATCATGAATTTTTTAGTAAGACAACAGACTAGATATTGCATGCCAGAGTAGAGTCGAAGTGATGACACTACAAACAAACACATAGGAAGGGGTGGAATATCTGAACTGGGCAGATCAACCTTTTTATACCAAGAACTTTCAGATATTGCAGCAAATAGAAGTTCAAACTCCAATAACTTACCCCCAGGAAGTTCTGAAAAGGTTGATCTGTTTGCCTAATGGAAATAAGAAATAGAGATTCGCATATCCAATTATATATGAGCAAATAATTTAAAACAATTCTTCATTCAGTTTTTCAAGTCAAAAAGTTCATTCAACATGGAATTCATGGATAAAACATGTTTGTTCGTTTCACCTGAGCTAATATCATTTATTTTGCTGCCATTAATCAGGCTCTTTTTGAGGCTCTTGGCAAACCCATGATGATATGACTATCAGTCATCTGAACATTTTTCAAAACAGTTCACCTGAAGAGTGGAATTCTAAACATCATAATAGCATTTTGAACCAACATCTTAAGTCCTTACAATGCTTAAGAAACAAAATCAAAATCGTAGAACATGAAAAGATATGCACTTTTGTAGCTCCACAAGTATGAATTTGCTCTTTTCATTTTCTAAATGACAAGACAGAGACTCCTAGTTATATATTGGACCAAAAAACAAAGCACAAAGCAATAATATTATTATTAATTCAGGGTAACAAGCATTAACAAGTGGGTGAGACCTGAGTTTCACTCTTGAAATCATCTTCAACATTTTGTTCATCATTCTTAGTAGTTTGCCACTCTATCAACTGCTTCTCAACTTCTTGTTCAGCCTTCTTTTCTGCCTTGCTGCGTTCCTTTAGTACAGCAATCTCCAACATAAAAATAGAATAAAATATTATCAAATTTCTAAATCTTATTTCTACCAAACTAAACAGCACCCTACTTTACTTAATTTCATCTCCCCTCTTACAAAACGCAAAGTGCAACAAGTGGAAAACCAAAGAAAAATTAAACAAAATTCACCGAAGAAAGCCTATGCCATGTTGTGTTTTACTTACTGGGGTATATCGGAATTTGCGTTTAGGTGGATCCTCAGTGATTGTGCTGGTGGCGGCCGCGGGGGAGAGTGGGGTCCACCGACAGAGGAGGAGGCGAGACCCGTTGTGGTTTTGGTCGTTATGGCCGTTGGAGTGGTTATTGCTGCGGTAATTAAGTGTGGGAGAAGGGGACACGTGGACCCACTTCCTCTTCCATTTCCTGACCGGACCGTTGAAAATAGTGGCCGTCGCTGATAAGCCGTACCGAGACGAAGTCCGGCCCAGCCGAGAACCCATTCCTTCCATTATTTTCTCACCCCTAAATCTCGGCCCTTTTTCGGGTTCGTTTGGGTGCAAACTAGGTATTTCAGCAGTAGAAGACGAGTGACGAGCAGAAGCTTCCGAGCTTTCCTTAAGGGACCCACATGAGCCACCGATACCGTGATTTGACAAAATAAAAAAAAAATAATAATAATAAGTGATTGTTCTGAGTATATTTGAAATTAATTTTTAAAATATTTTTTTATTTAAAAATGTATTAAAATAATATTTTTTTATTTTTAAAAATTATTTTTGATATTGACATATTAAAATGATTTAAAAACATCAAAAAAATTAATTTTAAATAAAAAAATCAATTTAAAAAACAACGTACTTTTTTATTATTTTACCTTAAAAGTATGTTAATTCATTAAGCTAAAACATTAATTCACTATAGTTGTATAGTGAATCATATCACATCAACATCAACATGTCATATGTTACAACTATTCATGATATTTTTTATCCCTTTAAAATTTCTGATTTTTTTCACTTCAGTTATTAAATTTATTTATTTATTTATTTATTTAATTCTCATAAGTTCTATTGACATTGTTTTATATTTTATCATTTATTTCACTTTTCATGCTATCATAGGTAAAGAAAGCTCATTATGAAGTCCATTCTTAAAGAGATTGGAAAACTTTAATTTGGTCCTTAAAGTTTCAAATTAGTCATATTTGATCCTTGTTATTTATTAATTTTATGTTTTAGTTTTAAATTTTATTTTTTTCGCTTTTCACTTGTAAAATATTGAGAGAGAGAAAGAGAGAAAGTCAATGAAAAAATAGAAGAGTAAAAAGAAATATTTAGCTGGTTAGATTTCTTTCCAAAAATACAATATTGGTGTTAATGAATTTGTTTTGAAGATGTAGTTTAATGAATATGATTTTTCATTTCAAATATCCTAGAAAACTTAGATGGACCTTAATGTTTTCATAAATTTCATTTGATTTTTGGTTCTTACATTGGTTAAAGGTTGTTTCAGACTTAAAAATATTTATTGAGTTTTTAGGATGTTTAAAACTATTTTTAGATGAAATAAATTAAAAATTAGATTATTTTTTAGGTCTTAAAACTTGGATTCAGATTTTTTGATCATATAAGGTGATTGAAACTTTACTAATGAATGAGAGGTTAGAATGAGAGGTTATTTGCCCCAAATAGAGATGATAAAAAACTAAATGAATCTGAAAAAAATAATTGAAAAATTGACCTCAAGAAAAAACTCTGAAAAACAATTAAAAAAAAGTCAGTTTAGTTTAGTTTTGATTGTAGAAAGTCTAAAATCAACTTAATTGAACTATTTTGGTTTGAAACCCTGATACAAACTCAATATAAATTGAACTTTTCTAAAATCATAACGTAAATCAAACACCCTTATTGACTTACTCTCTCAGGTCTTAATCTTTCCATTCGTGTAGCTTACCCTCCCTCTCTATCTCTTGTCTCTAGTCTCTTCTCTCTCAAACTCTTATGTAATGTAATGTGATGAGAATCAATTAACATCACTAAATAATATATTAAAGATGTCAAATGAGTATTTTAGAAGGTCATGACCCAAGAAGGTTAAAAAAGGCATTTAATGGTCTAATTCAAAAACTTAGACCAAATCAAGCATTAAGATGAGTTCGAGAGATGATTGGGTTTTAATTAAAATAATATATATAAAAGAAGGAATTGGAAAGGTCTAGTAGCTTAAGGATTGGGCAAGTAATCTTGGTAGCTTGTTGATTAGACAAAGAGATGTGGTTGTCAACTTATTTTTTATAATGTATAGTTTTATGTTAATAAACATAATTTTCAATCTTACCATTGGATCAAGATGAACTTTTTTATAAAAGATTTTAAAGGTTTGTTTTCTACATGGTTAAACTTTTATAGCAATTAGAGTTTTAAAAGAGCTTTTGATTTTTATAAAAGATTCTAAAGGTTTGTTTTCTACATGGTTAAACTCTTATAGCAATTAGAGTTTTAAAAGAGCTTTTGATAAAGCACAAAAGCTACTTACAAGAATTATATTATTTTCTTAGTTGATGAAGCCTAAGAACGATTTTGTAATTTTTTTGGTTTGTTTAGCATGTTTTATCTAGTATAAATAGGGTTATTTAGCTTTTATTTAAGTGTTTTCTAGACATTTTTTATTATTAAAAAATAATATTATATATGAGTTACTTCTCAATTTGTAAGAACATGAGAGTCTAAACAAGCTATTGACAATTAGTGAGGTATTGTCACCAAAGAAAAATTCTTGAAGAGGGAATATGTTGTTTTCTCTTTAATGAAAATATCTTGAAAAAGGGATATTTGTTTTTCCTTCAAAGAAATTTGTTTGAAGAGGGGATGTGTTGTTTTTTCTTCCAGGACCCTCTCATACCTATCATTATTAGAGGATTATCTACTTTAATTTAATATGTAGGTTTTGATTGTTTAGTGTCTTTATTAAGAAGTTGTAATAAGGTGTTAGAACCCATAAACTATGTTTTGATTTGGAAGTTAAACCATGAACCTATGATTTACTTGATCAAATGAAAAATGTTATATTTTTATGTTCCAGAATATTAGTAGTGGACTCTACCCAATGAAAACTTTAACTCAATAAGGCTTACCTCCAATATTAGAGATCAATATGTATTTTTTTTTGGATTCGAGAAAACTCTACCCCTGAAAAGTGTATTTTATAGGTCTAGGTAAGCGAGTAAAACCTCAGTTATTCCAGACTCTTACAAGAGGTACATGCCTTGACTCGAACTCGAGACCTGCTGTGCAGATCTCCAGCCCTTTTCCATCACATCACACCCCTTGGGGATAATACTTAACATGAGAGCACAAATGATAAAGGTGTACTAAAAAGCTAAACTTTCTAAACTTAAAGATCAAACATGATAGTTCAATAATTTAAATCAATATAATCACTTATTTTTTATGACATTTTACTTTTAAAAAAAAATATTAATTTTTAAATATTAATTGTCATATAATTTCCCAAAACTCTATCAAATTTCAAGTCCTGCTAATTTGGATCTATTTTGTAAACAATATAATTTTGGGATTTTTAAGCCTTGTTATTTCAATTAAGACTATGTTGTACAATTATGACTTGAAAATTTACAGTTTCATATAAATTATCTCATGTTTCAAGTCTTTATTTGAATGGGTCATTTATCAAATCCAATTATTTAAATCAAACCTATTTTGTGCACCATATATTTGTTTTCTTATAGATTTTATCCTTCTTATTTTTTTATTTCCCTTTTCTTTTTCTTCTTTTCATTATTTATTTATTTTTCTATTTTGTTAGTTGCTCATAACTCTTCAAAATACATAAAAATATGTAGAAATATTGAGAAAAAGATTGAGATTGTTTGAAAATAAAGATCCAAAGACTAAATAAAAAAAATGGAAAAATTATCTAATCTCATAGAAAAACATTAAAAAATCTATTTATGTTAAAACAATGCCATTCCATTTAAAGTGAAATGATGTTTTTTACTCCAAATTAAGTGAAACAATATATTTCACTCTAAAAATAAAAGGCAATTACCAACATCATTTTATACATAGGTTCAAAATAGTAGCCTCTTCTTCTTGTATGGCTTCTACAACTTTTTTTCTTTTGTTTTTTCATATTTTTTTATTAAACTTTGGTCTCACAATTCTCTCTCCCAATTCTCCCACAAATGTTGAACAACATACCACTCCCCTCTTATATATGTGTACTACATGCCCAACCAAAAACTATTCTCTAACCCTAAAAAGTCATTGAAATAGTGGTGCAAATATGCGGAAAAAAAATATTATGGTCAAAATGCAAAACCAGAGGTTGAGATTAGCCTAAAGGAGAAAATATTGCTTAAAAATAGTGGAAAAAACAAGGAAAGAAAAGACAACAAATAGAGAGATAAAGAGAGATAATATTAATAGTGAGAAGGATAAAAGAAATAGGAGAGTTTTTAGATGAAAATGAAAGTGGTTGGAGTGAGGAGGGAAGGGAAAATAAAGAAAACATAAGAGAAATGGAGAGTGGTAGGAAAAAAGAGTTTTAAGTTGAAAATAAAGGTGGTTGAGCCAGAAAGCAGAAGACAAGAAAAAAAATGAAGAGATAAAAAAAAACTCAAAGAGATAAAGAAACCCAAAATAAAATAGAAAAAAACACCTAAAAAACCTTTATATCTCCAAATGCCACTAAGTCTTCCACTTATAGTTACAATAACAACTTCTCCTTTATTTTGAAATAGGTTTGGAAATACTACCTGATTGTGACACGAAGTCACTGAAGTCTTGTTATGATATCTTTTGTAATGCCAGAAGCAATTTTAGTGATTTGAAGATAATATCAATCCAATGTTGGACTGAACTTGTTTGTGATTGTTTTGTAACTTTTTCTTCTTTAATAATTACCTCATACCAAGACTTGATGGGATTGGCAGCTAGAATGGCTGAAGACATAAGTTTTGTAGATGGTTATGAGTTTTGTGGTTTTGTAGGTTGGGTCTATGGAGTTTTCCCCTTGTCTTGGGATTTTGCCTTAGGAGACATCAGGACCTGTTTTGAAGGAGTTCTCGGGTTATGAATTAGAGATAGAGTTTGAATATCTTTTAATGTATGCAATGTCAAAGTTAAAAATGCTTAAAATAGCTTGTCTCTGTTTTGAAGCAAGATTTTGGACATCTTTTTTGTAAAACTTTTTTTGCGGATATGTACTGGAGGATTTGTTCTTTGTTATTTTGGACTTGTTTAAGAATCCCCCCATATCCTAAGTCTAAGACGTCTATCGCAACAATCTTAGGAGTTAAAGGATCTGCTAATTGGAGTAAAATGATGGTCTGTATTTGATATTTGATTTATTTGACAATATTTGTATGGTGGTTAGACCAAGGAACCAAGTTTTTTTTAATATGTCATGTAGAGGTTTTGCAATGCGACTAATATTGGGCTAATAGTCGAGGATATAATTAAGGCTACCTAAAAATCGTTGTAGCTAGGTTTTATCAGTAATCTTAGCACATAATTTATTTGTAAAGGATAAAGATCATTCTATTGGTGTCACAATACCTTGATAGATATAATGGCCTAGGAAACGGACATGTGTTTGACATAAATAATTTTTCTTTAAAATGACTAAACCATTTTGTTTGCCAGTATAGAAAAATATCTGTAAACATTTAAAATGTTGATCTATGGATGTAGAAAAAATAAGGACATCATCAATGTAAATAATTAAGAATCTAAAATGTGTATGAAATATGTCATTCATGATATGTTAGAATTCAGAAGGTGCATTTTTTAAGCCAAAAGGCATGACATTCTATTCGTATTAGCCGAAAGGAACTGTAAATGAAATTTTGTAATGATCTTTTAGATCAATCTGGATTTTCCAGAATCCAAATTTCAGGTCATTTGGAAAATATGAATGCAGAATATAATTTTTGTAATAAATCTTTTTTGTTTGGAATTGGATATTGGATCCATTTTAATGTAGAATTTAAAGGTTTGTAATTGATCACTAATCTTGGTGTGCCTCTCTCAATTTCAAAAAATTCTTGTTTACATAAGAGGCGGCACACGACCATTGTGATCAGGATTTTTTGGATTAGAGCTTTGGACTCGAGATCATGGATCTCTAGTCTGCATTGTTGTTCTAACTCAACATTTATTTGTATAGGTCTAGCTTTGGTGGGTATTTGCTTTTCTAAAAAAGTGTCTTCATAAGAAAGATCAACATGTTTTTCTTTCCAAAAGGCAATGGGTAAGTCTAAACAAATTTATTGTTCAATCTTACTTTGAAAGTCTACAAATTTCTTTTGTAAAAGCGAATCTTGTAGTTGTTTGTCAATATGACAAAATGAAATATAGTTTTGTAAATCATGCAATTGGAATTGCTTACCATGAATTAATGCATTTATATGATATGTATGTATAGAACATGCTTTGATCAAATTTAAATTTCTAGTCTTAGATTTTTCTAAGAATGGGAAAACAAGTTTGATGTTATTGATTTTGGATGTTATGTAATCATGACGTGCTTTGTATGGTGTGATCATGTTGATGAAAGGAGTGCCAAGGATGATGGTATGGTTAATAGCTTTTGTAACGACAAAAAATATTGTAACTGAAATGTCGTTATTAAAAATAGAGGCTTGTATTTTGCCTGCAATATGAAGTTTTGAATTGTTAGCAACAAAGAGTTTTTTAGAGGTATTTTGTAAAAATCATTTGGAACTACGCTTTCTTTAATGCAGTTTAAATATGCACCTGTATCAAATAAAACAATAGTTTCTAGTTTGAAATCGTTTGAAAAGACTAATGTAATTTAGATCAAAAAAGTGATTCCCTGAAGAATAACCGGTACCTTTTCGAATTTTCCTTGGCACCCTAGCTTTGACCCGTTAGCAACACGAACAATAAATGCTTCTGTTTGAATTACTGGTAATCTTAGCAGTTCAGCCATACAAGTGCTCACAAAATTGTGGGTGGATCCATTGTCAATTAGCACCACTACTTCGAACAAACCCACCTTTGCATCGACATGCATGGTTCGAGGTGTTCGACACCTTTGTTAGTTCACTAGTGAGGTTCCAAGTAGGGGTTTTGGATCTTAATGTATTTGGGCATGCATTTTTGATGGATGTAAAAGGATATGCAATATGATGTGCAGATGCATAATGCAATTCAAACCAATCATAAAACAAAATATGTTCTTTATGTAACTTAATATAATCGTAATATTGTTTTTGTATTTCACTTCTCTGTTGGAGAGTGTTGGAAAAACCATATTTGCTTTTTCATAATTATGTACAACATAAAAATCTTCTTTGTAAAGAGTTTTATCAAGAACAAAATGTTTTTCTAAAGTTAAAACATTCACCTCATTTTAGATGATTTTAGTGACTGTTGAGAAAGTTGGAGATGTTGGAGGTGATTGATGTTTAGTGTTGGTAGTGTTTGTAGTGTTTGTATACACTAGTTTTGGTATGTTTGTAGTATAGTCTACATGTTGAAACTCGCAAAAGGGATGTCTAATGTAGAGTGTCTAGGAGGATCCAAAGAGATGTCTAATGTAGAATGCATAGGAGGGTCAAAAGAGAAGTCTAATGTAGAGTGTATATGAGGGTTTGTAATAACATGCTTATGAGATGTTTTTTATATTTAGGGATATGGTAAGATTTGGATAGTAGTTAAAGGATACTGGACCACTACAAAGGCTACACTCAATGAAACTTAGGAGTGTTGGAAGTTTTGGAATCTAGCATCTCGAAGGATAGCTAGAATGGATGTTTACACCATTCTTTTGTAAGTAGTTTTATGCTGACTTGAACTAGGCCGACATGGATGTATTTATAGTTTCTGACCAAGTGTTTTTGTTAAGATTTTTGGGACAGGAGTTGGATAGTCTCAAAAGGTTTTGTAAGCTAAATAGCTCTTTCTTCAGTTTTAATTGTAAAATCTGTTTTGAAAATATCATATTTGGCTTTTTGATAAATCAATCTTTGAGAGATTTTTGGATTTTTCAGTCATCAATATTTTTAGTAAAATCCTCAATGGTAATTTTTCACTTTGTACAATCCTTCTATTCTAAGAGGTTTCAGATGTAAAAGAAGCCAAAATAGAAGTAGATCTATAAAAAATAGAATCCATAGTTTGAAAAGATAGGCTGCAAGTTATATGGATTTACTACCCTAATCACTCAATGGGACTGACACCATTCAGTAGCATTCACCAGTGAACTAAGGGTCTCTCTTCTCTCAAGGGTTTCTGCAATCTATAGGTACTATTCCTACCCAGATCCCAATAGGCTCTAATACCAAATAAATAGAACAACAATATGTGGCTTTCAAATAAGAGCAAAATAACCAAAGATGAAGTAGAACAATGGTATGTGGCGTTATTACACCTGAGAATGATCAAAACATCTACTGATAGGTTTTTAGCCAATGTACCATGTTTTGAATGTTAATGAAATTTCTGATGCGAATGAACAAGGCGAGATCGACATTGTCAGGATCCTTGATCAAACACAGATCATACTTAATTTGCAGTAATATAAAATTGAATGTGTAAAAGTTTAAAGAAATGAACCTTAAAATTTGTATTGAATTCAGAACAGGAGATGGTTACAGGAGATATGTGTTTATAGTGGAAATGAAAAGATGTTTGTTTACATAGGAATGAATATATAATTCTTTTGCAAAGAAACTTGATGGTTTATCGAAGTTCCGTCTCTCGAAATGGAAAAGTCTTTTTATTTAGATGAAAATTGGCTAAAGAACTTTGAACTATGAGCAGGAAATTGTTTGTCCTTTTGTATGAGTGGACTCTGAGTGGGAGACACCTTTTGTAGTGGTAAAAACCACTTTTTGTAAAAATGAATCTTCAGGGATGAAAGTTGTTTGCCCTTTGTATGAGTGAACTCTGAGTGAAGACACCTTTTGTAGTGTTAAGAACCACTTTTCGCAAAGAGAAATCTTAGCACTGAAAGTTGTTTCACCGGACTCCAAGTGGGAGATTACTTTTGTAGTGGTGGTGACCACATTTTGTCATCTTATGCCGACAGTTTTGTAGAATCTTTTTCAATTTTTTGATGGATTACAGAATATCATAACAGTCATCTTCATTATCGTCTCCAAGGAAGATGGCAGTAGATAATGATCCGGAGGAGGTTGATTTGTTTAAGACTGTGATAGAGTCTTGGTTTTGTACAATCCCTTCCAAAATAAAAAGATATTCTTCTTCAGATTTTGAAGAGGCAAAGAGGGTTGCTTCACTTTTGTTTTTCGATGCTAAGAAATCCCACCATTTGACTTTAAATTTGTGGACAAATTAACAAAAGTGAAGCAGCTACTCCCGTCTATTCTATTTTCATAAATTCATATCATCTACCAACCTTCCCCCTTGGTTCCTACAATGATGGGATTATTTTGGTTGTCATACTAACATGCTCTAGGTAACCTTTTAGTTGAAAGTGGTTACCTACTTTTCAAACAACATTTTCAACCCACTCTTTTTTAAAGGAAGTTTTCTCCCTTTCTTATTTTATGTACAAAGTTTTTTGTTCCATGGGTATGTTCATGTTTCTATGACTACAACCTCCAAAACAAATCTCTAGTTCCAGTTCGCAAATTTAAAATCAAATGGTGGGATTCCTTTGCAGCTGAAAACAAAAGTTTTAAAGTTTGTTGTTAAGGAATGGATGCAAAAGAACAAATCAACCCCTATTGTCAAACAAGATCCACAATCTAATTTTTTAGCCTAAAAGGCTAAGATAGCAGTCCTCCTTGACTCTGCAAAATCTAAAGAAGAATACCTCTTTTTTTGCAAAGGATTGTATAAAATCAAGACTCTACCCTAGTCATAACCAAATCAACCTCCTTTGGATCATTATCTCCTGTCATGTCCTTGGAAACAACAATAAAGATGATTTTTATGACATTTTGTTATCCATCAAAAAACAGTAAAAGATTTTTCAAACTATAGGCATCAGACGACAAAAAATGGTTTTTAACACTACAAAAGAAGTCTTTCACTTGGAGTCAAGACAAACAACTTTCATTGTGAAGATTCCTCTTTACAAAAAGTGGTCCTTACCACTATAAAAGATGTTTTTCACTCAGAGTTTACTCATACAAAATGACAAACAACTTTCATCCCTGAAGATTCCTTTTTACAAAAAGTGATCTTTACCACTCCAAAAGGTGTCTCCCACTCAAAGTCCACTCATACAAAGGAGCAAACAACTTTTAGCCCACAATTCAAAGTTCTCTAGCAAGTCTTCATCTATATAAGAAGACTCTTCCATTTCGAGAAGCGAAACTTAGATAAACTATCAAGTTTCTCTACAGAAAAATTACATATTTATTCCTCTGTAAATAAACATCTTTTCATTTCTAATGTGAACATATATTTCCTGTAATCATCTCCTGTTTTAATTCAATACAAATTTCAAGGTTCGTTTCTTTAAACTTACATATTCAGTTTTATATTATTGCAAATTAAATATGTTTTGTGTTTAATCAAGGATCCTGACATTGCTGATCCTGCCTTGTTCATTCGCATCAGAGATTTAATAAACATTCAAAACATAGTATATTAGCTGGAAACTTGTGACCAAATCTTTGGATCATTCTCAAATATAACAGCACCACATATTATTGTTCTATTTACCAAAAAAGGCGAGAGAGTGCACAAGATGAATGAAGATACAGAAAATAAAGATAAATGATGGAACAATAATATGTGGCGCTGTTTTACCACAATCACGAAAGCAAGTAAAGCTTTCCTTTGGACCAATAGTCTGTAGATCAGTGGTTTCCTGCCGATATACTGAGGTTTTACATAAATGAATTTCTGATGTGAAATGAACAAGGCAAGACCAACAATGTCAAGATCCTTGATCAATCACAGAGCATACTTAGTTTTGCAAAAATGAAAAGACAGAATGTAAAGTTTAAGAAATAAACCTTGAAATTTGTACTTGATAATGTAAGTTTGAATCACATGAGATTTGGTTTACAAGATAATTTAATTATAGGATAATTTATAAATGTTTACAGGGATAGTGTTTTGGATACAGAGGAAACAGATATATATTTTTTTCTGCAGAGAATGCTCTCGGTTCAGCTTCTGCCTTTCAAAATGAAATAAAGTATCCTTATATGGACGAAGACAAGCAGAGGAGCCTTAGATAGTGGAGCCGAAAGTTCTTTGTCGTTTTGTAACTTTACTCTTAAGTGGGAGACACCTTTGACGTGGTAGGGACCATATTTGTCTGAATGAACCTTTTATCAAAAGTAATTTTATCTGTTTGCATAGTCGGAGACAGCTTTTGTAAGTAACAGGGGCCACATTCTTGTCTTTTTATGCCAACAGATTTTGAGAATCTTTGACTGCTAATGAATGGATGACAAGATGTCATAACAGTCATATTCATTATCGTCTCCAAGGGAGATGACCGGTGAAGAAATGGATCCAGAGGAACTGGATTTGGACAAGATTGGTTGGCTGTCTTGGTTTGGAACAAGACCTGCTAAATTTTAAGGTATTCTTCTTCAGATTTTGCAAATGCAAGGAGGGCAACAGTTTTAGCTTTCTGAGCTAAAAATTTGGACTGCTGGTTTTGTTGGATGGCAGAGATGACTTTGTTTGATTTTAGCCATTCCTCAATAGCACTTTTAGAACTTTTTGATTCTGCTACAAAGGAATCCCACCATTTTATTTTGAACATGCGGACCAAAATAAAAATTGATGATCCGTCTTTTGGAACTTTATAATCATAACACCATGAGCATACCCATGGAACAAAGAATTTCTTCACCGGTCATCTCCCTTGGAGACGATAATAAAGATGACTGTTATGGCATCCATTCATTAGCAGTCAAAGATCCTCAAAATCTGTCGGCATAAAAAGACAAGAATGTGGCCTCTACACTTACAAAAGTTGTCTCCGACTTATGCAAACAAACAAAATTACTTTCGGTAAAAGATTCCTTCAGACAAAAATGGTCACTACCACGTCAAAGGTGTCTCCCACTCGAGTAAAGTTACAAAACAACAAAAAACTTTCGGCTCCACTATCTAAGGCTCCTCTTCTTGTCATCGTCCATATAAGGAGACTTTGTTTCATTTTGAAAGGCAGAAACCAATTTAGCAGAAGCAAGTCAAGCAGAAGTTTAACCAAAAGCATTCTCTGCAGAAGAAATGACATATTTGTTGCCTCTGCATCCAAAATATTATCCGTGTAAACACTTACAAATTATCCTGTAATTACATTATTTTGTAATCCAAATCTCCTGTAATTCAAACTTTCATTATCATGTACAAATTTCAAGGTTTATTTCTTAAACTTTCAAATTTTACATTCTGTCTTTATATTTTTGCAAAAGAAAGTATGCTCTGTGATTGATCAAGGATCTTGACATTGTTGGTTTTGCCTTGTTCATTTCACATCAGAAATTCATTTCTGCAAAACCTCAGTATATCGGCAGGAAACCACTGATCTACAGACTATTGGTCTAAAGGAAAGCTTTACTTGCTTTCGTGATTGTGGTAAAACAACGCCACGTACTATTGTTCCATCATTCATCTTTATTTTCTATAACTCTTCATTCTGCATGTTCATTCATCTTGTGCACTCTAGCCCTTTTTGGTATCAGAGCAATATATATATATATATATATATATATATAATTCCAAACCAGCCCTATAAAATTTAGATTATGACCTCTTTAAAAGTATTCTTTTTTTCTTTTTTGAAGAAACATCATCGAGTACATCCATGGAAGTACCAATTAGAGTTGGATGAGGAAACTACTTATTGTGGTCATGTGTGATTCATTGCTAATTTACTTTTACAAGAAAAATAAATTACTTTTTATAGTAAATAAGAAGTGAAAACATTTTATTATTGAAGAATTGGATTGCAAATTAGAGTAGAATAGTATGGAAAATAATATAAACAACAGTGGATGAGAGAGAGCTACAACTCTAAATACAAACTGCAACACAATTAATTTTTAAAGGCCAAACCAAAAGGCAGTCTTTGCAAAGGAAAAAAGCATGCACTATTACATGCAATTTGTCAAAAGAGATGTGACATAGCGTGGGACAAGAAATAGTAGAAACATAAATTAAAACAAAATAATGGCTAAATTTAAAGTACAATTGAAATTTGGAACAAGTTAATAGGGTTTAGAGTTCATAAGACCAGAATCTGAATAAATTGATATAGTAACCCCAACTTATTAACATTAGTTAATGCCTAAATCCATACTAGGAAAAGGATTCCTAATCTTGGTCTCCAAGTAAAGCTAACTAACAACTCACATGACAATCATGTGACCTTCGATTAATTAACCCTAAACTCCTATATATAATAGGATTCTAAAGAGAGCTCTAGAGTCATTCTCCTCAAATTGGATGAAATTAATCCTCAAGGTGTCTTACCTCAATCTCGTGTGTCCAGTCAAGATTTGTCAACTCAACCCCTTTCCTTTGTTTTTGCTTTAGATGCATAACAATTCTAGATATCAACTTTAGCTTTTCCATGATCAATTTTACATAAGGAACATCAATCGACAATTAATTTATGTTATATCGACTTCTTGAGTAATGAATTGTGAATCTTAAACTTGCTTCAACATGTCTTCTATCCAAACAAAATTTGCACAATTAATCTATCTTTGGGATAATATTACACTTGTAATCAATAAAGGATAAACAAAATAAATCAACAAATTTCTACCTTTTCAATGAGGTTACCAATGAAGACATCATTATTTCTATTGTTGTAACATTGATTGCCCTATTATCATCGTAATCATCATTGAAATGAATGTTACATATTGGTGAAGAACACCAACCAATTTAAGTATTATCATCAAAATCATCATTGCACTATAACATCGTATATTAATGGAGAATCCCAGCCTGGACCTACTTTCTCAACTAATTCATCTTGTAGAACTTGTTGCTCTTCAACACTCTTTCCTAAAGAAATTCATTGTTTTCCACCCTTCCAATCCAATTGCACCATATGATTTACAGCTCCAATGTCATGAAAGGAGTCTTCATCCATACAACCACCATCACCACCACTTTCTATTGTCTAAAGAGTCATGGCCACCTTCCAAAATCTCCATTGGAACTCCCACTAATTCTTGTTGCTGAAAAGCATCAATAACAAGGATTAAATGTTCAATTAACTACTTATCTCAATCATAATTGTTTGCCTATCTTGATTTCTCCATCTACACACTCCAACACATCCTTCCACGGTTAAAGGATTGAAACCCTAACACACACTCTTGGGGATCTTTTTGCTTCACTACCAACTTGATAATGTGGGAAGAGAAAAATGTAGAAAACAGAGATTACAACGGAATAATGGTTAATTAGGATAAAATTGGGGTTGGAACAAGGTCATAGAGTTTAGGATTCATAATAAACCTCAAGTATCTAAATATATAAATAAATTAACAAAGAACAATTATAAAAAAAAAAAAAAAGTAGCCTATTTATATTATTTGTGAAAAGGATTCCTACTTTAAGTCCCCAAGTAAAAACACTTAACCTCTATTGAAATACTTTAAAAAGTCACTTGCAAATCACATTAGCCTAGGTATATTAAATAACCCTCATATCCAAAATAAAATAAAATGATTTGTAAAGAAAGCTCCTTTGTCTATACAAGCAGTGGAAATTGTTCAAATTGATGGCTTCAAATAAACATTAAGAATTGAAACAAGAGGGAATAAACATTAAGAATGGAAACGAGAGGGAAACTGCATGGAGCCAAAAGGTAACTCAAGTAGTAATCCGATTAATGATACTTTAATTCTTGTTTGACTTAACTGTGTATAAATGCACAAAGGTGTGAAACTATTATGTTTGGACCCTATGGCTTTGCCTAAAGTACTGGTGTTGAAACAACCTGACATGAGTACAAGTATAAAATACAAGTCCAACCACCCGCCTAAATTTTGGAATTGAATCTATCAATATAAGAAATTGTCATGCAAAAAGATGGTGGGAGGAAGAAGATGGAGAAAGAAGAAGACGTAAACATGTTAGGGAAAAGAAGACAAATGCAGTGATATCATCATAATTATTATAATCCTCAAAAACATCTTCATCCATTCTTTCTTGTTCTATATTTTTGTTCTTGTTCTTTGACTCTGTTCAACGCAAAGTGTGGTTGTGTTTCTCTTCAAGTCTCATTCCTTGATTCTATGTCTCCCATTTTAATGAATATTTTTACCCTAATCTTTGTTTTTTATAGAAATATCCCTAAGTTGTTTCTTTCGGTAAATTAAAAAATGGACAAACAGGTCAAAACAAAACATAAATCAATTGAGAACAAACTAAAGAAAAACCAAACACAAAAAGAAGCATTTCAATTCAATGCTCGCTCTAATGCCCTAGCACCCACTCACATGACACTCGCAGATTCAGCACTTCATATAGATTTATCGAATGAAATTTATTGATAGAGGCTAATAAAGCCAATGTTGCCTCGCCTCACAAGGGCTCGCCTAAGCGAGCACCGAAGCGCCTAAGTGAGCACTTATGTGCCTCTTGACAGCACAAGTTACAAGTAGGTGATAATATAACATGGAGACATGATTCTATAGGATTTTGCGAAATATTAAGCCACATATTAAAGTGTTACAACTCAAGTTATTTTCTTTTGGCTTGCTTTGATGAAAACTGTATATTTCTAACAAAAACTTGAATCTAACACCCATACACAAGTTTGAGCAACAAAGGTATTTTTATGTTTTTTTAGGGGTACCAAGTCCAACAAACATGCTTTTTTACAATTCCATGAAACAAATGACAATGAAAAACAATGAGAAACATAGATTGATGTACAATACTTGATCAGCTGAGAAGAATAGAAATTAAAGAAAGAAGTTGAAAAAAAAAATCAAAGTTAAAAAGCAGAGGAAGCTAAACAGAGATAGGCAAATGAGAACCTATCACCATTAAGCAGCATTAACCAATTAAGGAAGCCAACTTTAACCAGCCTTCCCTAGATCTCTGAGAAAATATCGAATGGCTAACAACATTTTGCACTTTTAAGAACTTGATACCAACTATGAGTTACATATAGAACTGGTTCATTGTGCAGATGTTGTGTAGTAATTAGTTACACCAATACTGAATTTGGAAATGAAAATATCATGATTGAAATTTTGGAAGTTTAGTAGTTCAAATATTTGGATTATTGCAAAATATTTCTCAAAGATGAATTTTGATGTAGAAATATAAAGTTTCAACAAAAAGACAAAGGGGGCATAGATTTTCAAAATTAGTGAGAACACATGTTTGGAAGTTCTTGACAAAAAAAAGACATACGAAGGGTCCAAATTTTGGCATCAAATGGAAAATAAGATGATATGCTTAAAAGAAAATGATAGCTGATAAAAGACTTGAGAAATGCATCAAAAACTTAAATCAAGTATTGAGAACAAAAGTCACTTGCATCATAGGCATGCAGTATTGCTTGCTATGGAACTGTAAAACCACCTCCACAACTAGGGAAAAAAGATATGCTACCAAGTAACAAGGCATAGCAAAAAACAATCTAGTGATGACAGCTTCTTCTTTTTTTCAAAATGCCAAAAACATTGAGTACCCAAGGAGGGGTGTGTGCATATCAAGGGTAATTATGCTTGGACAATTGCTGATGATGGATATGCACATGATCATAAAGCTTAAGCTTCAGAGATACGATGAAAATGAATGGCTAATATAATTTTTTCAACTGAGACAAATTCATGTATTGTTGTAACCTAATGTGTTACATAGGACATTGAATACCTGGAAAACTCAAAGCGAGACTAGTACAACATCCAGCTACTCCAGCATTGATAACTGCAAAGAAAGAAGCATGAATAAAATTAAATATAAATAAGCAAGCAAAGAAAGAAGCATGAATAACCAGTTTAACTATTGACATGTCATACCATCATCCTTCCCTCGCAGCCTCTTCAAAAAGCAGACAACCAAACGTGTACTCCAGACAGAACTGCAAATGTCTAATACAAGAAACAGATAAGAGGAGAAGATACAGTATGGGCATAAATTTCACAAATACATTAAAAGAAAAACATAAGCACATCTTATAACCATCACACATGTGCACAAATGCTATAGATGAAAATTAATTCATATCTCACACCTTGGCACACGATCCTGCTTCCCCAAAGGATCCTTTGACGCCTTTCCTCTTAATCAAACCAGAACCTGGAAGGCTTCTATGTAAGGCATCCTCCAAAAATAGATTAAACTCAAACAGCCCACATAAAACAATGAAAAGCAGGCAAAACAATGAAAAGCAGGCAAAACAATGATCAATCAGCGCATGCAACAGGAATTAGTAGACTTCCTCGGCACACTAGAATGATCATAGTGTATGAACAACTGATATCTACATACAGTAATGTGGGCTACACTTAATAAAAATATTTTAAAAAATAGATGACTGGTACCAATTTAAAAGCAGAATCCAAAAAGGCATATCACAGCCAATGCTTTAGTAGCACCAATTTGACAGCAAACTAAGGTCAGGAACGATACTACTGACTTACTTTGGAGCTGCGTAATGAACCAAAACAAGAAGTAAAAATCCCTATAAAGCATCCCATGAGCTGACACCAACCAACTCGTGAGCGCAATTGGAAAAAAGAACTGCTTACAAATGATTAGAAAGTGGAAACCACTAATGTATGCCTTATCACTCTTTTAAGAGTAATTAACCTCAAGAAAAGAACACATACATACAGCTCTACCCGTAAAAATATAACTTGAAACAACATCACGTTGTGTGTGTATCAAAAGTCTCCATTTGAGCCCAAATATTTTTTTATTTTAAAAAAACAAAGAAAAAAAAATGTGCAGGGTTTCAATTATCGCCATTGATTCCAAAACTACTAGACAGCACAATAGAGGAAAATTCCAAAATGTCAAGTCATGAAAAACAGTAGTATTATAATACATAGGTGCATGTATAAAGAGAGGACCGTAGCCGAAGATGGAGCCCATAAAAGCGCCTGCAGCGGAGTCACCAACGAAGCGGAGGAAGCAGACGGAAGGGGAACTGGACTCAGCAGAAGATATAAGAAATCTATTGCTATTATTAATTGAAAGATTAGGTTAGGGTTTATGTCTTCGACGTCGGAATCAGCATTGTTGTTGCTGCTGGCGCCTGGAGAATTCGCCGTCGCCATTTCTCACTCTTTCTATCTATGAAATATATCCTTCTCAAGCAATGCATATCATTGCATTGTCTCTCTCGGTTTTGTTGTTTACACGGACGACATCGTTTCATTGGAGATAGTGTTTTGCTCCAGGGCGTCTTTGAAGAATTTTAAAAAACTTTATTTTTAATTTTATTTTCAATTAAAAACATTAATGTTTTTAGATTATTTTTATGTACTGATGTAAAAAATAATTTTTAAAAATAAAAAATATAATTTTAATATATTTTTGAACGAAACTCGCAACCACACTTATAAAGACACAAAGACAATATGTTTTTTAATGGAAAATTAAAAAAATATCGAATAAGCTTTTGATTAAGACTAGAGTTCGTTATTTATATATTTTAAAAGTATTTTAAAAAGTATAAATCTTTTATTTTTTAATTTAAATTTTTTTTTTTTTAAATAAATTATTTTAAAAACAATTCTGATTTTGTCCTCATTCTTTTTTTTTTTCTATCATACTTGTTTTTCATTCTTTTGATTACTATTTTATATTTTTTTTTTAAAATTGATATTTTTTTAATTTCATTTTTTAATATTAAATTTGTTGGTAATTGAGTTATTTAATTGAGTTCAGGTCTAGAATTTCAATGGTTGCGAGTTTGAAAAATTAGCTCGGGTTTAGAAGATTCATCTAAGCTTGTTAGGAAAATTTTCTAAATTGATATTTTTTATTTTATTCTTTTCAAAATTAAATTGGTTGAGAATTGAGGTTTTTAATTGAGTTTGAGTCTAGAATTTCACATATTATGAGTTTGGAAGATTAACCAAGGTTTAAGAAATTTGCTTGGGTTTACTTGGTATTTTTTTTCTTAAGATCATGATTTTTCAGTTTTATCCTTCAATATTTATTTAATTGGATACTGAACTTTGTTTTTTATCTTCTTATTTGTTTTCTATAGAATTTTTTACTAATTTAAAAATGACCCGAGTTATCTATAATCTTTTTATTTATCATTCTTTATTAAATTTATCTTTTTAGAAAATGAATTCTTGTTTTATAATTAAATTAGATTAATTAATTAAATATAAGCATTAGACGCTCAAGTCATGAGATTTTATTTGGTTTGTTTTTCCAGCTATTACTTTAAGGGCTTGTGTGACCCTTTTTGGAGTTATTTTGTAGCACTTTGTAGTGATTATAATTGTCTTGATGATCTTTTTTTGGTGGTGGGACATGTTCATGATGGAGCAATGGTAAGTTTTCAACAAGCTTTTCTTTATTCTCCTCTCAAAAAAGATATTAACAACTCAATTTTTATAGTTAATTATTGTAAAAAAATATTGTTTGCTCTATTTATTGTCGATGTCTTTTTTTAATTATATTATTAAATAAATCTAGCTTATTAAATCTAGTCAAATCAATGAGTATTGTCTTGAATTTTTCTTACTACTTTCGAAAACTTTACCATCACCTAGACATCCTTTTCATCCGCTAGGGAAAATTTAGATCGACCCATGACATAGAGTGGATAACCTATCTAATTTATATTAAACATTACCTTAGGTAAATTAGAAGATATTATACTTATAATATCTCAAAATAACCATAAAAATACATAACATGTACATTTTTTAGAATTTAATTGATAAAAGATATAATTTACAAGAAAAACATCAACCATATTTCCAGTAAATCAACGATTGAAGATAATTCTACATGTAATTTTATTGAATATGTCATAATCCATTTATGGGTTATTCTAAAAAAAAAATACAAATAACAAAAAAAAGGTTGATGTGGTAGAAAAATCAAGTTGAAAATTTTGAACGAACTTGAAAGCCCAATCGTACCTCTATTATGCCAAAAAAATGAAGAGAAATCCACTTCAAGACTACAATAAATGATTATTAGATAAATCTTCATAAAAATTAAGTCCTATGCACAACTGATTTTTTAATATGCCAATTTGATTTTATCAAGTTCCAAATTAAAGTTTAATTATGTTTAAGAATAAATTTAGGGTTCAACTAAAAGATTTAATTAAGTGCATGGACTTTATTATACTTTAAATTAATTTTATTAAGGGTTTAATTGGTTAAAACTTAAGTTTGGGAGCCTAATTTAGCCTTAATTGAAAATTATAAGATTTTTGGACACCAAATTTATTTATTTTCCAAGTCAATTGCTTAAAATTAGAGGCAAAATTGCAAGAAAATCAAAATTCATAGGTCAATTAAGGTCAAAATCAGAGAAATACATAGTCATGACCATTTTGTAAAAGGCGTTGAACTATATGGATTCAATTGGACGAAATAAAGGGTGAAATTGAAAGAAAATAAAATTTTAAGGGTCAAATTGCATGAATCTAAGACCAAGGAGTAGCTTGAAATAAACGCGTAAATTTAGGGCTACCATTGAAGTTTGTCAGGGGCAAAATCAAAAGAAATTGAAATTTTTGGGTCAATATGGGGTGTAATTAAAGCAATTAAACATTAAAGGACCAATTGAACTTTGGTTGAAATTCTAGTACAAAACGACGTCGTTTTGTAGAGGAAAAAAAAAGAAGGGTCTAGATGATCTGCTTAGGTAACGAGACGACGTGTTTTCTGGATATTGTTTATTGCCTTTTTCCTTATCCACAAGGAAAGAGAGCTGAAAAACCTACTTTGAAGGTGCATTTGATGCCTCTATACTTCATCAAATTTGACAAATCATGTATCAAAATGATGACCTCGCATTTGCCTACAATATGATATGATCAGTTCCGACTGATTGACACCACGTCCTCATTGAAACCACCTCAAAGGTGACAAGTGAGGCAATAATGAGTGTCAAATCTAACAGCTTAAGGTACCTACTTTAGACCAATGGTTGAGATATTTTTAGATTGAATCAAGGGGTGATATTTTTTCCCAATACGAACCATATTTCCCTTTTCCATCACCTATAAATATAGGTTCATTCCATGCTCAGAACATTAATAAATATGAAGCCAAAGTTGGGAAAGAACCATTTACAACCCATATTTTTCTCCCTTTAATTTCGGTAGTCATTGCCTCTGGCGAGACAATAGCTCCATCAACCATCTATATTATTCCCTACAACATCATCAACAACTTTGGATGCCACTCATCTACGAAAAGGCAAGGTATCCCCTTCATTTCACCACTGAAAATCATCTCTAGCATGGGGGCGATATCCGCTTTTGACTGATATAAAATCTCTCTTATGCAATGACCACCTCGACATGATGATTTTTGGTAGTGAAATGGAGTTTACATGCAATGATCACCTTGAGATGGTGATTTTGGGTGGTGAAATAGAGGAGTTAGAATCAGTATGTTAGGCTAAAAAAATCATTTACTTTAGCCTTTTGAACTTTTCATGCAATGGTCACCCCTCATTTTTATTTTACTTGATGGACTTGCAATGACCACCTTGAGGTGATGAATTTTGGTTGTGAAATGGAGTTTGGGTGCAATGACCACCTTGAGATGGTGATTTTCAGTGGTGAAATGGAGAGGTTAGAATCAGTTTTTCAGGCTAAAAAATATTTTATTTTAGCCTTTTGACCTTTGAATACAATGGTCACCCCTGATTTTTATTTTACTTGATGAGCTTGGGCTAGGTCCAACTCAAATATTTTGAGTTGAATCAGCCCAGCCTAATGTAATATTATATTATATAATAACAAAATAATATTAAAAAATGAAAAATTCAAAAAAAATGGATATTTCAAAACAATTATGATTCTCCCGCCAATTTGTTTTCAATATCGGTATGTAGACTTACACTATATTATACAAATTCGACATAAAATATTTGATTTTCTCTGAAATTTCTAAAAACAAAATCCTTATTTAATATATATATATATATATATATGTTTTATTTTCTTGCATATGGTCGAATCCTAAAATGTTTCTAAGCATATTTTCATAAAACAAAAAATTGCATCTTTTTTCATGTTTTTAAATGCAAAATGGGATATCATAACCAATTTATGATTAACCATTAGAGTTCAGCCAAAATATCAAAAATCTTTCACTAGTTATTTTGTTAGTTTTATTTGTTAGAATTTAGTTATAGACTTTAATATTTTGGATGTAAAACTACATTATAAAGTACACCCTTAGATATTAAAAGTAATTGCAATGTTAAAATTCAGACCTTTGAACAGTTAGGATTTTGACCAAATGAGGTAGGGACCTCGTCATGAATAGAGATATATTTTGAACTTTAGAAGAGGCCAATAATTTGACATACAAAAATAATCAAACAACAATGCATCTTACTTTAGAGAGGGTGCACTAAGGGTGATGTGTCTTCCTCTTACACACCAAGTTCTCTTACTTAGACTCTCGCAAATCATTAGGTTTCGCAGTTACATTAATATTAGGTGGTGACTCCTGAAAATTATAATCATAATTTTATGATTATAGAAAAACTTTTTTTCACGCACTCCCCCATCTTAGGTATGGTCGTGCAAAAACATCGTCACGACAAAATATATACATACATATACACATATATACAAAAAAAAACATAAAGATAAGTTAGAATATCAAAAGGTAGATAATAAATACCAAAATAATTACAAGTCATGTTTCATATATACATATGGGATATATACAACAAATAAAGTTTAACAACCATAAAAATAGATAAATTATATATGTTGTTACCTAATTTTGATATAATTGTTTTTTATAAAATACAAAAAATGACTTAAAATACACTAGGATAAGAGAACACAACATCCGAACATGATCTAACCTCATTTATAAGGGAGTATAAATACATTTAGAGAATGATGAGATAACTTTTCCTCTCCTTGTGGTCTAACCAAAACAACTATGACAACCCTTTCTCTTGTAAATTCCTACCAAAGCACTTCCTTGTTGTCATCTTTCTTAAATGTTTGAGTGAAAGAAGAATGAATGTGAGGTGAGAGATAACGAAATTAAAGTATTGGGAGATACATAAGGTTGAATAGAACATCATAAGAGAAAGGAAGAAAAGAAACAAAAGAAAAAGAAAATCATAAAAACTCCCTTACATTTGTGTAAATTCATATGGTAAGATCAAACTCTTACTCCTTTTATTGTTGTTTGAGTTAATTAGGGCTTAAGAGGAGGAAACCCTTACTCTTTTATTTCATGTTAACATATCATTATAATAAGTTAATATAATGGTTTATATGAGCATAATTAGAAGAATAGGGACGACATAGTTCTGCCAAGAGAAGAAAATGAAAGAAACCTCCTTGTATGATGAACATCCTTAGAGAAGTAAACAAGCTGGTAGAAATTAAGCTCATGCATAATGTGGGAATAATTGATAACTTGTGTTTAATTATCTAAAATGGAATAATTGAGAATAATGAAATGAACACTTTGTAAATATATCTTAAAAGACGTGAATGAACATAAACCTTTAGAGATAAATTGTGTTGTGGTTGATGTCTATAAATAGCTTATGATATGATCTTTAAGGAGAAACTTGGCGTTGAATTTTATTCATGACTTAGTTTTCATTGATGATTTCCAGTGTTGTAATGACTTAGGTTTTGTTGATGATTTTCAATAAAGTTGGAATGGATGTCTTCTTATAACATTATTACCATACAAAGACGAGAATGATATACACAAGTATAAAATATATTTATATGTATGGGCGTGTACATATATATGTGTGGAAGTAATCTTCGATGATTTCTATAGATAAAATATATTGAGCAATGACCTTTTTATGGGAATAGGTGTAATAAGGATTGGTCTTCAATTAGGCAAAGACATATTACAAAGGAAACAAGTAGGTGATTTCCAACTTCATCTAGTTTTGTTAAATTCTTGAAATACTTTTATTAGTATTACTATTTGAGTCCTATCATTTAATTGCCCATGAATCATATTAGCTTTGGCTAATGGTATACATATTGGATAGTCAGGAATGATTAATGAGAATGGCTTAGGCTAATGGCACCAATCAAGGATAGTCAGGGATAGACATTAATGATTAGTTTTGGCTAATGATATCCATACTAAATAGTCAAGAATAAATGATAAGATTAACTTGAGTAATGGCATCCATGAGGGATAGCTAGGAATAAATATTAATGATTAGCTTTGGCTAATGATATTCATATTAGACTAATGGTCTCCATGCTTGATAGTCAAGAAAAATATCTAAGACTAATCTTGTTTAATAATATCCATATGACATAACCAAGAGTAAAGGATAAGAATGACTCTGGTTAATGGTAACTATAAGAGGACAATCATAAGCGAGAATTATGAGTAACCTTAGTTGAAGACACTATCGATATAATGAAAGAAAAATTGTAATGTATTATTCCTAATCAAGAATCACATTTAAGGAACTATGTAAATTAGTTATAGTTAGGGATGAATGGGAGAATTCTATATGTAAGGATTCTTAGACCAAAATATATATCATCAGTTGTTTACCGAACATAGCTTAAATAAAATAATACAAACTATTATTGTATGAAGATGAAGTAACATATCCATGATAGACTCAAAGAAACTTATCACTAAGAACCCACTTTATTATATATAAATATAAATCATAACTATATGATTATTTTCTCACTCATACCATAATTAATGTTTATGCACTTACATCAAGTTTGATCAGGACCATCTCATGACTATGGCATCTAACAACTTCACAAATGCACCTTGTAAAATCATGTGATCATGTAATAATTTATGTAGTAGTAAGAATTGACAACTTATATTTTGTAAAACTATATGATGTCAATAATAAAATTTAGGATATGTGAATTTTGGTAAATTGGTGAACTTTATATATTGCACATGGTGTTTACGCACCCAAGGTTTGTGCCCTTTTTGTTGTTGTTTTTTATGCACTTTAAAGCTCAAGGGAATTTTTGTGTATTATTTCATCAATCATCAACACACAACTTAAGAAACTTCTATGTTATGTTTTCTATCTTATTGCTTCTAAACATCCGTGTGTCCTTAGGAAAAGAATATGACAAATAAAAAGTTCACAAGTCAAAAGAAATCAAATAACAAAAACCATATAATAGTTTTGGTCTGTGTTGTCGAATCTTTTTGAACTTTAATTTACTTGAAGTTTTAACTTAACATGTAATAATATGTTTGGAGACTCTTGATAAAATTTCAACTCATTTCAACAACCAAATTGAGAGTTTTGATTGTTGTTGTGAAACTCAACAATTGGTAATATTACTAAAGTATAAAACTAATCTTCCTAGTAAAAAGCCCATGGAAATTTCTTATGCTAGTTGTTGTTTTTCTTTTATATTTTCATTTATATTATCTAAGAGAGTAATTATCATTCCTAATAACAAAGAATTTTTGTTATTATAAATGCATCTTACAACTAATTTATATAAATATAATATGAACAAATATGAAAACAAATTATACTAATCACTTTGAACAATTACAAAACTTAAAAGAAATTGAAAGAAGATAAAGTACTATTTTAAATAAAAGTGAAACAAAAAGTATTAAAGATAAACCAGAGGATAAATCCATATTTAAATTTTTTAAGAATCAATTTCAAGAAAATAATATAAAAAACACAGAAAAAATAATTTCTAGCCCTACTAGTTTGGGAAGGTAGACCAAGCGTTTGAACTATCATCTACAAACATAAGACCATATGCCTAATAAGGGTTTTTTTGTTTTGAAATACTGGACGACTTTATATATATATATATATATATATATATATATATATATATATATATATATATATATATATAACCAGGAAATAGTTCACCTATTATGACAGATAGTTTGTTGTAAACTAGTATATATATTAAAAGATCTAATTATCTCAGATCTCATATGAGAATTAAAAAAAAAATCATAAGAAATTTACTAAAATGTTCTTGCATTCAAAGCTAAGAAGGATATTTTAGGGGCATTTAAGAATTGTATTATACAAAAAACCTGAAAAGACCATTGTCCTGAGCAAAATGTTTTCTTAAAGGTGATTAGTAATTATATTGTATAATATATAAAATATCAATGAACCCTATTGTTTTCTTGGAATGACTAATTAGTTACATAAAAAAAGACCTTTATACCTAAAAGCCTAAAACTATGGACCTCATATGGTGTTTTTTATTAAGAAGCGGGAAACTCCACTCTATTTTTTTTTATATAACCAAAAAATAGTTTGCTTGTTATGGTAGACACTTTGTTGCAAACATATATATATATTAAAAGATCTGATTACCCCTAACCCCATATAAGAAAATAATTATAGTCCCCTTGCATCTAAAACTAAGAGATATATTTTTAGAGGCATATAAGTAATTGCAATATACAAAAACTAAAAAAAAAACCCAAAAAGCTATTTAATCTAATAAAAATGTTTTTTTTCCTGTTAAGGATAATTTATTAATTACATTATACAAAAATATGTTAAAATACCAATTAACCACCTCTTTTCTTATAATGACTTATGGGTCATATAGAAAAGACCTTCCTATCTCTAAGTCCAAGCTAAATGAGTTCCAAAAATCTAGGACCATGCACCTAACATGGTTTTTTGTTTTGAAGGAGTAGACGACTCCACTCCAGATTTTTTTATATAATCGAGAAATAGTTTGCCTCATATGGCAAATAGTTTATTGCAAACTAATATATATTAAACACCCCATTACACCTGATCCCATATGAGAATAAGAAAAATCATAAGAAAAATAATTAAAGTACCCTTGTATCCAAAGCCAAGATAAGCTCATTGACCTAAGCAAAATGTTTTTTTTTTCTTTCAAGGGTAATTTAGCAATTACACTGTGTAAACAAATATTATTTTATGAGTTTTTTTATTTTTTGTTTTATTTTTCAAGATAATTTTACATTGTTTATACAATAATAACAATAACAATAACAATAATAATTGTAGTGATTATTTTTTTTATAATTGTTTTCTTTCTTGCTCTTCTGATACAATTTTTTTGGGGACAATTTAAATTTTTTATTTGTTTACACAATAACAATAATGATAATGATGATAAAAATAATAATTTATTATAATAATTACAGTACTTATGATATTTATGATTATTGTGCTAATGGTAACAATAACTCATATAATAATAACAATATCAATGATAACAAATTTTATTATAATCCAAAAGTTTATAATAATTATATTTATAATGATAATAATATTAATTTTGCTTTTTTCCTTTAATTTTTTCCTTTAATTATTTTTATTTATTCTTCAAATGAAATAATTTTTTTTATGCTACTAATATTGTCTTGAGTTTTGCCTTCAAACATGATAATAACAATTAGAATAATAATAATAATTTATCATTTGATATTATATTTATTAAAAATTAAGTTTTGCAACTTCTGTATTTATAATATTTCGAATCTAATATTCCAAATTAATGATTTGGAAAAATTCTATGACTAAATATTATTTTTATTTTTTTTTATCTTATTTCTTTAAAATTAAGTAGAAATTTAGTTTTGATTGTTATTTTTTTTTTATCATCTTCTCTCTTATTGAGGTTTTATTTTTTCAATTTAGTCCTGAAATTTTAATTTATGTTTATAATTATGTTAATATTTATATATTTTTTTGCTTTTGTATTCTTCTTTTTATTTATTCTTAAAATCAAATGATTTTTTAAATGCTAATAATATTTATTTTGATTTTGTCATTTATTTTTGTTGTTTTTATTTGCTCTTTTGTTAAAGTTTTTTTGTCTTATTCTTTAAGATAATTTTATGGTTTTCATTGTTTACACAATAATAATAATAATAATCTTAAGAATTTTTTTTATAATTATTTTCTTGCTTGCTCTTCTTTTATGGTTTATTATTATTATTATTAGGGACAATTTAATAGTTTTCACTGTTTAAATAGTAATAGCGATGATAATAATAATAACAATAATCATTTATTACAATGATTATAATGCTTATGGTATTAATAACTATGACTATCGTGCTAATAGTAACAGTAACTCATAAAATAATATTAAAGTATCAATAATAATAAATTTTATTATAGTCCAAATGATTATAATAATTATATTAATAATAATAATATTGATTTTTCATTTTTCCTTTAATTATTTTAATTTATTTTTCAAATCAAATAATATTTTTTTATACTAATAATATTTTTTTTAGTTTTTCCTTCAATCATAATAATAATATGAAAATAATAATTTAATTAATTATCATTCGATATTGTAATTATTAAAAATTAAATGTAACATATAGTGTTTCAAATCCAATATGACACATTAATAGTTTGAAAAAATTATGTAACTTGATGTTATTTTAGTTTTTATCTTTTTTTTAAATTATACTACTTAAATATTAATATTAAATATATCAAACTGTCTTATAATTAGTTTTTTAACGTTACTTAACGAAAAATTTATTCAGATTAATTATTTTGTGTAATATTATAAAAAAATTCACACTTTTAATATATGTTTTTTTATATTTTTTTTTTAATTTTCCTGTGACGAATGGCAAGGCAAGTTGCTACTACTATTCATACATAGAAAGAAAACAGGAGAGAGATTAAGAGTATCCTGGTCGATTTTATTGCTTTCTTTATTTTCACGTATTATTAGTACCAGTAGTCGCTTGCGAGCTTTTACTTGAACAACAAAAACAAAAGAAAACAAAAGCAAATACAAACACTCCGTCATCAATAACAAAAAGACCTCGATTCCCGAACTGGGTTTTGTCCAGATCTTGTATTAGAGCCTCACTTCACTTTGACTTTGTTGCTACTGGTGAGTTTTTTATTTTATTTTTCTATTGAAATAATTTCTCTGTTTTAGTCAGTTCCATTTCTTACTTTCTTTGGTTGTTTTTGAGGGGTTTCGAGGAGAATTTCAGTAAGTTTTGTCTTTCAAACCTCGGTATCTATGCCATCTTTGGCCTTTAGTTAATTACGGCTTGTTTTTGGCTTTGAATTTTCTTGCTTTCCCTGTTTCACTCTCTTGGATTCCGGTTTCGGTGTGGAAAAAGCTGATAGCTTTATTGATATCTGTCATGTCGCATAACTGTTGATTGGTCTTCCTTTAAGTTTCAGGGTCAGGGTATACAGCATTTGTTCTCTAGATACTCTCAATTTTCAGGGTTCTGGCTTCTAGGTTTTTGAGAAGTTGGGACTGCCTTCTGCTTTTGGTGGGTTTTGGTTTGTACGCTTGTTTAGTGTTTTTATTACGGTTTCTTACACCAGTTCATGTTCAAGGTCTCTTTTTTGGGGGCTCTTGGTCTTGGGATTTGATGATTCTTTAAAACCGAACTTCATTTTGTTAATTTTAAGGTTGGTTTGGGGTTCTGAACTTATTCTTGTAAGCTTAAGGTTATATTTCTTAGGGTTTTGGCTTCTGGGTTTGAGAATTTGTATATTCACACGTGGTCAACGGGGGGGCTACAGCTGTTTGCTTGCTTCCGAGTTTTATAATTGACTAAATCTTTTGTTTTGGGTTTAATTGGATCATGCAAAAGGCAGAAGATCTCTTTGCAATTTTCCTCTAAATTTCAAGAATTTGTGATTTTTAGCTCAGACTTGGTGTTAGAAAAGTGTTTCAAGCATCAAAGATCTCTATTTTGGGATTTAATATTTGGAATTGATTTTTAAGTGCAGGGTGTCGAGTACTAAAACACATACTATCTGCCGTTTCTTCAAATATCTTGTTTTGTGCTTTGCCAGGTCTATTATCGGTGCAGTTATGGATTCCCCTCAATCTGTTGGGTCACCATTCAAGACCTCTATTGTCTTTGAGACAGAGAAGCAAAACTCTGGTTCTCCAGTTCAGAGCACTGGCAGCTTCTCCAAGGGAATTCAGATCCCCAGAAACGACGCCGTGGTTGGCAACCTCGAAGATTTTGTTGGTGTAGTTGAGGTTTACATACACCAGGCTAGGGACATCCAAAATATATGCATTTACCACAAGCAAGATGTTTATGCTAAGTTTTGCCTGACTAGCGATCCTGAGCACACTGTCTCCACCAAAATTATCAATGGTGGTGGGAGGAATCCAGTCTTCAATGACAGTCTGCGGCTCAATGTTAAGACTACTGATTCCTCCCTTAAATGTGAGGTGTTCATGATGAGCAGGGTGAGGAATTATCTGGAGGATCAGCTGTTAGGTTTTGCTCTGGTGCCTTTGTCCGAAGTAATAATCAATAATGGGAATTTGGAGAAAGAGTTCTCTCTTTCTTCTACTGATCTGTTCCACTCTCCTGCGGGGTTTGTTCAGCTATCTCTATGGTACAGTGGAGCTACACCAGAGGTAATGGTGATTCCAGCAATACCCACTTCTTTAGCTGCAAATGGATATATTCAGGATTCAGAGATACAGGAATCACTTCCTTGTGAATTGGATAAGATTGAATTCCCGGACCCAAATGTTGTGAATGAAAACCAGATGATGGTCTCGGAGTATTTTCAAATTCCATGTTCCCATCTGGATTCTGAAGCCTCTGAGAGCTTGGCCACCTCTGATACTGAAAATCATCTCAGTTCAGAAATTGGAGTTCATGTCGTGGAAAGCTTCTCAGCTGCCACTTCCGATTCAATTCAATCTTCGAAGCTTGACTCTCCTCCAAGCAGTGTGTCAACTAACGGTGTTTCCTCTTCTATTGATGCAAGTTCAGAAAGCTCTGCTAAAACACCAAATCTGGACCATGTCTCAGTCTGTAAAGAGAGAGAAAGTACAAATGTCAGGGATGGTGAGACTGATTCCTCTGTTGGAGCATCAAATGAGAAAATTGCCAAACCTGCTATCACAGTAAACATTGAACCGGAGCCAAATATGGTCCAGCAGGACATAGTAGACATGTACATGAAAAGCATGCAACAATTCACAGAGTCACTGGCCAAGATGAAGCTTCCTTTGGACGTTGACAGTGGACCAACCAGCTCAGGAAGTTCGAGCACTGATCAGAATCTGCAGGGATCAAAGAAATCTGGCTCCCGTGTGTTCTATGGGAGTAGAGCTTTCTTCTGAACTTTGAGTTTTCCATTTCAGAGGAAAACAAAAACACACAGGTGACTTTAGACTTTAGCTTGGTGACTAATACTAATAGTGAAGTATAATAATGTATCATGGAGTGTGTTATTTCCTTCCGTACGTTGAGATGTTTAGATGACGGGGAAATCATGGCTTGTATGTGTTATCACCTTTGTTACATACCAACTGTTATACATGAAATCTCCTCTTTCGTTGTTACTTTCCTTTATGTTTGAAATATTTATTTTCTTCAGCTAATAATGAATGCAATCATATTGGTGGCCACTTTCACATGGTGATATTTTAAGCTGCTTGGGTTGCGGTTGAATTGAATTCTCATCAAATTTTGATTGTTTTCTCTTTAAATTATTATTTTTTAAAAATGTTTTTGTATCTTTTGATATGGCATCTAAAGCATCCATGATTATCTTGCCAAAATGTGTAAGAATTATAGTTAACGTTGGGTAACATGCAGTACTGGAATACTCTTCTGGTGTTGGAAACAATAAAAACCTAAGCCAACATTGCAAACCCGCTTCATTCTCATTGGCGTCTTTGGTTCTCTATTGTTAGGCTTTCTAAATAAACTTCACATGACAAGGAATACTGATGCACATGAGATCATGAGGAGTGTAAAATTCATGTTTTTTTTTTTTTTTTTTTTTTTTTTGAACTCGGAAAGCATATTTTGTAGTTACAGGTGAATGAGTAAAACCTTGGCTGTTCTAGGTTCTTACCAGAAATGTATGTCCTGATTCGAACTCGAAACCTGCTATGTAGATCTTATTCTTTTTGTCATCATATCATGCTTTGGATGTAAAAATCATGTTGCCAACCATGATTCCATATCAATAAATTAGTGCCTTCATCTCTAAAACTCTTTTATCTTCATTCCACTTGTTCTCACAGCCTGTTCAACTGGATTTGCTAGATTTCTAACTTGGTCCATTTAGGGAAGTTTCGAGGAGAAGCTCTTTGATATTGAAATACAAAGGGCAGTCTTTCCTGCAATGAGGAATTAAAGATATTTTTGTGATGGAGGAGGTTTTTTAAGGAAAAATATTTTTATTTTTATTTTTCTCCTATTCTTTATTAAGATATTTTTTCTATTTGAAGAAAATACTTTTATAGTTTATTTATTTTCTATTTAGTATTATCAGGATTTTTAGATTTTTTTTTATATATAAAAAGCTGTAGTTTTTCACAAGTTGAGACAACCGAATAAAATATATTTGAATTTGAGTTTATACTTTAATTTGTGCTCAAACCCAATAAATTTATTTAGATCCATATCTAATAAATAAAATCTAGATCATGGATCAAACTTATTGAAATTTTGATGTCCACAAATGTCCCCTCAAGATTAATTTACTTATGTAGTTTTGGTACTATAAGTAAATTTATCTTGAATTTTATATATATTTTTATATTTAATTTATTTTTTTGTAATAAATAAATAAGTTTATTTATTTATTTACTTGACTTAAAATTGGGATCAGATTAAAAGTATGTTCACTTTAAGTAGTCACATTCAAACGGGAGTCTATTTCCTACCACAACAAGTAAACTTCTTCTATATATATCCAATCAATATTTACACAAAAAATTTTAAGAGATCAAATCAAAGCTTAAGTATACAATTAAGTAATTTTTTCTACCTGCACCGGGAACTTGCTACTGAGAAGAGAAGGTAATTAATTGGAAGCCATTGAAGAATTGAGAAAAGGCTACAAGCTACTGGACAGTTGAAAACAAGGTAATTAATTTGGCTTGATGTTTCATGTTTTTTTTTCCCGGGAAAAGGTGATATATATGTGTGTATTAAAAAAACAAAAAAAACGTCGATGTTTTACTTGTATCTAGACACAAATTATGGTGGATTTCAACAGTAAAATTATAATTTGACCCCTTAGACAAAAACATTTAACCCTCAGGAGCATTTTAGACATTTTCTAGAGGACATGTTTGGTATTTTAATATTGTTTGGGGTTTTATAGTATTATCTGTTTTAAATTGCACAATAAAACTACTATTTTACCCCTAGGAGCTAACAAAAAGATGAGGAACAGTGGGGAGTGTTTTTGGTTGTTCACATATTCATGCACAGTGAAATTACCCAAGTACCCCTAAAAAGACAAAAACAAAGGTCTGGAGCTAGGGTTTTGTGATACTTTCATCCCCATTTTTTTCGTGGTCTGAAGCTAGGGTTATGTGATACTTTCATCCCCAGTTTTTTCATGGTTATCGCTAGGTTCAGGGGTGTATAGGTAATTTATCATTTTTTTTAATTATTTCTTTTCTGAAACACTACAGGCGCATTGTACGGACACACTAGCAATGTTTCACACACACACGCCTTTTAGGCGGTGCGTGCGGTGTCGTTTGGTGGTGGAAACTAGTTGTCCACCGTGTCACCTGGTGCACCGCCATGTCCTCTACCTCCCGGTGCGACATGTGTCGGTTTTCAGTAGTCAGTGAATCGTCGATGGACGGTTTTTATTTTTTTCTCTTTCTCTCCTATAGCCGAAAATTACATGTAAATCCTTCATGTTTGTGATCGTTTTAGTTTAGTCGCTATTCTTTTGATTTCGGTTTTATTCCTGATTTTTTCAATGAAAATTTTGATTTTTTTCAATTGTGCCCTTCAATTGAAATTGATTATATATGTTGGTTTTTATTTCAGTCTTATTGTTTTGATTTTTGGTTTTTTTTTGGTTCCTTTAATTTTTTCGGTTTGCAAATTTGTTTTAATTTTGTCATCCAATTGAAATTGGTCATATATGCTACTTTTTATTTCGGTCCTTATTCTTTTAATTTTTTTTTTACAAAATTGCACTTCAATTTTTCTAAAAAATGCCTTTATTTATTTTGGTACCAAGGTTTTATTTGTTTCAATTTTGTCTTTTGATTGGAATTAATTATATTTTTTATTTTTTTTTCGGCTCTTATTTTTTGAATTTTTTATTTGGTATTAATTCCTTGTGTTTTTTCGGTCCTTCTTGGAAAATGTTTATTTTTTACCCGTATTTATGCATCTATGCATTTAGTTTTTGTTTTTAATTTTTGTCGTTTTATTTTTTATTGGGATTTTATTTTTATTCGGTTTAGTTCTGAAATTTTAATTTATGTTAGTGATTATTTTAAAATTAATATTTCTCATTTTTTCTCTTTGTTCTTTTTTTTGTGTGTGTTTTTGTTTGTTATTTTTATCTGTTCTTTGGATTAGATAATATTATGATTTCATTGTTTGCGCAATAATAATAATAATAATTTTAGTGATTATTTTTTATTGTTTTTTTGTAAAAATATTTTGTTTTTTTATTTTTTGGTGCAATTTAATGATTTTAATTGTTTGAGAAACAATGTTGATAATAATTTTAACTGTTATAGTCATGATAATGTCAGTAACGTAGGGATGAATTTTCATTGATGTTTCTTCTTTTTGTAGATAGAAAATTAACTACTTATTTTTGTTATTTGATTATTGCAGGTATTTTCATAATTTATAAATTTTTTTGTTGTGTTTAATTGTTTTTTTGTTGTTGTGTTTAATTTAAATTGGATTATAAAATGAATTAATCCTATTACAATGAATTCGATAATTCAGGTATCCAAATCTTCTTGCTTTTTTAATAATGATGATAATTTGATACTCGTGATTTCATTGAAACCTACTAAACAGATAAATTTATATCGATTTAAAATTCATATATTTGATAAGAAACTTGCACTTCACAAAAATTCTGCATAAATTTATTATTTTGGCTAAATTTATATTATAATTAAAAAATCTCACACAATTAATATTTTTTACGTTGAAAAAAATATGGTTCTGACCACGACGAGGCACGGGTAAGTAGCTAGTATATATATGATGTGGCAGGTAAGGTAACATAAGTTAATTAATTTGGGTGCAACTCTGTTGCAGCGAGCGACTCTAGTTTTTTTCTTTAAGAAAAGGCATATATATATATTCTTTTGAATCCTAACTTTTGATTTGATGCATTTTGTAGGTTTCAAGAATTTAGAAACATATGAGGACACTTTTAGCCAGACTTGACGATCTTTAGACAAACCTTTTCAAAGGAATCCTCGCAAACTTGGAGTCCCGGTGAACCTTTTTGAAGGATCCGTGCGAGATTAAAGATCAGGTATTGTTCTTTGAGAACTTGATCTTTGATGAATCCTTGAGAGCTTGAAATTTGGTGAATCCTTCTGGATGATCCTTGAGAGATTAAAGACCAGGTGTTGATCTTTAGAAACTTGAACTTTTGGTGAATCCTTTTGGAGAATCCTTGAGAGCTTGAAATTTGGTGAATCCTTCTGGATGATCCTTGAGAGATTAAAGACCAGGTGTTGATCTTTAGAAACTTGAACTTTTGGTGAATCCTTTTGGAGAATCCTTGAGAGCTTGAAATTTGGTGAATCCTTCTGGATGATCCTTGAGAGATTAAAGACCAGGTGTTGATCTTTAGAAACTTGAACTTTTGGTGAATCCTTTTGGAGAATCCTTGAGAGCTTGAAATTTGGTGAATCCTTCTGGATGATCCTTGAGAGATTAAAGACCAGGTGTTGATCTTTAGAAACTTGAACTTTTGGTGAATCCTTTTGGAGAATCCTTGAGAGCTTGAAATTTGGTGAATTCTCTTGGAAGATCCTTGAGAGATTAAAAATCAGGTATTGATCTTTGGAGACTTGAACTTTGGTGAATCCTTTTGGAGGATCCTTGAGAGATTAAAGATCAGGTGTTCATATAACTTGGACTTTGGTGAACTCTTTTAGAGGATCCTTGAGATTTTGAATTTTGATGATCATTGAGAACTTGAACTTTGGTGAATCCTTTTAGAGGTTTTTTAAGGGCTTGAACTTCGGTGACTCCTTTTGGAGGATCTTGAGATTCTGAATTTGGATGATTCCTTTTGGAGGATACTTGGAGCTTAAACTTTGATGAAGTCTTTTAAAAGATCCTTGAGACTTGAACTTTGATGAATCCTTTCGGAAGATCCTTAATAGCTTAACTTTGATGAATTCTTTTAGAAGATTCTTAATAGCTTAACTTTGATTAATTCTTTCGTAAGATCCTTGAGACTTGAACTTTGATGAATCCTTTCGAAAGATCCTTGAAAACTTGAAGCTTTGAGCATATTTCAATAGACAAATGGTTGGTGAGTTTTGCCCTTGATTTTTGGAAACCTCTTTTTTTTCTTTCTTTTATTTTCAAGAAGAAATATTTTATTTATTTATTTAGTCGTTCATAGTTTATACTCTGCAGGTTAGGAGTAGTACATTAGAGCATGATTTGTTCTTTGATTTGATTGATGATTTTTATAATGTGACTGAACTTAGGATGAATCCTAAACTGCCTACGTTGTACTTTAAGTCTTTTCTCTTGTAGAGTTTCCAACTCTTCCAAGCATAACTTTGTATTTTCTTCATCATTAAGGCCTTCTTGAATGACAATCCTTAGAGATGGGACTTGACATATTAATGGAAGAACAACTTCAGTTCTATAGACCAAAGAATATGGAGTTGCTTGTTTTGGTGTTCGATATGTTGTGTGATATGCCCACAAAGCCTCCCTTATTCTATGTAATTAAATTACATGGTTTCATGTAATTTGTTGATAGACTTCCACATTTAATGCCATTTCTAATCCAATGATTAAAGCTTGATATTCTGCCATATTATTAGAACATTGTTCTGTTAATGTATAAGAAAATGACATAGCTTCACCATATGGGTTAAAAATATGACTCCTGCCCCCGAGCCATATTTTCTTGATCCTCCATAAACAATCAACTTCCAAAGCGGCATGAAATCAGTGAAGAAGACTTTCTCATATGGTAGATCCTCTAAATGTTCCCATGTTGAGGGAACTGGAAGAGTTGCAAAGAAATCAGCCAGAACTTGTCCTTTCATTGTTTTTTGTGGGACAATGAGGTAGAGACTCTCTTACAAATAAAGATCTACCTTAAACCTTTGAGAAGACTAATGAATAGAAATTTGGTTTTAAAAAAACAATTAAACAACAATGCAACTTACTCTAGGGATATTGTATTGGGGGTGATGGGTCTTCCCTTGGCATAACAAGTCCCCTTACTCATACTTTCATAAACCGATAAGTTTTCTAATGACCTTAATACTAGATGGTGTCTCTTGAAATCATAATTTATGATTATACCTACAATCATATTTGCACACACACTCAAAAGGCAGACCACTTATCCACATGTAGCCCGCGCCCTATGACAAGATGACAACTCCATTAGGGATTTGTCTGGTTGGATTGCTATTTGCTTGTTTGATTGTCTTTTTTTGTTGGTCTGTTTATTTTAATATTAACACATTTTTAGTATTTTAACATGCATTTGTTTTCTTCCAGTTAATGCATAATCACATCGGGTATGGATTCATGCCCCCATTTATTTTAATTTCACTCAATTTTAGGTTAGGTGAGGAGTAGTGGTCTACCTCATGACTTTCAGTTAGAGTTCAGATTCATGAAACATCCAATTATGAGCTGAGAGTAATATTCGCTAATGATAGTCACATCATGCCCCAACCATTCCTTGTAAGCCCATATACTACAATACTATATAATAATAATATTTTTTATAATAAAACAAAAAATTCCATAAAATTTCAAATGGGTATTTTTTTATAATATATTATTTTCCCGCATATTTTCCCAATAAATTTGTATAATATCAGGTCATAAATTTATACTAAAAGTTACAAACCCTCTTTTAAAAACACCTAGTTTTTTTTTTTAAACTTAAAAAAATTCAAAAACTTTTTAAGGATTATTCAAAAACACTATTTTTTTTTAATTTATCACATGATTTTTTTAGCAATTTTGTTTAATATTAGGCCATCAACTTACACTGTAAGATACGAACCCGGTACAAAATACCCAATTTATTTGAAATGTTTTTAAGAAACCAAAACCAAAACCAAATCCTTATTTTAAAAAGATAAAAAAAGTATTTTATTCTCGTGCATATCGACTACTCCAAAAATGTTTCCAAGCATATTTTTATAAAAAAAATGCATATTTTCTCGTGTTTTAAAATACAAAAAAAGATATTGTAACCATTTTATAATTATCCATTAGGGTTTGACCAAAAATATCAAAAATTCTTCACCAATTGTTTTGTTCATTTTACATTTATAATATTAATATTTAATTGTAAGCTTTAATATTTTAAGATGTAAAACAACATTGTAGAGTATGTCTTTGAGTATTAAAAATACAATAACTAAAAGCGATGCTAAAACTTGAGCTTAAAATAGTTAGGTTTTGACATAATGAGGTAAAAACTTCCTCATGAAGAGAGATCAACTTTGAACCTTCAAAAGACTAACGAATAAAAAATTGACTTAGAAAAACAATCAAACAATAATTCAACTTACCTTAAGTATGGTGCATTGAGGATGGTGCATTTCTCTTACACAATAAATTCCCTTATCCATACTCTCATAGACCGGTTGATTTTCTAGTAACCTTACTATCAACTTGAATTGAAGAGTAAAATTAAAAACAACTAAACTTTTATAAAAGGGTTAATGAAAAAAAGAAGAAATTATAAGATTTAAATTGAAAACATCAATACATGATAAAAAAAAATTGAGCATGTAAAATTTTCAACATGTTTTTACATTAAAGAAAATCATAAATGTAAATCAACAAACTTATACATGCATTCAATTGAATAAATCATGAATTATTGTATAAATAAAACCATAAGTGAAAAAATTAAGAGATAAGTCAAAATATCTAATATCACAACACATGTCATTTACCTTGTTATATTCAGTGAATTTATTTTTTAAATTAATTTATAATAGAGATCAACACACATATATAACTCATTTAATAAAATTAAAAACAAAGTATTATGTATGACTACACATATTTAAAGTATTATAAAAAGATTTTAATTTAAGTGAAATACATTAAATTTGTTTACAGATATGTTATATTAACTTATTAACAAATTAAACATACTAAATATAATTAAAAAATTATTGCTATTTAAAAAAACAAATAAGAAAAAATATAGAGAATGAAGATTAATTAAAATATTCAATTAATTTTCTTTTTAAAAATACATATAAAACCAAGTATTGATTAAAAACAATTAAAAAGGAAAAGAGTATAACTAGACCAACATAGAAAAGACATGCATTAGTATGGAATCCCAAAATCCAGTCATTATAGTGGCCGGAAAAACAAGATCTATAGTATTTTTTATTCAAAAACTCATTTCCAACCCATTTATAACCTAAAACACTTAGAAAATTCTTTAAGAACCTTGTTAAGCCAAATAATGGCCTTCAAAAAAACAAAATCCAAAATAAAAAATAGAAAATCCTTTCAAGCTCAAATATGTTTTTTTAGATGTTTTTAAAGTTAAAAGAACATATAATCTAAATACCCTTCTCATTATATATAACCTTTTGACATCATATATATATATATATTGGTGGCCTATGATTTTCACAACTTTCTATTGCTATGCTGGAATCGAGCAACCCCTCTCTCCCTTCCAACATAAAAAAACGATAAAAAAGAAAAATAATGTTTGATACCACAATGTATTTTTTGAAAATTATAGGGACCAAATAAATCTAACTTAAAAAGATAAAGGATGAAAATGAGATTTTCAAACAAATAGTAGACCTGTCACCAATTTTACCCATTTTTGTTACTTTAGTCTTTTATCTTTCATTTCAACCATCAACCCCAAAAAATATGCAATGTAGCCTAAAATTGTGGTTTAAACTTTGAAATGTGAGAAGGCAGGCAAGAACGCCATCAAAGGTTAACAGATTTCCAGCAGAGTCAGGGATCTGTGGATTAGGACCACAATATATCAGTAGCATTTGCTTGGAAAACGATATGAAATGAAAGAGATTTGGAAAGCCAAGCAAGACACGCAATTTCATCCAGGTTTGGATAAGGAACAGTTCGACCACACAGAGTAAAGATCAGAATATTCATGTGCATAACTGTAACCATTCATACAAGGGCAAATAATCCATGATTCAGAACAACAGATCACAGCAACAATACAATTTTAGACCACAACAGCTTAAGTATGGCATTGGCATTTTGCACATTATTTATTTATGCAATCACATTCGTAATCGCAATCGCAATCGCAATCACAGATTAACAAGCCTCGCATTCATTTAAATTCATGTAAGAACAACATCCGAGTGTAACTTGCTTTTATAGTACTGTCAATTAATAAAAAATGAATCAGAATATCATGTAACTTATTTCTGGGGGTGGGGATCATAAAAGAGCATCCCTTGTAATGTTTCACACTAAAAGATAAGGCAAAACCTCAAATACAATCTGGGGAGACAAATAAAGAGGAGCAAAAATACTGACAGCAACCAGCACATCAGGCTGGCACAAAAAAAAAAGGAACAAAAATCCTTTTTTTTTTACACCAACAACTACTACCACAGGGGGAACCTCGCTGAAGATGCACATACATTTATGGAACCAATCTTCCTGAGTATATGTCCCAAAATCCAATTTTACACCTCAATCAAATGCCAAAGGAACCTAAGCTTTTGACTAATAAAGAAAGAAAGAAATAATCAAATCTCAGACCTCACACAAAATCCCTTGTAACTGCTCTCTCAATGTGTATAATGCAAATCAAAAACCCTCGTTAGCTCTATATAAGATAAATTTCTTTATAAGCTGAATGTAATCAAGACGGGAATGTATGAAATTCACAATTCTTCACCTGTTTGAAGAGATTCCTTCACCTACAATTATCAAGTGATATCCATTAACAGAACTCCTAGGTAGCAATTCCTGAAGCAAGTACCAATTAAAAGAAAAGCTAAAATTAGATCCTGATGTTAGAAACTAGCAACCAAATGCTTACAAGCTGAAGGTGAGTCTTAATATTTTACTATACCTTTTAAAACTCAGATTGCTCAAATGCATGTTTGGACAAGTCAATGTTTTAAATGAGCACAAATATTTAGATAGATATGTACGTCTACACTAAGTCAACATAGCATAGGAAAATATTTGGAATTTAGAGATTCATGGTGTCCACTTCCACTCCCACAGGAAAGAATGAGAGAACTAAAAAAACCCTTCTGCGCATTTTTTTGTGCAAGTGAATTCATGCATAAGAGAATTTGACAATATATAAATAGGCCTACCAATTTAAAAATCTGGAAATGAAAAATGAAGTTCTGATATGTCATTGATCCAAATTGTTATGAATTTCAGGATTATATGCACCACAAGGTCAGTCAAAATAATTACATAAAAAAATCCATGTAGAATTAACACGACTAGAAAATTACTAAAGTATGTCATATATCACGTGTAACTAGAGGCAGCAGTGTGGATCCTTTTCAACAAAAATGCAGGTTAAGGGCAATAAAAATCTACAATATCAATCCAAAGATATTAATATTGATAAGGACAGGTCTACATGGAAATGGATTAATATTGCTTCTTTTACTTTATAAGCAAACCTTCTTGAGATTTTTCAATAAACTTGTCAATGCAAAAGAAATAAAAGAGCGCACAAACATCATCTAAATGTTTTGATGCTCCAGTAAAAGAATCCTTCTAGAAGTTTTCACTCAACATAAATGTTTGTGACAAATGCAGACACATAGATGCCCATGTGCACTGGCATATATGTAAATATAGTTCTATTATATTTTATTTACAACCTAAGCTATTTCAAAGAATGTTCAAAGTAAAGTGTTACCTCTATTTGTCTGTCTACTTGTAACACCATAACTCCCAATACAACCCTCGGAACTCTTAGTTGTCACATCTGAAGCTACATCTTCGGGTCCATAACCAAATGATCCAGACCCATCTAGTTCAGGGATAGCAGTTCGCCAAGTTGAATCACCATAAACCGAACCACTACGGTAAAATTCCCCATAGGACCCCCCCTCATAACCACCAATTGAACCAGAGAATGATGAAGGTGGTGGTACACCAGCTCCATTGTTTCTTGCAAATCCTGCCCCACCCAAACTATAATTGTTGTCACCACTCCCATAACCCATGCTGCCACTAGTATAACCAGACGTACTCCCTCCACCTTGAGCTGAAACAGTAGAGGTGCCCCAATTTGCTCCACTATTCCCAAATGAAACTCCAAATCTTCCAGATCCAGATCCCAACAAAGGACCAGGGCTGCCAGGATTTGTGGCAGTGTTGAGGACCCCATTTCCCCAAACATTCCGAGTAGGGCTCAAGAGAGAATTATTTCTTGCATTCCCGACACCATAACCTATAGGGGTGTTGTACCTGCTTGGATGACTACTATAATAAGGACTTGAGATCCGCCCGTATGCAGGAGTGTTGCCAAAGTTGGAACCTCCATCATAGCTTGGACTCAAGACTGGCTCTAAATTCATACTCATCCCGTAACCACTGGTGCCAAATGGAGCAAAGCCACTTCGACCAATGGCAAGTGGATTAAACCTACTATCCATCCTCATTCCAAAACCTCCAACAGAGCTCATATTATATCCCTGAGCATATGAATTAAGCAAGTTGTTGCCCCTAGTCAAACCGTAGTTGTACTCCATCAGAGGGCTCAGAGGGCTCCGACTAGGCCCTGGTGATAACTCCTTTGGGACTGCCCGCTTGACCTCAACCATTTTACCATTGAGTTCATGAAATGTTTTATGCAGAACTCTGTCAACTGCTTCCTCTGAATCAAAAGTGATGAAGCCAAAGCCTCTTGGCCTTTGAGTGTTATGATCATACATCACTACAACATCAGTAATAATACCATACTGCTCAAAGTACTTCTTAAATTCATTCTCTGTAACTGTAGACGCCAGACCTCCAACAAAAATCTTTTTGGTGCGTCCAGGACCAGGAGAACCATGAATATTACTAAAGTTTCTACTTAAAATGTGCTGATCATCCCTAGGAACAGCCTTCTTTGCTTCAACCTGAGAAATTGAGAGTAAGGTATCTAAAATGAAGTAGTTACATTTCATTCTAGTTTCAAGCATACAATAAGAGTCAAATTCTACTTTAGACCAAAATTAGTTTACATTTCTCACCATCGTCAGAGACCATACCCATAAAGTCTCTCTCACTCTTTAATAAATAGTACTAAACTTGGAGTTGATAAATTTCAAAACATTCTGCAACTAAATTAAAATATGAATATTTTAATCATCTTAATCTTAATTTCACAATACTCAGATTTAAACACGGGAGAAAGAGTATGTTCAACTCATGAATTTGGACATCTAATCTGAATTAGAAAAGGAAAGTTAACATTGCGCCATAAATTTTCACAATGCACAGAGGATTTTTTCAATCAGGCTACTCACCATGCGACCGTCAATTACGTGCTTCTCCATGATGACCCTCTCGGCATCAGTAGGATCTGCAAAGACAACAAACCCAAAGCCTCGGGCACGGCCTGTTGCTCGATCTCTCATGATCACTGACTCAACCACTTCCCCATACTTGCTAAAATATTGTTTAAGACGTTCCTCATCAGTGTCCCATGAAATCCCACCAATGAAGAGCTTACCAAGATCTGATTCCATCTCTTGCTACAAGAATCCATTACAACAAATTGCCTCATCCATTGTGAATATCAATCATAAGACAAAAGTACAAAATATAACATCCAAATCAAACAAAATTTATAATCTAGTAATCATTAGCTTAATTAGTAGTAAACAAATGTGAATTACACAAGTGGCAATGATAATAAATACTTCGATGCTAATGCTGAATGTTTTTCAATAGAATTGCACTGACGAGAAACAGATCAATCTGTCAATAAGAAAAATCAGACAAGTAAGGAAAAAAGAAAAAATAATACCCTTTTAAAATGATTTAGATAGAATCTGATAGATGCCCAGTCAAAAAAGCAAGGTGGGTGTTTAACAAATCCAACCTAGGACCATCTGATCCTTCCAGCACCAATCAAAAGCCAATCCATGATACCTGATGAACAAAAATAATAATAATAAGCATAGGAATTGTTGTAGATGGATCAAGACATAGATAATGTTTGACGGAAAACAGGAGAAAAGAAGAGTGAAAGATTAATAATTTACCATATTGGAGAGGACCCAGATGGGAAATTTGAGAGAAGCTAAGATCTAAAGGGAGGAATTGTTGAAATGTAAACAGAGGAAGAGGTACTCATGCTCTCTCTCTCTCTCTCTCTACAAGAGAGGCTTTTAAGTGTCTCTCTGTTTTTTCTTTTTTTCTTTTTTCTATCTTTTCTTATTTTATTCCACTTCTGTAAATTAAAAGAAAAGAAATGGAATTTGTAACAGAGAAGGTGAGTGAGAATATATATATATATATATATATATATATATATATATATATATTATAACCGTGGTGTTTGGGCACCACAACTAATTCTAGGACCTACTGAACATCTTGCAAGCCCAATGAATATATTAGAGGGTGACAGACATGCCTAACAAGACTTGAACCTGAGATAAAAAAAACTTTTCTTGACCACAGGCCAATACCCTGATATGAAAATGGAGAGCTATTGAGATTTAGCAATCGTCTGTTGCAAGAATATTTGAAGGAGTCTAAAAAGTGATGACAGGAGAGGGGATTATTTTTTTCCTTTTTAGATTCAGAAGAGATGATTTCATTTAAAAAAATCCACAAAGATATAGAGGTACATTTTTTATTTTAGTGCTATTTTACTACATTACATTTTAAATATGTCTTCTTCTTCTTCTTCTTCTTCTTTACAATGCATGTGTAGCATAATAATGATATGCACTATTTTGTTGAAATCTTAGAGGAGGGAGCTAGAGGCTAGTTGTTTTAATATTTTTTATACTTTTTTTTTTTTTTTGGTAGAAACCATCCGGTAATCCGGCCACTGCCGACTAATCCGGATTCGAGCCGGGTAGGACCCTTAAAGGCGGCAAAGCTCTCCCAAGCGAGTTTTAAAGCAGCTGCATACCCAAGGCTCGAACTCGAGACCTTGGTTAAGCTGGGAGGACCCCTTACCAGTCCACCCACGCCCCCGTTGGTATATTTTTTATACTTAAATTATGTTTTTTTCAAATTGTGTCGGTGCAATTGATGATACACATGTTTGTGCCAACAAACCATCAGAAAAAAAATATTTTATTTATCAGAAGAAAAAGCGTACCATCACAAAACATCATGGTTGCATATAGTTTTGACGTGCAATTCATGTTTATATGGGCAAGATGGAAAGGTAGTGCACACAATATACATATTTTTCTTGAGGCTTTGACAACAAGAATATAAAATTTCTAAAATCACCATGAGGTTGTGATTTACCATATCTTGAAGAGATAATAATTTAAGTTAATTAATATTCTTCTTTTGTTATTGATATAATAAAAAGGTAACATGTTGTTCGTATTTTCACAAAAATACTATTTGGTTGATGTCAGTTATCCCAATGAGTATGAGTATTTAGGTTCCTATAAAAGTGAGAGGTATCATTTACAAGATTTTCAATATCATGGACAACCAAGCGACCGAGAATAAGTGTTTAATCGTGCACACTTTTCATTATGTAATGTGATATAACGTTCTTTTTTAGTATGGAAACAAAAGTGAAGAATTTTACAAAACATATAAGCGTATCCATATAAAATACATGTTGAGATTGTAGTTGCATCTATGACACTATATAACTATATTAGAAGGAGATCCAAGATAAAGTTATTTTTATTGAATATGATCTTAATCACAATTTTATCCCGAATGATTTTTTACCAGATAATGACTTGTATGCTGCAAAGCTAGCAATCATGGATTAAAAAGTAAACTTGTGTTTGGCGTGATGCAACATGTTTTCTATGTTGGGATAAAGATCAATCTGACTTATGAGGTATAACTAACCTTGTGGAATCATTCGATTCAATTCCAATAGTGTCGGTGCCTTGAGACAAGTTTCTATTGTGTCACACTTCTCAAACCAGATTGTTGGCTTTCTTAAGAAAATATCGTCTTCATTGGGGGTTGCTTGATCACATGATTAAGAGGTTTGCATAGTTGGTATCAAAGGTAGGGTCTAGAATTAGGTTATATCCTTCTTGTTTTCATTATCTTATTTATTTCGCGTTATTTTCTCTTCGTCGGTCTTTTTTTTTGTTAGATTTTTTTGTTCTTGTTTTTATTGTGTTTTAATAGAGTAAAAAAGAAGAAGAAGGTAGCATAAAAAAATGTTATTTGGATGAAGACAAGTCTGTAACACATCATTTCGTGTTAGCATATCAAAACTTATCACAATGAACTCCAAATTGATATTTTGGTTATTTAGTATGAGATCGCACTAAATATAAAGTTTCAAGTCACTTTGACATCGTTTGGTGTAGATTCTGACTTTGGGTTTAAAAGGGGTTGTTTGAGTCAGTTTTGCATCCATATATCAAATCATCTCGGAATCCACTTAGAATTTGTTACATGTTTATTGGGGTTCCAATAAAATATTTATTAATTTGATGTCATTTGAATTTTCTATTCTTTAGGTTTTAGAATCGAGTTTTGTCTTGCCGTAATGGGGTTGTTTTGCATTAGTTTTCAAAACTTGTTTTGTTTATGTTGATTTTGTTCTTGCCAGTATATTATCATCATATTTGAGATATTTGGATGTTGTTTGAGTTATTTTCATCACTTTCATATCTGTTTGTTTTCGATCAGTTCTAGTCCTAACAAAAGTCAGATTTGCAATTTCAAGTCTAAATCAGTGTTCTTCCTACCGTAAACTTTATTCTTGTCTCTTCATCTTTTTTTTCTTCCTATTTGAGTTATGTATTCAGCAAGGGATAAAGAATGCAGGAGGATTCAAGCTTAAGAATGGGAAAAACTAAGTCATGGTTTGAGGGTTTTAAAACGAGAATTTGACAAGTGTAAAAGAATATTCTATGAACTTCAAGATTTATGGGAAAAAGAATTACAATGCCAAAAGAATGAAAGATGAGGGAGAGCCTTCGTGCTTATCATTCAAACGCATAAACACAAGTGGTTATTACAACGTGCTTATTTGAAAATTTTATTCAAACGCATATAGTGTTGTTGGAGAAAAGGTGTTAGCAATAAGAGAACTCTAAAGGCTTAAACAAGAGGCTAATGAAGTCACTAATGATCCTATTCAAGATTCGAGGGAGAATCTTCTTGAAGTGGGGAGGAATGATATGATCCAAACATAGTCAAATTTAGACTTGGACGTTAAGTTTTATATTGTCTAGTTATACACTATTGAGTATATCTCCATATCTAATCGTTGGATTACACTGAAACTTTACCAAATGATTCTAAAACTATGTTTCTATGTGGGAGTGAAATGTAAGATCAATTGCAGTTTGCAAAGACCAAGTATATGTCATAATAGGCTCTACCAAATTTGTTGTTCATTTCCTTTTCGACAAGAAAGCTTATTTAGTTTATGTTGGGTCTTATTTTGTTCATTTTAATGAATATTGATTTGGTCCACATGGGGTCCAAAATTAGCTTGGTTAATTAAGATGTTGGGATTAAATCAGATTTCCTAGTTTATTCGGGACTTCTCGAGGATGACAAATCTGTTATTAACATATCTAGGATATTAATATTGGATATTTTTTTCTTTCTATTATTTTTTAGATTATTATTACATATTTGAGTCAATTTTGTAGGTGGGCTCAAATCAGCTCACATATGGGGATCTATTCGGGATATATGAAACATTTTATAAGTGAATTGTATGTTGCAAAGCTAGCATCCATGGATTAATGAAATAAACTTATATTTTATGAGATGCAACATGTTTTTTTTTCCTGGGACAAAGATTAGATCTGACTTATTAAGGTATAATTGACTTTAGGTTATATTAACAAGGGAAAATTTGGTCAAATTTTTAAATTGGATATCACTAGAGTCCTAATCGCACCACATTAATTTTAAGGTCAATTGGATATCATTTTCTTAGGTTATCATGATTTAGGGAACTGATTTGGAGTGTTAACCCAAGTTGATTTATGTTGTTTTAAGACGTTGTGTCAATATTTTTTTAAAATGTTTAAATTATTTTATTTTTTAAAATTAATCCAAGTTTTGAGTGAGTCATGATTATCAACTTGAGACAACCAACTCAACCTCATTAACGATGAGTTTTAAATTAAATAAGGTATAAAGTCGAGTTTGAGGTTTCCAAGTTGACTCGTTGGCTAGTTTTGTGACATTAGCAAAGAGTTTCTTATGGCAAATCATAAGCGTTGGATTGTTCTTATGATTTTCTAATAGTCTCACTTCAAAATTATCATAATATTTATTCAGTTAAAGTTGAAATGAGTGGTTAACAAGAGTTGTTATAAATATGGAGATTGAGGTTTTGAGTTCACAGTTAAAATATTATATTAGATAATATCTAGTACTAGAATTAGTATCTTTACTGATAGAAATATCCATCAGTATTTAAACTCACTATTCATCGATAATCTTCTTATGAACGTTCTTACAAACAAAAATCTTGTGTTTGTAAAACCTCGTCGGTGATTCCAGTTATGTTGGTGATTCCATCAATATTGAATATATTAATGGCTTTACCGACAAACAAAGCACACAAAAAAAATATCACCTACTCAATTTTGTCAGTATATCCACCAAGATACTAAACGTAACACTAACAAAAACTCCATTGACAACATTTTGTTGGTAGTAGTGGCATTTCAAATAATAAGTTTCCAACTCTTTGGAAAATACCAATGAAAAATTCTTTTTGTAATACAATCACTAATATTTTAAAAACATTTTTGAAAAGATTTTATTGAAATATATTTAAAATAAAATATACAAATAATATAAAAATCAAAATATATTTCAAATTAAATTCAATTTCTTACATTCAAATTGAATAAATTTAAAACAATAGCGACGCTAGAAGAAGAGGAAGAGAAGGAGGCTAGTTAGGACCACATGGAACATGGATCACCCACATTGCATTTGCATATGCTTTCGGCGCAATTCGATCATCTTAACACGAAGTTCGACTATCTCATCACAAAGTCCAGTTGTCTCATTATGCACTTTCTTGGTTAAAGTCATTTGGAGCTCCATAGTTTGCATGAACAAAACTGATTTGGAAGAGGTTCACAATAGTTGAAACACTACGGGTCATTCATAAATTCTCGATCATAGTGTTATGGAGTTCTTAGAGTTGATTTCTATCGGTCCACCAAATGATCTTGCCTCTAACCATAAATTTAGATTGAAATTCAGATCGATCAAAGGATCATCCACATTATTTCTCCTTCAACCGGCTATTATAAGTTTCTTAAAAATAAAAAACATTAGAAAAAACTCAATGAAATAATAAGCTCCATCATTGAAAACCAACATACCACATTGTTGAGCATGACTATCCATGAATTGTTGTTGCATCTTATTTTAGCGATCATTACTTTGCACATGCGTCTCAACAAAAGTTCCATCAGTAATGGATCGCGTCCAAAAGCTGCAACCTGCAAGAAAAAATATTGACAATTAAAAATATTAATAAAAGATATTATAAGTAAATTTGATGTAATTTTTTATGTAATTTTTTAAAAAAATTACCATCCACTTCGCATGCAAAATGGATGACACAAAGATGTTGGTGTGCATGGTAATAGAACTTAGAACGCGTTGACTCTGGTTTTGCACACTGGAATGTGATTATCACGTGAAATGCTTGGACATCACATGCTCAATGTAATTTTCCCATATAGCCTAAGATGTATGACAACCTAAATTCCTTTGAGACTGCAACGCCATTCCAGTTTGGAAGCTCTCTAAGTGCACTTTTTTTTTGTCTTTTTTTCACGCCTCATACTTGAAATCACATAACCTACATGATATAAGTATTTGTAATAAATGAAAATAAAATTATGGGATCACCTCCCCTTTACACGAGACCAACAAAAAATAAAATAAAAAAAACTATAAAAACACATCATATATGGCATAAACTAGTTGATTTTATTCATTTCCTTCTAATAATTTTGCATTATTTAATTTCATAGAGTATTTTTATTTATAAGTTATAATATTTTTTAAAATAATCCTAAACTTTGAATTTTTTTTTCTAAATTTACAAAAAAAAAACAACTACAAAAGTAATGACAACAATAATTTAACTAGACAAACAATTATCAATTAATAATCCATTAACACAAGAAAAAATAATAAAAATAATGAAAATAATAATTTAATTAGACAAAAAGTTTTAGTAAATAATGCATTAACAACAACAAAAACAATTCATAACATAAAAATTATCAATTAATAATCCATTAACTTAAGAAAAACTAAAAAATAATAATTAATGCAATAATATCACACCAAAACCTTTACTAACCAAAACATTAGTTAAAAATAATATAATAATCCCACACAAACACCATTAAGAACCAAAAATAATAATTCAAAAAACTAATGCAAAATACAAACAGTAAAAGAGAATAAAAAAGATAAATCTTATCTTAAATTCTTTGTAATTGAAGGTCAGAGGAGAAAAAAAACAAATAACATAAGAGAAATTAAAAGAGCGTTGTTAATTAACAAAAAATGAAAAAATAACAAGAAAAAATAAGATGAGAAGAGAAAGACATCTCTAGTTTAGGTGGACAAGAAGAAAAGATAAGAGAAAGATTGAACAAGGAGAGAAGAGAGAGAACTAGTGGTTTGGGAGAGAGAGAGAAGGAGAAGGCATTAGATGAAGATGAAATATTTGTGTGCTGATTTTGGTCTTTTAAACTATATTTATCGACAGAATCACTAATGGATAATAAAAAAATAATATTTTTAATTATTTCATCGATAATTTTATCGGTGAATTCATATGAAAATTTTGAACTTGTATAAGAAATTTCAGAAACCCCTCCAAATTTTTTCATTATGTTGGCAATACTATCTGTAAAAAAATCAATAGTAAATGAGCATAGTATTTATCCCTTGGCTTACTGTAAAATACCGACCGAATTAATCCGTTGCTAATACCCTTTGTGATGTCTCCAATGAACAATCACAAGAGAAGTTGAACAGTTCCCATGGGTACTGGAAAATAGTGACAGAAATAATCCGTCGATAATATCGTATGTGATGTTAACCCCTTGGTATTTGTGTTAGTGTGAAACAATTTTTAAGGTAAGATTTTTATCTATATTCTCTATCTATGCATGTTGTAAGTACTTAGCACAGTTGAGCACACAACACAATAACATCAATAATAATGTTGTACAATATATTTCCTTATCGTTGAATAATATTGTCACAATATAATAGATTTCATCTTTTAATGAGATTATTTGGGATTTAGTGAGTTGTGAGTTTTGGAAGAATAAAAATTGACGATGTTCTCTATACAAAATTCAACAACGTATAAATTTATGTTATTTGTAAGAGATAAATTGTTTGAAAATAACATGCTCAATAATATACTTACTGGATAAAAAGTCTCAACTCAATGTTGTCGTATCGTTAACAATGTCATGTCATTGTATTTTTTGAGTTTCTTACTCCCACTATAGTTCTCTCGCTATATTTACCATCGACATACAGTTTTCGTCAATAATAGTATTTGTAAAAGTCACATGTCTTTTTACGTGTATATTTTTTATCCTTTTTTTTTTCCATTGAAATTTCATTGGTATATATCGATAAAATATTTTTGTCAATGTTTACCGACGGATAATGAGACGGGAAAAAACCATCGGTAGTGTTCAGAGCAAAATACCGATGAAAATATTTTGTTGGTTTTTCTATATCTATTCTCATATTTTCTAGTAGTGATTTGTTAGTAAATATTTTTTTGAAAGAGTTGTATAATTATTTGAGGCAAATATTTAAAATTCACAATTAAATTTTTTATTATTACTAGAAAACAATGCTTATATATTTTTGCATATTTAAGCTTTTTTATTCCAACGATGAATTCTTCACTACCGGCCAATCATCGAGCGATATTTTAAAGGCCTTGTTTTGTGAAAAGTTTTACAATTTCTCCTATAATGTTTTCTACAAACATAATGAAAGTAAATAAATCAAAATTTACAGGTTAATAATTCTGAATAAAATAAAGAATTCATTCTTTTTATTGGGCATTGGATCATCTCTCCATCTATCCTTGATAATAATGTTTACTGATCTCATTCATTCTTTTCAAAAGGCTGGTAGCCTAACATTTAGATTGCGTGCATTAATAATACAAGGTCGGCTTATGCCTTCATTCGCATTTACAGTTTTAAAAGTGTTTTTGAAAAAATACTAATTTTTTTATTTTATTTTGTATTTTAATAAAAAATAAAAAATATTATTTTAATATATTTTTAAATAAAAACTACTTTTAAAAATAATCACAATCACACCCACAAACAATCATAAAACTTGTAGAAGTAGTTTATTAAATACAATATTCAATCATAGATGTCCTCGTACTGATCAGCAAATAAAGTAAAAGCTAGTTGACCAAATCAGAAAAAAAACGAGGAAAAAAGCTCGTAGTACCGCATGATCAAGAAATACCGTGGTCAATAATTTGAACCTGCAGTATGAACCACTCTGGTGGACTGGATAGCATTGAGCCCACAGAAGAAATAGTGAAGTCATTTGCATTTACTACTTCCTCTATCTTCGCCATCACTTCTCCCATAGATGGCTGCACTTCCGGTGATTTTGAGAGACTATGGATCTGACCCATTTAGGAAGCTCTATCCCACTCTTCTCCACAGTTTTTCCTGTTAGTAACTCAAGCATAATTATTCCAAAACTGAAAACATCGCCTTGTTCCGACAAAGTTTTCTCAGGAGCTGTATAACCAGTGGAGGAAAAGGACCAAGATCTCTTGGGGTCCAAAATAGTTGACAATCCGTACTCACTAATTAGTGGCTCTTGATCTTCATCCAACAGGATATTTGAAAGTTTAATGTTCCCATGCGGTATGTGTTGATGATGAGAAGTAATAGTATGTTGATCATTGTATGTTGATCAATAATAATTTTCATTGATCTTATTGCATTGAAGGCCTATTCATACATGTGTAGGAATCCTGTTTATGAAAGGAAAACTAAGACTAGGAGTATACATAGGATTTTTCTAAATTTATAATGTTCCTATTTTGATTCTTGTGAACACTCCCCCTCAAGTTGCTCATCTCCCTGAATTCTATTTCAGCACCAAATAGAGCAACTACCTTTTGCTTTTTACCTTTACAGGCTACCAAGTTTCCCCCAACAAAGGTAAAATATCCTGAAGTAGATTTTATGTTAGTCAGATTCTCAGCCCAGTCTGCATCTGAATAGCTAATGATGTTAAGGTGATTATTCTTCTAAAACAAAATTCCTCTTCCGGGAGAAGATTTTAAGTATATGAGTACTCGTAATGCTGCCTCCATATGTATCGCACTTGGGTTGTACATGAATTGACTAATTAGACTGACTGCATATGCAATGTTAGGACGTGTATGTGATAAGTAGATGAGTCTTCCCACCATTTTTTGACATCGTTCTTTGTTTGTGGGAACTTGATCCAGATATTTGGCTAAACAATGATTTTGTACGATAGGTGTATCCACAGGTTTACAATCCAACATACCTGTTTCGGCTAATAAGTCTAATACATATTTCCTTTGTGATAGAAATATGCCTCGTTTTGACCTATATACTTCATTGCCCAAAAAATACTTTAATCCACCGAGATCCTTCATTTCAAATTCACTTGCTACATATTTTTGTAATTCTAAAATCCCATCTTCATCATTATCTATAACTATCGTATCATCAACATAAATGATCAAGGCCATTATTTTCCTCCCATTTTGTTTCAGAAATAATGTGTGGTCTGAGCTACTTTGGTTGAATCCATGCTTCTTCATTGCTAGACTGAATCTTCCAAACCATGTCATAGGAGATTGTTTTAGTCCATATAATGATTTTTTAAGTCTACACACCATATTTCCTACGCTTTGGTAAAATCAAGGGGAACATCCATATATATTTCTTCCTCTAAATCTCCATGAAAAAATGCATTCTTTACATCAAATTGATGTAATGGCCAACCCAAGTTTGCTACAAGTGATAGAAGTATCCGAATTGTATTTAGTTTGGCTACTGGTGAAAAAGTTTATTGATAGTCTATGCCATATATCTATGTGTATCCCTTAGCCACCAATCTCACTTTGTATCGTTCTACTATCCCATTTATTTTATATTTTATAGTAAACACTTTTTTACATCCAACTGTCTTTTTCCCATCTGTTACTGTAGTTAGTTCCCAAGTATGATGGCCTTCATTTCATCATAAACTGCCAACTTCCACCGTTCATCTAGCATGGCCTCTTCGATGTTGCGTGGAAGATGTTGTGAAGATACTTTCCCCATAAAGAATTTTGCTTCATCTAACATGTTATTAGCGGAGGTAAAATTTGCAATGGAATATTTAGACTTTCTGCCTTCCTTTTCTGGAGAGTTCCAGTTTGTGGGTATCCCTCGATTATGCCTGTGAGGTAAACTATATTGTATAGCATCAAATAATATAGACGGGTCAGGAGACCTTACCTTAGTCGTAGTGTTCAAGTTGTTCTCACGATTCTGGATTTTGTCGTGGTGCATGTTGGAGGGAGGGTTATATATTGTGGCTTCAGTATGTATGTCGGTGTTGCTGGTCTGCTCGATATTTTCTAGATCTGTTTGAGTATTTCCTTTAGCAAAAAACCAATCCCATGTCTGTTGTTCAGTTTTAGTCTCCCTCAGAAGAGCAGAAGGGGATGAGTCATTGAAGAAGTATTCATTCTCAAGAAAGGTCACATTCATAGTAACATAGAGTTTGCATGAAAGGGGGTCATAACACCGATATCCTTTCGTGTGAGAACCATAATCAAGAAAGACACAACGAATAATATATGGATCTAACTTGGATCTTTGGTGCTTTGAAATATGTACAAAGGCAACACAACCAAATAATTTTGGAGGTAGGTAAAGTGTTGAAGGTAGTGTAACATACCGCTCTAAAGTCTATAGTGGTGTGTGAAAATCAAGTATTCAAGATGACATGCAGTTGAGAAGGTAATCGATGTCCCTACGGCATCAAACCAGAATCTTTGAGGCATATGAGCAACTTTCATAATTGTTCGTATTGTCTCTAGTATATGTCTATTTTTTTGTTCAATAATTCCATTTTGTTGAGGAGTATGAGGACATGTAGTCTCATGGATGAAGTTTTTGCTATCACAAAATTGTTTAAACTCTTGACCAATATATTCACCTCCATTATCTGTTCGAAGAGTTTTGATGCTTATGGAGAATTGAGTTTGTACCAAGGTGACAAATTTTTGAACACCTAAGAGGTTCTTGTACAATCATCAATAAAAGTGACAAACCATCTAAAACTAGTGGTAGTCATAATGGGTACAGGACCCATAAATTAGAGTAAATAATCTCAAATAGTGCATCACATTTATTATAACTGATAGGATAGGTTGTTCGATGATTTTTACCCAGGATACAATCTTTGCATTTAAGACTAAAAAGCGATACATTTTTAAATAAAGATGGGACTAAATGTTGTAAATAGCTGAATGATGGATGTCCTAACTGATAATGCCATAACCAAATGTCTTGTCCTTGTCGTTGTGATGAATGAGCATAATTAACTTTTCCAAGATCCAACTCATCCATGTAATATAATCCCTCTCTTGGTAGCACACACAAAAATCTTCTTCATGAGAACATCCTAAAATAAACAAAATGAGGAGTACATTATCACGTAACAATTTAACTCTTCAGTTACTTGACCTACTGATAATAGTTTCGTGGAGAGTGAGGGCACAAAGAGAGTATGAGGGAGAGTAAATGTGGTTGATAATTCCACTGTTCCCCCTCTTGTTATTGGATATATGTCACATTTGATATATCATGTCATCGAGGAACTGTCTTTGTTTTAAAATCATTAAGATCATAGGTCATGTGATATGTTGCCCCTGAGTCAATAATCCAACTGTTTATATATTCGTCATGGGCTACCAAATGTGTGAGGCCCATAATACTTGGATCTTGATTGTTGGGTTACAGTTGATTTTGGAGTGGCACGAGTGTGTTTGGATCCATATTAGTAACGATTGTTGCATGGCCTTGTTCGACCTTTCTTCCTTTTAGTTCATACCACCATTCTGGGTATCCGTGTAGCTGAAAACACATATCTTTGGTGTGTTTATTTCTGCCACAATGCATGCATCCTCCCTCATGGGCTTTTGGTCTAACAAAACATAGCTTGCTAGAATTCTGTCCATGTGGGTTGAGTTTGGGTCATGATGATGTTGGGTCAGGATCCTGCCTTGAAGGGTTCCCAGCCTATTTGTATGGGCTGGTGAGAGTGAGGCCCTTAAAACCTGCCCATTTGTCTCCTCCTTCCTTCTTGTCACCACTGTCGTGGTTCCCCTTTTGAATCTTTAGATTTCCCTTAAAAATTGTCCATCCTTCATCTCGCACCTTCCTGTCACCACTATCGTGGTGTCTGTTCTGAATCCCTAGGTTTCCACTGCTCATCTCATTCCATTGCTTATCTCTACCCTCAGATAGCAGACTAAAACTGTCACCACCTTCACCAATTTCCTTTTCCATCATCACAACTCATCTATTGTTCTCTCTTTGTACTTGAGCGAAGGCTGTTTCAATCGAAGGCAGAGGCACTTGTTAAAGAATGTCTCATTGAGCCTGGTCAAATTAGTCACCCAAACCATCCAAGAAGGTATAACTTCGATCTTCTTGAATTAATTTGTTGTATTTTTGTATGTCTTCTTCACATGTCATTGGGTTTGGGTGTTTGTGGTCAATTTCTAGCCAAAAGGTTTGTAAGCTGGTGTAGTATTTTTCAAGGAGCCACTTCCTTGTGTTGTTCGGCTGGTCCTTCTTTTAAGGTCATATACCTAAATGTTGTCTCCTCCATCATAGTAGGTTGTAGCAATGGCGTACACAATCCTTTAGCAGTAGGAAATCTAATGAAATTCCCAATTAGGTCTGGGTTTAGGGAATTGATAATCCAACCTTTAATTATGGCATATTCTATTCTTCATTTGTTGTATGTTGGGTCCGTCAATGTTGGTTGCTTGATTTCGCTAGTGATGAATCCAAGTTTGTCTCTGCCGGAGGTAAACATCTCCATGATTTGTGACCATAGTTCATAGTTTTGGCCATTGAGTTTGATTCCAGGGATGGCTACTAGTAGGTCATGGTTATGGTTTTGTGTTGTGATGATTTGAGGGTTGGTTCTAGGGTTTATGGTTGTCATCTAGTTTTGTGGGTTTGCTTCTACCATGGTTTAGGGTTTGTGATTTTTTTTGTTTAAAAACAAGTTAGGTTTTGGATCGATTGCTCTGATACCATGTTGATAATGAGAAGTAATTGTATGTTGATCAATAATAATTTTCATTGATCTTCTTATTGCATTGAATACCTATTTATATATATAAAGGAATCCTATTTACGAAAGGAAAACTAAGACTAGGAGTATACATAGTATTTTTCCTAATTTGTAATGTTCTTGTTTTGATTCTTGTTAACAGTATGATTTCATGCTCAATAGGATTCCTACATATGAAGTCCAAACCCCTTGCAATGCCAGTTGCTTATTGACAGCCGAAGTTTCCATGGGAGCTCCCTCTTGCCTTCAGTGTAGTCTGCAAGTTACCAACACCAATCTGCTGAGATATATGTAGGAATGTAGTAAATTAAGTAACACATTTCAAAATCTTAATGTGTTAGATCATAAGAATATTAGTCATAGGATATTGTATTGTTCTTTAAATCTTAACCTCATTGGTTAAAACGGAAACCGAACATAAAATCTCTTAAGAATATATTCTAAATGGAAAGGCATGCATAAACTACACTCGAGACATTCTTTTGTTCTCTTTAATGTAATGAATGTGGAACAATTTCAGACACAGGAGAGAAGTTCGAGAGTAGCCAAGCATGTCGCCTTTTCACAGTACTTCACAGGCCTGAAATGGCTTGCACAGATCTTTTTGCATTTTAACACAGTACTCATGTGTGCATGCATGGTTCTCCTAGTCTGAGTGCAATTTTGTGTGCATCAAGCATGTTTGGGACTATATTTTTAATTGATAGCAAAAATAATAATACATTGCAATCCGAATCTGCTAGCTTGGGGTCTGGTTGTGTAAGTCAGCGGTAGCTTCAAAGAGTTCATCCAATCCGAATCTTTCTTTCTTTTCAACAAAGAAAACGAGCCCCAAGCTTCTTTCTCTAGGCTTCAAGTCTTCTTGAGGCACAAGTGGAGGAGTACTTCTTTGAGGAGAATGTGCCAGAGATTTCAGAATCTCCCTCTCTTTGGCCGAATCAGAGAACTAGTTGCTCACAAAATAAGCTAATACAGAGAGAAAAACAATGCAAAGAGCCAATGGTACGACATACATGTTATTTACTTGATCGACTGATAAATATATATGCGAAAATTTAGATTATTACGAGCTCTGAATAATTCTTAATGTAGTAGTAACACAACTTCAAAATAATAGATTTTTTTTTTCTAAGATAAATCTTTTGATCTATGCTTACTAGTTGTAGATAGAGTACACAGACAATTATTTATAGATATATCACCTTCCATCAAGAAGAAAATTAAACAATTGATCCTCATGATCTATCTTAATAATCATAAATTTGAATAATCAAGAAGATATCCAAGGTCCGGAGATATTTGAACTTGAATAAAGCCACAGGCACCCTTCTACTCAATAAATTGTTGCTTAGATTTAAATAGGTCAGGCTTCTGCAATTCAATATGGAGCGAGGAATATTTCCTCGGGTGTGATTCTTTGCTAAGCTCAGGACCTGCAGGTGTTGGAGCCTACAAAGGAAGTCTGCATCGATAGTCCCTGTAAAGTTCTGCCTGTCAACCCTGATTTGTGTTACAGCAGGACGCTGAAACTTGCACTTGACACCCCGCCACCTATACAAGGAGCTTGCAGGATGTTCAGTGGGCCCGGGGAATAGTCGAGGTGCGCGTAAGCTGGCCCGGACACCCCGGTCATCAAAAAAAAAGAAAAGAATGTGGCACGATTTGCTCTTGAGATCGTGGCCTAGCAGGGTAGGGAATTGTTCCTTTTTTTTTTCCCCGGGTTCAATACTTTCTGTGTATATCAGTTATTCCCGTCATCCTCGCGGTGTCTTACTTGTCCATTGCACTTGCAGGATGTTCAGTAGATTTAAGAATTAGTTGTGGTGCGTGTAAGCTAGCCTAGACACCCCGGTTATAAAAAAGAAGAGGATGTGGCACCATCCCGTTCCAGCTTATTCTTAGCACATTTTAGGGATCAGTGGCTCTCATGAAAGTGAAGAAAGACTCAGTTTCGGACAACTCACCTCCTGAACATGCTGTGATGAGGAAAAAGATGGTGATGTCTGCCATGACCTTCAATAGCATGTAGCAATTCCTCCTCTTCCACATTTTAATAAAATCTACTTATTTGTTTGAACATTCAAAAACAGGATGAAAATGTGATGAAGAAGGTGGAAAGTGTTAATTAGTGGTTTTCTGATCATCACTTTCTTTTAAGGTATGTAAAATCAAAGAAATTGACTTTTCCTACGAGCACGATCAGGCTCTTAAATCTGTCAAAAAATTTCAACCTGATCTTTACACCAACGCAAACTCTTTTTATTTTCTTTTTGTTATTTTAATTTTATTTCAAGTAGATTTTGGAGAATAACTCAGAAATGGGTTATGACACAACTTGTTTATTGACAAAAATTAGTTGTCATCTTTGAAAATTCATATCTCTATAATATGACATTGTTTTGGGGTGAATGATTGAACATTGATAGGACTTGGATCAGAAATCCAAAAACATCAAAGTTGCATCTATTGAACTTCTGTAACTCAAGATATTCAAGTCGGAGTGGTCAAAGGTCAACATTGACAGAATGCAAGATTTGACTTTGGAGGTTGCGATTTCCATGCTCTTCCTTTATTTTCTTGCCTTATCTTTCCAGAAAGGTATGGATGTTAGATTTTTAATGCCACTGGAATCACTTTATTTAAACCTCTAGGGCTCATGCTCTAAACAAACATTGACTGACGGTTAAATCTGCTAGTTACCTCTAATTTTCTCTTTTCTGCATCTTTTATCCAAAAGTGCCTTCAAAACATAAAACAAAGAATATCATGACATTTATATATAAAACATAGGCAAAATAATAGTTAAATATGAGTGAAACTATCAAATAATATAGTTGCATCATCCACTCCTGATCCAAGTAAGCTTTTGGATCAATTTTCCTTTAAAGATAGGTTCAAGGTTCCCAAGCCCACTTTCACCCTTAGTCTCCAATTTTTCAAACCTATCTTTAATCCTACTCATCATCTCTCCAAAGATAAACTCCATCTGATGTTGCATTTTAGATAGCCCATCCTCTAACACCCCTGACCTCTTCGTTGATACACTATTAGAAGACATTATCTTTTTTTTTATACTTACATGAAATTGATAGCAAAAACAATAATACATTGCACACTTGTGTTGCACATAGACTTATAGGCTTCTCACTCTAATATGCTCCCATGCCTTTTTCCACTCAAATTGCTTTTCTTTAGTTCTTGAAATGATTAATTAACCAAAACACCATGAATTTGTAAATTTGATATAGACTCAAGAAGCAAGAAATTTACGAAACTAACAAAACAAAACTAAGATGACAAACTCACAAGTAGCAATGCAAATTTGTATGAATAATATGACTATTTGAAGACATGAACAAAAAAAATCAGAAAATAGCTAAACAATTATGAATTATGAAGTACTTAGGATTTAAATGAAGAAAATTCTAGAAAGTCAAGAAATCAACTAAACTACCCAAAATTCAAGAAACACAATCAAGACCATTAAAATATTCACGAATCAAGACTAGTCAATTGCCCAATGATCAAGGTTTCTTCAAGCATGTATTCAGCCAAAACTCAAAAATACGTTTTTTTTTATGTGACAACAATCAAGATTGCAAGATCAAGCCTTTTTTTTCTCTATGTATATATTTCAACAAGGACAAAGCAAATAAAGAGCTTACGTATGTATGCCAATTTTGATCAAGAAAGCATCATATGAACACTAACTTATGATTAAGTGTTCAACAAAGCAATAAAAAGTAATAGCTCATATATCATTTTAATGAATTAGAAGGGGAGTCATATATCGTTGGGAAGGTATGAAAGTTTAGTTTCCATCCCAACTAGAGTCACAACAAAATTCAATTTGTAGCTCCAATTCTGACCAAAAGAGTAATGAAAGGTGAAACTATTCGAATCTAGTTTTCTTCCCCCAATCCTTGTGTCATGGTCTTAGTTCCACCAACAAGACCCTCTTGAACATGAATCAAATTAATCAAAGCTTGCTCTATATTATTACAAATTCTCTTAAAGTTCACCTTAGCTCATGTATCTTGAATAAGTCAATTGAAGAATTTTATGAACTTCTTAGCCTTAAGACTCGTAACTGGACCAACTAGAACCTCTAATGGATCCTTTGATGGTTGGATTGCATCATGCGATCTCACCTATACCAACATGTATACTGTATAAATTTCAAATCTTCATCCATACATAATCTACATTTCCATTCCACTATTATGACTAAGTTTTCAAATCAATGATAAGGACTTATAAATTTTCTTTCTTTCTATTCCTTTACCAAAAATATGCACAAATATAGGAATAATATTCCATTTTGAGTTTTCTTGAAGTTAGTATTCCTATATTAAGCATTCTAACTAATTTATTTTTTGTGCATAGTAAATTAAGCATTCTAATTAATTTATTTTTTGTGTCTTAGCTGAAATCTCTTATTTCTTAAGCATTGGTATTCTTTTTCTTTCAATTTATCTAATCACTTGACCATACATTATTCACTTAATCAAAAACAATTCTATAGAATTAGTCTATCAATTGCATTTAATAATCCAAACAACATTTCCCCTCTGTTTGGCCAATTCCCGTATCTAAGAGGAAGGATAAATTTTTTCTTCAAATAGAGTTGTTTCCTAATAATTTTTCACATCATTTAACAATCAAAACATATATTCAACACCCTCACATACAATTTCAAATATCCCTACAAACTAAAACTTTCAACTTAAAAATGCAAACAAACTATTTCAATCAATTGTTTTGGAGAAGTTTCTTACTACCTGAGAAAAAAAGAGGTTGAAAGCTTGGAAAAACTCATTTATCCTAACTTTTCATCCTTCCTTCTAAAAATTGCTTAACCTAAAATTTCAAGGGTTTAGACCTTGAATTTACTAATTTTCCTTTTCCAAATCCCTTTATAATACACTTTGATTACTTAGTTTATCTCTCTTTTGTGCTTTTAGGATGAGTTTATTTGGTTTTTCTCACAATGTCCTCTTTTTTTTCTTCCTTCTCTTTGGTCAACCTTTTAGTGTTGTTGAACACTATTCATGTTTTTATAGATACACATTCTCCTTATTTACTCTTATGGTCATGTATTTCTTTTTATTTTGTACATGAAACCCCACACTTTGTTTTTAGTTTAATTAGTGTTATTTGTTTTCTATTCTTTTAATTTCATCCCTTTATTTAACCAAGCTTTTCTTAATTTTTTTTTTTTTATTCATTTGTATTAAAGGAGTAAATTTCTATAACTTTCACAACATAAAATGTTCAAGCAAAAAAACATATATTCATACCCCAAGACTTTATTCTTTTTATTTTAAAAAATAGGGGTTTACAAATATAAATGCATCTTGATTTTTTCATGGAAAACAAGAGGCAATGCCAAAACTTATATTGTTTAAACAAATTTAGATTCATTCAAAAAGAAAACAATAAATTGTTTTTGACAATGGAATTAAAATGGATAATAACATAACAAAAGTAAGATGCAAACTTTTAAGGGTTTTGTCCATGATGCAAGAAAACAATAAAAACTTGATACATTGGAAATAAACTTGGGTAGGAGACATGTCTTTCAGAAAACATGCTTTGGTTGAGATTTGGACTACGTAACTCGAGGAGAAGCTAACCTAAAAGCTATAATTTAGCTTATAAACATAATCAAAACAGAATAGTTATAATCACACATTGGAAGACTTTTAAAATCTTATCATAAGTCTAAACAATATGAAAGGGAAAATAACATGGGTATTATGAGATAATAGCATAAATAGGAGAAATAACCAAGCATCACAAACTCAAACTAGATATATAACAATTCCTAATAATAAGAGGTTTATGATATCCAAAGTTCAATTTCTTACCTAATAGAAAGTCCTAATATTATTCATGAATGTGAACAACAATACAAATTAACTTAAACTCATATATATTGGTTAAGAAAAAAAATCACAATAGTTTCAGCATCATAAACATTCACATACCCTCATTCTTTTGGAAAACTCGTACATACCTATTTATAAGGACCTAGGACACTTTGTAACACATAAACCATATGATTATTCTAAGCAAATTATCACAGTTAGAGAAATGAAGACATTGTGACAACTAGGCTAGGCATTATAAAGGTATATGCAAGCCCTTGTAGGTGCAAAATGAATAAATCACTAAGAGCATTTCCAAGGTAAAACACTCTTTAGAGAACCTAAATTAGTAGCATTGCTTTTTGAATAATATAAATATAATATTTTTATATATGCACTCTAATGGGAAAAAATCATTTAGAAAAAACAATTTTATTTTAATATATAATATTGATATAACTATTTATTAATAATTCTAATTAAAGCAAGTATAATCAAAACAACTTTTTTGCATAAAGATATATTAAGTATTTTTTTTTGGCTCTTTTGATTAATACGTAGGAATAACTTTTCAACTTAAAAATATTATTTTAGCTTTTGAATATAGCTCTTCCTTTAGAGCTATGAAAATGAAAGATGAAAGGTAAAAAAATTTGTAGTTTTCTTTTAGTCTTTCCTTTAACTCTCCCATTGAAGTTGAGAGTTATTATACTGCAAGCTCTAAGGTTTGTCTTGGTTAAAAAAAAGGACCCACAAATAAAGAGGATCAACATAAAAAATGGATTTTACAACGCTAAAATTGACTGAAATGACGAGGATTTAGTAGGTTTTGTAGAGAAAGGATGATCAATTGCAAAGTGTTAAGGATTCTGTCTTGGTGGAAAAAGAAAGAAAAAAGGTAGAAAAGGTTTATATGCCTTGTGCACAAAACAACAACATATAGGGTGATAAAAAGATGGGATTAATCACTATTTTTAGTGCTTTTTTACACTTTAACCCATTAGACTTTTGATTTATGCAATTGAGGAGACATTGATTTAAACAAAAAAAAATCTCAATTGGGTCCTCGGCCAAAATCAATAGGCTTCCTTCACGTTCTTTTATTTTTACATTATGGTTTATAGATCTTCAATTCTCTTTGATTAAAGTCGAAATTGGATATTAAATCATAAATTTCTTTAATTGAGCTCCTACTTGAGTTAATAGGACCACACACAAATCATGCTAACATACACGTTTCAGCCCTTGATCCTTAGTTCTTTTAATTTTAGCTAATATCTTTTCAATTATACCTTTAAAAGGCATCATTTAATAATAATAATTTTTTTTTGTCTTTTTAGCCTTAAACCAAAGTAGTTTGAAAAACTTGATTTAAAAAACATTTTTGAAAATTTCTGCTCTTAAAAATGTTTTAACTATTTTTTAAAAAAATAATTGAAGGGATAAACAATAAACTATGACAAGATAAGTCATTTCATTCATTTTTTTTTATGATTTTTTTTTAAATGAGACACTTTACTCTTTTTATAACTACAGATCACTTCTATGTGTGTTCCCTGCTATGACATGAATAATAACCTATTAGTCAATAAAATTGACTCCATAACCTGCATTTTATAAATGTAATAATTTTTTTTATAATTATGATAAAAAGTTGAGAGCAAAGGACGAAATGAAATGTTGACATAATAAGATTTGAATTAAGAAATTTGAGAGATCAACCATATTGTAATTATTAAGAGTATCATTATGACTCATTAATTAACCAACGGTAAGAAATGGAAATTAACAATGTGGAAACATATGTCTACTGCACCTTCTCTCTCCATTCACACTAGTCACCGTAACTTCTCACGGCGGCAAATATCTCTCCTGACCAAAGAACACACAAGCACTTTCTAAATTACCGAACTACCCCTCTCCCTTTCCTTTGCAGAATCCTCCCTGTGACCCTCCCTCCCCATGAACAATGTTAAATCTCACCCTGAGGTTTCCGACGGCAGCGATCAGACGATGCCGGATGCCGGTGGCAGCGCTAGGTACAAGCTGATGTCGCCGGCCAAGCTTCCGATCTCGAGGTCTTCTTGCATCATGATCTCTCCTGGACTCAGCCCGACCTCGTTTCTTGAGTCTCCAGTTCTTCTCTCGAATGTTAAGGTTAGTGGGTGGTTTTAGTATGTGTACTTTTTTGGTTCGGAGTTGATGTTTTTTTTTTTTTATGTTGGGCTGGAGTTTTTTAAGGATGTGGTTGGTTGGGGGGTGAGATAAGTAGAGCCAACTGAACTGGAGTACCATTATTAAATTAAAATAAAAATCTTTGTTTTGTCGCATCCACCAAGATAAGAATCAAAATAGTTTTGTTGTTGTTGTTATATATACACACACATACACATAAAGTCAATAATGATAAAACTGTGTTCTCTACCATTTCATCTCCCAGCTGTCAAAAGAACGGTGTTCTTTACAGCTCCGTGCGTTGAGTTCAAGAAGTGGAGAATTGACTTTAAAAAACAAGATGCTTCTATTTTCAAAAAAAGAAAAAAACATTGAAATGCCAGTTGCTATATTTGCCTCGTTTCGTGTTAGTTTAATTTATGTAGTTGGGGAGTTCTAGATTCTGATGCTTTAGAATTGGGTACCATGTCTAGTGTGGAATTTGTCTGGAGAATATTACTTTTTTTTATTTTTAACTACTATTAGTCTAAGCTTCCCCTTTTTATGTTCTCTTTATTTAAAAAAGATTTTTCTTCTTCTTTTAATGCCTGTGCTGTGTTGTGGTCTCACATAGTGAGTCTTTGCCATGCTTCTTCTTGTCTGTGTTCTATTGGTCTTGTTGGATTTACAGAGATGACTGCAAGAAGCTGATATATGTGAATCAAACAAGTGAGAGTAAACTTGATTATCCATGGAGAGAACAAACTTGGTTGCCCATCGTGAGTCCATGACCATATATAGAGCTCAAGCTTAAAAGTGATAAAAAAAGAATATGTCGAGTTCAAGCATGAAAAACTGGGTTGAGGCTTCGTTCGGTTGAGTATGTAGACTTATACATTTGAAGTACTGGGTCAAATGGAAATATTTGAAAATTGATGTCTCTCTTAGTGGGTTCAGTATATATTTATTTCCCTCTTTTTATATTTTCTGAATTTCCTAACGCTTGTGTAACCTGGCAATGAGTGGTTAGCTCACATAACTTGTGTAGATGCACTGATCTTTGTATGTATTGATGCTGATAAGAAAGATCTTAGAGTTTCACAGATTTTGGTGCCAGACTCCAGACAGTGGCATAATAGTTATCAATTGCGCCATTGATGAGGGCCTTAGGACATTCAGGGATTATTCAACTTGCCTATATCTTGATTTTCTATACTTTAACGTCTTGTTTACTTGATCTGCTTGTACTTTGTCTTAAAAATATCTTTAGACTGATTCCTATCTTCTTGGCTTCACAGGTAGAGCCTTCCCCCACTACTGGAACATTTACCAATCCTCAAACTGTGCCTGGCTCTCTTAGCTCCACTTCATATTCAGCTACCAATGTTTCCTCCACCACCGTAGGAGAAAGAAAATCAAACTGCTTTGAGTTTAGACCACATGCAAGATCAGACATGGTAACTTCCTAATGAAATTTCAGACTGTCATAAAATGAGTTGTGACTTTAGGTAATTAAGTCTTATGTAATTTTTTTTGGACTTAAAATGCTTTATAATTACTCCAATAATTATATGGTGCTTCTATCCCCCACATTCCTGTTTAGATAACAGCTCCGACAATTCCTCACATCACTCAGTGTCTTCTACTTTTTAACAAATTACATTTTACAAGAGCTTCTAAACCCAAAATTTGACGTATATTAACTAGTTTGTGGTTTCTCAACAAAACTGAAATATTCACTTCCAATGAGCCATTGGTTTTATTCGTTCTCATTCTGAACAATATTTGCAGAAGGTTAAAATGAAGACTTATATGATGAGGCATGTGTTTTTACCTAACCTTCCTGTTTCCCTTCTCTGGAATTAATATATGGTTGTAATCTCATTTCAATTCCTGATATCTACAAGTAGCCTTGCTGGTTTAGGGGCATTGTTTACCTAACATGGTTCATTTATTTCAAGGTTTCTGCAGATATGAACCATCAGCGAAGTGCACAATGTGTTGAAGTCCAAACACAATTGCAGTCTCAATCATTCGCATCATCACCCTCAGTAAAAGGTGAGATGGCAGTCTGTACAAATGAGTTGACTCTATCAACACCACTTCACATGATTACTTCAGGTTCTAGTGCACCTGCTGAAGTTGATTCAGATGAACTAAACCAGATGGGGCTCTCTAGCAGTGGGCTTCGCGCATCACAGTCTGATCATAAAACAGGAAGTGCACCTACAGTGTCATCTGATGATGGATATAACTGGAGAAAATATGGACAGAAACACGTTAAGGGAAGTGAGTTCCCACGCAGCTATTACAAATGCACACATCCTAACTGTGAAGTGAAAAAGTTATTTGAGTGCTCTCATGATGGACAAATAACAGAGATTGTTTACAAGGGCACACACGATCATCCTAAACCTCAGCCCAGCCGCCGATATGCCTCTGGCTCTGTGTTGTTCACTCAGGAAGAAAGATTTGACAAGTTTTCTTCTCTACCCAGTCAAGATGGTATGGATGGAAACTTATTAGGGAATTCAGTTTGTTTTTATTACTTTCCTTGTGTACTAACTAATGTTTCTTCACTCCTATTTTCTCTTTCAATCACTTACATTGCAGACAAGTCACCTCGTGTATGTGGACAGGTGTCTCATGCTATCGAACCAGATAGTGCCCCTGAACTGTCTCCTGGCACAACAAATGATGATACTGGAGAAGGTGCTGAGGATGACGAAGATCCCTTCTTGAAAAGAAGGTATCAGTTCAGAACATTATTTAAGTTACTCATAAAATACATACATTAACCATAACATGGTCTCATTAAACACCATCTGTGCAGGAGGTTGGATGCTGGAGGTTTTGATGTTACTCCAGTGATCAAACCTATTCGAGAACCACGTGTTGTCGTGCAAACTTTGAGTGAGATTGATATACTAGATGATGGGTATAGGTGGCGCAAATATGGCCAGAAATTGGTGAGAGGAAATCCTAATCCAAGGTACGCTTTTTGTGTTGATGATGCGAGTTAAATAGTTTCTACTTTTTCGTTGTTATGCCCATTGTATCACGTTGTTACTCTTTTTCTTCAGTAATTTATTGAATTTCTGGGGAATGTCTTGCACATTAGTACTTTTGTAGCAGTCATATTTGACTTCTCATTATGTGGATAATGGATAAAGTGATGGAATCGACAAATATCATCTTTTGAGTTGATTAATGCCTTATTTTTCTGCCTAGGGGTTTGACATGAAATCATTGTGATTCATAAACAAATTAGTCTCATAAATATGAGCTTTTAGTGTGGAACTATCTTACAATAGGAAACAATGCCTTATCTCCTATCTCATAGATTGTTGTGTTGTATATATAACAAGGTTCATGTCAAAAGTAGCGTGAATATCAAAGTTTAGTGATATAATTATGTGATTCAATCATTTGCAATACTTTAAAGGGTCTAACACTACTATGAAATTTATGATTGGTTTCCAAACGCCATTGTTTAAGGCTAATCTGTATCACAAAATAATCTCAAACATTAAGTACATCATGATATTTATGTAAATCAAGTCAGAATTTGTATGGTTTGATGCTATTACTTGAATTTGTTTTATGATCTCAACTTGCAAACTATGAAGCATGGATGTAAAAGACCCAGTTGAATCATACATTTTAGAGTGAGGAGACATGAAAAGAAGATCCATAAGCTTTGTAGGTTCGTAACTATGAACACTATTTTACTAAGAGTGTGGACCTTAGTAAATATAGTTTGTACATAACCTTGTAAATTAGGATTGTCTTCATCTTTCTCGTCACATGTAAGAGGAAATGGATCATACAAACTTGTGAATCATGTCTCGGGTTTGATGTTTTCATCAACTCTCTCGAGGTTTGAAGAACCTAAACCCATCAAATATAATTCAAGACGACTCTAATAATGCTCCCAAAGATCATGATCAAGTTGTGATGTCTCTCTGATAGCCAGTGTATTCTAAATCTAGTCGTCTAACTCATCTACTAGGATTTGCTGAAATTCATCATCTCTTGTAAAAACAACTAGTGCATTCTAAGTAACATTAATATGTTTTTATTGTACCAATAATAAATATTATGTGGTAGGGATATCAAGAGCATAAGGGATAAATTGTTGTGTTGTAAATATATCGACGTTCTTCATGTCAAAAGTAGCGTGAATATCAAAGTTTAGTGATATAATTATTTGATTCAATCATTTGCAATACTTTGAAGGGTTTGGCACTACTAACTTGAAATTGCCAAGGAGGACTAGGTTAATAAGCATAATAACTGAATATGAAATGAAAAGTTAGCTGTACTTTTTTCAAGGCAAAAAAGTAATATTAATTGCAATTTTAAATGAAAAAGTGCAAATTCAGAAAGTAAAATTCAACAAAATAAAAGCTAGGTAAATTTACTGACCAAAACTCTACTCATCAAACTCAATCTCTTTTTGCCATAGATTGTGATGGAAATATGCTGGAAGTTACTATTGTTGATGTGACATTATGTGATGGTAAGGTAGAATGTGGTGATGTGGCGCTGATGTGGTCAAATCTGGATGTGTGGTGCTGGCGTGGTTGAATACAGTGACGTGTCACTTGTGTCGCAGTGTGCTGCTAACATGGCTACGTGAGACTTTCTATTTTTTTTCGTGATCTGGGTTGTAAAACAAAAGGATTAATTTTTTTTTAACTGCTGATGATTCTACATAATTTCTATGTTTAGGAACTACATTGAATTTTGAGGATTTTCACAAGCTCTTAAAGATCAATTAATTGTAAGAATAATTAAAGTTTGTGATGTGATACCAAAGTTGATGTGGAACAAAAGAGATTTGAAGATGAAATAATAAGTTAAGAAGAAAAAAAGAAGTAGCTAAGAAGAAGCCAAAGAAAGAAAGAAAAAGACTTAAGAAGAGAGAGAATGAGGGTTAGAGAAGCCTTCAACTTTTATTCAATTCATCAACAAGGATCTAACATATAGAAATATAGGATATAAATACTAAATTCTAACTAAAACAAACAATTAGGTTTATAGCCTAATAAATTGAATATCTAACAATAGCTAAATTAAGTTCAATAAATAAATTTAAATAAAACAATAAATGAAATAAGATCAATAAATAAAATCTAATAACACGAGTGTTTGACTATTATCCATTATGTCCCCATTGTTTAGTCCCTGAGTAAACCACTTAGCTTCTAAATAAAAAGTCAAATGCTGATCACAGTTACCCTAGATTAATTAATTAAGTAACCTTAATATGAGAAATAAAATAACATAAATTGTAAAGAAAGTTCCTGCGTCATATTATTCTTTAAACCTCAATAAAAGGTTGTGAAAATAAAGTTCGTTTACTGTTTTGTTTTAATTTGTCCCGAATTAGATGTTTTTGCAAGTGAATCTGTGTTTAGAAATTGCAGACATTCAGCGAAATGCCGAAAAAGGTTGTGAAGACTTCTTAAGAAGTCCTCCTTCCCTCTCAATATCTTAAAGTAAAAAGGAGCCCCCCTTCTCCATAGAATGAAAGTATGTGCGATGATGTGGGCAAAATATATGAAGCCAAAACCTACTGGCAAAATGCTTAATTTCTTAAAATCTGATTGGACTAGAATATTTAATGGTTGGTTGATAACGTGCAATACCCACCCCTATTCTTGGAAACTTTTTCAGGGTAGGGTTTTAATGCTGATTTTTCATTTCTTATTCCTTGCCAGAATCCTTGCTTTTGATCAAAATCTTTTGTCAAGGTTTCCATTAGAGGACCTTTTCCTTTTTCCAAAAGTACTACAGGCTTTTGCATTCCTTTTATGAAGATGAAAGTAAGCTAATTTGAACCAAATATATGCTGATTTCAAGTCAGTCAACATTGAGGGTCCTTGGAAGATCATTAAGAATTCTTATGGATGTGAAACACTATGCCTGATATTGTGTTAATCAATATTCTGGAGAAACTTGGAAGTTTGCAGTGAAACCCTGAAGATTGTAATTAAATAACCAAAAAGATCAATCTCTTGGGACTTCTACCAAGTCATTCTTATTTTTAACAGAACAATAGTGATGCTCAGAATACACACACATGCAGTGATAGCTGTTTTTTTTAAAAAAAATTTATTTATAATTCTTTGCTTGAACTTATCCTTGTTTTCTAGCTAAATTGTCAATTTTCATTCTCAAAACAAAATTTATATTCTTTCCCCATTTCGTTATTTCCTACAAGATATATGATGTAGTTTTGTCATGTTTTACTGATCCTTCAGGAGTTACTACAAATGCACAAATGCTGGATGCCCAGTTAGAAAGCTTGTGGAGAGGGCGTCACATGATCCAAAAGCAGTTATGACCACATATGAGGGGAAACACAATCACGAAGTACCTACAGCTAAGACAAACAGTCATGACACAGCAGGGCCATCAGCTGTGAATGGAACCTCAAGGACCAGACCAGATAAAAATGAGACAATTAGCCTTCATCTCGGGGTCGGGATCAGTTCCACATCGGAAAACTGGTCCGGCGATCAGCAACAAGCTTTGCATGCCGAACTCGTCAGAATCGAAAACCAATCAAGTGGTTCCAGTTTCAGAATAGTTCGTGCGAGCCCAATTGCCGCTTACTATGGTGTTTTAAATGGTGGCATGAATCAGTATGGATCTAGACAAATTCCGAGTGAAGGCCGTAGCATTGAAATTCCACCTCTAAACCATTCTTCGTATCCATATCCGCAGAATGTGGGAAGTTTATTAACAGGTCCGTAAGTTTGATTAAATTTGTTTCTTGCCTTGCTGCTGGCAAATGACAGAAACTGAATTTAAAAAAATATATGTTTTGTTCTCTATTTATATTCTTGCTTTTGGTCTTGAGAGCTCATATTTGGTGATGGTATTTTCTTTTTCGCGTACTCTCCTCCCTCCAGTTTCCATCTCATCAGGTTTGCTGAGCACCAAGTTTTGTATAAACGTGAACGCAATCCCTTATTTTCTGAGAGCAGGATTGTAAACAGTGGTTGAATTCATTACGGGTTTCAATTAGTGATACAGAAATTAAAATTTGTGCGAATCTAAGTCTCTTTTCTTTTCCAGAGATTTTCCTATGTTCGTACTGTTTTTGTTTTTTTGTCTATAAGTTGTGTGAGTTAATAATGCCCAGGGGAGAGTAAAGTACAGAAAAGACGATCTTAAAATTTACATGTGCTAATTTTCTGAAGTCAATCCTTTGAAAGCATGCTTGTGGGAATATTTCAGGCAAATTTTTGTTATGAACATCATTTGAAAAAAGATATTGGTTAAAATAAAAGAGTAACAAAAGTTTTGGAGAAATAGAGATGTATAGCATGTCACGATTAAAAAAATGTGTCATCTTAAAATATTGTTAATGGAAAATGATAGACCGACTCATAAGAAAGAAATAAAGAGAGATCTCAAAAATACATCGAAGCTCCCATTATAATGTTGTTATTATTAGAGGTATCTTGATATGAATCCTAGCAGAATTTAATGGAATTCACGATCCCAAGATCAATCTAACTCAAGCTTGTTAAGATTTGAATGAGCTCATCATAATAGATGACTTGCTCCAAGACAATAAGACTATGAACCAACTCGATCACAACGTCTATACTTGGAGGCGAGCAAAAGAAGTGTAAATTCACAAAAAAGAATGGTCAATTCTTTGAAGAGTTAAAAAGTTCAATCAAGAACCAAGGTTGAGTAACCAAAAGTCATTTACAACGTTGAAATTATCATCAAAAGTGTGCTAGAATTATTTTCTAAAAAGTATTTAAACTCTAAACTAAAACCCTAGTTTTCTTAATGGATCCCACCCAATTTAAATAATAATAAATCCAAGCTTAAACCATTCAAACTAATTAAAATAAACAAGGCTAAAACCCAAACAAAAATGTCTCCTCATTTAAATAAAGTTTGATGGCCCAATTCATTAAAAAGGACAAGTTCGTCGTTTTCGTATTTTAGCTAGTAGCAGTAAAGCCCAACTTAAAATGAACAAGTTTCTCTAGTGTTAATAAATTAGAAGATAATCCATATACCATTGGAAATGTATGGAAGTCTAGTTAGCCAAACTGGAATCACAAAAAAATTCGATCTGTAGCTCTAGTTATGACTTGAATAGTAAATGAAAAGTCAAACTAACCAAATCTAGTCTTCTTCTCTGAATCCTTGTGTAATGGTTGTGGTTTCACCAACAAGCCCCTCTTGAACATGAATCCGATTAATCAAGGCTTGCTCTGTATTATTGCAAATCCTCTTACAGTTCACCATAACCCATGTATCTTGAAGGCTTCTTTGAATTTCTTAGCCCTGAGCCTAGTAACTGGACCAACTGGAACCTTCAAAGGATCCTTTAATGGTTGGATCGCATTAGATCTTGACAAAAAAAATTCAATGACAAAAATGTCACCAATTTGGACCAGAGTAGATCACACTATTCACTAAAGGCAAGTGGGTAATTATAAAGAAAGAATTTTATGTGTTAAAAATGAATCAGGTTGCCATGGTGAAACATCTTCGGGTTATCTATACAATTTGGGGATGGATTATCATAGATTTAGGTCCAAGTCGGAATACAAAGTTAAGTTCTATTAGTTTCACTCTTGATATTCTCACTCTAGATGATAAAAGGTTGGAGATTTTGTTTTGGAAAGATACTCCACATGGAGTATGCTTGGAAGTCAATTCGGCCAGATAGGGACAAGGTGGATTGGTAGGAACTTGTTTGGCACAAACAGGTGATCCCACGAGTGCCTTTTATCTTATGACTTGCTATTCATAAGGTTATGTTAACTTATGTCTTTTATCATGATCCAGTCTCCACGATGCATGCTATGCGAGGGTGATTGGGAAGATCTGGACCACTTGTTTTTTTATTGTAGTTTATCTCGTTGTATCTGATATGACCTTTGTTCCAATTGTTTCTAACCCTTTCAGAACCAGCCTTGGAATCATACCCTCTCCCGGGTCTACTTTGGGAAGAGGTCGGCCTCTTACGTCTATAACTATTAGATTGATGTTAGCCACAAATGTTTACTACATTTTGAGGGAGAGGAATGCTCGTTTTCATGGAAACAATCCTCGTACTTCTCATGAGATTTATATGGATATTGTTCAATGCATTGTATCTAAAGTTAATCTCATAAGTAATATGTCCCAATTGATAGCATATATAATGGAATGCATACAGTGTAATACATGCATACACTCATAGCATAGAAGTGGGTATAAATACTGTAAACAGAGCATGCATTGCGTGTGTGAAAAACAGAATAACAGAATCCACAATTCTATCCAAGTTCATCTCTCTCTCTCTCTCAAACAGAACTCTCTCTTTTCTTTCTATAATCTCTGGATTTCCACATGGTATCAGAGCTTGAATTGCTCACGCATAAACACTGAATCAGAGAAATTTCTCTTCTTGCTTCCGCAAATTTGACAGATTATTGCAGATTTCATACAATTTGACTGCAAAATTCGTAGCTTGGTGAAAAGAAAGCTACTGGAAAAACACTGAATCGTGATCAGTGCGTGATAAAGTTTTGCAGAATTCATACAACTTGACTGCAAAATTCGTAGCTTGGTGAAGAAACAGCTACTGTGTTATCATTGAATTGTGTAGAGTGTGCGATCACTTTGCCTTTGTCAATTTCCTTTTTCCTGATCATCCAACATCCATGGTGACTGCTTCACAACTTCAGATTCTTCAATCTCCAATCGTAGGTATGATTTCCACAATTTCCACCTCTGTGAATGTAAAATTGGATGAGTCAAATTTCTTGAATTGGAACTTTCAAATGCAATTGTTGTTAGAAAGTAATGGAATCATTTGGTTTACCGATGGTTCTAATCCATGTCCTATCACTCAGTCAATTGCTGAGAGTAATACAGAGAATTACAATTCACTGTCTGCTACGGATAGTGAGAATGTGATGATTTGGAAAATACACGATCGTGCAGTTATGCAGCTCATTACAGCTACATTGTCACCCATGACCATGTCTTGTGCCATAGGGAGCAGCAGCTCTCGTGACCTCTGGAATAGGTTAAAGGAATAGTTTTCCACTGTATCCAAAACCAGTATTTTTCAACTGAAATCCAATTTGCAGAACATCAAGAAAGGGGCTGATTCTGTGAGTCAGTATTTGTTGAAGATAAAGGAGGCACGGGATTATTTGAGTGCAGCTGGGGTGTATTTTGCATACGAAGATATAGTCATCTTGGCATTGAATGGACTTCCACATGAATTTAACACATTTAGATGTGTGATAAGAGGTAGAGAGAGTGTCATTCCATTGCAGGAATTTCGATCACAGTTATTGGCTGAAGAAAGAATTGTTGAGAATTCTGTGACAGACACCCCTGCGTATCTCACTGCTATGCACACGGTTTCAAAGACTAACTTACCTGCATCACCAGTCAATTTTCCACAGAAACGTGGAATGCACAACTACAATTCGTATGGAAATGGGAGCTACAAACCATTTCACAGGAACCGTGGCAGGGGCAGGTTTCAATCACAGCAGAGACACTTTCATCAGAGAAGCAATTTTCATGGCAGGATGAATGATATGCCAGGATTGAATTCAGGAGTGTTTGAATCATATCAGTCTTCACCTTCACTGTCAAGAAATCCAGTTTGCCAACTGTGTAATCTTGAAGGCCATACAGCTCCTGCGTGTGGTTTAAATCGCAGTGAAAGGTTGAGGTGTCACATATGTGGCAAGACCAATCATAATACCTTGTATTGTTTTTACAATAACAATGGTCCAAATTTTGGTGGTAATGCCAGTGCACCAGCTGCAGATTACCGTGGCAGTTATCCCTCAGCGCAAGATTACCATGCTCAAAAGAGTGTAGCACTGAACACTGTCATGCAGACATCTCACTCTGGTTTGCAGCAGCCACAGAATGCCCTCTCCAGTTTGGTTAGCCGATTCTGGAGCAACAAATCATATGACAACAGATTTGAATAATCTTGCATCATCTGCCACTTATCTTGCGAATGATACAGTGCAAACAGCAAATGGTGAAGGTTTGCTTGTATCGCATTTTGGGAATACCATTATTCCCACATATACTGCCCCTATTCAGCTCAATTCAGTTTTACATGTTCCTAAATTGACTGAAAATTTAGTTTATGTGCATCGGTTGTGTTTGGACAATAACTGCAGACTAATCTTTGATGCTTTCAATTTTTGAATTCAGGACAAGTTCACAGGGAGGATCATATACAAAGGGCAATGCAGTAATGGACTATATCCCTTTTCCTTTGGTCATCATCGTCACTCTCATTTCGCACATCAATCTCGGTCTTTTCTTGGTCAGTTAGTTCTTTCGTCTACTTGGCATCATCGTTTAGGTCATCCCACTAATAAAAATGCTGCGATGATGTTAGAAAAAGCCCAAATTAAATGTTCCATTGATTCAAATTCTTCTGTATGTCATAGTTGTCTACAGGGTAAGTTTTCAAAACTTCCCTTTCAATTGCGTGTTCATAAATCTGTAATTCCATTTCACACTATTCACAGTGATATTTGGGGACCTTCTCCTTGTTTTTCTATAGATGGTTACCGATATTATGTGACCTTTATAGATGAATTTTCCCGTTATTGCTGGCTATTTCCACTGGTTCATAAAAGTGATTTTTATTCTGTATACGTGAGATTCTATCACTATGTTCAAACTCGGTTTTCACGTTCTATTAAAATTCTGCAAAGCGATGGGGGTGGTGAGTATGTTAGTAAACAACTCCAGTCATTCCTCATTTCTAAAGGCACTGTCCATCAAAAATCCTGCCCTCATACGCCTGAACAAAATGGTCTTGCAGAACGCAAACATAGGCATTTAATTGAAACCACAATTACTAAACTACAAAATGCCAAATTACCTGCCTCGTTTTGGACTCATGCTGTTCAAACATCAGTATATCTTATAAATAGAATGCCTTCCGTAATTCTACAGAATAAATCTCCTTATGAGATTTTATTTCAAACTATTCCTTCTGTGTCTCACTTGCTAATTTTTGGTTGTGCTTGTTTTCCCTTGTTACATCCATATCGACTTAATAAGTTACAACCTAAAACCACCATATGTGTCTTTTTAGGATATGCCTCTCAATATAAAGGCTATCTTTGTTATGAACCAGTTGGCAAAAGAACATATATCTCTAGACATGTCATTTTTAATGAACATGTTTTTCCATACATTGATTTAACTACTATTTCTAAGGGCCCTACTTTGTCTTCTTCCCAGCCTTCACATGTGCCCTTTCCAGTTGTTAATCATGAAAATGTCGTTGTTTTTCCCTCTGCCATTCATTCCCCTGTTCATGCATCATCATCATCTTCCAATGTAAGTGATCTACCATAAGCTTGCTAATCATCTCACTCTCCACCACCTAGATTACATGCATTACATAAATCATAAGGTCTTCAGAAGGGTTGTAATGGGGCTCGGTTTAAGGTAGGAAATTTATTTGGTAAAGTAGTTTAAAAGCCATTGAGACCAATGAAGTAAAGTACCTCGAATTTGAACACGAAACCTCAAATACTCCATCCATCTCTTCTTTAAACTTAAAGATATCAAACCCACTTTATTCTTTGTTATTGGATAATTTATCACTCACAAAAACATTTGCACTCAACTTAAGGGACAATCGTTAACCTCTTATTAGAATTTGTCGAGGAATCAATGATAAGAACAAATAGTTGCTATCAAGCAGAAAGCTTAGCTTTTTGTCATGGATTCTTATAATTTCCACATTTTCTTCATTCCTTTGCTCCAGCTCATGATTTAATATATATCAATGTGTCATCAAGGATGAAGCAACTAATAGAACTAATCTTTTCAATAATATACTGAAAGTACTTTAGAGTAGCAATCTATGACATTTCCCTACCATATCACATCACCTTTCAAAACTCTCCCAACTTTCCAGGTAGTCTCATGCTCCTATAATTATGAATTATACTCCACTGGTCCCTACGACTTGGGTGAGATAAATGGTAAGGCTTGTAATGTGGGTTATCAAGGAAAAAGGGTCATCAGCTCAAAAGGGTTCGCAATGGGAATATTAATTCAAAGGTGGGTTGATAGGCTTTATGTGGCATATAACAAAGAATGCCTTAATCATGTTTATGCATGCATGTATCAATGTGGTCTCGACAAGAATCATGGCAAGTTCTAGAGAAACAAAACAAATGGAAGAACATCACACATGAAAAGAAAATAGAGACCGATATGGATGTTTCGATCATTAGGCTCAAAATCTCACAGGCTAGTGTCTATCACATTCAATTACTTTTATTCCAAATACTATCGCTTGACTAAACAACCTTTAAGAAGCAAGTTCATCATTCAATCATGTTATGATTTTTCTTGAGTTCAACTGAAAAGTCGTTCATGACATTAACATTCAAAACAAAACAAAACAAAAAAAATTTGCCCGAGTTTTTTTTTTTTTTCAAAAATATTGGAGACAAAGATTTTAAGGAATGCACCCCCACACTAAAAATGGACATTGACCTCAATGTGTGCAAGTAAATTCACCAAGAAGGGAAAGGAGAAAACTGCCCTGATTACTCTTTGTATTACTAACATTCGGTGGAGCATTTCTTTGCATATTTGACCGGAGTGGCAACTGGATCAAGAACCTGTCTGAGAGAATGGCTGAGGAAAAACAAATTAAAATCATATTAAATATAAAGATGGAAAACGATAAAAGGAATCCAACGGAAAAGAAATCTTTATTCATTGTGGTGCACCACCACAGTTGGGTTGCCTCCCAAAAGCGCCTTTTTTTATTGTCTTTGGCTGGACAAAGTCCTTCTGCAGCATTAATCTTGGTAAATTGGAATGACCAATTGCATCTCCTTCACATTAGTGCCATCAAAATCATCAATATAAGGCTTAAGTCTATGACCATTCACCTTAAAAATCTTGTTAGTTTCCAAACTCTGAATTTCAATAACACCATTTGGAAAAATATTCACTACAGCAAATGGTCCAATCCATCTAGATCTTAACTTACCTGGCATGAATTTCAACCTGGAGTTAAAAAGTAATACCTTCTGACCAATGGAAAATTGTTTTCAGAGCAGCAGCTTATCATGAAGGTACTTTGTTCTCTCCTTGTACAACAATGCATTATCATAAGCTTCCAACCGAATCTCCTCCAACTCCTGCAGTTGTAACTTTCTTTCTACTCCGGCTTCTTTAGCATCCAAGTTACATTGCTTCACTGCCCAATAAGCACGATGCTGAATGGCAACAGGTAAATGACACAACTTACCGAATACCAACCTATATGGTGACATTCCAATTGGAGTTTTGTATGCTGTTCGGTATGCCCACAGTGCATCTTCCAAACGTAGACTCCAATCTTTTCGGTTGGGGCTCACTGTCTTCTCAAGGATATTCTTAATTTCCCGATTTGAAACTTCTGCTTGTCCATTGGTTTGTGGATGATAAGTTGTGGCTACTCGGTGGTGGACTCCATATTTTCGCATCAATGCTTCCACAGTTCGGTTATAAAATGGGTACCTTGATCACTTATTATTGCTCTCGGAATTCCAAACCTACTAAAAATATTAGACTTGAGAAATCCTACAACAACTTTAGAATCGTTAGTATAGGTAGCTTTTGCTTCTACCCATTTCGACACATAATCCACAACAAGTAGAATGTAAACAAAACCAAAAGAACCAGGGAAAGGTCCCATAAAATCCATGCCCCATACATCAAAAATTTCACAATATAAAATAGGATTTTGTGGCATTTCATTCCTACGGGATAGGTTACCCATCTTTTGACATTTTTCACAACTCTTACAAAATTGGTAGGCATCTTTAAAAAGAGTTTCCCAATAAAACCCACTGTCTAAAATTTTTCTAGCTGTTCTTTTGGGTCCAAAATGTCCACCGCATGCATAATTATGACAATAAGTAAGAATGGAATAAATTTCATCATTTGGTACACATCTTCGAATAACTTGATCTGAACCTAATTTCCAAAGATATGGCTCATCCCATATGTAATACTTAGAGTCATTCTTTATTTTGTCCTTTTTCGCTTTCTTTAATTCATGAGGTAAGATTCCTGTAACCAAAAAATTAACAATGTCAGCATACCATGGTTCCTTACCTTGTAAATGCAAAAGTTGCTCATCAGGGAATGTCTCGACAATTGGTAGCATATCTTCCTCATTCATAATTCTGCTCAAATGGTCTGCCACTGAATTGTCAGCTCCTTTTTTATCCTTGATTTCCAAATCAAACTCTTGCAACAGCAAAATCCAACGTATAAGCCTTGGTTTGGATTCTTTCTTTGATAGTAAGTACTTAAAAGCTGCATGATCTGAGAAAACAATTACTTTAGATCCTAACAAATATGATCTAAATTTGTCCAAGGCAAACACAATAGCTAAAAGCTCTTTTTCTGTTGTTGAATAATTGCATTGAGCCGAGTTTAGTGTCCTCGAAGCATAGCAAACAACATGGCTTTTCTTTCCATTTCGTTGGCCAAGTACAGCTCCTATTGCAAGTTTACTTGCATCACACATGATTTCAAAGGGCAGCTCCTATTGGCCAAGTACAGCTCCTATTGCAAGTTTACTTGTTTCACCTGCGTCAGATTCCATTTCTGCTGTGCCTTTGCCAATATCATCCACTCCTGCTGGTCTTGTTTCCAATTCTGGAAATGCATCTAAGGTTGATAGTCCAGCAGTTGATTCATTTAATCCTGAGTGCATTTCAGTGATTCTTCATATTCCAGATATGAATCTGCATCCAATGCAGACACGAAGTAAGAGTGGGATTATTAAGAAGAAGACAGTGTGTCTTGCCACGTCTGCTGTCTCAACAGCTGTTGATTTGAATGTGGTTGAGCCGTCTAGTTACAAAACAACATTAACTAGTCCTGTCTGGTTGAAGGCCATGAAGGATGAAATTGATGCTATTCAGTCACAGCAGACATGGAGTCTTATGCCTCTGCCATCTGATAAAAATCTTGTGGGCTGCAAATGGATTTTTGCATGCTGATGGGACTATTGCGAGGCATAAGGCACGGTTGGTTGCACAGGGATTTAGTCAAGAGCCTGGACTGGATTATGGTGAGACAATCCTGTAGTGAAGCCAACTACGGTGAGACTGGTATTGGCACTGGCTGCTCAATTTGGTTGGGGTTTGAGGCAACTTGATGTTAAAAATGCCTTTTTACATGGCATTCTTCATGAGGATGTGTTTATGTCACAGCCCCCTGGCTTTGTTGACCAATTGCAACCGCAGCTTGTTTGCAAATTACATAAATCACTTTATGGTTTGAAGCAGGCGCCCCGGGCGTGGAATGAGAGGTTCACTTCGTTTTTTCCATCACAGGGATTTCATCACACTTATTCAGACTCGTCCCTGTTTGTCAAATATCTGGATGCTGGGGTTATCATTTTGCTGGTATATGTTGACGACATTATAATCACGGGGAGTGATTCTAATGTCATTAATCAGGTCATTACTGCTCTTACTGCCGAATTTCAGATCACAGACATGGGGGATCTTCATTTCTTCTTGGGTGTTCAAATTGTTCGTACCACTTCTGGGTTGTTCCTCTCACAGTCGAATTATATTCATGAGCTGCTTCTTAAAACTGATATGCAATCTGCCAAACCGTGTGCCACTCCCTGTCTTCCATATCAATGGCTACTCAAGGATGATGGAGAACCGTTTGATAATCCCTCATTGTATCGTAGCATTGTAGGTGCTCTACAATACCTGACATTTACACGGCCTGACATTGCATTTGCAGTCCACCAGGTGTGTCAATTTATGCAGCGTCCTATGGTGGATCACTTTGTGGCAGTTAAACGCATATTGAGGTATCTTAAAGGTACTATTTCTGTTGGGATTACTTATCAGAAAGGGACCTTAGACCTCACAGCATTCAGTGATGCTGATTGGGCTGGCGATCCTAATGATCGTCGATCAACGACTGGTCTGGTTGTATTCATTGGTTCAAATCCCATTGCTTGGAGCTGTAAGAAGCAACACACCGTGTCTAGATCATCCACCGGAGTATAGGGCCTTGTGTACTGCCTCTGCAGAACTGGACTGGATAAAATAGTTGCTGCAATTCTTACGAGTTAATCTGCCTCAAACTCCTGTGCTATTTTGTGACAATTTATCTGCTATTGCCTTGTCCTTTAATCCAGTGCAGCACCAACGCACCAAGCACATTGAAATTGATGTGCATTTTGTGCGTGAGAGGGTGTCCACCAATCAACTGGAGGTCCAATTTGTCTCTTCACAGGAGCAGTTTGCTGACATCCTTACAAAAGGCCTTAGCTCTCCTCTGTTTCTAAGCCATTTTTGCAATCTCAGGCTTGGTTTATGTAAGCCTGGGATTGAGGGGGGATGGTAGCATATATAATGTAATGCATACAGTGTAATACATGCATACACTCATAGCATAGAGGTGGGTATAAATACTATAAACAGAGCATGCATTGCATGTGTGAAAAACAGAATAACAGAATCCACAATTCTATCCAAGTTCATCTCTCTCTCTCTCAAACAGAACTCTCTCTTTTCTTTCTATAATCTCTGGATTTCCACACCAATCAGATACTAATTGATGACTTCATATTGCTTAGAGACTTTCTGATGATATTTTTTCTCCTGCTTAAGTTGTTTGATGATCTTGAGGGCATGTTCTCATAGATTATTTTGTTTTGTTGATCGGGTTAGCTGGGTCTATCTGCTTTCCTGATTGTAATGAGCTTTGCCCTTTGTATTTTTTTTTTATCTTTTTTGGTTATCACACTTACCTTACCAAAAAAACATAAATAAGTGAGAGATTTAATACATTTTCAAAATCTCTTTGTAATTTGGGCATCACACTCTCATTCGAGATGTGATTGAGGTGATTCCAGATGCTATGGAATGCTAAGAAAAAGATATTCAACTTTCATGTTTGTAGTTATGAGTTTTTAGAGATACTTGATGTAACAAGGATGAAATTGAACTTGAAGTTGTTATACTTACACTACTAAAGTTATGGAATATTTCTTAGCTTATAATTTAATACATGGATATCACAGAGGTTTATTTTTTGAAGTTGACAAATCCGGTGCATGAAACTTCCAGCTAAATACACCATTTCCCTAGGACTTTATTTTATTTTTATTATTTCCTTTAATTATTAAATTCAAACATCATTATTTTAGGATATTTTGTAGGCTTTATGAAGAGAATTAACATGTAAAGGGGAGAAGGGTAGAAAAGATTTCATATAGACCTCTATCTCCCCTTGTCTCTATATTGCATATTGCTTTCTCCTTCAAGTTTTCATCATAATCTTGTGTAGCTAAATTTTTATAATTGGTCGAAGGAAATAGAAGCCTTAGAATCAATAAAAATATGAGGTATAATTTGTTTTCATTGTTCAATTTATGCTTTAAGTATTGAATGTTCTTTTAGGCCTATATTTATATTTTTCTTGTTTAATTACTAGAGAGGCCTATTTACTGCTAGGTTATATATCAAGCATGTAATTGTTTCATCCCTCTAACTTGTAAAACAATTAATATTTTATTATTTACTACATAAAAAACCATTAGATTTTAGGAAAAATAGAACGCAACTACTTAAGGTTATTACATGATTAAACTCTTAGCACTTATCTTTAGTTGTTTAGCAGTTAGGGTTAATTAAATCATTTGTTTTCTAATTAACTATGACTAAAGAGATATAGAAAATAGTTCCAATGGTGAATATTCAAAAAGTGAATTGATTTATACTTGCATGGATGATCATTTACAAAAATTTAATGGTGAGTGTTGACTTCGACTAAGGTTTGTTCTCTTCATTGATTTAAATAAATGTTAGTTCCTTATGTGAATTGTTTGTTCGTGAAGCACATGAGAGTGGTTTAATGGGACACTTTGAGGTTGCAAGAACTTTGGATGTGTTACATGAGCATTTTTATTGTTCAAAAATGAAAACAGATGGGTAATGAATCTAAGAACAATGTTAGCCTGTAGGAAATCAAAGTCTAAAGTTCATTCATATGGTTTATATACATCATTGCCTATATCTATTAAACCTTGGATGAATATTTTTATCAATTTTGTTTTAGACTTACCTAGGTTAAAAAAAGGTAGAGACTCAATTTTTGTCATGGTTGATAGGTTTTCAAAGAACACACATTTCATTGCTTGCCATAAAGATATATGATACATCTCACATTGTAGACTTGTTCTTTAGGGAGGTTGTACATTTGCATAGCATTTTAGAAGTATAGTTTTGATCGTGATGTTAACTTTCAGATTGTGAGTCCTTGAAGCATCTGAAAGGATTACAAAGTTTTTTGGCCACAAGTAATGTCGTCATGTCTCAAGTGTTCTTACCAACACATAGAGTTCTTTGCTATAAGTGGGATAGTTGAAGATTGTTTCACTTAACTTCTCACAAAAATATGCAATGAGTCTTTGATCTTGTATCAAAACAATGTATTCTTATTTTAGATGCATCATATTCTATTTCAAATGCTTTTAATATTTGGTAACCTATGACAGCACACTAAAATTTGATGTCATTGTCGAGGAGTGTCATTGTTGAGGAGTGATTCCACTTATTTTTTTATTGAGATTTACATGAATGCCCTTGGTGGCTTAGAATTAAGTTTAAATGAATTAAGAGAATTGTAGTAAATGTATAAGCTAGTAAATATAAATAGAAAAGAAAAGAAAAGAAAAAGAGAAGTAATCTGAAAATTTGAGAGAGAGAGAATCGTGAAGAGAGAAAGAAAGAAGAAGAAGAGGAGAAAATAGGGAAAGAGAAGAGGAGGAAAAAAGAAGAAGGAGAAATAGTTAAGGTAATGTGTATGTTTTAATATGTATAAATTGTTGGAAAGTTAAGTTGCTGAGCTGGAAATGCAGTAGCATTAAAGGAAGAAGAAGAAGTTGCAGTTTAATTCTATTATGAAACACGCAAGAATTATGTTCAATTCTGTTATCTTTGTAACTAAGAAGAGAAAACAATATTAACTGCTTTTCTAGTGTAAGCATGGTAGTTACAGGCTGTTGTAACACATGCAATTCACATGCTCTGCCTCAACCATATATAAGAGGCATAAACTCAAACAAGTTGTAAGCAAGAAAAACAGAATATACAACTTATCTTCTTCTCAGGAAATTGCTATCCTCTCTGCCTCAAACTCTCTCAAATCCTTCTCTCTCAAATCAACAAGCAACCTGTAAATTATCAAACAAACAACAACAAACACAAATCAAGAAATTCAACATAAATGTGGTTATTAGTTACGATTTTTGCTTGTATTGATTGTTAGGGTTTGAGAATTTTATTTGGGTTTGATTGATGAATGAAATAAAATGAGAAATCGTTGACTGGGTAATGGTTTAATTAGTTTGAATGTGTTGGGTAATGGTTTAATTAAATTGATTGTAGATGATTTTGAAGTTATTTGATGTGTTTGGTGTAAGAAAATATTGATAAATGGTGAAAAACCCTTGCTAGAATTCTGGGCTGGAGGTTGAAGATGACGAAATTTTATTTTGGTCCTTTTTGTGAAAATTACAGTTTGGTCCCTGAACTTTAGAAAATTACAGTTTGGTCCCTGGAGTAAAATTAGAGATTCTGGACAGAATTGAGGTTGAATTAGGGGCAAAATTTGAGTATAGTTATGAATTTATGAGGAGTTCAATTAGTCAGTCAATTTGATAAAATTACAATTTGACCCTAAAAATATAAGAAAAATTCAGAATGGTCCCTTGGTGAAATAATAGTATTTCAGATTGGCTTGATGGATAATTGAAGTTTATTTGATGAATAATTATCAATTTGATGAATTGTGTATTTGGAATTAGATTTCGAAAGAAACCTTTGTTTTAGGTTTTTTTTGTGAAAAATGGATAGTTTGATTCAAAAACACATAGGATTATAAGTTGAACTCTTAGATATGTTATTAAAGGTATTTTACTTCTTTTGAGTCATTTTTGAGTATATCTTCTTTTATATATTCAGATAATCCCGATATTCAACCTGCGGGACGTCAGTAAGGTTTCGTCAACATTCTGCTTTTAAACCTTGTTTGCTTTTGAGTTAGGTGAGTGAATAATATTTAATATGCATGAGAAATAGTATAAATATTTGAATTGCTAGTATGAATTGGATTATGCTTTTTGATAATATATACATTGATTACTATTCTTGATACGATAAAGCATAATCAATTGTTGAATATACATTCTTGGTATGAGCCAATATCTGCTTGTGAATTGATAGCTCCTCATTTGATTGATACCACGAGTTGAGCCTTGAGATATGAATATGTCTGTTTGATTATAATATATACCTATGGTATGCCAGTCAGAATACCCATGCTAACAGGGTAGTGTTAGCCTTTGTGCACATCGTATCTGAAACCCTAGTTGGTTAGGGGAGTCACCAACCTGTGTGGACCGATCATCCCACAGTACGGAGCCTCATGCTTGTCACGAAGCAATTCCCGGATCCATGACCGGCACATAGGCATGATCCCCCTCCAAGGTTCCATACCTATTCGAACCCAAACTTACACACAAACTTATCATTCATATTCAGAGTTCAACGCAGCAGAAATAACAAAGTAAACTTTATAACATAATTCAATTGTCTTTATACAAGAGTTGATTACATATTGTTATAATTGTGGAGCACTAACTAGACATATGAACAAAAGTATCAATTACAACCAAAATAGCAGGTTCCGAGAGTACGACAAAAATGACCTGCTAGCAAGCTACGAGCCTGTAAATGATAAATAATGAGGGGGTGAGTTCAACAACTCAGTGAGTAGATAACATCTAATATACACATACGAGATAATACAACAAAGAGAAGTATATTATCAAATCAGCTCGAAGCTCTTACAAGAAGTTTCTCAAATGGGTCATAGCAAGAATTTAATAGGTAAAGCTCGTCAGAAAATCAGAATGCAATGAGCATGAGGCTCCATACTATGGGATGATCAATCCACACAGGTTGGTTACTCCCCCGACTAACTAGAGTTTCAAATATGATGTGCACAAAGGCTAATACTACCCTGTTAGCGTGGGTATTCTGATTGGCATACCGTAGGTTTATATCATAATCATACAAACATATTCATATCTTAAGGCTCAACTCATGACATCAATCAAATAAGTAGCTATCAATTCACAATCATATATTGGCTCATATTAAGAATGTATATTCAACAATTGATTATGCTTTATTATAACAAGAATAGTAAACAACATATATATTATCAAGAAGCATAATCCAATTCATACTAGCAATTCAAATATTTATAATATTTCCCATGCATATTAAATATTATCCACTCACATGACCAACTTAGTCTTCTTCTCAAATATGGCTTGATGATTCTAGAGCTACGAACCACATGACTTTTGATTTGAATGACCTGTCATTAGAAGCTCCTTATCCTACCAATGATACAATTCAAACAGCTAATGGTGAAGGTTTATTGGTGTCACATGTTGGGACTTATGTTATTTCCACAATTTTTGCTTCTACTCCTATCAAACTGAAATCAGTGCTATATGTTCCACAATTGACATAAAATCTTCTTTCAGTGCATCGTTTGTGTTTAGATAATAATTATCGATTAATCTTTGTTGCATTTTGTTTTTGGATTCAAGACAAGGCCACAGGGAGGATAATCTACAAAGGGTACTGCAGTAATGGACTTTATCCCTTACCATTTGCTCCTGAGTCCATGTCTACTTTGTCAATTCTTCAATCTCATCCTCGGTCTTATTTGGGTCAATTAGTCTTCTCCTCTACTTGGCACAGCAGGTTAGGGCATCCTACAAATAAAATTTTTACCTTGATGTTAAACAAGGCTAATGTTCATTGTCCTGTTGATTTCGTCTCTTCCATGTGTCATAGTTGTCTTCAGGGAAAATTTACGAAACTTCCCTTCCATTCCAGTTCAAATAATCTGTAATACCTTTTCATATTGTTCATAGTGATTTGTGGGGGCCTTCTCCTTGCTTATCTATTGATGGCTTTAGATATTATGTGACATTTATTGATGAATGTTCACGTTACTGTTGGTTGTTTCCCTTGGTAAATAAAAGTGATGTTCAAACATAGTTTTCTTATTCTATTCAAATCCTTCAAAGTGATGGAGGTGGTGAATACATTAGTAAGCCTTTTCAGCTTTTTCTCACCACTAAAGGAATTGTGCATAAAAAACCATGTCTATACACTCCTGAACAAAATGGTCTTGTTGAACGTAAGCATCGTCACCTAGTTGAAACAACCATTACCTTGCTACATCATGCTAAATTGCCTTCAAATTTCTGGTTTTATGTTGTCCATACAGTTGTATACCTAATTAATTGAATGCCTTCCCTAGTAATAAATCACAAATCACCTTATGAAATTTTGTTAAATCAGTTTCAGTTCTTCCTCATTTGCGCATCTTTGGTTGTGCTCGTTTTTCTTTATTGCGTCCTTATATCAGCAATAAGTTACAATCCAAGACTATAATGTGTATATTCTTAGGTTATAAACCTCATTGAAAAGGCTATATTTGTTTCGATGTTGTTATCAAACGTACATATATCTCAAGGCATGTTGTATTCAATGAAAATGTTTTTCCTTATGCTACATTAGCATCCAGTTCTAAGCCCCCTTCTTCAGTTGTTCCCTCTTCCATAATGCATGTTATAGACAAAAATAATGTTGTTGTAATGTCCCCCCCACCTCTTGTCCTTCTGATTATGCCTCCCCTGCTATGTCACTCTCTAAGTCCACTACTTCTACCCCTTTGCATTGCTTATCTACTCCTGTGGAACCTCGGTCCAGTTCTAAAACTCACTCGACGCAGATTGAGTCATCTGTTGACTCTTTTCGTCCTGAGGCCATCTCAGTTGTGTTGCATATTCCTGATATGAATATGCATCCAATGCAAATTTGTAGCAAGAGTGGTATTATCAGGAAAAAAGCCTCCTTTGTTTCTTCTACTACTCTTCCCTCTGTTGATGTGTCTCTACTTGAACCATCTAGTTACAAGGCTGCTATGCACATCCCAGTTTGGTTGCAGGCTATGTAAGAAGAAATTGATGCTCTTAAATCTCAAAATTCTTAGAGTTTGGTTTCCCTTCCTCCTCATAAGAATTTGGTGGGGGTGTAAATGGGTTTTTAAGATTAAGAAGAATTATGATGGGTCTGTTGTTCGTCATAAGGCCAGGTTGGTGGCGCAGGTGTTCAGTCAGGAACCTGGGCTTGATTATGGGGAGACTTTTAGTCATGTGGTTAAACCCACTATAGTCATAATTGTTTTGGCTCTTGCTGCACATTTTGGTTGGGGTTTGCGACAACTTGATGTTAAGAATGCATTTTTTCATGGTATTTTACAAGAGGAGGTTTTCATGGCTCATCCACCTGGTTGTGTTGATACCAACCATCCTCAGCTAGTCTGCAAACTCCACAAATCTCTTTATGGTCTCAAACAGGCACCATGTTCTTGGAATGACAGGTTTACATCATTTTTACACACCTCGGGGTTTCAGCATACCTATTCTGACTCTTCCTTATTTGTTAAAAACCTTGTTGTTGGTATTATTGTGTTGCTTGTGTACGTAGATGATATTATCATCACTGGTAGTGATCCTTGTGGTGTCAGGGAGGTTATCCAGTCTCTTATAGCTGAATTTGAGGTTAAGGATTTGGGAAAACTTCACTATTTCCTAGGCATTCAAATCATTCACACTGATACTAGTATGTTCTTATCACAATCTCGATATATCCATGAACTTCTCCTTAAGATAGATATACTTGTTGCCAAGGCTTGTGCTACTCCTTGTCTTCCCTATCAACGTTTGCTGAAAGATGATGGTGTCCATTATGATAATCCCTCACTATATCGCAACATTGTAGGAACTCTTTAATATCTCACATTCACCAGACCAGATATTGTGTTTTCTGTGCATCAGGTCTGTCAGTTTATGCAGTAGCCAATGGTGGAACATTTTATAGTAGTGAAGAGGATTCTTAGGTACCTCAAGGGTACTCTGGAGGTTGGAATTACTTATACAAAGGGTTCCTTGGACCTCATAACATACAGTGATGCTGATTGGGCTGGTGATCCCAATGATCGACGATCTACGACTGGTCTGGTCTGGTCATCTTCCTTGGTTCCAATCCTGTTTCTTGGACATCTAAGAAGCAACAAACTGTTTTGAGGTCTTCCACTGAAGCTTAGTACAGGGCTCTCTCCACTACCTCAACTGAGAATGATTGGATTAAACAATTATTGTTATTTCTAGGGATTTTCAATTCACAGCCCCCTATTCTATTCTGTGATAACCTCTCAACTATTGCTCTTTCTTTTAATCCTGTTCAGCATCAACGAACTAAGCACATAGAGATTGATCTTCATTTCATTCGCGAAAGGGTAGCCAACAACCAGTTAATTGTTCAGTTTGTCTCTTCTCATGAGCAATTTGCAGATATTCTTACTAAAGGTTTAAGCTCCCCATTGTTTCTTACTCACTATCGCAATCTCATGCTTGGTTTCTTTAAGCCAGAGATTGAGGGGGTATGATAGAGTATGGTATATGGTATGCATACCTGTGAGTATGCATACATAAGTCTTTCCCTTTGTATATATATATATATATATCAGACATACGAAGTGTGTGTGTTGGAAAATAAACAGTAAAAAGGAAATTTTGAATTTCATTCTTTCCCTCGTATTCTCTTCTCTTTCTCTCTCTCTCTCTCTGTTTCAGCTCAATCATCTCTTTTCTTCCCTTTTCTGCATAATTTTTTCATTTCTCCTTTAATCTCTACACAAACTACCATAATAAGTATCACATAAATAAAATATTAAAAGAAAATTTCTAATTATATGAAGCTAATACAATTCTAGCTCCTGCATCAAAAGTAATGCAGGTTCTTTAGGAAAAGGAATTGTTGTTTCAATACTTAACATAAAACAAGAGACCGACTTGTATGCATTACTCCTAAGACATCTCCTCCAGTGATGAATCAACTATCTCCTCCAGTGATGAATCAACTATCTCCTAAGCTTTGTCATAAATAATTCAGACAGTGCAGCTTCAGCGACTAGCAATATCACTAATTGTGACCTGATTTACAGAACACAAACCATCTTCTACGGATAATGCTATATCAGGATTATTATGAGGTTCTTTAAACAGGAATGCAGGTTGTTTTGGAGAAGGGATCTCTGTTTCACTACTCAGCATAAAAACAACTGCCAACATAGATGGTCTGTCCATGGCATCTTCTTGCACGCACAGGAGACCAATTCGTATGAGTTCCAAAGCTTCACGCGGACTATATAACTCATTCAGTGATGGATCCACTATCTCTAATGCTTTGTCTTGTCTCCATAATTCCCACACCTGTGTTGTTCATATAAATCATTAGCATACAAGAAATCAGAGCAGACAATCTTTAAAATTCAGCTAAGAGCACATAAAGCTCTCTTATAACTCACATATCCAATCAAAGTCAATGGAGGATCCTGTTGATAAAATCTATTGTTCTTCCTGCCACTCACAATCTCTAACAGCATGACCCCAAAACTGAAAACATCTGATTTTACAGAAAAGTTTCCAAACACAACATATTCTGGCGACATATAGCCACTGCATCAGAAAAAAAAGAATCTTAAGTTTTAGTATTCCTGATAATCAGTGATAGTACTTTGTCACTCGGTCTTTGTTTTATTCAAAGGTACTTACTATGTTCCTACAACTCTCCTTGTCCTATCTTCAGTTTGGTTGCCTTCAAATATTTTTGCCATTCCGAAATCTGATATTTTTGGATTCATCTCTGCATCCAGTAGAATATTGCTACATTTTAAATCCCTGTGAATGATTCTCAACCTGGAGTCTTGGTGTAGATATAAAATCCCACGAGCTATTCCAACAATAATATCAAAGCGTTTTGGCCAATCCAATAACAACTTTCTTGTTTCATCTGAAAGAAAATTATTTTTCAGACAGCTATAAGTTGATAATTGGTGTAAAGCGGGGGGGGGGGAAATCCAGAGAAGACTTACCGAAAAGAAACCAGTCTAGGCTTTTGTTTGGCAAGTATTCATAGATTAACATTTGTTCTTCATTATGAATGCAATAACCTAGAAGTTTCACAAGATTTCTGTGTTGAAGCTTTGCAATTACCATAACTTCATTTTTAAATTCTTCTGTTCCTTGTCCTGAACTTCTAGATAATCTCTTTACGGCAACCTCCTGTCCATTAGCTAGCAGACCCTAAGATCATATAACAAGGGCAAGCTAGATATTAAAATTATTCAAATTATAGAAAACCGAATGTGTAGTATTGAGATGCAGTAAGAATCCCTACCTTATAAACCGAGCCAAAACCACCTTGGCCGAGTTTGTTAGCTGGAGAGAAGTTGTTCGTGGCAGCCGTTATGGTGCTGAGCTTGAAATATTCCAATTCAATAGAATTGTTGTTTACCTGCAGCTCATTACCTGGTTATTTTTCCAATTATGAAGCAAAAAGTTAACTTCTCCCCAAAAGAAAACCAGAATAAATACAAGGCATGGGTGTTGGAATTGATGAAGTTTGCATTGAAGATTAGGCAGAATATTTTAAATTTCTTAATTTTCTATTCACAACAGGTTTATCCAAATCTGTTCCTTAATAATCTCTCGGTTGTTGGGAGTTATGTTTGATTTCAAATTCATTGTCCCTGTAATCCTTATATAAGGAAGTTTCCAATTCAATAAAGTTCATGATGTTATTCCTGGAAATTATTGGTTCTTCGTCTGTAGATATTTTCCAGTGTTCTTCATAATAATTACTGTTAAGATTCAACAGTAATTGCTTAAAACAATTACTGTTCAAATCATTGCAAATTTAACAATGGGAAGGTATATCAAATAGATATTAGAGTGTCTTGTCGTACCTTTTTTTGCCCTCTTCTTGAGCCACAAATAAGCAGATAGGCTAATTAGAAGACAGAATGATGCAATTGATGGTACTAAAATTGCCAGCATCGGCTTTTCAGGAGAAACATTTGACTCCCTTGTATTTTTAGCTGCAGGAAAAGAATAAAGATTAACAACAGAGGAAAAACTTGATAATACATATGGCAAGGAAAGGTACCTAATTCATATGCATCAACACGAACATAAAGATCATAACTTTCACTCCTTTCATATCTAATGTCTACTAATTCCCTGTACCATGTCAAACAAGCATCCCCTTTTCCGGGAATTCCAATGATTGAGTATGCAGAGCATGAACAATTCCTCTTGCATTCCAGCTCACAGTCTGCGCGACTCTTAATCTTGTCCACCCAAGCTGCATTAGAAGTATCCGGAAGACAGTAATTCTCTATCTTCACAAACCCTTCTCCATGATCGCACACCGAAGACGTATGCTGACGCTTCCTGACACAACCACCAGATCCATCTCTGGCAGACCATTTCTCTTGGTACTTGGGCTCGAACCCAGGTAAACAGGCGCATACATATTCACTTGGATGGGCAACTTCACACGTACTATAAGCACCACAATGTCCATAATAGTCGCACTGAAACTGAGGGGTCTTCCAGTAATCCTTCCACTGACCATCACTTTGTCTCCATGATAACGCCTTTGTATGTCCTGAATGATCCGCTATTATTCTTAGCAGATAAGAATCATCAGTAACTGTGTAGATAGCGTATATTTCGTCCGGATCATTTACAAAAGCTCTGTTGTATAAGCTCATCTGACTTCTCCATGGCCAAGTGAGAGATCTAGTAATTGGCTTTGTACCATTATAGAGAAAGACTCCTGGTAAGCCATTGGGGTTGATCCTAGCTGAAAAGTCGCCAGTCCCAGGGTCATCAGCTGATCTCCATGATGTTAGGAACCGATCAATTCCTAATTTTTGATCGAGCCCCAGTTTCATTCCAGGTAGCAGGGTGTTTGTAGGATGATCGAAGCTTTGCCATATAATACTGCTGCTTCTTTTCGTGACCATTATCAAATTTCCTGAATCCAAGAGTTGAGCTTCACAGGAATCATTTTCTTCCACTGAAACATCTGTAGACCACACTGGGAGCTTTTGGTCATCGTTACCATAGAGAACAAGGTTTCCATGTTGGTTTATAAAGAGAGATCCAGAAGAACCAATGATTGGATCGTTCCTGTTTGCAACCCACACCACCGTTTTCTCTGGCACTTTATAGTACCAGATTCCAAGATATCTATTGCTAGAACTACCTGGACTGAAAAATCCCAGAGCGAAATTATTTCCTTTGGAGATAAGAAGGTGACCTTCTTTAATGGTTTGGTTTGATTTTAAGGAATCTTGGGAAGGACAAGATGAGAATTGGAGCACTACAAGAGAAAAAAGCAGGAACAGTTTTTCAGCCTCCATGACGGAGTAAACTGGATCTTGGATAGTGGAAAAGTGTTAAATTTTGCTCTGTGGAGAATTAGATAAGGTCTCCAGAGAAGTTACGTGATGAAAGTAGTTATTTTGGGATCCACTTCGCTTAACGTGGAATCTATTTCTCTCTAACGAGTTCCTCTTTTCAACCTTCAAAATCTCGACCACTAGTTTTTGTTAAAATATCAATCCAGAGTTTCTTGGAAATTACTCCGTCCTCTGGTTTTGGAAATACGGAGGAGGTTGTAGACGCATACAAAAACAACGTAAGAAACACGATGGAAGATAGAATTTAAATTGAAATTTTTATTACTTAATATTTTTATAATAAAAAATTATTATTAAAGCTATTATAAAATTCTTATATATTAGGAAAAATACCTAAATAAAGTTTAAAATTTAATATAAAAAAATCTAAAGTAAATAGAAAAAAAATCTAAATCAACTTCAAATATAGCATTTCCCGAACAATAATTTAGAGGACTCGTTTGGAGGCCTTAATGAAATTAGATGACTTCATAAATCAAACTTTATATCCAACATTGACCTTTAGAATCTATTAGAAAAATCTAAATTTGTTTAAATGGCGGTCTGACTAAAACTTATGTTCATTATCATAAGGTCATGCATTTAATAAAAACTTCTTTCATCAATTTCTCAATGTTGAAAAATCTAAATTTGTTTAAATGGCGGTCTGACTAAAACTTTTGTTCATTGTCATAAGGTCATGCATTTAATAAAAACTTCTTTCATCAATTTCTCAATGTTGAAAATAACTCATCTTCAAGTTCAAATTGTTCTGATCTTGATCTCATCTGAAACGACCAGTTTCGGAGCGTTTCGGCGTGCCGTTTCAGAGTTGTACTGTTTACATATAATTAATTAATTATATATATGAAAAAAATTAAAAAACAAAAAAAAATATATAATTTTTATTTTTTATAAAATCAAAATTGATACAACAATTTTATTTTTTTATAATATATAATTTTTAATTTTAATAGATATATATATATATAAACTTACGTATAGCATGTTTGTCCAGCTGGACAAACATGAAAGTTCATGGAGTCATTTCTCTATGTCATCAAGTATAAGAAGGGACGAATTAATGTAGTTGTTACTACTCTTTCTAAGAGGTATGTATTGATTCTATGTTAAATGTAAGGCTGATGGGTTTTGAACATGTGAAGGATTAATATGTTAATGATTCCTACTTTGCTAATATGGTTGTCGAATGTGCTAAAGCAGCTTGCAATGTTTTCTTTATGCATTCAGGTTACTTGTTCAAGATGAGCAGAATGTGTATTCCTTCAGGTTCTTTACAAGAGTTGCTTGTGCAAGAGGCTCATGGTGGTGGTCTTAGTGGCCATTTCGGTGAAAAGAAGACTTATGAGCTGCTAAAAGAACATTTCCTTTAGCAAAGCATGTTAAAGGATGCGAACAAGATGATTGAGAGATATGTTGTATGTAAAAAGGCTAAGGGTATAGAGAATCCATATGGGTTGTATATGCCATTACCTATTCCAGAGTAACCATCGATGGATATTAGCATGGACTTTGTGGATGTCTAGAACACAACATAGAAAGGATTCATTTATGGTTGTGGTTAATCAATTCTCCAAAATGTCACATTTTATACCTTGCCACAAGACTGACGATGCTATAAATATTAGCAATATCCCTTCTAAACCCGCCAAGATACCTAGCAATGGTTTGTTATTGAGGTTCTAGCAAATTACAATGTATCATCAATAGCTCAAAACTAGTTTGCATACTCCACACTCCAAGAACCTTGTCGCAAAGTCTAAAGTTTAATGTATAACTTCTATTTAAAGTGCAGTTCTTGATCTTCTCAAACTATGTTTTTGTTCAAATTATTTTTTTACTCAACTACGTCACATAATGTCAATTATATATATGTGTGTGTGTGTGTGTGTGTGTGTGTGTGTGTGTGTGTGTGTGTATTTTATTCTTGAGAACATGATAGCAAAAAATTATTTAAAAAAAAATGATATGGTATTAGCTATACAGAAACAAACTGAATTATCTACCGATAGCACAAGTTTCGTATAATTTCAGATGATGAAGGCAGGTTTCCGGAATGGATGGGAAAGGAGGCACTCAAAAGAGTGGCAAGTCTGTAGATCATTACCTTGGATTTTCATCAAGATATTTATTGGAGGAACCAAACTCGAAAAGATACCAGCACTGAAGTTTATGACAAAGTTGTCTTCCACTGATCAAGTAGGAATAGTAAGATACTATTCCAAGGGACCAAAATATTCTCCCTGATGTTCTATATCTATCACACATCGTGTGTAACAGGCTGGGGAATCAAGTAAACATATATTTTGTAATTGGTAATAAGGTGATGCTTCTAAAACGATACATGTGCATGTGATGTTCTTTGGATTAACAAGGAAATACATCTTGGAAGAAGAGATTGATGTCACCTTTGAAAACATCAAATTCCAGCATCCGGTCAACCGTGTCCTGCATTTAATACAACACAAATTCCATTTCATACTTGCATGCGTCCATGATTTCATTGTTATTCTAAAAGTTATGTTCTCAAGAACCTTGTTTAGTTGATCCTGGGCTGATAGATTCTCATTGCACAATCGCTCAACATAATCGCTACTCCCGACAGTATCCAATATGAATGCTGCTCTCTTAATAACTTCCTCAGGGACGCCTGCATGAACAGTGGTCTATCAGTAAATTGGAGTAATGCAGCCCCAATAACAAAGTGCATGAACGGATTTGATGATCTGTCATCTGGAGAACTACATTTTATCACATTGTCAGCGCAGTGTTTATCACAATCTATTAAAGATTCATGTAACAGACACTAACTGGTTTAGGGGTTACTTGACTTGAGTCAACCCTATAGGGAACTATACCTATCAAATGTTAATCATGCTTGCAAACACGAGCAAGATGTTACTGAAAATTTCTGTATCATATCCATATTTATTTCTCCATTAGCAGCTTCCCCAAGGATAATTATAAAAAAAAAGGAAAAGGAAAACAACCGCAGAGATATAGCTGTTATTTGGACATAATTTTGACTAAATTTCTTAAACAAATCATGAAGTCAGAATGTACCAGCTAGCAGAGCACAATGGAGTCCTGCAAACCATAGATCAGCATGAGTTTACTGCAAGTATCCAGCATGTATACCAAACATACACAAAAGTATACACTCACCATAGCTATGAAGTGCACGTCCAGGAACTAACCTGTAAGAACAATCTTCTAAACATTAGTAGAATCACTTTCAACTTCCGTCAAGAAATAAGAGCCATCACTGGACAAAGAAGTCCAATATGGAAGTTCACTGTTGATATGTTATGGCTCAAGAATGTACGTCTGAGGTCACAAACATGCAAACTGCCCTCTTGCCTACAAACATGACAACTTGGATGCTACAATCGGCAATGCAGAAGTGTGGAGCAGGGAAAAAAAGCCAAAATCCCATCATATTGTTACATCAATAATCCCAACATCGGAAGTGAAAACAGTTGAGTCATCAACCAATAGCAATCTTCTCCTTTTCACTGAGTGAAAAATGTTATTTTCTGTTTTTAAGTACAAAGATGTGACTAGTTCTAGCTAATTCCCCAACACCCAGTCCTCCCTCTTAAACCTACAACCTTCACTTTTTAAAGTGGGGTGTGTGTTACCACCCTAGGTAGCCTGGGGGTGGCAAGGGATAAAATATGTTGACTTGCTGTAACATGATGCATAAAGGTCACAGAAATATACCGATAGAGAAACACAATGTCCTTGACGTCTGTAGAGTTGTTGTCAGGTCTCAGCAAACTCATGGTGAAAAATTTTACCTTCTCAGACTGGAATTAGTTAAGAATTAAAATAAAAACTCACTTCTAAATGGTAAAGCATGAAGTGTTTTAATTAGGTAAGCAACTAAAAAATAATTCATACCTTTGGTAAGCAACCGTCATTAAATAACTCAGTCAAATGAGTGGACATCAGAACCTGTAAGAACAAAAAGCTATGAGAAATTTTAGAAGATAGGAACTCAGCTTACCTATATTGTCCCATGTTCCCAATACTTGGTGTTCCTTAGAATCGTTTAAATGCCTGTGGCAGATGTAGGGTTAGAGGTGGGTGCATTGCGTGCTGAGTTAAGTCAAAAAGTAAGTAGAGAAAACTAGGCACATGCAAAGAAAATTTATAATATAAATGATGATAATGACCGCAAAGAAGCCTAGTAAATAATACTAGACTGGACATGGGAATAAAGTCTAGGGGAAGATTTGAGTTTGTTGTTTATAGGGTTAGTAAGGGTTTCAAATTAAGTATTTTTTAGGTGGAATTGAAAGCAGATCTGCAAGAAGAATTGAAGAAAAACAGAACATGGACTGCCGCTAACCTCACACTAGCAGATTGAAAGAATCACTCAAACCTAAGATGAACATAGGGCTTAAGGAATCACTCCTGAGTGAAACATCACATTCTCAAAGCAAAAGGCTTCACTTTATTCATAATAGATCTGTCATAATCCAATTACAAGACAGCAAGCAGATATATTATATAGATTTAGCCTTGAGTTAGTACTAATCCTAATTGGTCTTGGATTCCTATGTAGGAAAGCGTAAGGATTCCTATAAGAAACATAAACAAGCCCACTTTATAAGGACTAAGAAAACAAATAAAACAGGAAAATAAAAGTTTGATCATGCTACTTGAGCTTGGAGCAGCCTCAGCTGCAACTGAAAATGGTTTGAAAAACTTAAACCAAGTCTCAAAACCAATCATACAAGCCTTTATCCCACCAAATTAAAGCTTGGATTGAAATCTCTTTCAGTCCCTTCCTTAAACATGCACCCAAAGTCAAATTTAAAATCCCTCAGCTGCATGATGTAGTCGACCAAATCAAATGCTAAAAAACCAGCCCAGGTGTTTTTCTTTTGCATGCTTTGTTGCTTCAACATATGGTAATATGCACCCATCACAGATGATACTAATGCTATTAGAGAATTGACCAGGAAAAAATTATAATAGAGGAAAACACAATTGCTTAGCATGATCCTGCATAAAAAGAACTATTATGCCAGTATAATATATAAAATCCCACATGAGATGAAGACAAATATCAAACCTTTGGAGGGTCATCACATGCAACAAAGTAATTTACAGTTCCACCAAGTATACCAACGCCATCTGTATTCAAGATCGTAGTCTACTCGTGAATTAAAGAACAAGGACAAATGATCAGGCATCACAAAAAGCCAGTCTTTATAAGAGAAACTAACCTTCAGTTAAAGTACCTTTACCAAACTCATCCAACAGACACAAAGATCGTGAAGTTGCTTGCCTGAAAATTTGTCAACATGAATCCTTGTGGTTGCAAAGGAATTCTAAAGATGTATTATAAGCTTCTGGCTATTAAGCATTCAGATATTTTTAAGAGACTTCAGCACACCAACATTCTCTATAAAACCATGTTAATGGGCAGACAAAAGAATGAATGTTATGATAAGATATCAACAAAGTCCAGGTAGTAAAAATCGTGAGACAGTAATCATGAACAATGGCTGTTCCGAAATGTGAAACCATCCTAATTGACCTGATGCTAGTTTACCTTAGCATCAGTCCTACTTGATGCAGATCTATCATAAATGTTGATTGTTCTGCAGTCATAAGCTTGCTTCCAGTTGCACAGAATATCCTGTTACAAGAGAGTAGACTTTTGCATGATGATTGAATACAAACATCAACTGTTATTCTAAGAAAAATGCTGGAATCATGAAGGTCAGACACCTATCAGTCAATCCCACAGTGGCAGCGTCTGCTGGTACAAAACTTCCAATGTGAGAAAGGAAAACAATTAAAGCAACCTGGAAAACAACACTCAAAAAGCAAAATTTGTTATAATGCGATAAAAAACATAAATTCATCAATTGCAACTTGCATGAAAATAGACCATCACAAGAATGGACAGCAAGATGACCTCAAGACTAATTAAATAGACCATCACAAGAATGGACAGCAAGATGACCTCAAGACTAATTAAATAGACCATCACAAGAATGGACAGCAAAATGACCTCAAGACTAATTGAAACAAAAGCATCAACACCATGGGCTTGACAGACACCTATAGAAATATAGAGATGGTGAAAACAAATCGTTATGATACACATGTTGCTGCAGCTTAAGAGATCCACCTGAACTTGCACTTTATATTTTAATAACATGTTTGATGATGACCAAAATTTTGTACCCTAAATAGTCATTTCTTAGGTCTGTTGACTTTAAATGTAAGCCAACACACATAGGAAGATGCTGCAAAATGTATCCATTTGTCTGACAACTGCTGAAGCAACCGACTAAAAGATTTTATTTGAAAGATGAATCAAGCCCCAAATTTGAAGGAATCACAAAAAGCATAAGACACAGCACATATGTTTGCAGGTGCATCACAGAGATGTGCAAAAGCACCACCACACAGATATGCACGGGTGCATTCATACATGCCACAGAGAGTCCTCCCGAAAATCATTACTGACCTGTTTTATATATATACTCTTCCCGGAATAATTTGGACCTGTGATGATAATGATCCTTTCTGAAGCAACACAAACTTGAAATTTCAGCACAAAAACTAGTAAACCTTAGTTTCTTACTGACATGGATTAGCCTTCGTTGACATCATTGTCATGATTAGTGTAAATTTACCATCATGATGAATCTTTGTATCATTAGGAATAAATGTGTCTACTGTCATTTCCTGCAAAACATGTCTGCAAAAGGGTGTAGGCTGCTCATTAACACCCTCAATCAGTAGATCCAACTTTTAAAGGGTTTTTTCTCCAATGAAAAGCAGTTCATATGATCCAATCAATTTTCACCTTCCATTTTGAATGTCAAGAACGGATTCTTCAGTCAAAATAGGCCTCACATAATTGTTTTGACGGGCAACTATGGCCAGTGACAAAATGCTAAATGTAAACATCATATAATATGATCAGTTATGCATACAAAAAGAAAGAGAGGGGGGGGGGGGGGGGGGCTAGCAGCTAGATGATTCTTACCAATCAAGTTCTGCTGCAAAATTTATAGCCTTAAGCAGATGGTCAGAAAAGAGAAGCACATGTGAAACCAAGTCCCTAGTGATTGCCCTTTCCATATCTTTCATATTAACAAACAAAACAGCTTTTAAGAAAATTGAAATAAAATAAATAAACAATGATGTGCTACATATTAAAAGTATTTTCCATTCTATATAATCTCAATATATAAGACACTCGCACCAAAAAGCATGTACAACTAGTCTTCTTCTCTTAGCCTTGAAGACTATCTAATTATGTACTAGACAACAGAATTTAGCACTCACCGAGCTGGATTGAAGGCCAATAGACTCTGATATTACCTTTAACAACAGGCATTACATTGTTTGTATTTTCTTACAAACATCTCTAGAGAATAACAAGCCATTAACATAAATTTAGCAAGGTAGTGTAAGACCTAGAATGCATACCAAGAATCTTGTGATAAATGTCTCCCAAAAGTTCATCCAATTCTCTTGTCTTTGGAGTACGATAGAAATATCTTTTAGTCTCTCCATCAACATCGGAAAACTATATTGATAATATATTTTCATCAGCATATGTAGAGTTAAATTTCTTGAATGAATACTATTAATCAAAAATAGAAAACAAGCATCGACTTGCCACAAATTCAAAGTCTTGAGGCTTCAGTAGTGAGGTTTCATCAAGTTTCTCTTCAAAAATACACAGCAAGTACCCTATATAAAGGAAAGCATGTATGTAAGAGGATAACAAACTTAAAATAAATAAGATGGCTTAGCATTGCATAACTCATATTGAACATCTGTTTGGAAACATCTATCCTCCATTTCTATGAGAAATAAGCTAAACCAATACGCTTAGAAGAAATAAAAACAAAACAAAACAAAACCTATGGTTATTTTCAGTAAAATGCTTAAAAATAAAACAAAACAAAAATCACAGATTTCCTTTGAGGCTAAGATATCCAAGTTACTATGGAAAATAAAATCCACAATGTATCAAGCATATTAGATCCCATATGTATGAAGGCAAAGTTTTGTTCGGATCACAGCTGGCATTGTTGTGTTTTCAGTAAAAACCTATTGCTTGGTTTCACTAAGTGGTTGAAACACAACCACGTAGCCAAACGTATACTAAATCTGACTGAGGCGGTAAAGCTGTTTACAAGAAAGAAAAAAAAGGTTTGGTACTTCAAATTTGTGTTTCAACACAAACACACTGCATAGCGAAAAATCTTGACCATTTACTTTTTGGGACATTCATTTACTCATTATTTAATAGGGACAGTATAAAAAGCCATCATTCAAGTATATCCAAGACATTAGACAAAGAAATGACACATAGTGAAGGCAATTATAATCAGGGATGAAAGATGAAATTCAAAAGAAACTTTGAATTAGTCATACAAAGTTTTGCAATAGTAGTATAATATAGAGCTTCTGACCAACCTATTTGATGTATGTAAACAATACGAGGAATGAGCTTCTCTTTACCCAAATGGGGCAGTTGTGCACACTCCAATAAAGAAACCTAAAAAGGAGTCAAATGGATCTCAATGTACATACAGTTTCAATTCCTTGCTCCAATTTGATGCATGTACCAATCACACAACTTACCTTGTAAAGAAAATCTGGCAAGTCTTCATAGATTTGCCTAAGCTCATCCAACTGCATGTGAAAGAAAGACTGAATTACCAGAAACTCAAAGTTCGAGCACAAATGAGAAAAGTCCTATGGAAGAGAGCATTGAGGTTTGGGAAAAACAGAAAGAAATCCTATTATCTCGATGGTGGATTCCGTAGTGGGAGAAGTGATCATCTTAATATCTTTACTGAAGAAATAGAAACAAGAGACATAGAGTGAATGATTAAACATCCATTTCTTAAAAAAAACATGGCCCAGAAAACACAACAAATCTGCAACCTCATCACAGAAACCTTCTTTCACTATTGTCCCGTAACCCTTCTCTTTACTTCTATTAACATCAATAACACCGATCACCTGTAAAAGAAGTCACGCATTAGAGCATGGCCCAAAAAATGATGGGAAGAGAATTCAACTCATACATCAAGAAAGATCAGATGCAGCATGTCCAAGTAAAAATATTAGGTTATGTCAACACATAATTCCAGCTGATACAGCATATTGTAATAAATCACAGCAATTGTAACATCTCAGTGATGCGACAAAATGAAACAGATAATAAATTGCAGAATAAAAAATCAGCGCCTTCCTTGTATTGATTTTTGTTAAAGATTTCTGTGCAAATCCCAGAACTTATCGTCTTTAGACAACTATTTGCACCTTTTTTTTGGTACGGTTCCCAGGGATGTTCTTATTTTTTGGACTCCTGTGCTCACCCTTAACTCATTGAATTCTTGTACCCCACATGTCACGGCTCTTTCCTTAGTCATGCTATCAAATGCACAGAATCTGTCCCTTTTATTCCAATTAGCCTCACCAGTAAGTCATAAATAAATATCATTCAAACAAAGCTCCGAATAATAGATAAGGAAATATTGAAAAAAAATCTTATTTTAGGCTACAATTAAACTTGATTAAATAAACGAAATGCCATGCATGTTGGAAGAATAGAAGGGATAGTCTTAACTATATAGCTGAACACAAAATTATTGAACAGTACACATTCTCGCACGATCTATTTTCCAACGAGATTTGGAACTCCATGTCATTCCGCGAAAAGAAAAGAACAAAAAAAAGGAAGAAGTGACTTATTATAGAGTTTACATATAAGACAATATCCAGGAAGATGACTAACCAATTCATAGACATAAACTAGCTCTGTTGTGATGCATGAACAAGCCTGGAAAATAAACAAACATGCATATGGCACATGAATAAACCTTGAGAACAGATAACTATATAAGGCTTCACAGAAAAGGCAGGCAACAATTGTTCTGATACCTGTTCAACAATGTTCAGATTTAAGTACTTAGCATGCTCTTGAAGATTTTCAGAAATTCCTACTTCAAATATCTTTCCCAAATGCAAGAGCGCACAAACACTCTACAAGAAAATCACTGGATCAGGAGAAAAAATTGTAATTTGAACTTTATGAATCTACTCACTAAAAGAAACTAAATGTCTTTTGGAAATTGCATGAAGATCTTATAGCACACACACACACATAGGTTTATGTGCCCATAAAAATATTTTTCTTTTGTGTGTATTCCATTCATTGAAGGCAAAAGTCAGCCATTATTCCAATTATTTTTTGTATAAATAAAGAAAATAAATATTTTCAGAAAAAATGAAGCATATTTCTATTCTTCATCTATAGCTGAGATGACAGCAATTCTTTTCAAGGAGCTTACAGAAAATCTCAAGATTGGAAAGGAACATTTGATTGAAGCCTTCTTTGGATGGCATAAAATTGAGCTACTGAGAAAATCTTTCAGTATACACTGCTAAGCAATTTTTCCCCTACTTCCATTAAGAAGTTGTCAATGAGAAACCGGTTCCTATATTAAAATGAATAAGCCTATTTAACTATTTCAAACTTCGAGACATGTGGCAATTAGTAGCAGAGAGAGGAGGAAACAACGAAATACAAATCAACTGCATGAAAGCAAATGAGAAAGGTAAATGTAGTGGTGGCTATCCTGTAATTATGACACTAGTGAAGCATTCTCAGCACCAGCTAGCAGGTAAGGGAACATAGAAATATTTGTCAACAGAATTGAGAACATAAGCACTGCCTGCTGAGGTGAGATTACCTTCAGAAAGGCTGTCCAGTCACCAACAGTAGACAGGGAGCTTGGTGAGTTGAACTTCTTCAAGAAAGAAAGGAAAAGATTACAAATTTCAGAAGATTAAAAAGAAATATAATGATTGGAATTAGCAATTCACTATGTTTGTAATAATGTCAGTAAATTAAGAGTGCAAAGAGTGAGTTATGGGTTTTTGAGATTAGACAAAAACAAAGAACTAAGCAAGTTTGTGTGAGAAGTTTGCAAGTCCACAAAATTATTTTGTATATAATCACTGTTTCAAATAAAAGATCATTCTGTGTGGAAATTGTTACTAAAAACCAATTGTAAATCTTCATTGTGTATGGAATAAGGCTTTGAAAACCTAGATAAGAATAGCATGAAAAATAACAGAAAAAAAAATTACTCTGAGTATTCGCTGAATGTCCTTGACAGACTTCAATGTTTCTCGCAAAGAAACCATCAGTTCTTCAGAACAAAGAAAGAATGATATCTTAATCTGTCAAGGAATATGTCATTGTAACAGTAAACAGAAAATACGAGGTTTGATAATTTGGAAAACTGATTAATGACAATTTAATGCATTAAAAAAATTCACTCTAATCATAACATTTTCACTCTATATCTTCAGCTAGATCAAGCAACTGAACCCATGCCAAAATGGTGCCAGCTTATGTAATTGTTTTCCATCTTTTGGATATTACTGGACCAAGCTCTAATTCATGTAAACATGAAGCCATTTCATTAACTTAAACAGTGGAAGGATACAGCATCGAGTCGACCATTCAAATTTTTCACGTCCAGCAAAGGCCTCAGGAACCAGTTTCTAAAGCAAGATAAAACATTTATTCAAGGCCTTGGGTTAGAGAAAATGTTGGAAAAGCTACATCACAAAGTCTCAAAATTAACTTACCTCAGAAGAAGTTTACCAACGGGCGTCACACACTGATTGAGGGATTATGTTAGTCTAATATGCTACAGATACTACTAATAGAAAACTATATTTCTACAAAGATACTACCAATAGAGAACTATATCTATACAAACCTTATTCATCATTCCAAACACAGAGAACCTGCATGTCAAAAAATTAGGATACAACTTTTCTGAATAAGAAAACTGGCAGGATAATACAAATTTACCCTTCTTTTGCACTGCCAATGCCCATATGGCTTGGATGTTTGTCGATTTGAAAAATCTGTAATGCTTCATGAGCTGCTGCATCAAGTTTAAGAAATTTGTTTCTAATTTGATAAGTGAAGGATATTATTGTTTTCCAAGTTTCTTTTATGCCTTTTGTTAACTTTTTTCAAAAAGTAAACACAAAAATTAGTGGGAGAAAAGAAAAGAAATAGTTCAGATAATACATAAATAAAAAGATACAGTGAAATTTCCACGATAGAGTCAATAGTAATTGATGCGTTTCCATATTCCTTTTGCTCGAGGGTATCTACAATCCTTTCACTTTCTAATATGGCAAGAAGACCTCCACTTGCTCGAACTTGAACATCATTTCCCATGTCCATCATGGAACTCAGCTGCCAAGATGAAACAGAGATGTAGATTAAAGAAGAGAAAGGTCAACCTATGAAGGCATCACCAACAATGGAAGAATAGAAAGATATGATTAGAGACATTAATGATTCTGTATAATAATTCTTATTTTAGATTGCACCAGGGTTATATTTATATACTGTACAAAAGAGAAAAATATTATCTTGAATGTGTTCCCTGGACCTAAAAAAGGACACTCACAATTGCAAACAGAATGAAGTACCAAAATACCCCAATTACATTACTCAAAAGAAAGCTCTCCATGAAAATATAGTAATATGCAAGAGCTGGCAGATCCCAACATTGGCCATCCATTTCAGGAGGGGAAACAGAGATTATTTTATGTGTTCTCCAAATGGCATTAAGAAAGAATAGAATCAAGATATAGAGTTATTTCTTCTAAAAACAACTTTCTCATCTGTTACTCTAGAAACACTATCCATATTAATTGTCGAGTTCTAAACTAAAGTCGAGTCATTTCTTCTATATCATTTCTATTTAAACAGAATATACATGTCACTAAGGACGATATGACATTCTCCATGAAGATCAAAGGATGATAAATGAAATTCAAGTACTAATGCCTGCTACTCTCTCTGAATCTCATGAACCGATTATGATCTGAAAAGCAATTTGTAAATTATATATAATCTACTAGATAAGAACATGATTTAAAACTATTATATCACAATGATCACCATTTCATTGAAAAAGTGTTGGAATCACCAAATTTCAGGTGGAAAAAAAGTATTATGGGAAGAGGATGCATACATAATAACAAGTTTAAATTGTAGAACAATATTTATTAAACAACATGCCTTAAAAAAGACAAGAAACAAAAAGTAATGAAGTTTGTATTTGTCAATTTACATAAGAAACCCTCTCCTTGATATTCAACCCATCATCCATTCCTGTCACTCGAAGGTAAATCAATCTACAAAACCAAACAGAAACATAAAGTTTTATTTGTAAGCTCTCGGGGCCAATCAAATGACACATTCATTTTAGAGTTGATTGTACTTAAGCCACACTTTTATATTTAAGCGCAAGGTATTTGTTATCCTGTTATCATTTCTGTTATAGTTACATTTGAAATGCTAATAGTGTTAGAGAATAATATAAATCATATTCTGGGACCTTACCTATCAGCTTAAGCTTTTAGGTGAGATGGTTCCTTAACTTGGTATGAGAGCCTTGTTGACCCAGCGGTCACGAGTTCGAATCTCACCACCCTCATTCTATTTGATAAAAATCAAGCACAAGATAGAGTGGGCCTATGTGCAAGTTCACGTCCAAAGGGCTTTCACTTGAGAGGGTGTGTTAGAGAATAATATAAATCATATTCTAAGACCTTACCTATCAGCTTAAACTTTAAGTGAGATGGTTCCTTAACTAATAGAATGTATGTTAAGTGATACATTCTAAAGAGTTTGGAATTTCACATGTGCTCTTCAAGTGCTTTGTTTTTAAGGGAACTCAGTGATGACACAACAAGAATGACCAGCAATGAAACGACTTCGAAGAAAATATGAAGAAAGTCAATGACTAGTCTTTGCATCATGTGAGCATTAAATTTTTGACCCATGCATTACAATGAATCGTGATAAGATTTCAATGTATCACCACTAAAAATGATTATCAAAGAGTGATCTTATGGTTTAGTTAGTAGGGTTTGACCATGACCCTCCACTTTTTTGAACGCTGATATGAAACTCAAACCTAGTAGAGTTGCACGAATATGTCAGGATCCATTCTAATACCTGTGCCAGGCTTGCTCATAGCTGAATATTGAACTTTTTACAAGCTTCACCATAGGAGCCTCAGTTGTGCCATCTGTATCACTTCGAAGCTTAAACACATTCCACATGTATATTATTAGCTCATAAGTCAAACAGGTAAAGAGCAGGGTACCACTTTGTTGTAAAGCAGATAAGAAGGACTCTTCACTTTTAGTGCTTGTGTAAATAGTCAAAGGCTTCGCCTGATATTTTACTGAACCAGTGTCTCAACAAAAGAAAAGGATATTAACGATATAATAATTGAATCCAGATATAAGAAAAGAAAAGAATATAAATACAAGGAATGGAAATATGAAAAAAACTATAATTTAAATGTCAAGCAATGAATCCATATTCCAGAACCAATCATTTTCAAAAATCAAGAAAAAACATTTTAGAATTCAAATCTAATGAAGAATAATAGAAATAAGCACCATTCCAACAAAGAGACACAGCATACCCAGATCAATTAGGGGGAAGCCTGAACTTCCATCATCCCAAACTTCAAGCACATGCAGTTGGCGAATACTGCAATCATAGTAGGAAATCCCAACCCTGTGCAGGAATTTGGGGAAATGCCATTTTAGATATGAATTGTATACAATTTTCCAAACACAAATAAAAATTGCAGACTAAGAACTTTTCATTGAAGAGTTAAATAGTTAGCCCCTATCAGTACATTAATTTATCAGCATCATTTTCGCTTTACACCATTTTAAAACTCCAAAGTTATTAAGAATTCATAATTGCCACACCCACACAGTTTCTTCTACAACAGGATCTCTGTTTTCTATTTTTAACAAAATTAATCAGTCATCAATATTTCCAAACATAGTTCATTCAGAGGAAACATATAAATATCTTGATTGTTATCCATGTGGTGAGATAAAACACTAAAAAGACTTGAAACGAATCCTTTAGGCAATTTAAACGTCAAAAACCCTGAATAGCTTTACTATTTTGCCTGCATATAAAAAAAGAAAATGCTTTAAGTTCAAAAAAAATGAAAAGCTATCAATAAGCAGTTCCTGACAAACTACTATACAAGTAAATCACAACCGTAAATTAAAACTCATTTATTTTTATTTTTAAAAAAAAAAGGCCAATCTTCATGCACATTTCTTACCGATGGCCATGTAGGAAGCATGCCATATAGACCTGCATTTAGATGTAGATTTAGATTGAAATGAATAGCAGAAATCTGAATGAAACGGTTATACATGCATTGCAAAAATGAAAATAGAAAATGCTGCAGCATTTCCAGCAATTACGACTATAAAAAATACATCATAATTCCGTATTAATTACGACTATGAGTATTGAAATCACATAATTATTGCGATTATTAGCAAAACCTATTTCTAACTGTAAGTCCTAGTTAAAAAGCATAAATCGTTGACTCCTTTCTTTCTCCTCTCTGTTCTTTTAGATGATTCTTTTAAAAATGTTGATAACTAACAGAGAAATTTAAATTATTCTGTGATAAGAATTCTCCTCTTGATAAAATAAAACAAAATCGGTTTCTTTGTTTTCTCGGCGACCAAACAGAATGCGAGAGAGGAAATAAAAACCAGAAAGAAACGGAGGAAAATAGACCTGAGGTTGGGCTTCCGTTTCGTCTACTTCCTCCATTCTTCGAGCTACAACTATTGTCTGCGTCTATGGTTTTCGTTTTTATTATTCTGTGAGCGTCCTGGTCTCATTCTGATTTGAAATTCGAAGGAACCGCCATCCTTTGATGGGGAAAGGCTTGTTAATTGAAAATGATAAAATCACCCATGTCATCATAAGTTTCTACTCAATTGACAATCGTACTTTACGATACACAATAGTAATTTACCCGTGTCTCCGAAATCTTTTTTTTTTAACGTAAAAAATATCAGTGATATGAAAAAAAAAATATTATAATATAAATTTAAAAAAAATCAATTTTTTTTTAGTAAAATCCAATTTTTTTATCAAATATATGAATTTTAAATCTATATAAATTTATTTATTTAGTAGGTTTCAATAAAATCACTATCATAAAATTATCATCATCATTTAAAAAACAAAAAGATTTGGATACCTGAATTATCGAACTCACTATATTAGGATTAGTTCGTTTTATAATCCAATTTAAATTAAACACAACAAACAAAATATAAATTGTGAAAAGATCTACAATAATCAAATAAAAAAAATAAGTAGTTAAATTTCTATCTATAAAAAGAAAAGAAAAAAAACATCATTGAAAATTCATCTCTACGTTACATTCATTATCATGACTATAACAGTTAAAATTAATATCAATATTATATCTCAAACAATTTAAATCATTAAATTGCCCCAAAAAACAGAAAAATATTTACAAATAATAATAATAATCACTAAAATTATCATTATTATTGTGCAAACAATGAAATCATAAAAAATTCTTACCCAAAGAACAAATAAAAATAACACAAAACACAAAAAAAAAAAAGGAAAAGAGGAGAAATATAAATTTTAAAATAAACACTAGTATAAATTAAAATTTAAGGATTCAACCAAATAAAAATAAAGCCACAATTAAAAAAAAAAAAAAAAAAAAAAAAAAAAAAAAAAACTTAAAAGTATTGGTGCATATATACGTATAAAAATAAACATTGTCAAAGAAAGACCGACAAAACAAAATGAATTACTACAAAATAAAAAATTAAAAGTATACGGGTCAAAATAAAAAATAAAATACATAATCAATACCAATTGAAGGACAAAATTGAAACAAATAAAAACCTTGAGGCCAAAACCATTTTTTAAAAAAAAATACAGTGTGATTTTGTTAAAAATAAAACAATAAGGATTGAAATTAAAAGTTGCATATATGACCAATTTCAATTAGAAGACAAAATAAAAACAAATTAAAACCTGCATACCAAAAAAATTACAGGACCCAAAAAAAATCAAAAATCAAAAGAATAAGAATTAAAATGAAAACTAATATATATATAATCAGTTTCAATTGAAAGGCGCAATTAAAAAAATCAAAATTTCAATTAAAGAAATTAGAAATAAAACCGAAATCAAAAGAACATGGACTAAACTAAAATCATCAGAAACATAAAGGAATTACCTGTAATTTCTAGAGGCAGGAGAGAGAAAAGGGAGAAAAAATCAAAAATTGTTCACCAGCGATACACCGACCATCAGAAACCGACACGCGCCACATCGGGAGGCAGAAGACATGGCAGCTCATTAGGTGACATGGTGGAAGGTCTTTTTCCATCACTAAGGAATATCGCACTTGTCGCCTGAAACGCATGTGCATGTGAAACACTACGAGCGTGTCCGTACTAAGCGCTCGCAGTGTTTCAGAAAAAGAAATAATTAAAAAATAATAAATTATCTATACACCCCTGGACCCATCGATAACCACAAAAAAACTGGAGGTGAAAGTACATTACCCCCGGCTTCAGGCTTCTTTTTTGCTTTTTTCGAGGGTTATTTTCGTACTTTTACTATGCACAAATTTGTGAAAAAAAAAAAAAAAACACCCCCACTGTTCCACTTCTTTTTCTCAGCATCCAGGGGTAAAATAGTATTTTTAGTATGCAAAGAAAACAAAAATATCATCCATGTCCCTAGAAAATATAAAAAATGACCTTGGTCCCGGGGGTTAAATTTTTTCGGCCCTAGAGGTAAAAGGACAATTTTACTATCGCAATCCACAGTAATCTATGTTTATGTAAATAATAAAATTCACTATGGTAAATACCCCCATGCCTTTTATTTTATAGTTAATTACCGTGAACAAATAATGTAAAATCACCTGCTTATTCTTGAATAGGCAAAAATTAAGAAGGTTTTTTTTTTAATATTTTCCTAGTCATTAAACAATCATCTAGATATTTATATTTTTTTAAATATTATTTTATTCTATAGTCAACAAAATTTAGAATAGTTGATCAATAACTTTATTAACTATTGTAAAAATAAAAATAACTTTATTATTTTATACCTTTTAAAATTGTGCTCTATTTCATGTGAGATGACGTGTGGTGGCTTTTGGTGGTAAGAATATCGCCGATGGTTATTTGTTTTTTTTCTTTTCCCTTTCCTAAGATATAAAATACCCACTATCTATGTTTTATTTTTCAATTCTAGTCCTCTTTCTTTTAATTTTTTATTTAATTTTATTAATTTATAAAAAAAATTCTTTTTCAATTTCATCCTTCAATTACAATTTTTTTTTTTTTAATTTCAGTCTTCATTCTTTTATTTTTTTTATTTTGTTCATATTCCTTTTATAGTTTGAGTCCTTATTATTTTAATTTCTTATTTCATCCTCATTCTTTTATTTTTTTTATTTTGTTCATATTCCTTTTATAGTTTGAGTCCTTATTGTTTTAATTTCTTATTTCATTTATATTCCTTTTAAAGAAGTTTGTTTATTATTTTAGTCCATCATTTACAATTTATCATATTTTTTTATTTCAATCCTCATTTTTTTTTTATTTCGTGCTTATTCCTTATATAGAAGTTTTGTTTTTCAAATTAGTTCTTCAATTACAATTTCTGAAAACTTTTATCTTTCATTTTGGTAATTTTCTTAATTTTTAACTCTTCAATCAAAGTTTTTTGTTTTATTTTTTCGAGTTTAGCCCTCATTTATTTTATTTATTTATTTATTTTTTTAAAAGTATTTTTCAATTGTATTCAATCCTCCAACAAAAAAACATTCGCCCTCTAATTAATTTTGTTTCACTTCAATTTTTTTATGTAATTCATTTTTTTTCTTGGTTTCATATTTCGACATTTGATTTGTTGGGGATTCGACTTCAAGCAATCTTATCATTTTGTATTAGTGTTTGTTTTAAAAAAATATTGATTTTGTGATTATCTTCAAAATGATTATCTTCATTTTGTATGTATGAGTCTTATTAGATTTTTTTTTATCTTTGGTTTTTCAAGATATTATTATAATTCATTTATATATTTTTTTTGGTTTTATACAAATGAATTTTATTTCTCAAAATAAAAAAAAAATATTTAAAAAAATAATATTGTTGTTTTGTTGGGTCATGCATAATATTGTTTTTACTACTTAGGTTTATTCAATTAATTTTATTTATGTTTATCTTTTAGGGTGTGGATTTATCTTTTATTGATTTAAATAAATAAGTTTAATAAATATAATTAGGTGACTGTCTTATTTTGTTTAATTAAATATCTTGATCGACATTCATCTCTTATTTTTTTAATTTCTCTTTTGGTTATTGTTAATTATTTTATTTATTTATTTATTTATATAAATGGTTATAGATGATTGCATAAGCTTTTCGATGTATTCTTCTTTTGTATGATTGCATAAGTTTTTCTCTTATTAATGTTAATATTTTTTTTTCTGTGATGTTTATATTTCAATAATTTATCATTTTGTTTCATGTCCATCACATTCACAACAAGAGTGAATTCTAGCTTTTGTTTACTTTTAGTCAAGATTGTCATTTTTTTTCTGATCCACCTGGAATGACTGGTACATTTCATTCCAATTCAAAAAACAGAACAAATCGGAGCAAATTTTATCTCGATCAAAATTCAGCCTGTTCTGGAAATTCCGCCCAAATTCCTGCCTGAATGTTCCGGTTTTGTTTTACCCGTTTCGTTCCGGCCAAATAGATTTTTTAAATAATGAATAGTTTTACAATATCAATTATCTATTTAATCCAACCATTAGTTTGAATGAAATGTTACAAGGAGTCTCTTGATATATTTATATATCTTCTGTTAAAATTTCAGAACAATTAGAAAATGTAATGACTTGCGAAATTGATGATGACATTCTCACAATATTATTATACATGTTCATAAAAATAATTTTATTATGTTTTTTTTTATTAAATATTTCTCAATTTTATTATTGAACAACAAGTTTATTACGGATTGAACCTTATAATTTGATTTGATTTGCTCTATTTAAGGTTATCATAGTCTTATAACGGAGGTCACATATTTGAAAGGTTAACCTAGGTTGACCCAAGTTGATTTAATATATCATTGTTTCAATATTTTTTAAGATGTCAACTTGATTTTTTTTAGTTAAATTATATTTTTATCAATTTTTCTTGTTATCTTTGAACTCATCAAGTCGGTCAAGTTATATTAGTTCAACTCTCATTTTTTACTTATATTTGAAATTTAAATTGCACAATTCTAAATAGTTTTATTTTTGGATTTGAACTAATTTTTTTAATTAATATATATATATAAAACATATACAATACAACCATGAAATGGAGCGCCGAAACACTTCAAAACCAAAATATTCTGTTCCAATTGAAAAAACGAAGCACCAACCGAAACGGAATTGACAACCTTGTTTTTTCTTGTATATTTCTAAGTAGATATCCATGTATTTGGTAACTTAAAAACATTTTCATAATTTAACTTATAATAGTAATGCTCTAAATTAAATATATGAGCTTAATTTGGAATTCCATATATCAATATTTTTTGTGTGTTTACTTGATTTTATGTTATGTAATGTTGGAATTTCTATTAATTGAACATGTTTTTTTACTTATTTTATGATTGGTGTGTTGTCCCAGTAGTTGAGATGTTACATTTTCGTATGAGAGCCTCAAATTGTTATTCTAGAGGTTTGAATATTAATATTGTTTTAAAATGTATTTCAGGATGGTTTGCACATGACGGGGACCAAGATGGAACCATTCTTGATATAGGAAAGAAAGTATAAATCATAGTAGAAAGGAATCCATTGATGGATATTGCCTCCCATATACTTGTAGCATCAATCACTATGAGAGAGATGAGTCAACAAGACATCAAGATGATTTGGCATCCTATAGGGTTGAAGTGTCTTTACCTGAGATATCATATAGATAAGATAAGGTGATATGTCTCCACCAATGACGCCAAAAATTGTACTTAACCCATTTTCTGACCTTGCCTTATGGAATATATGGTTAGGGTTATAGTAGCATGGATGATTGCGAGAGCCTCAACAAATCTCCTAGGCTAAAGAGGGTGGTCATCATAGTGAAGTAGGTGAAGGATATATGAGAGATGGGTTATGAAACATACTTTAGCGAGGATGATGTTAAGGTTGTTGGGCACTCGTTAAGGAAGGTAAAGAGGGTTATGAATCAGATATAGGTGCCAAAGAAGTCACAAATAAATTGTGCAACATAATTACTAATTGAAAGTGTCCCTTCTTGGTGGAAGATTATTAAAGAGGGGATTTGTATATTCATCTTGTCAAAGGTGTGAGTAGAGACACCATGAAGATTGTTCTGCGATACTGAAGAGATGTTATATATGTATGTGAGTAGAGACACCCTAAAGATTGTTCTGCGATACCAAAGAGATGTTATATCTGTATGGGAAAAAATGTTAGTATGTAGGGAGAGACTGCTATTATTATGTGAGCACCATCAATAGGAAGAAAGATTGTCCTTGTAGAGTGACCAAAGCAACCTAGGGTCAGAAGGCTAATACTCAAAGTCAACAACAATCGGTTACTATGGATCAACTAATAAGGCCTCTCTAGTGTGTGACGAGTGCTAATAGAGGGAGACCTAGATTCTAGAAAGAGAGGACTCGGGGCCGAGTATATCATATGACCCAACATGATGTTGAAGTTATATCAGGTATAGTTATAGATACATTACAATTAGATATGATGCAAGTCTTTTGCTTTATTTGATCATAAAGTTAGTCATTCCTTTGTAGCATGTATAATTGTGAATAATTTGCACGTGTTACAAAGTTAATTTGGGGTAGGAGTGACAATTAGCACACCTCTAAAAGAGAATCTAAATATTGATAATATATATATAAAGGGGTAAAAATATATATTAATAATAAATATATATTTACATAAATATAATAATATCACATGTAACCAACCAATTGACTAAATAATATGTTAAAGTAAGACATTCAACTTTTCATTTTTCTCAATTAAAACCTGTTCATTGCCTGTTAGTGATGGTGATTTTACCATGCCCTATAGCGATCTTCTAAGGAAAATTGTTAAATGGAGAAATTTGGAGGCCACAGAGCTTCAGATTTGCTCTTTATTCATCTAGCTGGCATGAGTGGAGGATGCTTGTGAAACAACAAATACATCATTAATTCTAAAAGTGTAATCTTCTTAATTAGCTGCTTTTATTATTCATCTCACAGATTTCATGAAACCCTTTTCTCTTGTTCAGTGATAATCACTCTTTCATATCATAGAACTTACTTTCAACTCCCATGATCAGTGCTCTATTTGAAAAACTGACAGCTACAGCTGCTAATATAACTACACCTTTCCTGTTTCTTTCGGTACAACCCTCTAGAAAGGTAAGGCTCTCATGATTCCAGGCGTGGAGTGTTGCTGTGCTTAAACTGTCACGAGCTGCCTCACATTCATGGGGAATGCATATTGTTTTGGCCCATCAAAGATAGCATCAACGAGAATGGCGGCAGTAGCCTCTGTAGGATGATACAGATCCCAGAAAACATGATCTCTCCTACTGGGGCAGTATTTTGCAACGGGCAGGCATGGAATCTGGGCGTTCAACTTCCCACGCCCACAGCAAGCAGCTTCAGCCTCGGCAAACCCTGACCAGAAACAGAAACAATCGATTAATTAGATAATTTGATTGCATGGTTAAGATGATTCAGACTAGCTCGTGAAGAATGCATGCTTGCTGCGTACCGTAGGTTGCTGGATTTTGAATGATGTTGAGCAACAAGGAGTAGGTGTCGAAATAGGAATAGGATATGGCAGTGAGATTTGATTTCAATTCTCGCAGCATCGAGTTTAGCCCTTTATTGTATGAAACAGCCATGAGATTACTGCCCTCGTTGCATCCATGATCTGTTTGGTTCTTAATCCTTTGTGCTGGAATGCATCCGATTGGTCCAATGCCAGCAAATACAAATTTACGTGCACCAGAAGCGTGCAATCTCTGCTCAGCAAGTGATCATGGAGTTACTTAGTAATTAAAGCTGCGGAAACAAGGTACTCCTATGTATGATAGAGTAATTATGAAGCGTAAGCAAAAGGGATTATATTTAATGGATAAGTTTTTATCAAGTAACCATTTTACCAAAAAGGTAAGCAATTAGGTGTGGTCAAATGATATAATTAATATTATTCTCTAATATATTTTCTCAAGTAAAAGTATTTGGACTTGAAAGTTGCACATACTCACACCTCTTTGTGTTTGATTTATATTATTCTCTAACATGTCCCCTCAAGTGAAAGCTTTTGGACTTGAAACTTGATAGACCCACACTTACTTGTACTTGGTTTTTCATCAAATAGAATATGGGTGGTGAGATTTGAACTCGTGATCGTTGGATCAATAAGGCTTTAATACAATGTTAAGGAATCATATCACCTAAAAGCTTAAACTAATGAGGCCATATGATATGATTTATATTATTCTCTAGATATTAATGAGAAGAAAAGGTTATCCGGCTTAGCATTAGAAGAGAGAGATCGGTAAATAGTGGGGTGTTTGGGAACGCGTTTGGAGAACGTTTTTGAAAAATAAAAATAAAATTTTATTTTTATTTTTTATTTTAAATTAAAAAAAAATGGTGTTTGTAGATCATTTTGATATGCTGGTATCAAAAATTATTTTTTAAAAAATAAAAAAATATTATTTTAATATATTTTTAAAAAAAAAACAGTTTCAAAAGCAACCAATCACACTCCCAAACCAAACAAGCACTAAATACCTTAAGCAGGCCTTTGAGTGTAAGAACCATCGAATCCACGTATTGTTGTGGGGTGCTTTCCTTTTGGAGATCAGACGAACCAGAGTAATCGAGGATATCATTGCTACCAATGACAATGGCAAAGAGTGATTTAGACAGGCTCTTCTGTGCGCCAGACAATCCTTGCTGCTGGATCAGATTGTCGTATACTGATTCATAGTAGCCAACTTGTTTAGTTAGTGGTATAGATTGACCCTGTTTGAAAAGAAAAGAAAAAATTAGTAAGAATACAAAACTGAAAGCAACCACCATATATATTTTTAATGTTTTTTACAATGTTTTTAATAGTCCATCTCACAAATGGTCAAGAAAGTTCCATAATCTGAAGAGGTAAAGAGATTGTAAAGGGAATTAATTATTCCAAAAAGAAAATCATGGATCAGGTTATGTTTTAATATACCAGAGTTCGATCTGTGCCATTAAAGATCCCCGCACCACCGGAGGCGAAGCTGGCACCGGTCATGAAGGAGGAGGTGCTCTTCCGCGAGACTGAGAGGTATGCCGGTGAAGTAGGTAAGCCCACTTTTTGAGCTGCAAAATTTATATATATATATATTATTAAATAAAACAAAGAACCATCCAGAAAACAGAGTACTACTGTTTTTTTAATCAACAGAGCAACTCGATCTACGGTTGCTTCGGTTACTTGCACAGAATTAGTATTGTACATTCGTAATGCTGACAATTTCATTTCGGTTGATATTTTGTTTTTTTTAATTTAAATAAAATATTTTGGTTTCAAAACGTTTCGCGTTAAAATTAAGACGGGGAACTGATTCAGGAGTGATGCATGAGATGGATTTGAGCTTAAACATATTGGAAAAAGTGATGCTAGCTAGCTAAGATTAATTGGGATATCTTTTAATTTCTATACATGCATGCATGAAACTCACCAAGGAAATCTGCTGCGTTCTTTCCATTGCTAAACCTTCCTGTAGCTTTCTTTGTAGGAAAATCGATGCCGTTGTGAGGAAAATTTGCTTTGGCAACCGACACTGGGAGTTTATTGTTGTTCCCCACGTCCACCAGGGAGTCACCAAAAACAAATATGGCTGGCACCATTTGAGCGCTGGCGAATTCGAGGCTCAAGATTAGGGCAAAACCAATCAAGAAACTCAGAAAAAATGCTTTGTTACCCATTTTCCTAGCTACTAACAAAAGCATGCTTCCCTCCAAGAGTGTGTGTCTATATATATATATGAATGTCCTGTAACGATCTCTTGTTTTTTTTAGTGTGTAAAGAAGATATTAAAAGGGATGCTGCGTGAGAGTAAGGGCAACTACACCGATTTTAAATTATAAATTATTTCGAATCTGCCAATAGTTCACTTCACGAAAATGATGTATGTGGGTGAGTTTCTATTTTATTTTATTTTTTAAGAAATTCAATGTCAAAGTGATTGATACATTTGCCTGACATCATTTTTCAGTGGTCTTTAATGCCTCAGTGTACCGTGCAACACGAACTGTTCTTGCTGATGGATTTTATCTGTAACTGCGTTCACAAGGCTGGATCAGAAATTAGAATCCCGTCAGTCTTCAATCTCTTCTTTAATCTCTTTCTTTTACAAATATGCATTCAAGTGGTGCTAGAGAATAATATAAAATATATTATGAGACTTTACCTAAAAACTTAAGCTTTTAGGTAAGATGGTTCATTAGCTTTTAGGTGAGATGAATCATTAACATGGTATCAGAGCCTTGTTGACCCAGCGGTCACAAATTCGAATCTTATTTTCCCCATTCTATTTGATAAAAATCAAACACAAGGTAGTATGAACATGTGTGCAAGTTTCAAGCCTAAAAGGCTTTCACTTGGGGGATGTGTTAAAGAATAATATAAAACATATTTTAGAACTTTACCTAAGATCTTAAACTTTTAGGTGAGATGGTTCCTTAACGAGTGGGTCTCATGAGCTTATCCTTCCTTGTTTGGAGTAAGGGTATCATTTTTCTTTCACTTCTAATCAACAAACAAACATCAAATTACGTTTTTTTGTAAGAAAATAATAATCTAACACTAGAATACATGTTAATTCAATCCCCACAATATATTTTTATGTTTCAAACTCTTACAAATTGAGCAAGTCCTGACTCAAATTTAAAACCTGCAAGTCATGTCTCAAACCCTTTGACACAATATTATGCTACTTCTTTTTGGATTCGAGAAAACTTCACTCTTTTAGTTACTTTTTGTGAGGCTAAGTTAAATGAGCAAAACTTCAACTGTTTCAGGCTATTACAAGTTCAACACGCTCTGACTTGAACTTAAAATTTACAAAATAGATCTCAAATTCCTTAACACCGCGCTACTCGGGACTCCCCCTCCATGCTTTGTAGAAGTATCAGTAGCTAAATGTGGTTGCTGCATAGTATCGGTCAATGTCTTACTCTGCTTCAATTTTGATTATGCAAGAATGCATGCGCGTCAGGTAACTAACAGATGTGTATATGGAATCAATCAAATTTCCAAACCATGTCGGCTATTACTGTTGAATGGAATCCAACAAGAATGGATGGGTCCTATCTTGTACCCACATGGGAGGAAGTAGCCAGAAGTTTCTGCTACGACGAAAAGTCTCAGCTTTCACAGTTAAAGACGGCCACGAAAGATTTTTCATGTTTCGTATCTCCTCTAGATTTTTATTTTGCGTGGCGCTGATCATATAGCTAGCAATTTTACAAAATAAAATGTGAGAAAAACATGTGATTTCGTGACTTGAATTTACATTTTGGATATTCTGGGGGGTTTATTTTAAATAAATATGGTAATTTGGATTTCAGTCGTCTTAGAATTTTGTATATTTTTTGTATTTTTCCTTAATTAGACGTGTGTTATGCTTATGCTTTATATATATAAAGAACGTTTTCAGGTCAGCTATTAGTATGGCATCCTCCATACAAAAATACAGAAATTCAAGGGACTAGTCCTCTAATATCTAAAAAAGATGAAGGATTAAAATGAATGTTTTAACATGTCCTCTATGTTACCCGGGATTCTCATGTTAGTCTCCTATCTTTCAATTCAACCCTCCTTAAAACAGCTTGCAATTAGGGGCTAATTTGGGCTCAAAAGGGCAAATAATGCAAAAACAATAATTGAAGGACCAAAGTGAATTACAAAAACAATACACTACTCTAATCCGTAGTGTGTTGTAAGAGAGTGCATAATAAATCCAAAAACTAGCCTAATGTATAATAATTTAATTGGTTTAGAAGGCTTCATTGAGTGAATGACCAAGTGACTACGTGTTGGGATTTTTTTCTTGTTTAGCTTTTAACATGAAGTGGAGTTTTTCTAACACTAGTCAACATGTTTTCTTGGATAAGATAGATGACCAAGAGTTACTATTCTAAAGTATAATTTATTTGTTAAGGTGCTAGGCTGGGTTTTTTTTTTATCTATCTTATACGACACAAATTTATTTCTTCCTTTTTAACATTTTTTTTACTTTTTACTTTACAATTTTTTTTTATCTCACAATTTGACTTTTTTACCTTTTACTTTGTGAGTTATTTATAACTTTATATTTTATCTTTTATACAATTTACTTTCATAAGCTTATTATTTCTCTTACAATTTCTTCATTTATTTATTTGTACTACTTCATTTAATTGTTTAGTTTTACAAGCTTTTAGTTTGTTATTGCTCTTAATTTTATAGGAATATAATGTTTTCTTTTTTAGATTTATTGTTTTTTTTTCAATATGTCGATATAGCTCATATAAATGGTTATAGACGATTGCATAAGCTTTTCGTTGTATTCTTCTTTTGTATGATTGCATAAGTTTTTCTCTTATTAATGTTAATATGTTTTTTTTTTTTCTGTGATGTTTATATTTCAATAATTTATCATTTTGTTTCATGTCCATCACATTCAAAACAAGAGTGAATTCTAGCTTTAGTTTACTTTTAGTCAAGGTTGTCATTTTTTTCCACTCCACCTGGAATGACCGGTACATTTCGTTCCAATTCAGAAAACAGAACAAATCGGAGCAAATTTTATCTCGATCAAAATTCAGCCTGTTCTGGAAATTCCGTCCAAATTCCTGCCTGAACATTTCGGTTTTGTTTTCCCGTTTCGTTTCGGCCAAATAGTATTTTTTAAATAATAAATAGTTTTACAATATCAACCATCTCTTTAGTCCAACCATTAGTTTGAGTGAAATGTTACGATGAGTCTCTTGATATATTTATATATCTTATGTTAAAATTTCAGAGCAATTAGAAAATATAATGACTTGCGAGATTGATGATGACATTCTCATAATATTATTATACATGTTCATAAAAATAATTTTATTGTGTCTTTTTAGATTAAATATTTCTCAATTTCATTATTGAACAACGAGTTTATTACGGATTGAACTTTATAATTTAATTTGATTTGCTCTATTTAAGGTTATCATGGTCTTATAACGGAGGTCGCATATTTGAAAGGTTAACCTAGGTTGACCCAAGTTGATTTAATATATCGTTGTTTCAATATTTTTTAAGATGTCAACTTGATATTTTTTAGTTAAACTATATTTTTATCAATTTTTCTTGTTATCTTTGAACTCATCAAGTCGATCAAGTTTTATTAGTTCAATTCTCATTTTTTTACTTATATTTGAAATTTAAATTACACAATTCTAAATAGTTTTATTTTTGGATTTGAATTAATTTTTCTTAATTAATATATTTAATTATATATATATATATATATATATATATATATATATATATATATACAATACAACCTTGAAATGGAGCGCCGAAACACTTCAAAACCGAAACATTCTGTTCCAATTGAAAAAACAAAGCACCAACTGAAACGGAATTGACAACCTTTTTTTTTTTTGTATAGTTCTAAGTAGATATCCATGTATTTGGTAACTTAAAAAAAAATATTCATAATTTAACTTGTAATAGTAATGCTCTAAATTAAATATATGAACTTAATTTGGAATTCCATATATCAATATTTTTTGTGTGTTTACTTGATTTTATGTTATGTAATGTTGGAATTTCTATTAATTGAACATGTTTTTTTTCTTATTTTATGATTGGTGTGTTGTCCCAGTAGTTGAGATGTTACATTTTGATATGAGAGCCTCAAATTGTTATTCTAGAGGGTTGAATATTAATATTGTTTTAAAATGTATTGCAGGATGGTTTGCACATGACGGGGACCAAGATGGAACCATTCTCCATATAGAAAAGAAAGTATAAATCACAATAGAAAGGAATCCATTGATGGATATTGCATCCCATATACTTGTAGCATCAATCACTATGAGAGAGATGAGTCAACAAGACATCAAGATGATTTGGCATCCTATAGGGTTGAAGTGTCTTTACCCAAGATATCATATAGATAAGATAAGGTGATATGTCTCCACCAATGACACCAAAAATTGTACTTAACCCATTTTCTGACCTTGCCTTATGGAATATATGGTTAGGGTTATAGTAGCAAGGATGACTGCGAGAGCCTCAGCAAATCTCCTAGGCTAGAAAGGGTGGTCATCATAGTGAAGTAGGTGAAGGATATATGAGAAATGGGTTATGAAACATACTTTAGCGAGGATGATGTTGAGGTTGTTGGGCACTCGTTAAGGAAGATAAAGAGGGTTATGAATCAGATATAGGTGCCAGAGAAGTCACAAAAAAATTGTGCAACCTAATTACTGATTGAAAGTGTCCCTTCTTGGTGGAAGATTATTAAAGAGGGGATTTGTATATCCATCTTGTCAAAGGTGTGAGTAGAGACAGCTTGAAGATTGTTCTGCGATACTGAAGAGATGTTATATATGTATGTGAGTAGAGAAACCCTGAAGATTGTTCTGCGATACCAAAGATATGTTATAACTGTATGGGAGAAAATGTTAGTAACTAGGGAGAGACTGCTATTATTATGTGAGCACCATCTATAGGAAGAAAGATTGTCTTTGTAGAGTGACCAAAGCAACCTAGGGTCAGAAGGCTAATACTCAAAGTCAACAACAGTCGGTTACTATGGATCAACTAATAAGGCCTCTCTAGTGTGTGAAGAGTGCTAATAGAGGGAGACCTAGATTCTAGAAAGAGAGGACTCGGGGCCGAGTATATCATATGACCCAACATGATGTTGAAGTTATATTAGGTATAGTTATAGATACATTACAATTAGATATGATGCAAGTCTTTTGCTTTATTTGATCATAAAGTTAGTCATTCCTTTGTAGCATGTATAATTGTGAATAATTTGCATGTGTTACAAAGTTAATTTGGGGTAGGAGTGACAATTAGCACACCTATAAAAGAGAATCTAAATATTGATGATATATATATAAAGGGGTGAAAATATATATTAATAATAAATATATATTTACATAAATATAATAATATCACATGTAATCAACCAATTGACTAAATAATATGTTAAAGTAAGACATTCAACTTTTCATTTTTCTCAATTAAAACCTGTTCATTGCCTGTTAGTAATGGTGATTTTACCATGCCCTATAGCGATCTTGTAAGGAAAATTGTTAAATGGAGAAATTTGAAGGCCACAGAGCTTCAAATTCATCGGTCTCACAGCTCACCAACTGAGGCCGCTCGGGAATATGCATTCGATTTGCACTTTATTCATCTAGCTGGCATGAGTGGAGGATGCTTATGAAACAACAAATACATCATTAATTCTAAAAAGTGTAATCTTCTTAGCTGCTTTTATTATTCATCTCACAGATTTCATCAAACCCTTTTCTCCTGTTCAATGATAATCACTCTTTCATATCATAGAACTTTCAACTCCCACGATCAGTGCTCTATTTTTTGAAAAACTGACAGCTACAGCTGCTAATATAACTACACCTCTCCTGTTTCTTTCGGTACAACCCTCTAGAAAGGTAAGGCTCTCATGATTCCAGGCGTGGAGTGTTGCAGTGCTTAAACTGTCACGAGCTGCCTCACATTCATGGGGAATGCATATTGTTTTGGCCCATCAAAGATAGCATCAACGAGAATGGCGGCAGTAGCCTCTGTAGGATGATACAGATCCCAGAAAACATGATCTCTCCTACTGGGGCAATATTTTGCAACGGGCAGGCATGGAATCTGGGCGTTCAACTTCCCTCGCCCACAGCAAGCAGCTTCAGCCTCGGCAAACCCTGACCATAAACAGAAACAATCGATTAATTAGATAATTTTCCTGCATGGTTAAGATGATTCAGACTAGCTCGTGAAGAATGCATGCTTGCTGCGTACCGTAGGTTGCTGGATTTTGAATGATATTGAGCAACAAGGAGTAGGTGTCGAAATAGGAATAGGATATGGCAGTGAGATTTGATTTCAATTCTCGCAGCATCGAGTTTAGCCCTTTATTGTATGAAACAGCCATGAGATTACTGCCCTCGTTGCATCCATGATCTGTTTGGTTCTTAATCCTTTGTGCTGGAATGCATCCGATTGGTCCAATGCCAGCAAATACAAATTTACGTGCACCAGAAGCGTGCAATCTCTGCTCAGCAAGTGATCATGGAGTTACTTAGTAATTAAAGCTGCGGAAACAAGGTACTCCTATGTATGATAGAGTAATTATGAAGCGTAAGCAAAAGGGATTATATTTAATGGATCAAGTTTTTGTAAAGTAACCATTTTACCAAAAAGTTAAGCAATTAGGTGTGGTCAAATGATATAATTAATATTATTCTCTAATATATTTTCTCAAGTAAAAGTATTTGGACTTGAAAGTTGCACATACTCACACCTCTTTGTGTTTGATTTATATTATTCTCTAACATGTCCCCTCAAGTGAAAGCTTTTGGACTTGAAACTTGATAGACCCACACTTACTTGTACTTGGTTTTTCATCAAATAAAATATGGGTGGTGAGATTCAAACTCGTGGTCGTTGGGTCAATAAAGCTCTAATACCATGTTAAATAATCATATCACCTAAAAGCTTAAACTAATGAGACCACATGATATGAATTATATTATTCTCTAGGTATTAATGAGAAGAACAGGTTATCTGGCTTAGCATTAGAAGAGAGAGATCGGTAAATCAGACTAGTGGGGTGTTTGGAAACGCGTTTAGAAAATGTTTTTGAAAAATAAAAATAAAATTTTATTTTTATTTTTTACTTTATATTAAAAAAAAATTGGTGTTTTTAGATCATTTTGATGTGTTGGTATCAAAAATTAGTTTTTAAAAAATTAAAAAAAAAATATTTTAATATATTTTTGAAAGAAAAACATTTTCAAAAGCAACCTCAATCACACTCCCAAACAAGCACTAAATACCTTAAGCAGGCCTTTGAGTGTAAGAACCATCGAGTCAACGTATTGTTGTGGGGTGCTTTCCTTTTGGAGATCAGACGAACCAGAGTAATCGAAGATATCATTGCTACCAATGACAATGGCAAAGAGTGATTTAGACAGGCTCTTCTGTGCGCCAGACAATCCTTGCTGCTGGATCAGATTGTCGTATACTGATTCATAGTAGCCAACTTGTTTAGTCAGTGGTATAGATTGACCCTGTTTGAAAAGAAAAGAAAAAATTAGCAAGAATATAAAACTGAAAGCAACCACCATATATATTTTTAATGTTTCTTACAATGTTTTTAATAGTCCATCTTACAAATGGTCAAGAAAGTTCCATAATCTGAAGAGGTAAAGAGATTGTAAAGGGAATTAATTATTCCAAAAAGAAAATCATGGATCAGGTTATGTTTTAATATACCAGAGTTCGATCTGTGCCATTAAAGATCCCCGCACCACCGGAGGCAAAGCTGGCACCGGTCATGAAGGAGGAGGTGCTCTTCCGCGAGACTGAGAGGTATGCCGGTGAAGTAGGTAAGCCCACTTTTTGAGCTGCAAAATTTATACATATATATTATTAAATAAAACAAAGAACCATCCAGAAAACAGAGTACTACTGTTTTTTTAATCAACAGAGCAACTCGATCTACGGTTGCTTCGGTTATTTGCACAGAATTAGTATTGTAATGATAATTCCATTTCGGTTGATATTTTTTTTTTTTTTTAATTTAAATAAAATGTTTTGATTTCAAAACGTTTCGCGTTGAAATTAAGACGGGGAACTGATTTAGGAGTGATGCATGAGATGGATTTGAGCTTAAACATATTGGAAAAAGTGATGCTAGCTAGCTAAGATTAATTGGGATATCTTTTAATTTCTACACATGCATGCATGAAACTCACCAAGGAAATCTGCTGCGTTCTTTCCATTACTAAACCTTCCTGTAGCTTTCTTTGTAGGAAAATCGATGCCGTTGTGAGGAAAATTTGCTTTGGCAACCGACACTGGGAGTTTATTGTTGTTCCCCACGTCCACCAGGGAGTCACCAAAAACAAATATGGCTGGCACCATTTGAGCGCTGGCGAATTCGAGGCTCAAGATTAGGGCAAAACCAATCAAGAAACTCAGAAAAAATGCTTTGTTACCCATTTTCCTAGCTACTAACAAAAGCATGCTTCCCTCCAAGAGTGTGTGTCTATATATATATATGAATGTCCTGTAACGATCTCTTGTTTTTTTTAGTGTGTAAAGAAGATATTAAAAGGGATGCTGCGTGAGAGTAAGGGCAACTACACCGATTTTAAATTATAAATTATTTCGAATCTGCCAATAGTTCACTTCACGAAAATGATGTATGTGGGTGAGTTTCTATTTTATTATATTTTTTAAGAAATTCAATGTCAAAGTGATTGATACATTTGCCTGACATCATTTTTCAGTGGTCTTTAATGCCTCAGTGTACCGTGCAACACGAACTGTTCTTGCTGATGGATTTTATCTGTAACTGCGTTCACAAGGCTGGATCAGAAATTAGAATCCCGTCAGTCTTCAATCTCTTCTTTAATCTCTTTCTTTTACAAATATGCATTCAAGTGGTGCTAGAGAATAATATAAAATATATTATGAGACTTTACCTAAAAACTTAAGCTTTTAGGTAAGATGGTTCATTAGCTTTTAGGTGAGATGAATCATTAACATGGTATCAGAGCCTTGTTGACCCAGCGGTCACAAATTCGAATCTTATTTTCCCCATTCTATTTGATAAAAATCAAACACAAGGTAGTATGAACATGTGTGCAAGTTTCAAGCCTAAAAGGCTTTCACTTGGGGGATGTGTTAAAGAATAATATAAAACATATTTTAGAACTTTACCTAAGATCTTAAACTTTTAGGTGAGATGGTTCCTTAACGAGTGGGTCTCATGAGCTTATCCTTCCTTGTTTGGAGTAAGGGTATCATTTTTCTTTCACTTCTAATCAACAAACAAACATCAAATTACGTTTTTTTGTAAGAAAATAATAATCTAACACTAGAATACATGTTAATTCAATCCCCACAATATATTTTTATGTTTCAAACTCTTACAAATTGAGCAAGTCCTGACTCAAATTTAAAACCTGCAAGTCATGTCTCAAACCCTTTGACACAGCTATTACTGTTAAATGGAATCCAACAAGAATTGATGGGTCCTATCTTGTACCCACATGGGAGGAAGTAGCCAGAAGTTTCTGCTACGACGAAAAGTCTCAGCTTTCACAGTTAAAGACGGCCACGAAAGATTTTTCATGTTTCGTATCTCCTCTAGATTTTTATTTTGCGTGGCGCTGGTTATATAGCTAGTAATTTTACAAAATAAAATGTGAGAAAAACATGTGATTTCGTGACTTGAATTTACATTTTGGATATTCTGGGGGGTTTATTTTAAATAGATATGGTAATTTGGATTTCAGTCGTCTTAGAATTTTGTATATTTTTTGTATTTTTCCTTAATTAGACGTGTGTTATGCTTATGCTTTATATATATAAAGAACGTTTTCAGGTCAGCTATTAGTATGGCATCCTCCATACAAAAATACAGAAATTCAAGGGACTAGTCCTCTAATATCTAAAAAAGATGAAGGATTAAAATGAATGTTTTAACATGTCCTCTATGTTACCCGGGATTCTCATGTTAGTCTCCTATCTTTCAATTCAACCCTCCTTAAAACAGCTTGCAATTAGGGGCTAATTTGGGCTCAAAAGGGCAAATAATGCAAAAACAATAATTGAAGGACCAAAGTGAATTACAAAAACAATACACTACTCTAATCCGTAGTGTGTTGTAAGAGAGTGCATAATAAATCCAAAAACTAGCCTAATGTATAATAATTTAATTGGTTTAGAAGGCTTCATTGAGTGAATGACCAAGTGACTACGTGTTGGGATTTTTTTCTTGTTTAGCTTTTAACATGAAGTGGAGTTTTTCTAACACTAGTCAACATGTTTTCTTGGATAAGATAGATGACCAAGAGTTACTATTCTAAAGTATAATTTATTTGTTAAGGTGCTAGGCTGGGTTTTTTTTTTATCTATCTTATACGACACAAATTTATTTCTTCCTTTTTAACATTTTTTTTACTTTTTACTTTACAATTTTTTTTTATCTCACAATTTGACTTTTTTACCTTTTACTTTGTGAGTTATTTATAACTTTATATTTTATCTTTTATACAATTTACTTTCATAAGCTTATTATTTCTCTTACAATTTCTTCATTTATTTATTTGTACTATTTCAGTTAATTGTTTAGTTTTACAAGCTTTTAGTTTGTTATTGCTCTTAATTTTATAGGAATATAATGTTTTCTTTTTTAGATTTGTTGTTTTTTTTCTTCCAATATGTCGATTTAGCTCATAACAAGAATGATCTTCTAGTTTCATTATTATTGTTTTGTGATGCTTTGTAAACCCTTTAGTTTCCTTTGTAAATAAATATATCTTAGTACTAGAGTAAAAAATATTTGATTTTAGGTTGTTTAGATAGTTTGAGAAAATATTACCTGAAAATCAAATCATTTTTGATGTTTGATCAACTCTTTAAGGCCAGATTATCGCTAAATACAAGTATCTAATTGTCCGATCTCTAAAAATAATCTACATGGATCACAAAATCATAAATCTATGATTTTACTTCTCTAAAAAAACATTTTTTGGAAAGAATGATTCATATGCCTTAGGCACTAGCTCTTTGTTTTTTGTGTTTTTAGGTATTTTGTACCGTATATACTTATAAAAATATAAGACATGACACTCTTTTTATAAAGAACCTAAAAATCTTATAATTAGTAAGAAATCACTTCTGTCTAAGAACATCACATTATTTTAGAATTGTTTATAAAATTTATACAGGCAAGTCCTTACTTGATTTTTCTAAATTTAAAATTGTATCCATTATATAAATTACATTATAATTTTTAATTTATAAAACTTTTATAGAATCAATTCATATTTGATTAATCATTCCAATTTAATTTTTCTACTTATGGTTCTGTACCTGTGACTATTAGGTTGTCTAACATGTCGATTCAAATATAGATCACAATCCTAATAAAAATAGAATTAAAATAAGGTGAGTGATTTAATCTGTTGATTGATTTATATTTGAAGATCATGTGCAATATCTAAGAATGCATCATGATTCTTTAAATATTAGAAAATTCATAATTGATTTAACTTATTTTTTAGTGACTAGTTTTGTAGTTTAATTAATATTTATTCATCAAGATTGTTTTAATTTGAAAATTTGAGAATGCAATGTGTTTGCTTTGTCGAGTTATATTTGTTTTCAACATTTAAACTATTGATTCTTTAAATAAAAATATCTATTTTTTCAAATATCATCCCATATTGCAATGCTATTAATCTTATTCAAAGAATCAATAATTTTAAATGTTATTCGAGTGTCCTAATCATAACTTCCATATATATATATATATATATATATATATATATATATATATATATATATATATAATCACTAATTTCTTTCATTAAATCCCAATTTGAATAAATTACAAAATTAAAAAAGTTTTTAATGTGCAGTTGTGTATCTAGCACTAAATCCTATATGAACTTTTAAATTAAATATGCTTGCACTAAAATAATATCAGAATGAGTGACCTTCATTGTAAAGCTGGAGTTGTGTATCTAGCACTTAATCCTATATGAACTTTTAAATTAAATGTGCTTTGACTAAAATAATATCCGAATGAGCGATCTCCACTATAAAAGTGGATCTTTTTATCTTTATTTGACTCTTATTTTCAATTTATAAATGATATTTTTACGCTGTATTTTAAAAATATTTTTGAAAAAAATTAAAAAAATTTATTTATATTTTAAATTAATATTTTTTTGTAGTTCTAGATCATTTTCATGTGCAGATATTAAAAATAATTTTTTAAAAGAATAAAAAATATTATTTTGATATATTTTTTAATTAAAATATTTTTAAAAACAATTTTAACCACAATTTCAAACTAACAGAATATCTAGAAGTATGTTCACACTCGGGGTCCTTCAACTAGTAAAAAGATATTTCACACTGCGTTTCAAAAGTATTTTTAAGAAAATAAAAAAAAATTATTTTTATATTTTACTTTAAATTAATTTTTTTTTATGACTTTAAATTATTTTCATATACTAATATAAAAAATAATTTTTAAAAAATATAAAAATATTAATTTAATATATTTTTTAAAATTTGTTTTTAAAAAAAAACATGAAGTACACTCCAAACCGTCACTAAATACGAAGTATTTCATGCAAAAACCAAGGAACGTGCGCTCTGGGTGAGGGGGCCGACCACGACCTGTACACCACAAACAAATGAGTGGCTCTTCGAGTCCATGATATTTGCTATCATCATCATCATGTTTGTCTTTCTTTCGTTTGGATATTAATGGAGTTTTTTAGACTTTTATTTTTGTCCATTTTTACTTCCTTGTCTTCTTTGAATTAAAAAATACAACTACGTGGTGCCGTGTAAACAACCCAGCAAAGGATCACCACATACCGACCTCATCGCAACTCTATAACTGATTCCCATTTGCAACCCAACAAAGGTCTCTTTCAATATTGTTTGTAATTATGTTTTAAAAGTATTTTTTTTTAAAATATATAAATTAATTTTTTTGGTGTTTTTATATAATTTTTATGTGTTATTATTAAAAATAATTTTTAAAACATAAAAAAATATTTTAAAAAATAATTTTAACCTGCGAAATTCGTTGAGGCATGACTCTTCGCTTCCCATTTGCAAACGGGGGACAGGGCGATTGCTTCACAAATTAGTCTGTCTCCTTGCCTAGGAAATGTGATCCGCTTGGTTATTAGTCCAGCCGGGAATTCCATAAGGTTTGAACACAGAATTCAGTGTAAAAATTATTGAGAATTGGTGTTCTATTTTTTTTAATAAAAAAATATTGTCTTGAAATTGTTTTTAATTAAACTATTTTTTCTAGTTATTTAGATTGCCTTTTGTAATGCAAAAATAACAATTTAAATAAAATTTAATTACACACTTTAACATATAAAAATACAAAAGGACCCAAAAACAATGTCGGGAAGTTATGGAAGGTGATCCATTTCCATATTCGAACTTTTACTTTCGTTGTTCATTTATATAACAATGTTGGGAAGTTCTGGAAGAATCTTTTGTTTATTGGATTATATGATCCATTTCCATATTCCAACGTTTACTCTCACTAATTCTCTTAGGAATTCCTAACTCTTACTTCTAGCCTCATAACCCTCACCATTGCAATGGGGTTGACATTTAAGGGGGTGTTTGGGAGTGTGGTTGCGGTTATTTTTGAAAATACTTTTCGTTTAGAAATACATCAAAATGATATTTTTTTTATTTTTTAAAAATCATTTTTGACATCAGCACATCAAAATGATCTAAAAACACCAGAAAAATTTCATTTAAAATGAATTTTTTTTTTCAAAATTTGGTCAAAATGATCTAAAAACAGTGCTTCAACCGCTTGGCCAAACAGCGCTTCAACCGCTTGGCCAAACAGGCACTGAAAATACCAGGCCAACCTTTGCAGCTTATTCAAACTTTTACACATTAAATTTCACCATTGCTATCATTTTTAATTTTCTTAGATCCAATGTTTCACTTTCGTGGTCCATTTAATTTTCATAAATCATTTCCCTGCGCTATATGTGTATGTTGCCTATCATTAATTCCATTATATTTAATCACATCTTTTTTTCAATATATTTTACATTATACTAGCATATATCCAAATTAATAAGGCCACTTAATTTATTAATTCTAGGCCTTACTTTGTCTTAACAATATTTTCCCATTAACAAAGTATTCAAACCTCTAGTCCATATCCATTCCAAACACACATCTATAATATAAAAATCTTATTCCTAAAACTTCTTTTGGAAAACATCTCTCATATCATTTTCTCATTTCTTAGTTTAAGAGACCTATTTAATCCACAATTTAAGACTTTTACCCATGATTGTCAAAATCATGATTTTTGACACGAATCGGAAGTTGCTTCTGAACTCGGATCGTAAAATCAGAATCGTAAAATCGTATTTAAAATTTACCGTACAAAAATCGTAAAATCACAACTAAAATCGTGTAGGTAGAAAAATCATAAAATCATAAATAAAATATTTTTGAATACAATATAATATAATTATGGCCATAAAATTTTATTAGTTAAGGTTTATAACAATTATATCATTATATTAGCATTTAAAAAATACTGATTTTTTTGTTTTGTTTTGTTTTAAAATAGGGGGGGCGGGGGGGCAAACACGACCTTAATTCCAAAATTCAAAATTTGAGTTTTGTTTACTTTTTATTTTGTCCTAAACGACACAAAGTCACTCACTCACAAAGGTCATCATCATCAATTCATCATCTCATCTCCACTCCCCCCTCGTTGCTAAATTAAAACAAATAGATGGGCTAGCATCCTCAAAATCTACAAGCACTAAACCCTTTAATCCTAATCCAAATCTCCATTGATGGCCAACTCCGATTCTTCCACCGCCACTCTTCCTCTCACTCATGTACACAGTACTCTCTCTTTCTCTCCTCCACTTGTTTTTCTCTTTGTATAATAGCAAGACCTAATAATTGTTGTATCTTCTTCTTCTTCTTCTTCTTCTTTTTATTGCAGAAGAAAGAGAATGTAACTCCGAATGGATTTTGGGAGATCGTAAAATCGGACCGATCCGGTCCGATTTTAAGATTCCGTGCGATTTTATCGTTTTTTGACCGAGTTCGACCCAAACCGATTTTTCTACCCGAGTTAACAAGGTTTGATGAGTTGACTCGCAAAATCATACAAATCGTACGATTTTGCAAGTTAACTCGCGATTTTGACAGCCATGCTTTTACCTAAGCTTTTTAACATTTATTTTTACTAAAGCATACAAACTCCCAATACAAAACCTTCTTAAAATATAATTTCTTATGCGATTATATCAATTAAATCAACAATCTAGCACAATTCAAATGAACTATCTATTTCTTAAAAGTTCTTTATATGACTACTGTTAAAGGTCATTTTCCTTTTTCTAATGGTTTGTAAATCCTCAAATAGTTAAACAAATTCTACTAAAAAACACATTAGCAGTACTTGAAAATCTTTTTAATACATATAGAAATTGATCTAACCCACAACATAGTATGGGTAATGAACTAATAATAGTACACTGAAACATTACCATTACTAATACGATTAAGATTTTCTACAAGTTTACTTGCCTTGCTTTATTTAGTACTAGCACTAAATTATTACCCATACTACATATAAAATGGCATAGCAAATAAATAGTAGAAAAACTAGATTTGGTGTTGATTCAACTATGTTTTAGGTGATGTTTGGATTGAGAATAAAAAAAGGAATAGATTATTATAAGAGTAATTTTTATGATTTTTAAAAGTCTAAGCATATAAAGAAGTATTGTGCTAGTATAATAACATATTATTTTTAATAGAAAGAAATAGAAAATATTTAAAATAATAATATTAAGTGGGAGAGAGATGATGCTTTATTATTTAGTAAAGTTTATATGATAGCAAGAAATAAAGATAAATAATAAAGTTTTGCAATGTTAAATGTAACCTTCTCCAAGAATATCATTTAACATCTCAAAAGTAGAAATGTGAGGTGATAATTACCGCCTCAAACATGTATATTTATATATATAGATTGATAGATAAATAGATAAATATACGTTAGAGGAAGTAATTATCACCTCACATATATATATGTATATATATATATATATATATATATATATATATATATATGATAAAACAATTCAAGCTCAAATAGTATAAATACTAAATTATTGCTCATGTTATGTTATAGATTAAATTAAATTTTATTTGAACATTTATAAAAAATATCCAAGCATTGCTAATGTAATTCAGGTAAAACAAATTTTCAAAACCATGTCGAGATTGATATGATATGCCCCGGTAAACTTTGCGGATAAAAAATAATATGAACTATTTATAAAATCATAGTTTAATAGAAATTTCAAGAGGATATTTAAAAATAAATTAAAAAGAGAACCTATTAAATTGATCTTGGCCAACTTAGGATATCCTCTAAAATTCACACTCTGGATCATGAGACCATGAAAATCTAAGAGAAAGTAAATCCACCAAATTATGAACCTTTATATAATAACCCTCACCAGATAAGCAATTCTCCCATACCATCTCTCAAAAAGGGTCTCATATATAGAGCCTAAGATTAACATATTTTTTTCCATGTTATTCACAAAGCAATGCACTTTGGTTATGCACAGTAATTCCTCACCCTTGATTCTTAGAAAATCCCTTTTAATGAATTACATCATCGAAGATTTTGTCCTACGCTCAAAAAGATCATGAAAATCATGGTCTAGCTCGAATAAATCCGAAAAAAGTTCAAGATTTTTTATAGATCTACCCTGATGCAAAATAAATTATTAAGGAGTCCAAATCCTAAATGCAAGTTTTAGCTCCTATATGAGAGGTAGGTTTACTACCTGGTTTCAAAATAATCTATAATCTGCCTAGTGACAACATGTCATGAAAGTAGTATAAGGGTTTGTAAAAAATAATTATGACATAGTGTGACAAACATTACCAAGTAAATCCTCAACTTATACCTGGGTATTTCAAGATTCAGAGCCCTAATGAAAGTCATGGGACAAACCAATACTCCTCTACCTAACCTGGAATTGGAATTATTCTTAAAATGTTAAATGCTTAAAGGCATTAATTAATATCTGATATACTTATGTATGAGCAGCAGGTAGAGAAACTATCAACAATAAAAAAAAAAAAAGACAAAGTTTAGCCCAACTAGACAAGTTCCTATTAAAGTCGTCATTCTATCATGGCATGCATGGCTTTGAATGGGAGGTCAACCTCCAAGATAAAGTTTTATTTTAACGGAGTCGCTACCTAATATTACAGTGATCCTAAAAAAAAACCTAATGGTTTACAAGAATTTAGATAAGGAGACTAGTTATGCATGAGAAAGACATATCCTTCTCAATGCACATTGTCATAGTCTAATTTTTGAACCCCTATTATACATATATATAACCTTGGGGTGACTCATGTCCACCCAAGACTTCATTCAACAATATCCATAATAGATTCATACCAATTAACATAATGATATAATTCAATACGTTATCATGACAAGGAATAATAAATGTCAATAATAGAACATAAAAAGCTATATTCATAGTTTAAAAATAGAAAACAAATCCTTAAATTCTTATATTAACTATGTACAATTGATGTCATCCGTATCATTATAAACTTAAGGGAATGAGAATAACATTCAAACTGAATAGTTCTAGAATTTATTTATTACAATCCTTCATGGTTAACATAAAACAAAAATAAATATAAAAACTCTATAGCTAAATAAAAACATCTAAAATCCTATAGTTACAACTAGTGATCATGCCAGCTAGTTTTAAGGAGTATACAAAGAACATGTCAAAAGTAAACATATCAGCAATTTAGAATAAAAATCATATCAAGAAATCATGGTACTAATAGATCATGTAGAAGTTTAAATATCTTTTCACAAAATACACATAGACTTTGTTGAAATATCTTTCACTAGAACATTTCCCTTAACATCAATTAAATGGTAATAACATTCAATCAACACCTTTTACTCCAAAACAATCAAACACACAAGTCCCAAGCTCTGGTTATGAATTATCTAAATTTAGGGCTAGTTTACCCCTACTTACTCTGTTGCTATTAGCCTTCAACTTTTGCAGGATTAAGTCTCCAAATTTGAGCCTTTTATTATAGAATTTAGCATTCAATCGAGATTCTTCTAAGAAATCTAAATAGGTTATAAGGCCTTGTTGATTGCTTTCTAAAATATAATGGGTTACTTGATGACTTAATCCATGATCCCATAGGTTAGGTAAAAAAGAGTTTTTCTAATAGATGCTTTCTAAATGGTCCTATGGGCCCATAAAATCTCATTTAAAAACTTTTCTTATTTTAACTTGATGTTTGTTATCTTATTCTAGAGCCTATTGAGAAGTCTAGTGAGTTCAACCTGATCATTAGTCTAAAGGTGAGCACTAAAAAGAATTGATGGTTCATTTTCTTGCCCCTTTTTCTCTCCAGCCGCCGACCAAATATATGTTAGTCCTTCATGTTAGTGGTTCTTTTATTTCAGTTCCTGTTCTTTTGATTTTGGTTTTATCTCTGATTTTTTCAATGAAAATTTTGATTGTTTGCAATTGTGCCCTTCAATTGAAACCGATTATATATGTTGGTTTTCATTTCAGTCCTTATTCTTTTGATTTTTGGTTTGTTTTTGGTTCCTTTAATTTTTTTGGTATGCAAGTTTTAATTTGTTTTAATTTTGTCATACAATTGAAATTGTTTATATATGTTACTTTTCATTTTGGTCCTTATTCTTTTAATTTTTTAGCAAAATTACACTGCAATTGTTTTTAAAAAATCCCTTTATTTGGTTCAGTCCCAATATTTTTAATTGTTTCAATTTTGTCATTCGATGGGAACAAATTATATATTTTATTTTTTTATTTCGGTCTTTATTCTTTGAATTTTTTATTTGGTATTAATTCATTTGGTTTTTTTTCCTTCTTGGACAATGTTTATTTTTTACCTGTATTTATGCATCTATGCTTTTAGTTTTTGTTTTTAGTTTTTTTAGTTTTATTTTTTATTGGGGTTTATTTTTATTTGGTTGAGTTTTGAAATTTTAATTTATGTTGGTGATCATTTTAAAATTAATCTTTCTTCTTTTTTCCCTTTTTTTTGTTTTTTTATTTGCTCTTCGGATCAGATGATTTTATTGTTTGCGCAATAATAATGATAATTTTAGTGATTATTTTTTTATTGTTTTTTTGCAAAAATATTTTGCTTATTTTTAGGGCAATTGAATGATTGTATTTGTTTGGGAAATAATATTGATAATAATTTTAACTGTTATAGTCATGATAATGACAGTAACGTAGAGATAGATTTTAAATGATGTTTTTTTTTTTATATATATAGAAAGAAAATGAACTATTTATTTTTGTTATTTGGTTATTGCAAGTATTTTCACAATTTATATTTTTTTATTGTGTTTAATTTAAATTGGATTATAAAATAAACTAATCGTAGTAAAATGAATTCAATAATTCAGGTATCCGAATCTTCTTGCTTTTTTAATGATGATGATAATTTTATACTGGTGATTTCGTTGAAACTTGCTAAACAAATAAATTTATATCGATTATAAATTCATATATTTTATAAGAACTTGCACTTCAATGGAATGCTGCACATATTTATTATTTTGCTCAAATTTATATTATAAAAATATCTCACACAATTAAAAATTTTTTACATTAAAAAAAAATAGTTTCTGTTATGACAAGGCGCGGGTAAGTGACTAATATATATAACTAGATATATAACTAGAGAAGAATCTTTTCCATGTCTGTCACGTTGGAAATCCTCCTGCTAGGTGTTGATAAACATATATTATTAGTCAGTTATGTGAATAATAATAATAATAATAATAATAATAATAATAAAAGTCTTACCACATTGGCAACATACAGTACGAGCTTGATACTAAAGAGTTTGATTTTTCTGAAGTCACAAGTTTGAGTCATGTAGTTGTTAATATGATGACTACTCCCTTTGTATTCTCAGGTTCGAACTCTATAGTTGCTAACATGATGACCACTGAAGATTTATGTGGTCGTTAACTTTAGAATTCGTGAGATTAGTCGAGGTATATGCAAGTTGATCCGGTAACCCACATCAATAAAAAAATATTCCTTGTCCTTTAAAACAAGTCCAGATCCCCCACATACTTGACATCTTTGTTGTGCTATATGCCATGTATGTAAACCTTAAGGTAAAAAACTCCTTTAGTTGTATGTGAAAATCAAAATATTTATTTTAATTTTATTTATTTATCATGAAGTATATTACAAGAAGGACCTTTGAATTGAATAGACGCAGAATGTTGAGCATCACAATTCATCCATAATAATCAATTAAATTGATAAATAGCAGCTATCGATTTATTTTGGAAGGATATTCTTGAAATGCATTAATGTTTTTCTGCGTTTTGTCTTCCAGAATTTGAAATCCTATTGAATGTTGGCATCCGTTAGGAATAATGTTTTGTGTAGGAAATTCACGAGAGAAACTTGAAAATCATAAAGGAAGCAGTAATCTTTAACAATGGAGTAGTAGAAATTAAGGTTGATTTATGCAGTACTACGTACTATTCTTTTGCTGAACTCAATCCAAGCTGGCCCTGTTTACTATACAAAAACGTTTTTAAAAATAATTTGAAACATTTTTATTTTTATTTTTTATATTAAATTTTTTTTCTGTTTTTTTTTTTTTATCATTTTCGTGTGTTGATATGTTTTTTTTTAAAAAAAATAATAAAAAAATATTTAATATATTTATGAATGAAAAATATTTTCTCAATTAAGCACGTTAATTAATTAAATTGTAATTTTGCTTCGACATAGGAGAATTGTAATGTTATTAAGAGCGGCGATATAACTGTTGTTTGCTCAATTTTTTTTATTATTATTTTAAATGAAAATTTTTTGATGTTTTTAAATTATTTTGATGTACTGATATCAAAAATAATTTTAAAAAATAATAAAAATATTATTTTGATATATTTTTAAATAAAAAACACTTTTAAAAACAAACATAACCGTTCTCCCAAACATGCTGTAACGAAGAAGAAATTGCAGCCCGCTATCCACAGCTAACTGCAGCTATAGCAGAGGCGGACTGAGCCTTTCATTTTTCTTTTTTTTTAATATATATATATATATATATATATATATATATATATATATTTTATTATATTTTATTAATCATCCACGGAGAGACCGAGACTGCGCCGCGTCAACATATTGTGGCCGGTCTAGCGCCAACCACACAAGACAAGATACAGCGGATCGTGATTCAGATGAAGCCACTGTTTATAATTATGATTGACTTATTTTTAAAAATGTTTTTTATTTAAAAATGAATTAAAATAATATTTTTGTTTTAAAAATTATTTTTAATATCATTATATTAAAATATCAAAAAATTAATTTAAAATAAAAAATAAAAAAATATTGTAAAACAATATGCCAAAACATAGGAGATAGCTCAAAAACGTCGACATGCGGACCCTTTAGCATTGTTTTTCATTAGTACTTGTGTTTTTGTGAAGCGAAAAAAATCGTTTTAAAGGGGTGCTTGAGAAATATTCTAAGAGTATTTTTTTAAATTAATTTTTTTTAGTATTTTAAAATTATTTTAACAGATTTATATCAAAAATAAGTTTTAAAAAATTAATAAGTTTTATTTTAATATATTTCTAAATAAAAATCAATAAGACTATATTTCCAAATAAATACTCAAATAAATTGATTTTGAAAGTTAAGCCAGCCGATGGTAAGAAAAAAACACTTTGTTGAAAAATTATAAAATTAATAAAGTTAAACTAGAGATGATGTACATCCATAAAATTTCAAAAATATTTTTGAAAATTTTTAAAATTTAAAATTCTTATTTTTATTTTAAATTAAATAGAAAAAAAGAAAACAGAAAATTGATTTTTCGTATTAAATAAATATATCTGAACAATTAAAATTAAAAACAAATTCATCGGATTTGCAAGTAGATGATATTATTATTATTATTATTATTATTATTATTTAGAGGCGAGGGTAGGGTTTATGGGTATATTCTCAGACAATTCTATCTGAAACACACGCATCTCTCTGTCTATCTAAAATAATAAGAGAATCCATGGCAGTTTCATCTGTTTATCCATTAAATCCTGCCCTCTTCTCTCACTCTCACTCGCTTGTTCTTTCTCAAGCTCACTTGAAGGCACGGTCACTCAGAAGAATAATTAGGAGAGGCAGCAGACTGGTGGTATTGTCGACGCACTCAAATGCTAAGATTCTCAAGCCTAATCGAAAGTCACGCTACGGCGACTCCTTGAGTACTTATGATACTGATGATGACTTCTTGCTTAATGTGAGTTCTCTCTTTAGCTAATTTAGATTCTTTGTATATTTCAATTTCAGCTTTTTAGTTTCAAGAAAAGAAGAGGAGAAATTAATAGCACTATTAAAACTAAAATACAATGTGTTAATTACTTAATTTGTAAAAAGCACTGGAATTCTAGTGTGAAAGTTTGCCAATTTTTAATGAATATAAAGGCTACATGTACTATGAGTGCTGGTGATTATGAACCAAGGATTCTATCCATAGAAACTATCTTACTTTTGTGTTTAACAAAATGAAAGGTTAAATGATTTCCCCCCAAAATAATGATAATATAAATGAAGTGATTTTGTTTTTTTCAGCTATATCAGGCCAATTGTTTCCATATTATGGATTGTAAGAAACATGGGCATTCTTCTCATTGACTAACATGCTCATAGTTGATTTTCCATGGTTTCATTATCGCTAGTGTCGAGCTAGTCAGTAGCACTACTTGTACAGCTCATGTTATGTTAGCTTTGCATTTGTTATATCTGTTTTTAATTCCTCTGGTGGAATGGGTTTTAAGGATGAATTTGCAGAATCTGTGGATTTTGAAGTGGATGGAAACAAGAGAGTTAATTCACAAAGGACAACTGGTGCAAGAGAAGGTATGACCTAATGTTCTGACAAGGTTTTCAGGGATTATATGCATATATCTGAAGGAGAAAGTTGGGGTTGCAGGTGGCCAGAGACTACTCAAAGAGAGAACTAGCAAGAACACCCATGAGAGGAGTATAGTTGGAAAATCTTATCACACTAAAAACAGAATAAAGGAAGCTGCTTTCTCTGACATTAATGAACACGGGAAGGTATGATTAGAATTTTAGATTTTCACACACATATATTTCAAAAGCGCTTAGAAATTGGCTTTCATTGCAGCGGATGACTGGGAAATCTGCCGAGGAAAGATATCCAAAGCTATATGAAGAAATAGATCTGGATAAAAAGTGTCTCCCGCTTTTGGATTACCTGAGCACGTTTGATCTCAAGGAACCACACTTTATCCAAATCTATGAGAGGCACATGCAATCCCTTCAAATAAATGTATTTTCTGCGCGGGAGAGGTTGGATTACCTGCTAAGCATTGGTGTCAAACACAGAGATATAAAAAGAATACTTTTGAGACAACCACAAATTCTAGAATATACAGTTGAGAGTAATTTGAAGTCTCATATTGCTTTCTTGATGCATTTGGGTATTCCTAATTCCAGGATAGGGCAGATAATTGCTGCTGCTCCATCTCTGTTTTCTTATAGTGTCGAGAATTCGTTAAAACCCACAGTCAGATATTTGGTTGAGGAGGTTGGAATTAATGAAAAAAACATATGCAAGGTCGTGCAGCTAAGCCCTCAAATCCTGGTTCAGCGGATTGACATATCATGGAATACGCGCTATCTTTTTCTCTCCAAGGAGCTGGGAGCATCCAGAGATAGTGTAGTAAAGATGGTAACAAAACATCCCCAGCTCCTCCATTACAGCATTGATGATGGATTTCTCCCGAGGATTAATTTCCTCAGGAGCATTGGATTGCGTGATTCTGACATTTTGAAAGTCTTGACCAGTCTTACACAGGTAAATATTCTTTTGTATCCTCACTACAAACTTCTCTCTGCTCTTGCTGGATATGATTTTGTTGTTCGCTACAGAAACATGATTGGTTTCTCCTACGGCTATATTTATCTTCATACTAGTTGCAATCTTAATGTTTGATTTTATCCATTTTTGAGATGTCTTGTAAGTTTTTCAATGACGACGCTGATTGTCTTATCAGGTATTATCTCTGTCAGTTGAAGACAATCTAAAGCCTAAGTACATGTATTTGATCAATGAGCTTCGTAATGAGGTTCGGTCATTGACCAAATACCCAACGTACTTGAGCTTATCTTTGGAACAGAGAATTCGCCCACGCCATAGGTTCTTGGTTTCCTTAAAGAAAGCTCCAAAGGGGCCGTTTCCTCTAAGTTTATTTGTTCCAACAGATGAAAGCTTTTGTCAGCAGTGGGCTGGAACTAGCGTAGAAAAATACTTGGCATTTCGGCAGCAATTGCTACTGAAAGAGTTTGCTCAGAAATATGAAAGACGAGGGGCTCAGAAATATGAAAGACGAGGGGCTCAGAAATATGAAAGACGAGGGTAGTATTTCTATGTTATAATCAAGCTTGTCCCTGTGGTTTCTTCCAAAAGTAGAAGAGTGAGGTATCTCCATTGATTAAAGCAGCCTGCAAGATTGGTTCGGAAAGCTGATTAATTAAAGCGGCCAGCATTACTGGTTTGGAAAGCTGACCAGTTGACTTTGGGGTGAAGCTCTGTCATTCAAACTACCTCTAAACCTGAAATAAGTTATTGATCGCAGACATTTTATGCGGGAGATTTTGGCTTCACAACACCAAAGTTCGGCACTAATCAGGGCAGCTGCAGCTCGAGTTTGGGCAACTTTTTTTTTATGTTAAAGCTACAATACAATCAGGATCGCTTGTAACTGAAGGAAGAATAGATCAAAGAGATGCCTATAGAATTAAGATCAGTATTAAATAGCGAACTTGAAAGTAAGTCCTATTCATTCTTTTTTATTTTTATAAGAATGAGGAAAGTAAATCAAAATATGAGTTAATTTTCACTTAGTTCCCATCTCGTTAGTATCATAAATAATTAATTAGTGTATTGATTGATGTTGATCATTTTGAATGTAGTAGTTTTTTTATTCCAAAAATACTTTTTTTTTGTATTCAAGTATCTTCTTTTCACTGAATTTTCTTTCCCTCCTATTTTTCATGAAAGGAAAGAACAAAATAAAGTGAAATCAAACATAAATTAAAAAAAAGACTAAATTATATATACAAAAATAGAAATATAGAGATTAAATATATAGTTTCTATGAGTATGAGTATTAATTAATTAATTAACATGGCTAAAATACAAGGACTAAGTTATAATTTACTCTCCAAAACACCGGTAGAAAGAACTTGACATGGAAGCTTTGTATCGAATCTAGCATGTGTCAAGAGCATCGCTTGTATGACGTGAAAGTTGTTGCATGTAGTGCATGGTGTTTGGTCTATTAGTGGACATCCATCCTATATGAGGTTTTTTTATTGATAGTTTGTTGGAGGAAGTTGTTTGAGTTTAGGATTGTTGGAATAAAGACCTTTTCTTCTGGTTTTGTTAGAGTTTATAGTTATTTTAATTATTCATCTTATCCAAACCACTAAGCGGAATATATGCTATGTGGGCCACAATTTCTCATTCTTGTTAGATGTAAGGCTTTATAAAGCCAAAAGATGTTCCAATAAAGCGTAGGGATTTCAAACTAATTGTTTGTATTCTTGTATTATTTGATACTTTACAATTGGTATCACCAACACTGGAAATGTAGAAAAGAAAGCAGCAATCTTCGAGTGATCAAACACTAAGAGAATGAGTGAGGACAATACTCTAATGAAGATCCCTCACTTTGATGGTCATTATGCCACTAGAGTGAACTAATGGAGAATTTGCTTAGGGCAAAAGGTCTTTGGAGCTTGGTGTAGAATGGTTTGAAGAGCCAAAAGAAGGGACGAAAGCCGACTGAGGCGCAATAGGCAAAACTTGATAATTCCAGAACCAAAGATCACAAAGTCAAGCATTATCTCGTCTAGTCAAATGATTGAACTGTCTTCGAAACAAATCTTGGACCGTCGCATAACCAATACTGTTTGGGACTCGATGAAGCGGAAGTTTGAAGGAAATATTTAGGTGAAGAAATCTCTTCTTAACTCACTAAGAAGAAGAGAGTTTGACATTCTAGCGATGAAGGAGGGTGAAACCATCACTAAGTATTTTGCAAGAGTGATGACAATCTCCAACAAGATGAGGAGCAATGGAGAAGATATGCATGACTCAAAGATTGTTGAGAAGATGATCCTACGAACCCTAACTGAGAGGTTCACATATGTTGTAGTGTCCATCGAAGAATAAGAGGATACTGAAAACATGTCCATTGATAAATTGAACAGTTCGTTGGCGGTGCATGAACTTAAGTTTTGAAGAGTAAGCAATAAGGATGCGGATCAAGTTCTGAAGGTACTAGAAGACAGAGGAAGAACAACTTTCAACAAAGCAACTGTTGAATGTTATAAATGTCACAATTTAGGACATTTCTAATATGAATGTCCAATGTCGAATAAGGAAGCAAATTATGCAGAGTTAGAGAGGAAGATGGGTTGTTGTTGATGGCATATGTAGAACTACATGAAGCAAAGAGAAGTGATGCATGGTTTATACATTCTAGATGCTTAAACCACATGTTTGGGAATCAAGATATGTTTACAAGTTTGGATACAACATTTTCACATATTGTCAAGCTTGGAAACAATACTAGAATGAAGGTTATTGGAAAGGGAGTTGTGAAATTGTTTATGAAAGGAATTAGCTATGTCATTGGTGATGTATATTGTGTACCTGAACTCAAGAACAACCTCTTGACCGTGGGGAAACTTCAAGAAAAAGGATTTTTAGTGCTATTTAGAGATGATTTGTGTAGTGTTTATCATCCATAAAGAGGAAAAATGACGGAGTCCATCAGGAGTGCAAACAAAATGTTTATTTTTCTAGTCGAACCACCTATCACGACTGAAGAAGAAAGGTGTTTCTAAATTAGTAATACAGACTAGTCAAAGCTCTAGCACCATCATTATAGCCATCTCAGCTACAAAGGTCCGCGTACCTTGAAATACAAGAAAATAGTGGTTGGATTGCCAAAATTTTAGCTCCAATTGTCACTTGTGAGGCTTGTATGAAGGGCAAGCATCATCAAACTCTAATTTCCAAAAGGAGTCAATGGAGAGCAACTAAGAGACTAAAACTAATTCATGTAGATCTTTGCGGCCCTATCACACTAGCTTTAAGCAGCCAGAAGAGGTACTTATTATGTTTCATGGATGATTTTTCTAGAAAAGTATGGATTTATTTTTTATTAGAGAAGTTGAAATATTTTACCACTTTAAGCGTTTCAAGATACTTGTGGAAAAACAAATTGGAATGCCTATTAAATGCTTGACGGTAGATAAAGGAGGAGTTTAAATTTGCAGAGTTCAGTAATATATGTAAGGAACATGGGGACGAGACAATTGACCACAACATAAACTCCATAATAAAATGGATTGGCCGAGCTCACGAATCACACTCTAATGAACTTGGTGAGAGCTATCTTTTAAGAAAAAATGTACTAAAGCCTTTCTGGCTAGAGGCAGTTTGGTGGACAATTCATGTCTTGAATCGATCACCTACCTTAGGTGTGAAGGACATGACCGTAGAGGATGCATGGAGCGGAGAAAAGCCATTTGTGGAATATTTTCGAGTGTTTGCATGTGTGGGACATGTTCACATTCCAAATGCTAGGAGAACCAAGCTTGAAGATTAAAGTGTGAGATGCATACTATTTGGGGTTAATGATGAATCCAAAAGGTACATAAATGTTTCATCCAATTGCCAAAAAGATTATAGTAAATCATACATCAAATTTACCTTTTGAAGCACATTCTCAAAAAAAATATGACGTATATTACAGACTCGAGAAAGGGTCTTCTTTGATTTCTAATGTTAGTAGGGTGATAAGGGTATCCGCAATACGCAAGTGGAGAAGTTAGTTTATGTTTCAAAATGATATGTTGATTATTTTAATTATGTATGATTTCATACCATGGGTTTAATATTATTTTTTAAAATTTTCTTTATGAAATTATCTTGTATTTCTGTTTCAGGTCCATTATCTTCACATTATGAGTAAAACTATTGTTTCTTAGTTTTTTTGTATTCAATAGTATTTTGTATAAATTAAATGTTGGTAAACTGATATGTATAATCACTATCTTTGAAAAAAATGAAATGTAAGAAAATTAACTCATTTTGTTGTATTTTATTCAATGTGACTGAATTTATATTAACTCTAGTATAAATTGTTGATTGTTGTTAAATGTATAATTTATTAATTGTGGTTGTGATGAGGATGATGTTTATGGTTTTGTAGACCTAGGATGAATGGGTCAAGATTGAATTAAAGGTTATGTTATATGTCAAAAACGTAGGATCTGCTAGTACAACAAAGGTTCTGCAGAAATTTCGATAGATAAAAATACCAAAGACACCCTCCTACCACTTTGTTCTCATTACCTGACAATTTATTCTTTCTTGTTTCATGTTATCTCACATTTTTTTTTAATTCAAGTGATAATAATCAAGCTAATAATCTCAATATAAAAAAGTTAATTATAATTTTTAATTTAATGAATAGTTTTATATTACAGTTTAACATCCCATACGTACTTCTCGGTGTCTTACTAGTTAAGCAAGTTCTTTCCTGTTTCATCCAATATATATATATATATATATATATATATATATATATATATATATATATATATATATATATATATATATATATATATATATATATATATGACATATTATTATTTTTTTAAAAAATAATTTAATATTAGTGTTCTAAAATATTTTTAATATAATAATATGAGGAATAAATCTTAAAAAATAAAAAAACATCAGTGTCTTTTTTACACAATAATTACGGTGTTATTGATAACATGACTAATAATAATTAGAATATTAATTATGTATAATAATATTTATAATGACAACTATAATAATTGTGACAAAAAATCATTGATCAATGTTATTTTTATGAAAAATAACCTCTGCGTCTCTTTTTTATGTATGATATTTTAGATCTCATATCACGAAAAAAATATATGAAACCATATGAATACAAGACAAGTAGAAAAATTATGCCAAATTATCTACAATAATAAAATAAAAAATTGCATTTCACCACAATCGACACCAAATTTTTTAACATGTAACAAAATTGTTAATTGTCCTAAATTTTTATGTATATTATTTTTGGGACTTTTTCCTTAAACAAAAGGAGAGACTAATTATATAATGTGATATTTTTTTATATTAACATCTTAAAATATAAATAAAAAATTGAACAGACTTTTCTTTAAAAATCTCACATTAATTTAATCTCAATGTTCTAAAATACTTTTAATATAATAATATGAAGAAAAAATCTGAAAAAAGTAATCTTTGATAAATTTTAGCAGTTATATTTTTATTATCTGTCAAATAAATTGTTCGTCAAATACTTAAAAACATGCCCAACAAACAGTTAGTATGTTGCAGACAACAAATAATATATCTTTAGTCAATTTCATCAATTGTTGTTTTGCTATCTACCAATTAAATTATTACCAAAGTAGTTCAAACAAAACCACCAATCAAATTGTTTGCTGCATAAAACAAATCACTCATCTATGCTACAATTTAACAATTGTAATTTTACTTTTTGTTAATGAAAAAAATCATGAAACAAATAAAGCATACACAACAATGAATCAGTATGTTACACGGAGCACATGACTCATTTTAACAAAAAAAATTCGATTCCAATTGTACAATCTATCGATTAAATAACCATCAAAACAGTTTTAACAGTAGCAACAATCAATCACTTTTAGGCAGAAAAAAAATCTGTTTCTAACAGATTCTATCACTTACAATATTACTAATTGAATATTAAAATAATTAATTACAACACACACAAAATCAATCAATTTTCTATATAGAAAAAAAAGCTAGCACAATACGCGGGCAAGTTAGCTCATGGATTTTTAAAAGCAATGTATCTAGACCTAGTAACTTATAGACAATCCACTGATTTCAATAACATGTTTGGTGTTACAGTGATAATAATTTTTTGAAGTTTATTTTGTTTAAAATAATTTTATATATAAGAAAATATTTTTGATATTATTATATCAAAATAATTTAAAAACACCAAACAAAATATTAATTTAAACTCAAAAAAACATTTAAGTGTTTTTCGAGATATTCTTAAAACACAAAAATAAAAAGGATAGAGCTTGGGTTAGTATGCTTGTAATAACTATCTAATGAGAAGTGGTTACATGGATGGATCTTATTTTAATACCTACTAATTGATGCATTTCCTTGAGCACTTGAAAAACATATGATATGGACTTAGACTAAAAGGATATCTCACCCTAAAATTTCAATTATTTTTTGTCAAAATATTTATTTGTAAGATATCTGCGTAATTTTTGTATGCATATAAGTTTTTATAACATGGTGTTTTTCAAAAATCAAACTTAGCTATTAATCATCATGTAAAAAAGGAGATTTTACAAAGATAGAAGATGTACACTTACTCTTATTCTCAAGCCTCAAAAATCGAATCCTGTTTGTCACTTGAAGAACTAAAATAACTTTTTTAAAGTCATCAATTCCATCTTGAAATTAAATGCAGCAGGTCTTAGGGTCGCCAATTCAGACTTCTCCAATGTGAAAATACTACAATTCCATGGCATCACCATCACTTGATGGGTGATCATCGACAAATTGTAGCTGGGTCTTTGCCAACCAATGTCCAGTCACTCATAAAGCTTATGGACCAGGCATTAATTCCCATGTGGAAAAAAAATGAAGTGTCCTACAAGGTGGTTGTCGTCGTCATCTTAATATCAATTGTTAGAGTTTTCTTATTTCATACAAACCCCCTATATTATTTATTTTTGTTTGGATACGATGAAATTATTTTTTCTAGAAAATATATTTTGTAAATCTAGATAAACAAGTAAAATTCCAGATGGAAACTAATGCCTAATCCATAAGCTAAAAATTATTAGCATTTATTTTTTAGCCTTTACTAAAAAAATAAAATAAAATTGTGATGTGTTTGCTTAGATCGTTATGTAGAGTGGAGCAGTCTTAATTTGGGGTTGTAACTTGGCCTACGTTTTATACATCATCCCTGGCCACTTTGTGTTTAGAAGTATCATCCACCAATATATGTGGCGAATGCTAATTTCCATCAAGTGATGCTAACGTGATTGAAGCATTAACTTTTTGGCTGGAAAAAATGGCTATGCAGTTTCCATCAATATTGACCGACTAGTTGGACACGGTGTTTTGATTTTCCAAATCCCTCAAAGCACACGGTGTTTTGATTTTCCATCAACACTGTTAACGTTGACGAGCACCAATGCCAAAAGTTATGGATCAAAATTTTTTTTCCCGTATATTTTGATAATATCAAAATAATAATAAAAATAAATATTCAAAATTATTTATGGATCAAAATTATTTTCCCCCCATCAAAATTGTCACTTTTTTATTCATGTAATTTTCTTCTTAGAGAATAAAAATAAGAAAACATATTTAGAAAAACTATATATCTATATATATATATATATATATATATATATATTAATTAGAAATCGTATACACACATCTCTTTATATGTTGATGAAAACATTTTTTTATGAGAAACATTGTTTTGTTAATTACTAGATCTTCAATATATGACAAGAAATAAAATTATGGAGCAAAATGTTTAAACTTGGTAGGAATACATACTTTTATGCGAAATACTTTTTAAGAAAAGTATTATTATGATCATGAAATAAAGTTTCATTTGAGAAATTATATTTTTATCACTTTTACATATCAATATGAGAAAATATAAAATAATTAAATTTATGAAACTATATAAAAATACCAAAATATAAAAATACATAATAGACATTTAATTTCAAAAACAAATGAGAAAAAAATATTAAAAATATAATTTTTATTTTTGTTGAATATTCATGAATATATTGTTTATTAGTTTTTTCTCATATTAGGAAAAAGAAAAAAGAAAAGAAATTTTGTTTTTTAGTGAGATAATTTTGTTCTCTATTGTTTCAATTTTCTTAGATTGATACAATAAATTTCAATTTTGTGAAATTAAACATCAATTTAATATCAAGATATATTTTTTGCTTTGCAAATACTATTTACTTTACAAACCAAGACCACAAACTATTAGGCTTAAAACCAAGTGAACATGATATGGGATGATAAAATTATAAGGAAATAGTTTGGTAATCAAATTGAATACTTTTTCAAGGATCAAGAAAAAAAGAGAGACCAAAATCAAGAGCACAATACAAGTTAATAGTACTTCTGTCTAGCGCTACAATAAAAAAAAACTTTCTCTTTCTCATTATACCTTAATGTAATATATAAGTATTATACAATATTTTAATCTCATCTTTCTCTTGCCCTGGTTACAGCGAGATACGCATGAAAGATCTCTCCATCCATCCTATAAATTATAAAATTTCTTTCAAAGTCTTATTGATCTCCATCCTGGAAATTAAATGCAGCAGGTCTTAGGGTCGCCAATTCAGACTTCTCCAATGTGGAAATAATACTATTCCATGGCATCACCATCACTCGTAAAGCTTATGGGTCAGGCATTAATTTCCATTGGAGAAAAAAAATAAAGTGTCAATATGAATTCCATCATAGATAATGTCTAAGTTGTAAAATTAAATACTCATTCATTTCCATATGAACTCCATAATGGATGATACTTTGCTAGCATAGTATAAGAGAATCTTTGTTTTGCAAATAATATTTTTTTGAAAAAAACAATATTTTTTTTTAAAAAAAATATCCTACAAGAAAATTGTTTAATCTAAAATGTTTTATTTAAATATCTTAATTCAGTTCATATATTAAGAAAAAAAATATTCTTAGCTGGTGAAATTAAATCAAGTATAAGTTAGCAAGAGTTTCTATCTTGAAAATATAACATGTCCAACAAATTTATTTAATTACTTGTGGAGTCAGAATAAATACATTCCAAAGTTGGAAGATCGGACAATGCTTCATTTGTTAAGGACTATTTACTAAAGGAACTTTTCGATAGCAAGTTAAAGTAATTATATTTTGTAGTATTTTCATGCAAGTAAATTATTATGCTTATGCCACAAAACCTTCATGGCGTGACATGCAACATGAAAACTGGCCATGTAATTGGCCTAGACCTTCGTTGCAGCATGCTTCATGGCACCCTCCATTCTAACAGCACTCTCTTCTTCCTTCATCATCTTCAGAAGCTCGATCTCTCTTACAATGACTTCAATCGTTCTGTCATTTCATCTTCCTTCGGTCAGCTCTTGCATTTGACGCATTTAAATCTAAGTTTATCGAGTTTTGCAGGCCAAGTCCCCCCAGAAATCTCCCATTTATCCAGATTGGCGTCACTTGATCTCTCTGTCAACAACCTGATGCTGGAACCGATTTCTTTCAACAAGCTGGCTCAAAACCTTACCCAGCTAAGAGAGCTCTACTTGAGTGAAGTGAACATGTCTTTGGTGGTACCCAGGTCCTTCATGAACTTGTCTTCTTCTTTGACATCTCTCCAGCTCCAGGACTGTGGATTGCAAGGGGAACTCCCTTTCTCGTTGGGAAAACTCAAGCAACTCGAGTACTTGGATCTTTCATTCAATCATTTTATTGGACCATTTCCGGATGTTTTTGCTAATCATACGCGTTTGGCGTGGTTGGACCTCTCATTCAACAGTTTTCAGGGTCCTCTCCCATTCTCACTTGGAAACCAGAAGCAGCTCAGTCACTTGCTTCTCTCAGGCAATGATTTTACCGGCCAAATTCTGAATCAGTTTTCTAACCTCACACAACTCACTTCGTTGTCCCTCTCAAATAACAAGTTTTATGGTAAGATTCTATCCTCACTTGAAAACCTTGAGAAGCTAAATTTCTTAACACTTTCTTTCAATGAGTTTAGTGGATAAATTCCGGATGGTTTGTTTAACCTCACACAACTCACTTCGTTGGACCTCTCGAACAATAGACTGATAGGCCTCCCCTCTCAAATGAATAGGCTTTCAGGTCTAAACGTACTCCTCTGATCTGATAATCAACTTGAAAGTGTTTAAAGAAGAAATAATTGAAACAGGGTAGAGACAGAGGATGATGAATGCCAGAAATTGATTTGAACAGTAGATGTTTTTATTGTTCACAAAGCTTTGATAAATTGCAGAATTCAATTACACGAATTGAAATGCCACCTTACAATTTATAGAACATAAATAAACGTGACTTCCTATTCTACTGCCATGATCACGTAATCAGCTGCACTACTAACACGTAATTAGCTGCACTACTACATGTAATTAACAACTTCCTAAAGACTAGGACAGAAACATGACTTGACTTAGTTAAAACAATGACAGTAGATGACTGATAAAAACAAACACAATTAACGTAAATATTTGCAGGACTAAAAATAATTAACCAACATGATAGGACCCATCCCATCACAAATAAGTAGGCTTTCACGTTTAAGCAATCTCGACTTATCTAATAACTTGCTCAATGGAAGAAATACATCCTCCTTGTTCTCTTCACAATAACCATTTTATACTCATAGTCAAGAGTTATTTTTTATGAACTAAAAGATAAAATAATAATTACAAGTAAATTGTGTTGTACGGTAACTTATCGTCTATATATAGATATATATAGAATACATTTTAAGAGAGCACTTATAGAGGGAATGATGGGATCTGTGTTATTGCTCTCTCAAATTCTCTGCCTCCTTTTCTTCCATTCGCACTTCCAACCTTCTCTTTCTTCTTCCAATTTCTCCTCTCCAGTACTATTATGCCCCGCTGCCCAGAGCCTGGCTTTGCTTCAGTTCAAAGCTTCCTTTTCCTTGATGTCTTCTCCATGGACAGAGGAATGTAATCAACCCAAAACAGTGGTATGGAGAGAGGGTACAGATTGCTGCTCTTGGGATGGCGTGACATGCAGCATGAAAACTGGCCATGTAATTGGCCTAGACCTTCGTTGCAGCATGCTTCATGGCACCCTCCATTCTAGCAGCACTCTCTTCTCCCTTCATCATCTTCAGAAGCTCGATCTCTCTTACAATCACTTCAATGGTTCTGTCATTTCATCTTCCTTCGGTCAGCTCTTGCATTTGACGCATTTAAATCTAAGTGCATCGAATTTTACAGGCCAAGTCCCCCCAGAAATCTCTCATTTATCCAGATTGGCGTCACTTGATCTCTCTAACTACAACCTGATGCTGGAACCGATTTCTTTCAACAAGCTGGCTCAAAACCTTACCCAGCTAAGAGAGCTCTACTTGAGTGGAGTGAACATGTCTTTGGTGGTACCCAGTTCCTTCATGAACTTGTCTTCTTCTTTGACATCTCTCCAGCTCCGGTACTGTGGATTGCAAGGGGAACTCCCTGATAATGTCTTTCGCCGATCAAACCTTCAATCGCTCTTTTTAAGCGGCAACGGAGAACTCACTGGCTCTTTTCCGCCATACAATTTGAGCAATGCTCTTTTGTATCTGGATCTGTCATGGACGCCAATTTCAATACATTTGGAACCAGATTCAATCAGTCATCTGAAGTCTGTGGAAATGATGTTTCTTGATGGGTGCAATTTTACTGGCTCAAATCTGGGTCTACTTGGTAACCTCACTCAACTCAGGGAGCTGGGCCTTGCATATAACCAGTTGGGTGGTCAAATTCCTTTCTCGTTGGGCAAACTCAAGCAACTCGAGTACTTGGATCTTTCATTCAATCATTTCATTGGTCCAATGCCTGACGATTTTGCTAACTATACTCGATTGGCGTGGTTGGACCTCTCATCCAACAGTTTTCAGGGTCATCTCCCATTCTATCTTCGAAACCTTAAGCAGCTCAGTCACTTGCTTCTCTCATGGAATAATTTTACCGGCCAAATTCTGAATCAGTTTTCTAACCTCACACAACTCATTCAGTTAGAGCTATCATATAACAAATTTGATGGTAAGATTCTACCCTCACTTCAAAACCTTGAGAAGTTAGATGTCTTGAAACTTTCTTTCAATAATTTTACTGGTGAAATTCCAAATAGTTTATTTAACCTCACACAACTCAGTTACTTGGACCTCTCAAATAACAAGTTTTATGGTCAGATCTCATCCTCACTAGGAAACCTTGAGAAGCTAAGTGTCTTGACACTGTCTTTCAATGATTTTACTGGAGAAATTCTGGATGGATTGTTTAACCTCACACAACTCACTTCGTTGGACCTCACATATAACAGATTTGATGGTCAAATGTCATCCTCACTTGGAAACCTTGAGAAGTTAATTTCCTTAACACTTTCATTCAATAATTTTAGTGGTGAAATTCCACATAGTTTATTTAACCTCACACAACTCAGTTGCTTGGACCTCTCAAATAACAAGTTTTATGGTCAGATCTCATCCTCACTAGGAAACCTTGAGAAGCTAATTTTCTTGACACTGTCTTTCAATGATTTTACTGGTAAAATTCCAGATGGTTTGTTTAACCTCACAAAACTCCTTCTATTAGACCTCTCAGATAACATATTTAATGGTCAGATCTCATCCTCATTTAAAAACCTTGAGAAACTACTTTCCTTAAAACTTCCTTTCAATAATTTTAGTGGTAAAATTCCATCCTCTTTGTTTTCTATGCCTTCTTTGCTGTTTCTTTCTCTTCACAATAACCATTTCAGTGGCCGTATAAGTCCTTTCCTTTCTAATTCATTACAATATATCGATTTCAGTCATAACAAGTTGTATGGCCAGATTCCACCCTCAGTTTTCGATCTTGAAAAATTGACAGCTCTTATGCTTTCCTCCAATGGTAAACTGACCGGGAACATCTCTTCTGTCATTTGCAAGCTGAAGTTCCTACAAATTCTAGACATGTCCAACAATAGCTTTAGTGGATTCATCCCACAATGCTTGGGAAACTTCAGTGATAACCTCTCAGTGTTGAATCTTGGTGTCAACAATTTCCAAGGAACTATCCCTTCAGTGTGTTCAGAGGGGAACAATTTGAGATATCTCAACTTCAATGGCAACCAACTGAAAGGGGTGATACCACCATCTGTCATCAATTGTGTGAATTTAGAATTTCTGAACCTCGGCAACAACATGATAGATGACACATTCCCTTCCTTTTTAGAAATGCTTCCAAAGTTGGAGGTTATTATTCTAAGGTCAAATAAACTCCATGGTTCTTTGAAGGGTCCAACTGCCAATGACTCTTTTTCTAAACTCAAGATTTTTGACCTCGCCAACAACAACTTGAGTGGTCCTTTGCCGATAGAGTATTTCAACAACTTCAAAGCCATGATGAGTGTTGACCAGGAGATGGATTACATGACGGCAAGAAACTTATCTACTCCTTATGTTTATTCTGTTACAATGACATGGAAAGGTTTGCAAATTGAGTTTACAAAAATTCAAATTGCCCTCACAATACTTGATTTATCATGCAATAAATTCACGGGAAAGATTCCAGAGTCCCTCGGGAAGCTCAAGTCTCTGAAACAGCTCAACCTTTCTCACAACATCCTCAGCGGTTATATCCAGCCCTCATTGGGAAATTTAACTAATCTGGAGTCGCTGGATCTCTCTTCAAATATGCTTGCTGGAAGGATTCCTCAGCAATTGGTAGATTTAATATTTCTTGCAGTCCTGAACCTTTCGTATAACCTACTTGAGGGATCCATACCTCAAGGCAAACAATTCAACACATTTGAACATGGTTCCTACGAAGGGAACTTGAGATTATGCGGATTTCCCTTGAAAGTAAAATGCAACAATGGTGAGGGGCAGCAACTTCCACCATCAAACTTTGAGAAAGAAGATTCAATGTTTGAAGAGGGATTTGGATGGAAAGCTGTAGCAATGGGTTATGGATGTGGATTTGTATTTGGAGTCTCCATGGGATACGTTGTGTTTAGAACAAGAAAACCTGCATGGTTTGTGAAGATGGTTGAACGTGGTGGGCATCAAAATACAAAAAGGCTTAGAAGGAAGAATGCTCCCAGAAATGGTGGAAGACGACACTAGCTATTCAAGGAGGTGTGAGAAGGTAAGTTTTGATAATGCTTTTACCGCAATTGTTTTATTCCATGAGCCATCTCAAGTTTAGCTAATTAACTTGCTTTGTTGACTAGCTAGGTCTATAATGGCAGCTGCCAATAAGAGGGGATCATCTTCCAGGCTGGTGTTAGCTGCTTCTTTTTTTCTTTTTAAATTTGTGTGTTTGTAATTTTTCTTTTTTATTACAAGCAGAAGTTTTCATTTACCACATTTTAAATGTGAGGTCAATTATTATGTGATTGTTGTAGTAATAAATTGTGTGCTTTCATTTTAATGATTATTGGGAACATGACTCTTGTCATAAGGAGTCATCTTGCATTTATAGAATTGTATTGAATGTGGGTTATTATGAAATTAACAGACTTTGTATAAATAGATTACTTATATTAAATTAAGTAAATTAGCCTATACAATATATAAAAAGAGTTTTTTTTTTAATTATTGTGAGTGTTGGAATAATATGAGAATATGTAACGAGGCTAAGAGAAAAAGAATTCTTATAAAACACACAAAAAAAAATCAAGAAACAAAACTATCTATTCCATATATAAAAAATCTTTTTGAAAAAATCTCAAATGATTTGATTGCAAAAACATTTAGAGTTTTTGTTGGGGGGAAAATCTAGTATACTATTTAAATATAAAAGAAAGGTATATAATTTTACTCTCTCAAACTATTTTTTTATATATAGAAGAAATACACTTGTGCAAGGATGTGTTCACAACTAGTTCACTATTATAAAATAGCTAAAACGATTCCAATTATAATCGATCATGCGCTCAATTCAGATATTAGAGATATATGATTCGCAAATCAGTATTAACTAAACAATCAATTGGACTGTTGGGATGAAATATTGATTGATAATTATGATAAACTCATTTTTTTTTTATTAACATGGGTATTCGAGTTAGCTTGTACATATCTCGACTAATCCCACAAACCTTGAAGTTAAGGACTATTTAAATTTCTAGTGGTTATCATAGAAACATGGGAAGAATGTGTTTCATTTTGTGTATAGTGTAAATCTTTTGTTTACAAGATTAATAAAAATTGAGATATTTTCTTGTATTTGTTGTGTACTTTAAGATTATTCACTTGTATTGGTTTGTTTGCTTATGACACGACAATTGTGGGAATCTCTTTGGATGAGTGAAACACACAGTTATAAGCAAATATGATTAAAAAAGAAGGAAAGATTTAATATAGCCGGGATTAAAATATCACAAAGGGCTAAATTTTGAGTTGAAAATTTTAACTCTATGACATATATTTTTATATCAATCCCTTAAAGAGAGAGAAAACACGTTCAATATTCAAAATAGTTCGATGCCTTTTATTTTTCTTATAAGAAACTAAAAAGAAAAAATAGTAAAAATAAGATAAAAATATTGTATAATACTCATATATTACATTAAGGTAATAATTATTGATAATAATGAGAAAGAGAGATTTTCTTATTGTACTTCTAAACATGAGTACTATGAACTTCTATTGTTCTCTTGATTTTGGTTTTTTTTTTCTTGATCCTTGAAAAAGTTTTCATTTTGATTACCAAATTATTTCTTTACAATTTTATCCTTTCATATCATGTTCACTTGGTTTAAAGCCTAATAGTTTGTGGTCTTGGCTTGGGAGGTAAATAGTATTTGCAAAATAAATAAAAAATACCTTGATATTAAATTGATGTTTAAATTCACAAAATATAATTTTATTGTATCAATCTAAAAAAATTGAAACAATAGAGAACAAATTTAACACACTAAAAAAACAAAACTTCTTTTTTTCTTTTTCCTAATATGAGAAAAAACTAATAAACAATATATTCATGAATATTCAAAAAAAATAAAAATTCTATTTTTAATATATTTTTGAAAATAGTTTATCACATTAGTTAATTTGTTTTTGCTTTCAATCACATACAAATTATTGAGATGTTATTTTAATTTTTTTTATTAAAAAATAATTTTGACATTATGATAAATATTTATTTAAGAATAATGTTTTTAGTTTATAACAAACCTTCTTTAATTCAATAAATATATGCATTGATAAAGAAATGGAGTTTAAAATGAAGAGATACATTTTGTCCTAATTATAGCTACCTTTTATTATACAGACATACATACATACATACATACATACACATTGTACTAATAAAATATTATGTTGCTTTTTATAGAATATCATGGCAATTTTATGATGATATTATCAATTCTCTTAAGGATAATTATATATAAGACTAATTTGCTGAATTTTTAAAATAATTTTCTCATATATTAGACGAAAGTTTTTCCCTTTTTTTCTCTCCTGCTAGCGAAAGTGCTCAGCAGTCCCCGGTGTTATTGGTGTTTTCATTTCGGTCCCTTATCTTTTGATTGTGTTATATGGTCCTGATTTTTGTTATAGAAGTTTTGATTTGTTTCAATTTTGTCCTTCCATAGAAATTGGTTATATATTGTAGTTTCATTTCGGTCCTCAATATTTTAATTTCCGGATTGGTTTTAAATTCTAAATATATTCAGTATCAAAGTTCTGATTTGTTTCAATTTTATCCTTCAACTGAAATTGATTATATATTTTATTTTCATTTCAGTCCTCAGACTTTTAATTTTGCGGATTCTTTTTAAATCCTTTAATTGTTTTGGTATTAAAGTTTTCATAATCCATATATATTTGTTTTTCATTTATGCTCTTACACTTTTAATTTTTTATTTTATTTTAATTCCTTTATTTTTTATATATATTTTTGAAATGGTTGCTATTTTTTTCAATGCTTATATGTATATGCTTTTAGTTTTGTTTTTAATTTTTATTATTTCCTTTGTTATTAATGTTGTTTTTTTATGTAATGTTTAAATTTTAATTTGTGTTGGTGATCATTTGAAAATTGATATTTATTATTTTTTTCCTTTTTTAATATTTTTTTTATTTATTATTCAAGTCAAATAATTTGTTTAAATGTAATAATATTTTTTTTCATTTATTTAAATTAAATTTCTTTTTCGTTAATATATGTGGTGTTAAAGTTTTTAATTATTATAGATAAGGCATTCAAAATAATGATAATGATTATTTGTTAGTTTTTTTTCTTATAAATATGTGAGACTAATTATATATTTTGATATTTGTTTAATATTAAGGCCTTAAATTATATATATATATATATATATATACACACACACACACACACACACACACACACACACATAAAAAAATGACCTAATTTTTTTTTAAAAATAATAATTTAATATCATTGTTCTGAAATACTTTTAGTATAATAATATGAGGAATAAATCTTATAAAATAAAGAATAATATTTTTTTCTGACAATAATTATGGTGTCATCCAATAATAATTAGAATATTAATTATTTATAATAAGAGTTATAATAATTATGAAAATTTAATAATCATGATAATAGCAATGAATATAATAATAGAAATAGTTAGACGGTTGATGTTATTTTTCTTAAATATTGACTTTTATGGTTTTTTTATGTATGATGTTTCATATCTAATATCACATAAATAAAAAATATACGAAGTCACAAGTACACGAAATGGGTAGAAAAATTAAGGCAAATTATCTGCAATGAAAAAAAATACAAGCCAATTGCCCCTCACTTTGCCATCCATAAACAATTTTTTTAACATGCAAAAAAATGTAAATAGTCTTAGATTTTTTTTATAATTATAATAATAATAATAATAGCAATTGTTATTTATTTATTTATCATAATAATTATTGTATTCATAGTGTTAATAATTATGGCTTTGATGATAAGAATAACAATAACTCATAAAATAATATAAAAAATATTAGTGATGACAAAAAAAAAAAAATAATGCTAATTATAATTTTGATTATATTAATAAAAATGAGGGTGTTGATTATCGTAATAATTATTGTGATAATAATGACAATGATTATAACAATAATGATGGTGACAATAATACTACTGTCGATAATAATCAGAATATTGATTATTTACAATAATAGTTATAATGACAGCTATCATAATTGTGACAGTTTTACAATAATTTAACACGTATAATAATAAAAATGAAAATAATAATCCAAATAGTTCATTGGTCGATATTGTTTTTGTTAAAAAATTACTTTGACAACTTTTTAATGTATAATATTTCAGATCTAATATCACGTAAAAAAATGAGGCAACACATAAACAAAATAGATAGACAAATTTTTCCAAGTTATCCACGATGAAAAAATATACGAGTCACTTCCCCTATGTTTTGCCGCAGCCAAAACCAAATTTCCAACATGTGAAAAAAAATTAACCGTCCATTATTTGTTTTTAATAATGCTATACATCTTAACTAAATAATCAATCTAAAAACTTTTGTCTATTTAGTGTCTTTTAAATTTTCATCTCATTGTGGATAATGTGTTTAAAATAATGATAATGGTTATTTTAAATATATTTTTTATGGACAAATTGAGAATAATTTTATATTTTGATATGTGTTTAATATTAATGCCTTAGAATATATATATATATATATATATATATATATATATATATATATATATATATATATATATATAAATGATCTATTTTTTTTAGAAATATCAGTGTTCTAATGCCAGTGTTCTAATATCACATAAAATATAAAAATATAAAAGAATAAATCTTAAAAAATAAAAACAAATACTTTAATTTCTTTTTATAGTAATAATGATAGTGACAACGATAATATTGTCACTGATAATTAGAATATTACTTATTTGCAATAATGTTCATAATAGCAGTGAGAATATTTATGACAATTTAGCAATCATAACAATAACAATGAGAATAATAATCAAAATAAGCCATTGGTCAATGTTATTTTTGTGAAAAAATAACTTCTGCAGCTTTTTTATGTATGATATTTCAGATCTCATATCACGTAAAAAAATATACAAAACCACACGTAAACAAAACAGGTTGAAAAAATTGTGCCATATTATCTACAATAAAAAAAAAATGTCCTGCGTTTTGCCACAATCAACACAAAATTTTTTAACATGTAACAAAATTGTTAATGGTCTTATATATATATATATATATATATATATATATATATATATATATATATATATATATATATATATATATATATTTTTACTGCTATACATCTAAGCTAAATAATCAACTTACAAAATTTAAGATCATGTAGTTTTTATATGTATTTATTTTACTATAGATAAGACATTTAGAATAATTAATATTAATTATTTTAGGACTTTTTCCTTGAAAAATAGATGAGGCTAATTATATATTATGATATTTTTTTATTTTAATATCTTAATATATATATATATATATATATATATATATATATAAATAAATAAATAAACTAACTTTTCTTTATGAATCTCCCATTTATTTAATCTCAGTGCTCTAAAATATTTTTAATACAATAAAATGAAGAAAAAATCTGAAAAACTAATCTCTAATAAATTTCAGCAGTTGTATTTTTGCTATTTGTCAAATAAATTATTCGTCACATAGTTAAAACATGCCGAAAAAGTAATTAGTATGTTGCAGGCAACAAGTAACTCATCTTTAGTCAATTTGATCAATTGCAGTTTTGCTATCTACCAATTAAATTATTACCCAAGTAATTAAAACAAAACCACTAATCAAATTGTTTTTTGAGTAAAACAAATCACTCATGTGTGTTAAAATTCATCGATTGTAATTTTACTATTTGCTAATAAAATAATTCATCAAAATAAAACATACACAATAATTAATCAATAAGTTACACGAAGCACATGACTCATGTTCAAAGTATTTTATCGATTCTAATGGTATAATATACCGATTAAATAATTATCAAAATAGTTTTAACAATAGCAACATCCAATCCCTTTTAGGCGGAAAAAAACCACTTCTTACATATTTTATCGATTACAATTTTGCTAATTAAATATTAAAATAATTAATTACAACATGTATAAAATCAATCAGTTTCTAACATAGAAAAAAGCTCAGCACAACGCGCGGGCAAGTAACCTCGTTTTTTATAAATTCTGGTTTTTTTAACACTATTTAAGGTTAAAAGAAAATTAAAAGAGTTGCTTGAAGAACGACACCGTTCTGAATCCAGATTTTGAGAGAGATGAGAAACGTCAAATTATAAATTCCTTGCTTGAGAGAGAGAGAGGAGCGAAGTGTGATAATTTGAAATAAATAAATAAAATCGAGTTGCCGCCATTTCTTTCCTTCAAAACGCCCACACCACAAGCCAAGAAGACAAGAGAAGAAACGTTTCGAGCCAGTACTCATTCAGGTTAGGAATTCGTGTCTCTTCAAATCACCTTTCACTGTTTCCGAAGTAACAAATACATTTGATTTTCGCAATAGAAATTGCTGCTGCTTTTTTATTTCGATGGTCACTTTGCTCGCGTTTTAGATCTCCGTATGATTAATTATGTTTATAATCTCTAGTTTCTCTAAGATTTTAGTCATTGATTTGTGATTTTCATTAAGGAGAACGCCAAGGAGTGTAATTTCAGGAAAACTTATCAATTCGATTCACATGTATACCCTAATTTTACATGCTTTTCGTTTGGATGCTGAGAAAATTTGAGAATTGGAAAGGAGTTTCCGGAATTTGAATAATAAGACTTCACTTTTGGAACACGAGAAAATTGGTGGTTTTCATTCAAATTCTGGGCGGCGCGGACTTTTTGGCTCAGTACCAAACTGAGGGTACTCTGGTCATTTTCATAATCTTGACTAAGTTTTCTTGATTACTGATTAACCACCACCTTGATCAATATTTAGACACGAGAAAATATGTGTAGCTCGATTATTAGTGATTAGAATTTGTACTTTGCAGCTGTATATTTGATAAAATTTTAGCAATTCTTTTGATATTGTGACAATGGAGTGTGTTTTATCTTATGAGGAAAACTTTTGTACAAAAATATAAATATTTGCGCAAATTCTGTTTTTTAAAACCATGTGGCTGATGATTTTCCCCAAGGTCATCCCAAAATTCAATTTTTAAAACCATGAGGCTGCACTTAACAGCGATGCAGATTAGTTTGAATCTGTGTCTGCATGTGGAGTTGTAGTTAACGCTAATGCTATGAAACTCCTAGGGTGCCTAGGAAACCCAAATTCTTTTATTTATTTATTTTTTATTTTCTTGTTTTATTTTTTTTTTTTGTTTTTAGATATTTTGATGTGCTAATATTAAAAATATATTTTAAAAAAAAATATTATTTTGATGTATTTTTTTAATAAAAAAAATACTTTGAAAAACAACTTTAACCACACTTATAAACGAACAATTAGTAGGTTCAGATATGTGGATAATATCTGGATAAAAGTCTCATAGTGAAGGTAAAAATGAGATGCAATTCATGCTGGCGAGAGTTGGAAGGGCGTGCTGTTTCTACTACATGTATGTCTAATATTATACATATATAAGTACAATAACTAGTAATGTTTCAATGAATATAAATTAATAACCATCTCTAGTTGTAATTATTTTTTTCTTCAAATATATATAAAAAATATATCTCATTATCTATATAAATAAAACAACTACACAATCAAAAACTTCCATCAAATGAAAATGCCTACCATTCTTTTGGTTCACAATCAAGCCATTCTTTATATTATAGGTATGTTTTGCATATTCTATCAAACTAAATATCAAATTCATGTTTTAAAGCTTCATAACACATCTTTGAATTTGATGCGATTCAACCATCAAAGGATTCATTAGGGGTTCCAGTTGGTCCAGTTACAAGGCTTAGAGCTAAGAAGTTCTAAGAAGTCTTCAATGAACTTCTTCAAGATACATGGACTAAGGTGGACTTCAATAGTATCTATAATAAGAAAAATCAAACCTTGATTAATTTGATTCATGTTAAAGGGGGGTTTGTTGGTGGAACCAAGACCATTACACAAGGATTGGGAGAAGAAGACTAAATTCATAATGTTTGACCTTTCTTTGCTCTTGCGGTCATAACTGGAGATATAAATCCAATTTTATTGTGATTTCAGTTAGGTGTTGGAAACTAGACTTCCATACCTTTCCAATGGTATATGGCTCGCCTTATAATTCTTTAAGAAGAGAGAACCATCCGTTTGAAGTTGGGCTTTGCTACTGCCAGCCAAACTGTGGAAATGACCAACTTGTCTTATTTAATTAGTTGGTCTATCAAACTTCATTTATTTGAGAGGAGACATTTTGTTTGGGTTTCATCCTGATTTATTTTTAATTAGTTTGGGCTAGTTTTATATTGGGTTGATTATTATTTAAATTAGGTTTATGTGGGATCCATTAGGGAAACTAGAGTTTTGACTTGGAGTTTAAATGCTTTTTAGAAAATAATTTCAGCATTGTAGCTGACTTTTGGTTGCTCAATCTTTGTTCTTAATTAGACTTTTCAACTCTTCAAATAATTGACCATCCTTTGCTGTGAATTTATACTTCTTTTGCTCGTCTCCAAGTATAGATGTTGTGATCGAGTTGGTTTATAGTCTTGTTGCCTTGGAGCAAGTCTTTCATTGTGATAAGCTTATTCAAATCTCAACAAACTTGGGTTAGATTGCGCTAGGGTTAGAATCAGTTGGCATCAAAGCAGATCTAATCACAAGTTATAACCCCTTCAATTTGAGTCTTTATTATTTCTTGTTTGATTCTTGATAGATTTGGTCATCTATATAAAAAATAAAAAAAATTAGGGATCTTACTTCTTATTGCTTTGTTGAACTTAACTAGTGTTCTTTTGAGGCTTTCTTGATCAAATTCGGTATACACACCTAAGTTCTTGAATTGATTTGTCCTTGTTTAGCTACTTAATGATTTTCTTTTGTTTCATGTCTTCAAATCATCATATTATTTGTACAAATTTGTGTTGATACTCATGAATTTGTCATCGTAGTTTTATTTTGTTAGTTTTTTAAATTTCTTGCTTCTTGAGTCTATATCAAATTTATAAATTCATTGTGTAATTGGTTAATTTGTTTTTCTAAATTGTTGCTAAGTGATTTCAAGAATTAAAGAAAGACAATATGAGTGGAAAAAAGTGTAGGGAGCATAATAGGGTGAAAGCCTATAAATTTATGTGAAACACGAGTGTGTGATGTGTTTTTTTTGCTAAAGGCTTTCGTGCAAGTTATAAAAAAATATGTCTTCTAACAGTGTGCCACAAAAAAGGGTGAGATCTCCGAAGACGGGCTTTCGAGAATACAACAACAGGTGGAATATTTGTTTGGTGAGTTGATGACAAGGATTAAAAAGTTAGAGATTAGGTCATATAAGGGACGTAGTAAAAAGGGTAGAAAAGCTAGGAAGCATGAGAGTGTCGCTAGGAAATTTATAGATGTAGTCGAGGATGATCTTAACCGTGCTAATGGATTTCGTACAAATAGGGGAGAGAGGTATTTTGTCTACGTGTGACTTTGTATATTTTTTTATTTATGTGATATTAGATTTGAAATATTATATATAAAAAAGCCGCAAAAATCAATTTTAACAAAAACAACATCGACTAATGAATTTTTGGATTATTATTATTATCAATTTTATTATCATGATTGTTAAATTATCACAATTATTATAGCTATTATTGACAATTTAGAAGTTTCTTTGCCACAAAAAGTGTATTTTGTATTGTTGAACATAACCCTATATATACAAATTTATAAGCTATTAAAGGAAGGAAATACGAGCTGATTTTCAGCCCCTATCATATATACATTTTCCATATATATCATACAACCATTACATAATAATCAAAGACAATCAATGCAAATTTGCTGTCATTATTCCTGGAAATCTACCATCTTCAATGTAGATCAACTGCCATTAAGTTTGTCTCTGAAAATATGTTGTTTTTAATGGAGAAATATATTTCCTTATGTAAAGATACCCCCCCCCCCCCCCCCCCCCCCTCAAATTGATGCTGGTAAATCAACAAGCATCAAATTGCCAATGAGAAAATTATGACGCTGACATGGGAGGGATTTTGTGAAGATATCTGCGATCTGCAAATTTGAAGGGACATGTGGGAGGGTGATGACTTGATGATCATAGGCTACTTTGATGGAGTGACAATCAACTTCGATGTGCTTGGTGCGTTCATGTAAGACTGGGTTGGCGGTAATTTGGATGACACTAGTGTTGTCTGCATGAAGTGGTGTGGGGTGAATAAGAGAGAAGCTTAGTTTGGTGAGGAGACCACGTAGCCAAATAATCTCAGAGCAAGCAGCAAACATGGCTCAATATTCTGCCTCCTTAGAGGATTTGAAGACGTTATCTTGTTTCTTGCATTCCAAGAGATAAGAGCATCACCAAGAAACATACACCACCTAGTGGTAGATTTTCTAGTATCTGGACAACCGGCCTAGTCAATGTCACTATATGCTTGTAATTGAGGTGAAGAACTGGAAGGAAAAAATAAGCCATGACCAGTTGTCCCATGATTGTAGTGAATGATGCGATGAACGACAAAAAGATGAAGATGTCGTGGTGCTTGCATGAACTTGCTTATTGTATGAACAACATATGATATGTCTATTCGAGTAATGGTGAGGTAGATAAGACTACCAACCAATTTTCAATAGGTAGTAGGATCCTTAAGAAGCTCTCTTTTAGTACGACGCTATTTCACATTAAGTTCCATGTGAGTGTCAACCGAAGTAGTATTGATGAGACCTGCGAGCTGACCCAGATGCTGACTATACTTGTTATGATGCACAAAGAGACCGTGAGGCTGATGTTGTATCTCCAAACCCAAGAAGTAGGTGAGTTTGCCAAGGTATTTCATATGGAAAATGGAATTCAACAAAGTTTGAACCGCAGCGATTGCCTCCAAGTCAGAGCCAGTGATGACGATATCATCCATACAAACAAGGAGAATAACGATACATGTTGATATCTTTTTGTAGAAAAAATGAAGAGTCATACTGGCTTTGAGTGAAAGAAAAACCAAGTAAAGTGGATTGAAATTTTTCAAACCATACTCGTGGTGCCTACTTTAAACCATACAAAGATTGTTTCAATTTACAAACATCATTCAGTGAGGAAGTAGGCATACCAGAGGGAAGTTTCATGTAAACTTCTTCTTTGAGATCACCGTGGAGAAAGGCATTCCTAACATCCATTTGATGAAAGGACCAAGATTGAGAGGCACCAAGTACGAGTATAGTTCTGATAGTGGTCATCTTGGCGACTGGTGCAAAGGTCTCATCATAGTCAAGGCCATATTCTTGGTTGTTCCCAAGTTCCACTAACCGAGCTTTATAACGGTCGATGGACCCATCAGAAAGAAGTTTGATAGAAAATACAAACTTAATGCCAAGGGGTTTGATATGAGAAGGACATGAGATAACATCCCATGTTTGACTCTTTTCAAGTGCTAAAAGTTCAGTGTCAATTGCTTCTCGCCAACACTCATGCTCCGTTGCTTGTTTATAAGATGAAGGAATAGAAGACAAGATGGTTGTGAAGGATGAAGGAGTAGAGAAACCAAACCTATCAGGAGCTCTACGAACTCGAGTACTATGTCTGATGGATGGAGGTGCAGGTATAGGAGCAGTAATCGAAGAAGATGCTTAAAGGGTTGAGAAGGTGTTCGCAATTAGTGGGAGCTGCTAGTGGACTGTCGTTGATACACTAGGAGAGGCTTAGAAGGAACAGAATATGCAAAAGAGTTAGGAAATATAGGCAAAATAGAAAATGAAGGAGAAACAAGATCTTGATTGGTGGTAAAAAAAAATGCTATTTTTTTAGGAAAATCACATTTCTAGAAACTCGAAGACGACATTGAACTAGATCATAACAATGAAAACCTTTATGTTGTACTGAATATCCTAGAAAAGCACATTTAGTGGATTGAGCTGTGAGTTTTGTGCGTTCAGATGCAGGAAGATCAACATAACAGCACAACCAAAGATACAAAGATTAGAATAAGTTAGAGGATGACCAAATAACCTGACAAAACGTGAATCATGGCTCAATATAGGAGAAGGCAATCTGTTGATGAGATAGACAGCAGTAGAAAGATCTTCACAGTAAAATCGAGAGGGTGTGGAGGATTCTAATAGAAGTGTACGAACCATATCAAGAAGGTGATGGTTTTTTCTTTCAGCCACCCCATTTTGTTGAGGTATCGAAGGACAAGACCGTTGATGGATAATGCCATGATTTTGTAGGAAATCCTGAAACAAATGAGATGTGTACTCTCTTCCATTGTCAGAACGAAGGATTTTTATATTGGTGGAAAATTGAGTTTGAACATATGCATAAAAGATCTTAAAAATAGAAAATACCTTATTTTTGGAATGAAGAAAGTAAATCCATGTGAAACGACTATATTCGTCAATAAAGGTGATAGAGTATTTGTAATTTACATGCGATGTAACTGGTGCCATTCTCCACACATCGCTATGTATTAGATGGAAAAGTGTGATAACATTCAATGCGTGAACAAGAAAAGGTAGAGCTTTGCTCTTGCCGAGTTTGCAAGAATGACAATCAAATTGAACAATATTAAGAGATGGTGTTTGATTATTCCTAATGAGACAACGAGATTTTAATAAAGCACACAACACATTGGAGTTTGTATGTCCTAAACGTTTATGCCATGCTCAATGATCAATTTGAGCAAAATTACAAGTGATAAAAGGCAAAGAGGATAAAGGAAACTGAAGGGGAAAGAGACGTCCTACTTTAGGTCCCCTCGCAATCATCCTCCCTGACTGTTGATCTTGCACAATACAACCAGATTTAGAAAATTCTACTTTGCAATCATCTTCCACTAATTGACCAACAAACACAAGATTTGTGGTTAGACCAGGGGATATGAGACATCAGTAAGAGTGGGGGAAACATCACTAGTGGTTGTGATAGGCAGTTGATTGTCATCGGCAGTTTGTATTTTGAGATTTCCATAATATATTCTTACATTTGTAAGAGAATCAACAATGTTTGTCATGTGATAAAGGCTGCAGAATCAAAATACCAAGGAGATGATGTTGAGAATGTTTTACCTGAGAGTCATAATGCTGAAAAAGCAGGCATGATCATCTGCTGAATCATGTCAGGGGTTATGGACTGGGTAGAAACAGGGGCAGAAACACGAGTTTGAGCAGGAGTAGTTTGTGCCACAAAACCACCAACACTAGAAGAGCCAATTGAGGCAGTATATGTTATCTCCTTCTTCTTAAGAGGTCGAATTAGGCATTCTTTGATGACATGCCCATCCTTTTTGCAGTAGTTGTAGAATTTTCTAGGGCAATTTACAGCAAAGTGCCCAAATCCCTTATAGCAGAAACACTGGAAAGTGCTCACATTTGTACCTTATGGCCTACCTTGTGCTATATAGGTCACAGAAACTGATGATATCTATTGTTGTTCCATGATGGATTGAGTAGAAAGATGTTGTTCTTCACGAGGAAGATCATTGAGACATGTATCCAAGGAGGGGATAGTCTCTCGGTTCATGAGATTGGATAAATTCTAATCTCAACTTCATCAGAAATTGATCCTTTTGAGTTGTTTCATGGACAGATTGAACTATACTCAGTTCTTTGGATGGTAAATTAACATAAACTATATCGGTGTATTTGGTCCAAAGATTAGTGAATCTAGAATAAACTTCACAAATAGAGAGACTATCCTATTGAAGAATACTCAATTCATGCTCAAGCTGGAACCTTTTAATAGTGTTTTGTTGGTTGTAAACTTTCTTTAGGTAAGTCCACATTTGAGCAGCAATTTGAGATGTTCAAAGATTCAAGATGATATTGGGTTCAACAGAACCTAAAATCCATGCCATGACTTGTGCATCCTTGACTTCCCACTTATCATGTCGAGCTTTGTCTTTTTCAGGAGCTGGGTTACTGCCATCAACATGCCCCCATAACTCCCTGCCTTTGACGAAGATCTTGAAATGAAATGCCCAAACAGAGTAATTCTTGCCATTAAACCTAATCAAATAAACATCAGACTTGTCATAAGACATGATACTAGCAACGCTTGAATGCAGACTAATTGAGACTTAAAGGGCTTTGAAAAACCAAGACAGATGATACTAAGGCTAAGGGCTCTGATATCATGACAATTTAGAAGTTTCTTTGCCACAAAAAGTGTATTTTGTATTGCTGAACATAACCCTATATATATAGATTTATAAGCTATTAAAGGAAGGAAATACAAGCTGATTTTCAGCCCCTATCATATATATATTTTCCATATATATATTTTCCATATATATCATACAACCATTACATTATAATCAAAGACAATCAATGCCAATTTGCTGTCATTATTCCTGGAAATCTGCCGTCTTCAATGTAGATCTGTTGTTATTAAGTTTGTGTCCCTGAAAATTTGTTGTTTTTAATGGAGAAATATTTCCTTATGTGAAGATATATTTCCTTTGACAATCATTATCAAGGTTGTCAGTTTCATTTTGTTTCGACTGAAATGTTTTGTACCAATTAAAAAAACAAGATAAAACAATATTGTTTTTACCTCGGTTTAAATTCCGGATTTTTTGGCCAAATATCAGCCAAAATACGCTAGTAACATTTCTCCTCTACCGTTTCAACCTTGAAAACAAAATCAAAGAATTAAATTGAACCCCCCCCCCCCCCCCCCCCGGGCACCACCCAACCCCAAATAATTTCCCCTCAAATTCAAATCCCTAACTTCTTCTTCCCCAAATTGCTTCCCACGGCAGCACCCTCATCGGTTCTTCTTCCCTAAATTTCTTCCCATGGCAGTGACTGACGACACCCCCTCTGAAAGGTACACATCTTTTTATAACTAAAGATCGAATGCCTGAATTTATGATAAACTTTTCCTTTTCATCTTTTGAATTTTTAGATTATTAAAAAGAATTTTTTGTTTTGTTTAATAACATCCAATTAGAGTATAAAGATGATTTCTCTCAGCCTTCCTTCCTTTTTATATCAAAATGTGTTGCACATATAAAGATGATTTTAAACTTGTAAAGTGCCAATAATTTTCTGAACAAGCAGAGGCCCTTTAGGTAGCAGACAACAAGGAATATGTACTCAATTTTTTTATGCTCTTGCTACAATTAACAAATCCTCTTCAGATTACAAGTCTAACCAAAGAATAACTATATTATTGTCTTCAGGTTTCTCGCAACGTTCTAAGAGTTTGCACTTCGTGCATGCAGTTTCTTAAAGCTCCTCTAGTCTCACTGCTAGAAAAATTAGTTGATCTGTAGGGAATTTTGCAATAACTTGTTTAACTATTTGCATAGTTTAGTAATGTTTTTGAATACGGATTCTCTCACATTTCCTAAAAAAAACATGTTTCCCTTTACCTGTCCTATAAAATGGTGATTGCTAATGTTTGATTTGTTCCCTTAACTTATATCTACTCTTAATGTTTGTTGTTGGAGAGAACTTGTTAAGCAATAATTCCCATTCCATAAAGATAATTTTTTTTATTAAAGCACAACAGCAAAGATAGAAAACTAAATTGAATATGCTATTCTATTTCTTTTGTAAATTGGATAAATAAACAATCTAGTTGATTATGCAGATTCCACGAAACCATGTGTATCCATGACCAGTAAGAGGAAACTCAATAAGATTACATATCGCCACAAATTGCCTAAACTATTTAAAGCCTTTATTATTTATGTACCTTTCATTACAGTCACCACTAACAAGCACTTCATTGAAGTCTCAAATAATCACCCAGGGATTGCCAATAATATGTTTTTCAAGGTTTGTTGTGAAACTGATTAAGATGTGTGAACTGGGCTAAGCTTGTTTCTAAGAGTTCATGAAAAAGAAAGTTCCTTATAGAACAAGGGACTCTTCAGTGTTAAAAAACACTACAAGGGAGAAGATAATATATGCAAGTTCTTGATAATATACACACACACAGCATTACCAAAACATGACCACTCTATGTTGCTTATAATTAATAAAAACATACTTTCTTTGCTGACATTTTTCTTGTTTTTTCTTCAGATTAAATTACATGACTGAAAACTCATCTAATGGTGCAACTTCCATAGCTTCATCTCTAGCAAGATCAGATGATCCAACATGGGCTCATGGACAGGTGGTTGTTGGTGCAAGGAACTTATGTATATGTGTTCATTATAGCAAACGAATCAATGGTGGTGTTATTACTCGTTTGAAGTATCACCTTGCTGGTATTAAAGGCCAAGTTGAACCTTGTAAAAAGGTCCCTCCAGATGTGAAATGACAAATAAAGCAATCGATAGAGGACTTAACATTGAAGAAAGAGAAAAGAAAGAGACTTAGAAATGATATTGAAAATTCTTAAACATTTTCCAATGATGAAATTGATGAGGGTGATGATGCAAATCCTAATTTAAGTGATATTAGTTTACAAACAAATAAAAGATTGACAATGCAAGGCATAAGTGCAACTAGAAAAAAAGATGACTTTATTTGCTCCACTAACTACCCCAGGTTCACAACCTAGCATTAAAAGTGCAATGACTTCTAAAGAGAAGGAGCATAATGCAAGAAAGGCCATAACAATATGGTGGTTTGATGTTAATGTATCATTTAATGGTGTTAAATTATACTATTATCAGCCAATGATAGATGTCATAACATCAATGGGACTTGGTTTTAAAGGACCAGCATATCATGATTTAAGGGGACCACTTTTGAAAGATGTAGTTCATGATGTCCATGAATATCTTTTAAGAATCAAGGCTGATTGGAAACTTTATGGATGCTCTATTATGGTAAATGGGTGGTCAAGTAGGAGGGATGTACCAATTGTGAATTTTCTTGCTTATTCTCCAAGAGGTACCATATTCTTGAAGTCTGTTGACACTTCAGGTTTTCGAAAAGATAAAGATACATTGCTTGAGATATTTGATGAAGTTGTCAAGAAATTGGACAAGAAAATATGTTCAATTTGTTAGTGATAATGAGTTTGTATTCAAGGTTACTGGGAAAGCTTTGCAGCAAAGGTATGACACCTTTTTTTGGTCTCCTTGTCCTACCCATTGTAATGATTTAATGTTAGAAAATATTTGTGATCCAGATATTTTCCGATGATTGATGAAACCATAAAAAACACAAGAAATATAACAAAAATTATATATAATCATGCATGGGTTTTAGCTTTGATGAGTAAAGAATTTACTAATGGAAATGATTTATGTCGTCCTGACATAACAAGGTTTGCTATCCATTTTTTAAGCATCCATTGTTTACTTAAGTTTAAGAATGAGCTTCGACAGATGTTTACTGGCACAAAATGGGTAGAATCAAGCCATGATAAAAGTCAAGTTGGAAAGGAAATTGTTGCTATAATTTTACAAGATAAAGACTTTTGGTTGTGATGTGAACATATAGTCAAAGTTAGCGAGCCTTTAGTATGAGTTCTTAGGTTAGCAGACAGTGAAGAAAAACCATCAATGAGTTATTTATATGAGGCAATGGATAAAGCAAAAGAAGTCATCAAGACAAGGTTGAAAAATAGAGTATCTCAATATGGACCATATATTTGGGTAATTGATGTTAGACGGGATAAACAACTGCATAGTCCATTACATGCACCAGGTTGTTTTCTTAATCCAGGAATATATTTTAGGCCTTCTTTTTCAAAACAAAAGGAGGTTACTCGAGGTTTGCTTAGTGCAATTACTAGATTGGTTCCTGATTGTGACATTCAAGATATAAATAGTGGCCAACTTGAGGAATATAAGAGAGCAACTGGTGATTTTGGTATGACCCTAGCTATTCGTCAAAGAGAATGGTTAAATCCGGATGATAACTTTTAGTTTTTTAAAATATAATGCTTTTTTGGATCTATAATAACTGATTTATTCAATTTTTTCTTATCTAGTTGCATGGTGGGAGCAATTTGGCAATGATACTCAAGAACTTCAAAAGTTTGCAATTCGAGTTCTTCATTAATGTTGTATTGCAAGTGAGTGTGAAAGAAATTGGAGTGTATTTTGATTCATCCATTCTAAAAGGTGAAATAGGCTTGAGCACAAGATATTAAATAATTTAATATTTGTTCGTTATAATCTAAGGATTCAACAGAGATAAAATATCAATACTATTGTATTAATAATAATATTGAACATAATTATTATTTTCTATTACATTGATATTAATTTTTTAATTTCTTTTATGTTTATTCTTTGTAGGAATTTGAGCAAAACAAGAGATGCTTTAGATCTCAATAGCCTTGATAACATTGACCTATTAAATGAATGAATTTGTGCAGAACCCAACCTTCTTGATGGAGATGATATAAGTTGGGAGACTATTGAAGCACCTTTGTCTACTTTAAATTTAGAAGATGAAGAGACATCTTTTAATGAGGAGAATGAGCTTGGTGGAAATGACCAACTATTGAAATGTCTAGTTGATGACTTTCTTTACATACCACCAAAAGATCAAGATCCTTATTTTTATATTAATGATGTACAGGATGTTTGATTTATATTTCTTTTATTTTAGGACATTTTACTTTCATAATATTTTGGGATTTTAGAAATGTTTGTAATTTTGACATCATGTTTGTTTGACTTTATGTTTGTATTATATAATTTAAAGTTAATTTATCTTGAATTTGAATTATATTTGTTAAATTAATATTTTAATTTTTTTCATATATATAATTAATTAATTATATATGAACAGTACAACCCCGAAATAGCATGCCAAAACGCTCCAAAAACGAAACAATCTGTTCCAATTAAAAAAACAAAACACCAACCGAAACCAAACTGATAACCTTGATTATTATAATTATTATTGCAAATGATTAATATTCTAATGATGATTGGCAATACTATCGTTGTCACCATCATTATTGTTATAAAAAAATATTTTCTTAAGATTTATTCTTCATATTATTATATTAAAAGTATTTCAAAACACTGAGATTAAATTAATTTAAGATTAAAAAAAACTTAGTTCATTTTTTTCTATATATTTTAAGGAATTAATATTAAACAAATATCAAAATATATAATTAGCCTCATATATTTTTAAGAAAAACACCTTTAAAATAATCGTTATCATTATTTTAAACGTCTTATCCATAATAAAATTAATATATAAAAAATTTAAATAATTAAAAGGTTTGTAGGGTGATTATTTTTCTCAAATGTATAGCATCATAAAAACAAATCTAGGACCATTAACAGTTTTTTACATGTTAAAAAATTTGGTTCTAGCTGCGGCAAAACATAAGACAACTCGTATAATTTTTCACTGTAGGTAATTTGGCCCAAGTTTTCCACTAACGTTTTGTCTATGAGTGACTTCATATATTTTTTATTTACGTGATATTAGATCTGAAATATCATATATAAAAAAGGCACAAAAGTCAATTTTTAATAAAACAACACCAAAAATAACAAAAAAATAAAATAAATGACAAAACAAAAATAAATATAATTAGCTTAAAAAAATCATTTGACTTGAAGAATAAAAAAAACAAAAAAAAAACAAAGGGAAAAATAAGAAATATCAATTTTCAAATGATCACCAACACAAAATAAAATTTAAGAACGAAATTAAAAAAAAAACATACAACCTCAAAAAAATAGAAAAATAAAAAAAAATAAAAAAAAAGAGCATATACATATAAACATGGACAAAAATAGAGACTATTTAAGAAATATATATAAAAAATAAAATAAAAAATTCAAAGTATAAGGAACGAAATGAAAACAAAATATATGATTGATTTCAATCAAAGAAAAAAATTGAAAAAAAATCCAAACTTCTATACCGAAAAATATTAAGGGATTTAAAACCAATCCCAAAATTAAAAGAATAAGGATTGAAATGAAACTGAAATATATAAACAAAATTGAAACAAATAAAACTTATATCACACAAATAAGGACTATACCAAACAATCAAAAGATTAGGGACTGAAATGAAAACACCATAAACAAAGGGGACTTCCGTGTAATTTAGTCTACCAAGAGAGAAAAGGGAAAAAAAATATCAATTGACCACCACGTCTCCGGACACCGTGGGGTACCATGCACACCACTATGAGGAAGAGGACATGGTGGCACATCAAGTGACACGCTGGATGGACATTTTTCACACCACAAGCGGTGCTGAAAGGGAGCGTGAGACCGAAAACCGTCGGCACATCAGTCCAACACGCCCATAGGGTCCGAAGGAAATAGTAAAAATAAAATTATAATTACCTAGACACCCCTACAACCAACTCTTGCATTTTGTCTTTTATGAGGGCATATCTGTATTTATATATTTTCAAAACAATGTGAAGTTCCAATAACACCCCCACCGATAACTCTTGGTTTTTGTCTTATCTGAGGGTATTGTGGTTATTTTATTGTGCATAAAGATGTAAAAAATCAAAAATACCTTTGATCCATGACTAAAATGGAGGCGCAATGAGGGGTAAAATAGTAATTATACTATTACAATCCACAGTAATTTGTGTCTATGGCTACAGTATTTTAACGATCTTATTTAGCTTTTTTCTTAATCTTGACTTGGACTCCATGTCATATTAGGAAAAATAAGCCCAAATATCATAGGGCCTAGACAAATCAGCCCTATTCTGAACTTGAATGAGACCCTTCTTAAACTTGGATTAGATGAATTAGAGGTTGTCCTTTAAGCTCTATAGGTGTTCTTTATCCCTCTAGATCCACCTTACTCCATGAGCTATAAACTAGCTCATTCGGTGTCTTTTTAAATCTATTTTCCATAGCTCTTGTAATAGGTCTACTTGGCACCACCAATAGGTGTTTTACGTGATTACGCTCGGTGTTTATAAATTATCCATGATCTTCAAAGTTTGTAAATTTATAAAAAAAAAAGATTTTGACCAAAAGCTTGAAATAAATTAAATCAACATTCCACTACATTGTTGTCATCTAGCAATTCCACAAGCTAGGGTGTCTTCGTAAGGATAAGGTCCGCCAATAGTTGGATTTGATGGTACATCATTTAGTATCAGATGGGAAGATTTTAGAAATGATAAAGAAAAAATCACTACAAAGACAACATCAACCAAGCCTCAATCCCAAACTAGTTGTGATTGAATTTAATTTTAAAAATGCAATAAAATATTCTTTTAACAAATTTATTCTATCACATGTCATGACCAAATTAATGAATATGTGCAGCAAGTTTTTTATTTTAATTATGAGGACGGATTAAATGTGGCAATGAGCCATGCCATTGATTTTTCCGATAAAAGAGGAGGTGGAAAAGAACACGTGTTCCCCTAAATGTGTAAGAATTAGTCTTAGCTTTGCAAATAGTCCCTTTTGCAAAAGCTTTTTCCATCTATTTTATAGGTACCTAAGTTAAAATTGAAACATTTGCTCAAAAACTTGAAGTATGGATTCAATAGAGATAATAATACACTTCCAGTTATCATAGAAAAAGGTTAGACAAGTCTGCAAGAGGAAAAACATGTGAATTTGTTACATGATTAAAAAATAGACATTAGATTTAACTAACATTAAGGGCATTAGTCCGCCCCTCAATATATATATATATATATATATATATATATATATATATATATATATATATATATATATATATATATATATTAAAAAAATATTAAAAATATATATTATAAAAAAATATAATTAGTGTTGATTTTATAAAAAATAAAAATTATATTTAAATTGTACTTTTTAATTTTTTTCAAATATACAATTAATTAATTATATATAAACAGTACAATCCCGAAATGGCGCGTCAAAACTAAAACGTTCCGTACCAATAGAAAAAACAAAACGTTCACCGAAACGGTATTGACAACCTTGGTTTCATTAATGATTTAGTTTTAGTCGAATCTAATGGTCTTCTCTCAATATTGTCCTTACGTGAATTTCACTCTTCCTATCCTCACATTCTTTTTTTAATTTCATTTTAGAGTCCTACATTTGTTTTGGAGGCAGATCTACAAAAGTGATGGTTTTACCATTTTTTACAATTATGAATCTATTTCTAAACCTATCATGAATCACCTTTTAATCAAATTATCATAGACACCAAAATAGTAAGTGACTAGGATGCCTTGGGACTACATCACACATAACCTTATCATAATACTTTCCAATAGAAATGCAATCAACACTTGCTTAATAACCTTCACTACACCACATTCATTCAACCATTGCAATCTATAAGGCCCAAGATGCTTAATGCAAATCAGATTTAATTTCTTCATGAGAGTATCACTAGTTACATTAGTTGTTGTAATGTCATGGTCGCATAAATTAATTACCCTAACTTAAAGCGCATAAGATAGTATAAAGAAAATAAGTGGTTGATCCTTGCGAAAGGTGTAATTCAAATTTTCATGTTATACATTATGCAATTGGAGGGTTTTGGTTGGTGATTATCTAGAAGCAGAATTAAACAATAAAAAAATCAATAAAACTAAAATTTATCAAGAAAACAAATCTTGATCGATGGTAAATATTCATCTACAGAAATCAGAATCGATCATTGAAACAAAACTTTAATTATATTCTAAATTTTATCTTTTCTTAATGTTCGTCAGTTAACAAATCCACCGTATAACTAACCCTAACCAACAAACATTCACAGTGTCTGCACTAATGATTTAGTTCAATGGTAGCTTAAAAAACTAGATAAGTTGATTGATCTAGACAACAAAATTGTCCATAAGTCATGTTGATTTGTTTGAATGTTATCCCTAAAATAAATAATATAGACCCACCACAATTATTAAGCTCAGTTGTTTCACAAATTTATATATCACACCTCCGATTTTGATAGCAAACTTAGCAATAGATTGTTCACAACAACAATTACTCTAGCAATCAAGATAAATAATCATAGGAAATATCTATAGAAAAACAAATATGTTCATTCATCATATAAACTTAAAATAAATGGAAGAATAAATCTCACAATTCTTGAAATCTGAAGGTTTTTATGTCTTGCAGCCAAGAAAAGGAGTTTAGCCTTGTATATCTATTGAACAACTACTCCAAATGATGGAAGAATGTTTGAATTCAGGTTTTAAGAGGAAAGGATTTGTGATTCTTCTGTTTTGGCCACCACCCTCACTCTCCTTCTTTCCTTTCTCTCTTCCTTTTTATATCTAAGAAAACCTTGGTCCCTATTTTACAAAGTAGTTCTCCTTTAAGTAGACAACGTACATTTAAGTACTTTAATAACTATTTTTCTAGAAAAAAAGAGAAATAGTTGTGCATAAAATCTTTATGTTTTAGCTTAAATGAACTAGGTTGTTTTAGTAAAGATTTGGATGTCAGTATGGATGCTTCGGGATGTAATTTGTACTTGTATTTTCACAAAACCTATTTGCTGGCAGAATTCATGTGTCATCTTGGAAAAAAAATTCTACTGAAATTGTTTAAGCTGATAAGTCTTTGATCTAGAAATCCAACAAAATTGAGTTTGCATTATAGCTCAAGATATTCAAGTCAGAATAACCAGAGGTCAACATTGGAAGAATACAAGATTTGACTTTGAAGGTTATGATTTCCATGCCCTTTTTTTGTCATAGATGTCTAGAAAGGTATGGATGTTAGCTTTCTAATTCTATTGGAGTTACTTCATCTCGACCTTTAGAACTCAAGCTCTGCACAAATCATCAGTTGAATGTCAAATTTATCAATTACCTCTAATTTACCAATAAAAAGTCCAATCTAATGAAAGCACAACTTTCCAGGAAAAACTTTCAAATGCAAATGATAAAGGACTTTGTCTCCAACATGAAGTTCGTGTAATCATTCGATCATAAAGACTCTTGGTCTTTTCTTTGTAAATCCTTGCAATCTCATAAGCATCATTTTGCATCTTTCCGACTCTTGCAATTGGAGGATTACTGACCCAACATTGCAAATAGATTTTGTCTAAGCCCTTTCGTGATTACTTTGCAAATATATTATTTTCATTAACAATGGTATTATTTTAAAAAATTGAATTTATCTCTCTCTCTCTCTCTCTCTCTCTCTCTCACACACACACACAGATATATATATATATATATATATATATATATATATATATATATATATATATATTCATGTTATTTCAATGTTTATACTGTGGAAATTTAAGCAAAACAAGGGATGTTGCAGATCTCAATAGCCTTGATAACATCGACTTATTAAATGAATGAATTTGTGAAGAACTTAGCTTTCTTGATTTAGATGATTTAAGTTAGAAGACTATTTAAACACATTTGTCTACTTTTAACTTTAAATGATGAAGAGATCCATTTATATGGTGAGGAAAAGCTTAGTAGAAATTACCATCTATTGGAATGTCTAGTTGATGAATTTCTCTACATATCATCAAGATCAAGATCCTCTTTTCTATGCTAGTGCTAAAAATAATGTCTGATTTATGCTTCATTTGTATTAAAACCTTTTTCTTTCTCAATATATTAACATTTTAATTGTGTTAAATTACTTGAAGTTGAAATTATCTTTAGTCTTAACTCTTGACTATTTTTAAATGTTTTAGATTTTAGTGTTTTGTCATTGTATTACAAAATTAAAGTTAATTTATCTTTATATTTGAATTAAAATCATGTATTTTGAATTATACACACAATAATGGATCCCAAAATAGAACACACATCGAAAGGCTTCGCAAACAAAATCCATCATTCCAAAAAAAAAAAAAATAAACACCCATGGGTGACTGATTTGAAAGAAGTGGAATCCATCACACAATATTAAAGGCGAAATTGATGGATGCAATTGTTGAAGGGCAATATTGATAACAGCATGCAGGGTATTTTTATAGTTAACCCTTAATTTCTTTTTATATTGATAACTAAGAATTCTAGTTTCATTCAAGCAAATGGCCAGAGCTACACTAGTCTAGACGACCCTGCAGTAATTCTCTTCGGGCGGCTTCACAAGAAACCTATCCCATGAAACTAGCAAGGTTATAATCTCTTTGCTCCTCACGAACGAGCATTCTCAATCTCACCTGCAGTTTCTCAACTATGACTACAAGGCAACAACCTGCATTTTGTCATCACCAACTATAAGATTTGGTGGATTAGCAAATACAGCAGGATCGACCACATTTGACTAGTTGACTTGACGTCCTATATCCTAAATCTGATGGAAGTGTTCATAGTTTGAATTCAATAGACTGGCTTATTTTGGGCTTAGGTACAATATAATGATAATCTAGAGATTAAAAAGCTAAGCACAACTGATATTTCCATAAGCATTTTTCTTAAATGATCATATAACTCAAGACTAAAACCCTTTTTTGTTGATCCTTATCAAATCAAGGTGGTCTTGAAGTGTAGTTGCTGTCACAATAATGGAAATTCTAGTTTTTCATCAAGACGACTTTGATTTGCAGAGATGCTTACCTCTGGCAGTACTGTGTCGTTGGAGCTCATCATGCACCTGGCCTTACAAATGAGGTGCTTGACTAGAATGGTCATGGGCAAACAAATTCAGTGATCCAGCAAGAAAGATTAAGAAAACGAAATTGAACCAGTGAAGTAAAACAGTATACTGCTATGTTGCCAGGCTGTGTACATTGACTGTACGGATCAGAAGATTTGTGGGAGGGTGTTAAGAAAGACTCTTGTTGAAACAATGGAACTTATTCGACATTTGACTCCTTTAAATTGAAAGCAGCTTGAATACATATCCTCTCTGGATTAACAATTGAGACAGAAACATTGAGAGTAGATTGTATCAAGCAGCAGTAAAATGCATACGGAACAAGGGCCTGCAAATTCCATGGTAGCATTTTCTTTCAAAAAAAAGGTATCGTCCATTTGAAACTGGAGACTTCTTCAAAAAAAGGGGGGGGGGGGGGGGGGGGGGGGGGATATCAGTTGGCCAAAACAGGCACTGAAATTATACATAACAGGAATAAAAATAACAATCACACATAACACTTCAGAAAGCTCTTATGGGCCAAAATAGTTGATTATATATAGTCATTGCAGAGAACACTGGATACTGTTTTGAATCAGCACATGTCAAGTTTAAAGATCTCAACCTCAACTGCAGAATTTGGACTTCAGTACCATGTTGCACTGTTGTCCAGCATTGGAACACAACCAAAGCACCAAGTTCATTGTATTTTGAGAGAACTGCTACAAGGGGCTTCAAAGATTTGGGTACTATCATTCCTATAGTGTATTTCTTAATAGTTGGGGCTACATATGAATCGATTTTTTAGGCAACCAAGGTTTGGGTAGTCACTAAACTACTTCCATCCATCTAGGCCAGAATAAAAGGTGAGAATTGCACTTTTTTGCCAACCTTGTGGCTGAACATTTGACAGCAAAACTTCATTATAAGGAGAAGGATGCTGAAATTTGAATGTCACATATCTAACTATTTTTATTTTATTTTTAACCTCGGTAGGTATGGGGTAGAAAATACTTTAACTTGCTTGGCAAAGATAATTTTCCAATAGAACCCCACACCCTGGTTCACGCTAAATGAAAATCAGGTAATTCTTGCAACACTATTGGAGGATAGTTTAGAATAGTACAGCCTTCAGACAAAAAATGTTTGCATGGTCCGAGCATTTGAATTAAGCAGAGGAATAGGAGCCTACCATGTATAACATCCCATGTAGCAGATTTGAGTCAAACAGATGAACAGAATCACAGATAATCAGTGTCCTGCAAAGCACGGATCATTGATGAAGCAGCGGAATTTTCCCCATCCTTTACTCTCATTCTTTCATCTCCCCTCACGTATAGAATACCATCTGCAGTTGAAATTTGAACTGCGCATACAAATTTCTTCTCATGTGGAGGACCCATTTCGTTCTCAATGCTACATGCGCAAGAAATAAAAATAAACACTATTAGAAGCTGTTAGATTGACATGAGTAATTAGCTCGTGAGACAAAAAGCAAAGCATTGAAGATTATACATGAATGGTAAATGGAAAGTGTAGGTTGATCTACCAAGAAGCCAATTCTCATTCCCTAACAAAACATAATATGTTAAACATGGCAATCATTCCTGCAAATTATCTCACTCTCTGGTCTCTGTATCCTTTGAGGTTAGAAATCTTTTTTAAAGGGTGCTTCTTATTGTTTGTTATGCTTTTATCCACCCTCATGTTTTCCTAGGTCATAACAAGTAAATTTTCCAACATACAAGTTTCAAAGAAAATAGAGCACCTAAACAGAATTTTCGTAGGTTGATATGTGGTACAAAGGGATTAATTTCTGAGCATCTCACCAAAAACATTCATTCAAGTGCAGCTAAGCCGTATTAGTTCAGAATTAATGCCGGGTTCAGTTGTCAGTATACACAGTATATTAATTTAAAACCATCATAAAAGAAAGTCCTTGTTAATCTAGATCAACATAAAAGATCACAGCCATGCAACCCTTAACAGTTCATAACAAATCATGGGATATCTTAGACAGCACCACAACCCTGCACACAAGGTCACTTGATGATCTGATAAAATGACTGATAGCTAATCTAATCAAATTAAAAAACAAGTTTTATCATTTCCATGATCATTAAATACAACTGTTATGTCATATCAACATAAATCATTTGGAATTAGGGCAAGTTATCAATAAGGGAAATCATGTCACTGGAATGGGAAAAAAATCCACAAAAGCACAAGGTATTGATTGCACTTTGATATTCCTTTTGACTCAACATAATGAGTCTTTATTTTACTCTCAACATGGTGCATCAATCATTTCCAAAGTTATGCTGTTGCTTTTTCCATCTGCCTCAAAGCTAAGACCTACTTCTTTTATTCCATGACTGTATACCAATATCATCTAACAAAAAGCACAAGGTACTTGCCTAATTTCTGTAGCAATTACTAAGGTGAAGAGTGCAAATCATGTGCCAGAACACAAGGAAGCACCCAGTTTTTAATTAAACAGCTTATAAAACTTCCTCACTTGACTCTGTCTTATCAAGCCTCAAACCGTCTCTTGAATTTAGTTAAACAACAAGATCCTAATAGTTTAAACATGTTTTTACCTTGCCATTTTACTCCGCTGCATACCTTTTAAAACAAAATTGAAGTTCCTTGATAGACTGGTGGGACTTGCTTAAAGGTGGCAAAGAGAACATCAAGAAGGCATTAATAGCAAACTAATGGTCGGTCCCAGCAAAACAATAGGTAAAATGCACCCTATGAAAGGTAAGAAATTAATGATGGGAACACATATGATAATACAGAACTCATATGATAATACAGAACTGAAGAACATATACTGTGATTGGAGAATGTACTCTCCATGTTAAGTACATATTCTCCACAGAATTTACTATGGGGGTTAACTAAAGTAGTAAATTTTGAAACCGAACAAGCAGTGAATGTAAGGTGAAAAACATACTTGTAATTTGGTTTGGGCCATTTTTTCCTGATGCAGAGTTCATGTAACTTCTGTTTAGCTCCCTCAATCTCGAAAGACGACCCATCAAAAATATCAAGAGAAACATTATTTAGATTAGTAGGGAATGAATTTGATAGTTTGAGCAGGGCCCCCTTGGCGGCATTAAGCTTTGCAATTTCTTTTTGCTCAGACGAACTGGAAGCGATAAATTGTCCATCTACATGTACACTGGCAATATTTCTGCTCTCATTTTTCCAATGTTTAATATCAACAATCTTTCCTTGCTTCTGACACATCTCAAACAACGTAGTCACCGGTTGTGGTTGCTGCTGCAAGTCTTCGAAGGTCACTATTGGCTCCAAAATACCCCTAAATATCTTTTTTTTTTAACAAGAACAATATTAATGATGCAGCAATATATTAGACAAAATGAAAAGGAAAGGAAAGAAAGAGACCACCCAAAGTTTTTGAAGATCGAAATCGACATCAACATAAACAGCAGCAGCCACAGACTCCACAATATCAGCAAGAATCTTCGGTGCCTTCATTGACCCGCCATATACTAAACCGTCGTCGTCGTCATCTTCTCTACTCACAGCATCACTAAACTCCTTAACCTATAGTTTTCAATCAAAAAATGATTACTCCTACTCCCACTCCCACTCCTGCTGGTTAATTATAATTACTGGTGCTTGGTTTCACCTACCTTATCATCAAGAACAGTGGCGTTGTGTCTAACAAACCTATAAAGACCATGTCTGATGGCCACACGCGCCAGTTTCTCAGTACTAATATTAGCAGCTCGCAAAAGTGACAATTGACCAGGATCCAGCTTAGGGTAAGCCAAATACACATAATTACTCAACGCAAGACCCAGAGCGGCGTCCCCTAAGAACTCCAGCCGCTGATAAGAAGCTGAGTCTGTGTAGGAGGAGTGCGTCAATGCTTCCTCTAGAAGCCGTTTGTTTTTGAAATTGTAGTTTAGGATTGTTTCCACCGCAAATACCGATGCCTCCATTTCTCCCTTTGATTCGCTAAGTTGTTGAGCACCAAGTGATATACGCGATCTTCGGTAGCCGTTTGGATCTCCAATTCTCTACAATGCTCCCGCTCCTGCACCTGCTCCCTCTCCCTTCATCTGCAAGCCAACTCCTGTCTCGCTCTACTGTCTTTCTTTTCAAAAAGTTTTCTTTTCTCTAATTTAGAGAGAAGAAAAAAATAAATTACAACCTTTTCCATGATTATAATGTAAGGATGTTAATTCTATTCTATTCTCTTATGTCTAGCGTTGGTATATCATTTCAATTTAAAAAAACAAAATAAATATATTTTATTTTATTTAAAATCTCGATTCATTATGTAAATTTAAATCAGAATTTCAGTATTTTAATTATTCTATTTTTGTCAAATAGTTGTTTTTTAATATATATATTAGAGAATAATATAAATCATATTATATGACCTCATATAATAATTTAAACTTTGATTCATTAACATGGTATTAGAGCCTTCTTGACCCAGCAGTCCGAGTTTGAATTTCACTACCCTCATTCTATTTGATAAAAACCAAGCACAAGGTAGTGTGGGTCTGTGCAAGTTTCAAACCTAAAGAGCTTTTACTTAAAATGATGTGTTAAAGAATAATATAAATCATATTCTGAAACCTCACCTAATAGCTTAACCTTTTAGGTTGGATGGTTCTTTAATAATATTCAATTCGACTATTAAATCAAGCTATTTTTTTTATGAGAAATCTTCTATTATATTATTACATTTCAGATTAGCATTTTAGGGCATTCACATTTTATAAAGATATTGCAATACTAATAATAATATTTTTATATTTTTTTTCAAATTTATAATTTTATTTAGAAAGGTTAATTTTTGTGTTTTTTAGATTAATTTTTTTTCTTCTAATTTCATCATTCAATAATAGGTTTATCAAGAATTGAACTTTATAATATATCTTAATTTACTTTATTTCTAGTTATTATGGTTTCATGACCTGGGATGGTAAGCGATTGATTAGATAAACTGCAGTAGACAGCTTCAACCCAAAATTTAGATGGAACAAATGACTTAAGCAGTAAGGTTCAAGTGATATCCAAAAAATGACGATTCTTACGCTCAGCAACCCCATTTTGTTGCGGTGTATATGGACATGAACGATGTGCGGGAATACTTTTTTGCTGTAAAATAGCATGAAAATCATATGACATATATTCCCTCGTGAATCAGATCATGACACCTTAATACTAGTAGAAAATTGAGTCTCAACATAGGCAACATATGATTTAAAAACCGTAAAGACTTCAGATTTGGAATGAAGAAAATATATTCAAGTGAACCGACTATAATCATCAATAAATATCATAAAATACTTATAACGAGCATGAGATAGAATCGGTGCAATATCTCAAACATCACTATGGATAATATCAAAGTATTTTGTAGCACGACTGTCATGGGAAGGAAAAGAAAGAGTCTTACTCTTTCCTAATTTACATGTAGAACAATTAAACAAAGCATCATGAGAAGAGAAATTAATGTTATTTCCTAGTAAACCAAAATTCACTAATCGAGATAAAACAATAGAGTTTGGATGGCCTAAACATTTATGTCATACGTCACTTTGATTTTGAATAGTAGTACAAGCAAAAGAGAGACAACTAGGAATGGAAAAAATGCAGTGAAAACAGTTGTCCAACTTTAGGCCCTTTTACGATTATCCTCCCCAACACCTGATCCTACACAAGACAGCCATTACAAGAAAAATACATATTACAGTTATCATCCACCAGTTGACCAACCAAAATAAGGCTAATAGATAATTTAGGTGAGACAAATACACTTTTGAAAGTTGGATCAATATCTCCAACCTTAGTAATAGGTATATATCCACCATTAGCAACCTGAATTTGTGATGAACCGAGGTACTTGCGCACATTTTTAAGCTCACTAGATGAAATGGTCATATGGTTTGAGCAAGCAAAATCAGAAAGCCAAAATTTAGGATCGAAAGTAGTAACTTGAAGCCCCAAGGCCGAGAAAGTTGTGAGAATCATCTGGTACATCATTTTTGGAGTAAGAGGATTGGTTGTAGTTGATGTGGAGGTGTTGCTGGACAATATTGCTGGGAAAGCATTGTCAGACAGCACTGCTGGGAAAGCATTTACCCGACGGTTTTGGGGACGAGTGGAACACTCTTTGATAATATGGCCTTGTTGTTTGCAATAATTGCAGAATTTTTTCCTGCAATTGGCTGCAATGTGTCCATACTCTTTGCAGTTATAACATTGAACACTACCTATACTCCGGCCCTTTCCTCTTCCCTGAGCTGCAAAGGCAACAACCACTAAGTTGTCTTACTTGAAGCTGCCTGTATAACCAAACATTGTTCTTCCCGTAATAGTTCCCCAAAACAGACATCCAAGGAGGGTGAGGAATCTCGGTTCATTAGGTTGGAGCGGGAAATCTCAAACTCATATCTTAATTTCCTTAAGAATCAGTCCCGTTTGCTTTGCTCATGAACCTACTAAACAATAGAGAGAGATTCTGCTGGTATTTGGGCATAAATAATATCAGTATATTCTGCCCATAAATTCTGAAAACCAGAGTAATTATCCTGAATAGAGAGATTCCCTTTAGCATAATTAGAGATATCGTTTTCTAATTGAAACGTCTAGCATTGTTATCCTGATATAAAGCTTTTTCAAGTATTCCTACAGTCTTTGTTGTTTTATATGGTCATAGATTAAGCACATTAAGAGGATCAACTGACCCCAAAATCCAAGACATTACCCGAGCATCCTTGATCTTCCATTGAGACTACTTTGACACATTTATGGGAGTCACATCACTCCCATCCTCATGGCCCCATAATTCCTTCTCCATAACAAATATTTGGAACTGAAATTCCCAGGCTGAGTAGTTCTTTCTGTTAAACCGAGCACTAAATAGGTCAGAATTACTTGATGTCATTATTTTAGGTAAATCCCAAAAGACAACTAAGAAACCTAAACTGAAAAGTCAAGAAACCAAGAGCCCTATGTATCTAGGACTGACCAAGAAGAAACCAAGAGGGGAATGGACAAGATTTTGTAATGTAATTTCAGTGATGAGACTCTGATATCATGACAAATTGGATGAATAGAAAATTAAATGATCCATCTCTTGAGTGTCTTGTCTATTAAATAGGAAGAAAAAAGATTTACATGCCCTAACTACAATTTTGGGCTAAGTATGGAAAGATAAGTATCCTATTAAAACACTATTATATACAGCTGGATTTCTATAGAATACCTATTGTATATGAAGACTACTTTATCCGGATCATGCTAACATCTTATCCGGATCATGCTAACATATAATACATGTCTAAGTTTTCTGATAGATCTTTACCATAATAGTAAGGTATGTTTGTTATGATTAAAACATTTGTGATTGATATAGTGACTTTTTTATATTTCCTGCATTATTCACTTGCTTTTGTATTTATGGAGTGGGAGCGAAATTAGCCTTTGTAAGAGCATAAAAGTATGGGGATGCAAATTATTATAACATCAATTATTATATGTGTGTGGAATATCATCCCAAATTTTAATGACGGCAAGCAAGTTGTCCAAGATACTATGAACACATAATAATCATGAAATTATAAATCTTCATATGATTATATTGGAAAAATATGTATTAAACCCTTCTTTAAAACAAAAATGCATGCTTTCATCCAAAACTAAATAGATGATGTTGGATACATGTGTATACAAATTTATGTAATGATTTTCTTCTTATCATCATCATCATCATCATCATCATCATTATTATTATTATTATTATTCCAATGTAAATGTTGCCCATGAATTGTATACTTGAATTCATGATTTGTAAAGAGATTTCATGCCAAAAGCTTTGTCAATTACTAATGTCTTTCTATCCAATAATTTTATTGTCCTTCAAATACAATAGAATTGGAATAATGTGTTCAATAATAACATTAATTACATATCAATTGATTATCTTTTTTTAATCATTTATTTGTCAATAAGTAGTATGTTCTTTTCCCTAGCAAATCCTAAATTGAGAATAGATGATACAGAGTATATCTATGCTATTATTGCATGCTCTACAAAGTTGGTGATTCTTGTTCATCCTTATTAATATATTCTACATTTAATTTAACTTATGATGATATAAATGAGGTTTTAAAATTGTTGTCAAATTTGTCTTAAGCTCTTCAGTATTTGACAACAAATTTGACAAGCTTAATGATTTTTATATTAAATGTAGACAAAACATTAATTATTTTTTACAAGACAAATTTAAGGCTACTATATAATGGTTTTTCTAATATATCCTACATTTAATTTGACAAATTTGTTTTCACGATGAAAATAACAATGAATGATCAATGTTTCATGGGTGTGAAAAGCATCATTCTATATGACGATCTCGAGGGAATAATTTTTTTGGTTTTGTATGGGTTCCACACAAGCCTTACTTGAATATTGGTATCAGGAGTGAGCATTTTCGGCTTGGTTTTGTTTTTATCAATAAAAACAACTTGATAAAAACAACCAAACCAAAAAATGAAAAAAATAAAAACAAACCGAACTTAACCAGATCTGGTTTAAACATACCAGTCGTGGTTCGGTTCGGGGTTTTTTTTTGCTTTAACCATGTTTTTTCATTTCTCATTTAACCAAAATGGAAGCAGACCAAAAAATTTGAACTAAACTGGAAATAGATAGATAGATAGATATTTTTATATATATATATAATTTTTATTTAAATTGAATTGGTTTGGTTCGATTTCAGTTTACCAATTTTTTATTTTAAAAACCAAAAACCGAACCGGACTTTTCTTTTTTTAAATCTAGTCGGTTTAATCGTGTTTTTTTTGTTTGGTTTTTTTTATCAATTATTTTTTTTAGTTTTCTGAGTTTAATCAGTTGTTTGCTCACTCCTGACTCGCATGTAAACTAAAAAAGAAAATGCATAATTAATTTATGAAAAGATATTATCTCAATTATGCAATGGGTTTGCCTAGGGATTTTTAGAATTCCAGATTATCAGTGGGCTAGCAGGCGTAAATGATGACTGGAAGCAAAAAAATTATACCGTTGAGTTGAGTGAGATGAACTAGTCAGGGCCTGCTTGTATGCTGACAAGGTGAAGTTAGCTATCTTAATAATGCTGGCTGCTTTTCGCGCCCATAAAACACCCCTAACTATTTTTCTAATAATAAATTTTCATCAGATTTTGCATGCTGTCTGGTGGGGCGACGACAACCTGATCAGAATGCTCAGAGCCGATGAAAAGAATGGAAACGATAAAATTAATTTGGGCAGGTCGAGAATGAACTTGGTGTTCATTGAGAATGGGAAAAAAACAAAGTTCCAAAAAATTATATTATGCAGCGAATAGCGGAATTGATGTTAAGGAGTAAAGACTAGTAATTATGTGACTATTAATTTATGCTGTATCTTCCGAGTCCAAATGCCAACCAGCAACTGACCCTAAACATGAACAGATGGAGCCAGTGAGTTTTCTTTTCATTATACAACGAAAACCAGCTAAATGATACGCAACTAAAATTGAAATTGCAACAAGTCAGCAACTAGACTAAGCTTTTTATCTCTTCCATCGCGTCCTCTTCTGGGTTTTAATTACATGTACCGCAAATGCTCACATCAAAAAGGAATACAGGAGGCCATGAAGAAAATTGCAGTTTTAGTTCCCCAGCATATGATCAAATCCTCCCCCAGCCTGAAGTCCGGGAAGCCGATTCCCTGCGACATTGTGAAGCAACTGTTGTAGCCATCGCCTTGTTGTTGGATCTTCCTGGAGAAATTACAATTTACAAAGAACATAAAAATTGGTGGTGCACTGAAGAAAGAACGGTGATGGGGAAGGGCAAAGGATGTACTTGATTTGAAAACTAGTCCAACGAAAAATATGGAGAGCCTATACATCATTTGAAACTACAGATTAATATTGCCGACACAATAAAATATTTTTTCTGGCATGGAAAACAGATAAATTTGATATCCTACATGGCTCTCAAATTTTTCACATAAACACGGGTTCCAGTTAGCAATGTCAGTGAACCATGTATTTGGTTAATCATTGTGTCATAATTATATTCCCATCTCAAGCCATACTAGCTTAAAACTTAAACTAGCTATCTGCCACTTTTTCCAATATGATTAAACATGGAGATATGCCACGTTCAACTTTATCTAAAGAGCAATCAAGCTCATGCAATACAATCCAACAGCACATCACTCACATTGCAACTACAGAGGTGAAATTTCTATTGATGGGTTCAAATGGGTTACTATTGCCAATGCCAGCAGAAACAAAAACTGCATAATTAATGCAGAAGTGGATCTCAATCAGAGAGGCAATAATTAAGCAGCAGCACAGAATTTTGCGTGAATGCTAGTTAGGAATTTCAAACCATATAAAGGCCTCACAGTACTTGTCACAGTCAAAATTCACTTGTTTATGTACTAGCTAATAATCAACATCCTCCCGATGAGTCCCGAGGCAATAGACTATGAGCAATTACATAAGCTTACTTACACGAAGGCAGCTACTGAAGGTGGCATCTCTCAGCATGTCTGGCAGGCAACTTCGTAATGCATCACAAGCCCTGAATTCCAAAAACAAAAAATAAATAATAAAATAAAAGGTCAAAACATAAGACAAATCATAAAAAACTCAATGAAAGAAGTACAGAGCCAGCTAGCTGCTTGGAGCCATTGCTTATTTGGAAACTTAAGAACCTTGGATTATCAGAAAGTCGAAGATAACATCGGATGATATGTTTTAATAACCGTGATGAGGGTTGTTCAGCAAGTGCTGCAACCATGTTCCCCAAAACTCGGCCCACTGCAAAAAACCGTTCTGCTGTAGTGCAAATATAATCCAGGCCCACATCATCCAATAAAATCTTCTGAACTATAAATGTGGCAACCTGCCGACAGAAAAGGAAAAATGCTTGCTTAGCAATAAACTATGACTATTTATCTTATCACAAGTATGGGTGACAAGACAACTCTATCGTATAGTAGCTAGCAGTCACCGATGCCAAAATGAGAACTACATGTCTGTAATCTGTTTTTAAACATAGCATCTCATAAGATATTTTGGATCCATAAAAATTATATTCTCCATGACATTTCAACAAAAAATTGCATGATTGACCCAAGTGTACACATAATTGGTTGGAAAGTAAGAGCACAGATTGAAACTTTGAAGAAGATATCTATTGCAACCTCAGGTTTCTAGCAAGCAGCTGCATAGCAACCAAACAAATCAAGTGGAGCAACAAAAACATTGGCAGGCATTTCTGAGCTAGTGTCAAGAAATCAGAGTAGATAAAACCCATTTTAACATTTTGATATGTAAGAAATAGTAAGCAAAATTTTGTGAAGGCTAAGTTTCTTGAAATCTAGGTTGTTAAAAGCATATTATACAGGTTCGTGGTATCTTTTGCTTCCATTGGCCTTGAAAAAAAAAAAAACTATTGAACCTTATCAAGACTAAGGTTGTATTTGGTTAGTGTTCCAAGACAAAAGGGAAAAACTCAAAGTGACACAAACGTTTTGGTTGGAGACACACAAACATGTAACAGTTTTAGAGTGAATTGTCGCCATTTCAAATCAAAACATGAAGCACAAGGGAACATGTCTCCTCTATCTCGAAATATTGATTTATTTTATTTGACCAAGAAATCAAATGCTACCTAAAAATTAACATAAATTTCATTATTTGAACAAGAAAGTGCTAATAAAGAAGTTCAATTAACTCTACACCTAAATTAACTTGGGAATTCTATTTCTACATAATAACTCTAATCTAAAACTTAATATTTATAATACATTGAACTCAAACATTTAAAAGACATTTTCTAGAGCGCTAAACAAGTTGTTATTTATGAAATTGAATTCATTCATTATTACCATGTGATGTGATCCAACTTCAACACGAAGAGATCAAATCGAATAGAGGTTCCATTAGATCTACTCACAAGACTTAGAGCAAAGAGATTTAAGAAGGCAATTAATGAACTTCTTCAAGATACATCGGTTAAGGTAGAGTTCAAGAGGCTATCAAAGAATGAAACACATGCCTTTAAAATTTTATTCATGTTCAAGAAGGGTTTATAAGGGAGCATCCAAACATTATAGGAAGATCAGAATAAGAAATTCAAATATGTCAGTTTTGACCTTTCACTTATGTTTTGGCCATTAATAGAGCTACATAATGATTTTTGATGTGATTCCAATTGCATTGACAAAAAGACATCCATAGTTTTCCAATAATATATGGTAGACCTTCTAATTCATCAAGACAAGGGAGAACCATTTGTTTGAAGTTAAGTCTCGATTCTACCAACAAGTTACAAAATTCGACTTTGGACTCATTTTAATTAGTTGGGTTATTATTTATTTATCTTTTAGTTTATATTAGAGCTTGCGGTATTTAGGAATTTATTTGGGTTAAGTTTTATTTTATTATTTTAGTTATTTTGGGTTTTTAATGTGCTAATGACCTATTTATCAAGTTTGGATCTATTAAGTCAAATTTAAAGTTAGTATTGTACTATAAAGACCAATTATTAGCATTATTTTTTATTATGACATTTTTTTTAAATTACTGCATATTCTGTTTTTTTTTTGTGCGGTTGAGAAATTATTATACTAAGTTCTTGATTGAGTTTTCAAATTCTTTAAGAGATTGATAAACTTTGTTATGATTTCTACTTCTCATTCACGTCTTATTATAGACAGGGTTATAATGATCAATTGCATATAACTTTGGTTCTCGAAGGCAAAGTTCTTGTTTAGTCAAGTTGCAAAATTTTCTTCAACCTCAAATTAGCAATATAAGGAACAATTCCACATTAGTTTGGTGTCAAAACACAACTAATTCAGGTTATATCTCTTTAATTTTCACTGTTACAAGAAATTCTAAGGTTTTCTTTAGATATTGCTATATCTAGGGTTTTCTTTAGATCTTATTATAAGGTTTATTTTCTTTGGTTTCTTAGTTTGTTTCTTTCTGGGGTTTCAGCTAATACAATAAAAAAAGAAAAACAATTTTTATAGAAAAAGTCAAATCTACTAATTTTGACTTTTAGCTACTTTTTTGTCCATAACTAGAGCTACAAAATGAATTTTGATGTAATTCTAGTTGAATTGGAATGTGGATATCCACAGCTTTCCAATGATATATGGTGGACCTTCTAATTCATTAAAACAAGGGAGAACCATTTGTTTGAAGTTGAGCTTTGATTCTGCAAGCAAATAAAATTCGACTTAGGTTTTGTTTGAATTAGTTGGGCTATTATTTATTTATTTTTTAGTTTATTTTAAAGCTTGCGAAATTTAAGAGTTAATTTGGGTTAGGTTTTATTTTATTATTCTAATTATTTTGGACTTTTAATGTTTTAAGATCTAATTATCAAGTTTGGGTCCATTAAGTCAAATTAGGGTTAACTTACTATATAAACAAATTTTTAGCATTATTTTCTAGTTCATGAATTTTTCTCTAAAGTTGCCGCAAATTATAAGCTTTGTTTCTCTTTGTATGGTTGAGTGGTTCTTATACAACTTTCTGGATTGAACTTGTAACCTCTTCGAATGATTGATAAACTTTGTTGTGATTTATAATTCTCATTCGTGTCTCGTTATAGGTGTAAGGTGGGGGTGATCAATAGCATATAACTTTGATTCTCCAAGGCAAGGTTCTTATTAGATCAAGTTGCAACCTTTCCATTAAACCTCAAATTCGGAATCTAAGGGACAATTCTGCATCACTATGCATCTCAAGTGGGTAGACATCAACCAAAAAATAGCCAAACAAGGCATAAAAGTACACAAAATCAGCATAAGTTTATTTGAAAAAAGAAGGATGTACAATAACAACACTCAACTGTTTTTGATAATTCACTTCCCATCTCCATAGTTCGCAGACATAGCGGAATAATCTCAGTAGAAAGAAGGAAACTAATCACTTCTGTGTCATCAACCTAGTAACCAATAGGAAAAAAAAACTAAGATCAAAATTTCAAACTACTTAAGAGCAAAAGCAACAAAAATAAAATGCTACAATGTAGAGATCAGCACAAGAAAGTAAACTAGATAATATAATACTCTTTTGCTTGGATAAATATTGATATGCTTGTGCCAAGTGATACTGCAATAAGGCAAGTGGATAAATGGACACATTCATATATCATTATCTTAATGAGAAACAGTTGTATTGTTCTATGAAACTATGGTGGTTAAGTACAAAAAGGTTTAGACATTGCACTATTAAATGATAAAGAATATAAAGATTGTGAAGTTGAGGAACAGAATATCAGAAAGGTTGAAGTACCTTCACTAGGGCACCAATGACACCTAAACTAGTAAGCCTCAAGTACTCAAAAGGCCTTGATTTGCTAGTTGTATTCAGGAAAGGGTAGAGATATAAAGGTATATGAGCTGAAAAGGACAAAAAAGAATGGTCAACTCGATGATAACATACAGCACATTAATCAGGTAATATCATCTCCACACGGATAAACAAAATTCAAACCATATGATCCAACCAAGAATAATAAAATTTCCTCTCAAGCGCTACTTAGGTGAGTAAACAAGATTGAGAACATTACCATTGAGAAAAAGCATTCTCGTGTCTGGATGTGAAGCTACACACTGTAAGAAAATATAAACATCAAAAATAACTTCAAGCCTGAAATAGAATAAAAAGAACCACAAAAGTCTAGAGACAGAGAATATCTATGATCGCTCTTCAACATTGCATAAGTTTTTTTAGGCATGCAAAATGAAACTAGCAGCATATTGTGAAATTAGACATAAAAAAGAAGGAAAAAAAAAGATTGTCTTCATTACACTGGCACTTCTTTTTTATCTACTTTTTATTTTGATTTTTCCTCTCATAATATCAGTTGCCTTAGTTCTTTTGGAAAGCACTCCATTAATTAAAACTCCAAAATAATTTAAGTTAATTTTAGTATTTAACAGATTATAGAATTAAAAATAAAACATCCCCTCTATGCTCAAAGAAGTCAACAAGTAGGCAGTACACTCACCATAATAGATAGCCGAATGGGAAATTGATTTTTGACTCTTGAATTAAGCATCAGCAATATTTCCCAGAACAATAAAGGTGAGATTTGTGCAAGAACCTAAACTATTAAGCTTTGTTCATTTACCCATTGAACTTTTGAGCATATAATGCTTCATTTGAATACCTAGAAGTGTTTCAGCATCTTAGATCATAATTTCTCTAAATGGAAAATATATGACAATCTATGCATAATAAATTCCCAATGAAGGGAAAGAAGCAAAGTTGATATCATTAACGAAAAAACTAAAGTAGAAAATAAACATAACAGCAGCCAAAGGAACAACAAAACCAAAATATTTTGACCTGAAGAAGTGCTAGAGCATTGCAAACTCGATTTGATTGTGCTGGACTTAAGTTAGGTGGTGATAAAACTGGGTATATTGAAACAATCTCCTGCAAATAAGAGGAAAACTCAAAAATCATGGAGATACCATACATCAAGCACTTTGAGAGTTGAAGATTTTTACACTTATCTACAGTTTCTGGAAAACTAAAAGGCATGTAGAGGTCATGAGAACTACACAACACCAGTGGTGTTTATTTTGCTTATTAAGCTCCAACCAAAATCTCAACAAAATAATGCTAATGACTACACATGTTCAGTTGACAAGTTGGAAAAAAATGAGCTCCAAAATAAACACACAATAAATACTAACTTAAACATGAACAGTATGAAAGAAACATTCATCAATTCTGTCCAGTTTAAACAGATCGTAGAGAAGTAATAGGTATATCCCTATTGTCCTTTTAGAGTTTTAATTCCCTCACTCCTGTCTTAAATATGATCTATATTTATTTCTTTTTCTGTCAGCATAATGCACTACAATCAAGGGAAACTACCATGAGCTTCTATAATTCCAGTTGAGATACAAAAAAAAAAACATATGAAGTTATGAAGGAAATTCTACAAGATAAAATACATCACAGCGAAACATGGATGATTTCAGCAAACATGAGAAAGAGGGAAAATAATTAACCAAGGAACTGGTATTAAAGTATCAACTTCAAATGGCATACCTGTAACAATGCAGCAATTGTACCAAAAGAATTCCACAACAATGGAGCCAAATCTTGAAATAATTCTCTCTTCTAAAAATAAAGACAAAAACAAGTTTATTAGGCATACCTGTATGAGTGCAGCAATAGTACCAAAAGAATTCCACACGAAAGGAGCCAAATCTTGAAATAAATCCTTGTTCTAAAAAATGAAAGCAAAGGTAGACACTAGTTTATGATTGCAGCAAATGAATGTTCAACAGCTAAATGGCATAACCCACTTAAGAGGAAAAAAAATGGTAAGGTCCACATATAACAGGTTAATTACATGCAACTATTGCCCATGGAACTATGTCCAGCTGTGTATGCGTGCATGTATCTCTTCTTGTTTAAGCATGTACAGAGAACTGATGTACAATGAAAATGAAATACTTTCTCCCCCTCACATATATGAAACAGGCCAAGATTAACGATTCCTTTGCATGCAAGATCGAAGAAACGTTTAAACAACCAGTTTACCACTGTAATGACTTCCGATTTAAAATGAAAAATATCTCGTGTTTAAGTATACAATGTTTTATTGCAAGAAAAGTTTTAATATGCCTTGAATTCTATGTTTCACTAGTTCAGGGAAGCATTTTTCTTCCTCGACTGAACAAAATGGAGCGGAACCCACAAATCATTGGTGGTGTCCAGCAGGTGGTGGATCTACCTTAAGCCAATAACCATACAATTCCTTCCCATTCAACTGTCTATCGTAATTTATTAAAGCTGTTATACAAAACAACAACTCTCACGAAATTTTCTAATCTCCTTATAAACAAAAACAAATAAAATAAAATATAGCACAAGATCCCTACTTATTATTAGGGTTTCAGCCAAAACCCCTCATTTCTCAATTTCTTTTCTAAAAAGTAATTGGTAGTTTTGTCGTTACCTTTGACAGTTCAAGAAGGGCGTTTTCACGAAGATCAGGATTGCTTAGGTCAAGAACCAGGTGCTCTGCTGATGCCATCTTCCGGTCTTTGTTAGCGGGAGCTCCAGCAGCTGCGGCGGCGGGATTAGACGCGCATGGTCCTCCGAAAGGTATGTTCATCGACAGAGATTGAGGAAGATTTGGCGTTAGAATTGTTTTGGTATTTCCTTCTTGATTTTATAATTTGCAGTAGGTGATTTCAGTGTTTTAGAGACTGTTAGCGTCACGTGCTTCACATGCGCGTGGGAGTTTCTATTACCTATATTGACATTTCCATTTCATTTCACCTCACCCAACGGTCCGGTGGGTGTGTGCCGGTGTGAGCTCCCCCGGCAATTTGCAATTTTGATAAGTTTATTAGAACAAATCTAAAATTTAAGTAGCCTTTTGGAACAAAATAATATTCTAATCTTTTGAAGAAAAAAAATTAAATTTTCTGTTTAAATATAATTTTTATCAAGATTTTGCAATATGATTGTAGATTTATTACCTAGCTGTCTGTTTTGAAGGGTGGTTGTGTTTATTTTTTAAAGTGTTTTTCATTCAAAAATGTATTAAAATTATATTTATATTTATTTTTTAAAAATTATTTTTGACATCAGCACATCATAATGATCTAAAAACACCAAATTTTGTTAATTTAAACTTAAAAATAAAAATTTTCAATCTTTTTCAAAAACGCTTTTGAAAAGCACTCTCGCTACATCTTGACCAATCATGTTTGGGAGTATGGTTGCGGTTGCTTTTGAAAGTGTTTTTCATTTAGAAATACATAAAAATGATGTTTTTTTATTTTCTTAAAATTATTTTTGATATCAGCACATCAAAATGATCTAAAAACACCAAAAAATATATAATTTAAAGTAAAAAAATCATTTTTTTTCATAAACACTTTTCATAAGCACTCCCAAACACTTAACAAGTGCTTTTGGATATTAAGAATTAGAGGTCTTTTGTATTCATGTACTGCATTTAAATTGAAATACAATTTTATAACTTGTAAATCAAATTGTATTATCCAAAATAAAATAAACATGAAATATCTCGATTACAATTTAGGCAAAATATCTTGAACCCAACCTCAGAGAAATTGTATGATACTAATAGGACAATAAAAATGAGACTAGGTTAGATACTTAGATTTATTTTTATTTTTGTCTTTCTTTAATGTTAGGAGATAAGATGAAATAAGAGTAAAAAAAGTTTTTTTCTTGTATATGCATGTTATTTTTCTATGTATTTTTAAACACATATATAAAAAAATAAAAAAAATCCTTAGCTATAGTAGGTGATTCTCATGGCAATGTTACTAGCTTGGATTGGAATGATATTTCATTGGAGTGTTTTGATGTATATAATTTTAATTTAAACTCAAAAATAAATTAATTTAAAATTATGTTATCAAACCACAAACATAAACATCAATAAGCAAATGAGAGTTAAATCAATATGACTCGGTTGACTCAACGAGTTCAAAGATAACCTACATGAATGATAAAAATATAGTTTGAGTCAGAGGAATTCAAGATGATATATTTTTAAAAAAAAAATATTGAAACGACAACATATTAGATAAATTTGAGTTAATAGGGTTAACCTTCAACATTTCTTTAAGACCATGATAACCCAAAATAAAAACAAATCATGAAGTTTAACTCTTAATAAACTCATTGTTAAACAATGAAATTGAGAAAATTTAATATAAAAAATGACATAATAAAATGACACAAGTCTACTCAAGTTAACTCATGAAACTCGTGACACGGGCCAGAAGATTGGGATAATTTCAAAGAAAATAAATTTAAGCAAATAACAAATATTAATTTATAATCAACCAAATGTTGAAAATATTGAATAATAAAACTAAAAAAATTAATTAAAAACCAAATAAAATTTAAATTAATTGAGTTAATCCACCAAACTCGTGACAAAGATTATAAGACTAAGATAACCATTAAAAATAATAATAAATTATGAAATTCAATATATAATAAACCAAGGAATGAAAGATAAGATTAGAGAAAAAAAAAACTTTTTAAAAAAAAAGAAAAATTGTTATTATTCATCCTAAACAAAATTAAAATTTTGGGATCATATTGAGATTCGAAACAAGATATATGAACTACTTTTAACACTAGTTAAATTGTTTGCACTACGTTGCGGGCTGAGCAAATAATTTTTATAATTGTTGGGATTGAAATAATTAATACATTTTGCTATTTTAAAAATATAATATAATATCTAAATATGCAAGGTTTGATATAAATATATCAACACACCCTATTATAGCAACATCAACATCGAAGGCTTAATATCTAGAAATATCATTACTATTATTGTTAAAATAATAAAAAATATTAAATTACCCCAAGAAAAAAAACTCGAAAATATTATCAAAAGAGGAAGTAAGAAAAAATCTAAAATTATTATTATTATTATTATTATTATTATTGCGTGAATAAAAGAATAAAAAAAAGCCCAAAAACTTTAACAAAAGATCAAACAAAAAATCAAAAAAAAATATTAGCTAAAAAAAAGCATTTGACGTGAAAATAAAAAAAAAATAAAGGAAAAATATAAGAAATATCAATTTTCCAATGATCACAAACACAAACTAAAATTTAATAACAAAAGTTTTGAAAAAAATGTTATCTCAACAAAAGAGAAAATAATAAAAATTAAAAACAAAAACTAAGAGCGCGTGCGCGCGCACACACACACAAATATATATATATATATATATATATAACATGCACAAAAATAGGGATTATTTAAGAAATAAAAATAAATAAAGGAATTAAAATAAAAAAATTAAAAGTATAAGGGCCGAAATGAAAATAAAATATATTATCAATTTCAATCAAATGATAAAATTGAAAAAATCAAATCTTCTGCACCGAAAAATATTAAGGGATTTAAAAGCAATCTGGAAATTAAAAGAATAAAGACTGAAATAAAAATGTAATATATAATCAATTTCAAACGAATGACACAATTGAAACAAATCAAAACTTACATAATAAAAATAAGGATCACACAACACAATTATAAGAGCATGGACTGAAATGAAAAGGTCATAAAATTGGGGGGTTGCTGTGTAGTTTAGAGTGAAGGAGAGAGAAAAGGGGGGGAAAGTTCAATTGTCCACCTTCTCGTCACCAGCCACCCGTTGATTGCACGCGTCACACCATTAGAAAGAGGACATGGCGACACATACACTGAGATGCTGGATGAATATTTTCCAACACCGTACGACTCCGCATACGCCGCTCAAAGAGGGTGTGAGGCCGAATACTGTCAGTCGCGTGTGTCATACACGCCCATAGTAATCAGAGAGAAATAAAAAAAATATAGTCAATTACCGTAACACCCCTACAACCAACTCTTAAATTTTGTCTTATTGGGGGGCATATCCGTATTTAGCCATTTTCAAAAAATATGAAATTCTCGTGGCACCCCTCCTGGCCATAGCTGATTTTTGTCTTTTTCGAGGGATAAAATGGTTATTTCACTGTGTAAAAAAATATAAAAAAAGCAATAAACCGGTAACCTGAACCGAACCAGAATGAAAATGTGCAGTTATCATGGCACCCCTCCTGGTAGCACCTGTTTTTTTTTGTCTTTTTTAAGGGACAATGGTTATTTTACTGTGCAAAAATATATAAAAAATCAGTAAACTAACAAACCGAACTGACCCAAAAACTAAGCAACACTATTGTAATCCACAGTGATTTATCTCACAAACTACAATAACTGACTCATGACTTCTTTTAGTATATAGTATAATAATAACAAAATAGAATTGATAAGTATAGAGCACAATGGCACTGTTGGTGGGGAGGTGAAGCAGCGGGAAATAGGAGAAAAAAAGAGAATATGTTGGCGAAACGGGTTACATGGTGCAAGGTTGAAAGCAGAAATGGTGCATTATTTTTTCCATCTAGAAAATATATTTGATGAATTTATTTTAAATAAATATTTTGGGGTTTTGACAGTTTAACACTTCTGATAGGATGAGAGGCTTCTTTGTCCAAATGATCTAGCAGCAAGCATAGATGATGTTTCTTGATTTGGGTAATATATATATATATATATATATATATATATATATATATATATATATATATAGTCCCGTTTTATTGTGGCTTTATGCACATAGACACAGATTACTATGGATTGTGACAGCCCAAAAACTCTAACCCCTGGAATCGAGGTCATTTTCAACATTTCCAAGGGACATATATGGTATTTTCTAAAATCTTTGCACGATGAAACTATTATTTTACCCCCACGTGCTGACAAAAGAACGTGGCAAAATGGGGGTGTTTTGGTTTTCCAAAATTCATGCACGGTCAAAATACTAAAATAGCCCTAGAAAATGACAAAAAGGAACCTGGAGCTCGGGTTAAAATAGTAGTTTCACTGTGCAGTATTTTCATCACCGTTTTTTTCGTGGTCATCGCAGAATCTAGGGGTGTGTAGGTAATTTATCAATTTTTTATTATTTCTTTTCAGAAAAACTGCAGGTGTGTTGTACGGACGCGCCCAAGGTGACAACAAACCATTTGCCGTGTCAACTGAGGCGTCGACATGTCATCTGCCTCTTGGTGCAGCGCGTGTCGATTTCCAGTGGTCTGTGAATCATCAGGGGATGGTTTTTGGTGTTTTCTTTCTTTTCTCTCTCCTGCCACTGGAAATTACAGGTAAGTCCTCACTGTTTATGATTATTTTAGTTTAGTCCATGTTCTTTTGATTTCGATTTTATTACAGATTTTTTCAATGAAAATATTGATTTGTTGCAATTGTGCCCTTCAATTGCTATTGATTATATATGTTGGTTTTCAATTAAGTCCTTATTCTTTTTATTTTTTGTTTGCTTTTGGCTCCTTTAATTATTTTGGTATGCAGGTTTTGATTTGTTTTAATTATGTCTTTCAATTTAAATTAGTCATATATGTTATTTTTCCTTTCGGTCCTTATTCTTTTAATTTTTTAACAAAATTACACTTCATTTTCTTAAAAAAATATTTTTATTTGTTTCGGTCCCAAGATTTTTATTTATTTCAATTTTGTCCTTCAATTGGAATTAATTATATATTTTAATTTAATTTGTTTTAATTGTGTCATCCAATTGAAATTAATAATATATATGCTACTTTTTATTTCGGTCCCAAGATTTTTATTTATTTCAATTTTGTCCTTCAATTGGAATTAATTATATATTTTATTTAATTTGTTTTAATTGTGTCATCCAATTGAAATTAATAATATATATGCTACTTTTTATTTCGGTCCTTATTCTTTTATTTTTTTTAACAAAATTACACTGCAATGTTGTTTAAAAAAATATCTTTATTTGTTTTGGTTCCAAGGTTTTTTTTGTTTTAATTTTGTCCTTCAATTGGAAATAATTATATATTTTATTATTTATTTCAGTCCTTATTCTTTGAATTTTTTATTTGATATTAATTCCTTTGGTTTTTTCGGTCCTTCTTGGACAATATTTATTTTTTACTCGTATTTATGCATCTATGCTTTTAGTGTTTGTTTTTAATTTTTATCATTTTATTTTTTATTGGGGTTATATTTTTATTCGGTTCAGTCCTGAAATTTTAATTTATGTTGGTGATCATTTTATTAATATTGCTCCTTTTTTTTCCTTTGTTTTTTTTTTTTGTGTTTTCTATTATATTTATTTGTTTTTCGGATCAATTGATTTTATAATTTTATTGTTTACGCAATAATAATGATAAGTTATTTATTGTATAAAAGTTTTGCTTTTTTTATTCTTCGGGGCAATTTAATGATTTTAATTGTTTGGACAATAATGTTGATAATAATTTTAACTGTTATAATAATGGTAATGACAATAATATAAGGATGAATTTTTAATTTATATTTTCTTCTTTTTGTAGATAAAAAATTAATTATTTATTTTTATTATTTAATTATTACATATATTTTCACAATTTATATTTTATATTTAATTTAAATTTAATTATAAAATGAACTAATCTTAATACAGTAAATTCAATAATTTAGATATCCAAATTTTCTTGTTTTTTTATGATAGTAATAATGATAATTTTATACTGATTATTTCATTAAAAATTACTAAACAGATAAATATCTATTTAAAATTCATATATTTTATAAAAACTTGTCCTTCATAAAATTTCTGCACAAATTTATTTTTGCTCAAATTTATATTATAATAAAAAAATCTCATACAATTAATATTTTTTTTTGATAAAAATATAATTCCAACGGCGACAAGTCACAGGGGCAATGGGTAGTATATATATAAATATATATAGAAACAAGGCAGGCTGCTGCTAGCACTCTTGTATTGAAGACTACAAATACATGGTCAGGTAAAATTTTAAAGAGACTACAGATTCAACTGTGTCCAACTGATAAGGGTGACTTTCTATAACAAGAAATGGAGAACAAGTGACCCAGAGAAGTAAAGTCAAATAGTCCACTAACCCTAATTAGCACACGATTTCCTAAGTTAACCAGATGAAGATGACGAGCAAGAATACAACCTCATGGCACCGGGCAGTAGCCAGTCAAGGTCTGTTAAGAACACCATCAAATCATTACAGTTAATCATTCGACGGAAGGAATGCCTTCGATTGGCCACTTTCAAAACTCACTACATGACCCTGAAAAAGCGGGAAGTGATGAGATTTAGTAGCTGTTCTGCCATAGCTGTTGAGCCTGCTTTGAAGGCTGCTGGCCTTGAGAACCACCATGGGACCCATCCCTCGAGTTTTGCTGCTGATGTTCCAGAGACATCCCCGTTTGTGAATGATAATAATTTGGATACCCTAAAGCCCCAAAATGCTGGGATGGTTGCTGACCTTGCCGGAATCCACCAGGCTGCTGATTCTGCCCCTGGAAGTTGTAATATGTGCTGGCAGGGACGGCGGACATTGTTCGAGAACCAGGCCCATGCAGCCACATAGCTGAATTCTCATTCTGACAACAAAAGGAAGACACAATATAAACCTACTTGAACTTAAAGATAGAGAGTATTATCCAGATGAAATAAAGGAAATGATTCACTACTACAGCCATCTCACATCCATGTTGAACCTGCTATGATAATGGGGGCCCTACATAAATGTGAGAGTAGCACCAAGTGAAGTGAATAATCTCCCATGAAACAATTTCTTTATGTTGGTCATAACCACACAAAACTCAAGGTTCCGGTAGCTACACAATGAAAACTACAGAAAGATTTTGGACATGTAAACAAGAATTTCCATCCGACACCTGTCCCTGTATGGATGATGTGTATTCAATGCAGACTAGGTATTTCACATTCATGAGAGTTTGTCAGTACTTGGTAAAGGGCAAAGGATTACCTGCTGAAGTGAGATCAAGTGGCTGGCATCCTTGTACTGAGAACCTAAAATATCATCATAGCCTATTGTTGTGCCTGCAGGGGCAGTGGGTGTGTTCAGAGGAAAGTTTCCTGCGGGAATGCTGGTGGAACTCCCGAATCCATACCCAGAAGCGACAGCAGCAGACTGAGGCAAGCTGCTTACAGAAACACTGTTCTTGTATTGTGGAAGCACTGCTGCCAGTGACTGATGGTATGAGTTGTTGCCGGCAAAAGTCTGCTGGAAGGCTGATGGCATATATGTGTAGCTCTGAGCCATGAAGGGGTAGCTGATCATGTTGGCAAAATGTCCCAAAGGAAGGGCAGGCTGTTGATAAGGATGCACAGCAAGGTGTTGTGGAAGAGCAGGTCCCGTGGCAACATTCCCACCAGGAAGAGTCTGAGGAGTTGGCTGGGGTGTAGAAACACCACCTGCTCGCAAAGCCTGGCATGTTTACAAGCCAATAATCAGAAGAAGGAAAGAAACAAACCATAACACTCCAACAAAGTTTGAAACTAGATTCATTATGTAAATTTCTTGTGTGGCCTCACTCTTTTTATTCACACTCCAAGCAAACTTACAAGACAATAATCAGGTGGTAAACAATCAATCATCACTCCAACCAAGTTTGAAACTAGATTCATATGTAAATTTCTTTTGTGATTTCACTCTTTTTATTCACTTTCTAAACCCACCGCATCACGTCTTCATCTTATAAGAAATCAACTCAACCAAGTAACTTAAATCACCAAAATATGAAATCAATTCTGTCATTATATGCTCGAATATCATATTATATTCTACAATTAAGGAAATGCAAGAAATTACAAAGAAAAGGACAGCTGGTATTGATGTGTTGCAGATGTTAAAAAGTACTTTGATTGAAGAATGTTTATGAGTTTTCTTCTCCTAATAAGGTTGTATCCAATATTTTGCAAGAATGGATTCATTTAATTTAAACTGCTGTTTCCTCAATCAAAAGAAATAGACCCTATCAGAAGACAAAAGATGCAAACTTAACAGATCACAACAATGAGGTCAGCTATGAGTAAGCATGTGTAAGCTCATCAGATGAAAACTAAACCCACGACATTGTTCAATATGTGATACAGATGGCAATTACTATACAGCTTAGGAGCACCGTGTATATATATAAAAAATCTGTCACAACATGCTCATCACCATAAACAAATTCATTATCCTGGAAGAGAAATGGTTGAAAACCAGAGAATAGTTAGCAATTTTTTGCACATGATTTGTGAAACATAGATGCATTGCACTTTCACTTCTATGTGATGCTACATCTTAACCTACATCTGTACAGAACGAGTATGCTTAATGCTCATTATCTACTTGGTTATAGACAGCAGAACTTGAAAGTGGAAATATCTAGATCCCCAAACAGATGTACCTCTGACATGGAAATGCTTGGACAACTAATAGAAGTAGCTGCATTGCTGTATTGCTATTATTGTTAACAGTTAAATGACTTCTTAAAGCATCAGCAAATACATCTTGATGAAAACATGGTAAACTTCAACAGGTTCAAAGAATGCTATGGTGGCAGCAGGGTACCTCTGACATGGAAATGCTTGGACCACTAATAGAAGTAGCTGCATTGCTGTATTTTGTGGGCAATGATTGCGTCACAGGGAAGGGTGAGTATGGAAGATCAGTCTCCCTCCCAGCCTGAACACTTGAGGCCAACAAAGCGCTTGGCATAGAATTTGTATATGACTGCTGTAAAACGAAAATGCAATTAGAACAAATAAAAGAATAACCAGATCAATAGTGTAGTACTCTCTCCTAAGTTCACTTCTAGTAAGTTGGTAACACAAACTGAGTAGATAGACAAACATACATATGTACCCATAAACAGTACATATCCATTATTCCACACATAAACTCAGCTACACAAATGATAAGATGATATTAAAAAGGAAGATGAAGCAATGGGTACTTCACAGTAAGATCTTCACTCTATACTTCCATTTATCTAGCATGGGTGTCACATGAATAATTTAAACTCTCTCTCTTCAGCACACCAATCTCTCATGCAGAAAATGAATAGAAAAGTAAAAAAAAAATCCTAGTTGGAGATTTGAACAACAGGAGTCATTGATAAAATCCTTATCTTTGATATAAAACCGAATCTCTCTTAAATAAAATAAAAATTTCCAGACAAGCCACCCTTAACCACAAAATAAAATTAAAAAAAAAATCCAGACAAACCGAATCTCTCTCTCTCTCTCTCTCTCTCTCTCTCTCTACCACAAAATATTCATGCATAAAATGAATAGAAAAGTTATAAAAAAAACTCCAAGATAGAGCTTTGAACAAGAAGTCATTGATAAAATCCTTATCCTTGAAATAAAACCGAATCTTTCTCTTACAAAATAAACAATTTCCAGACAAACCACACTTAACCACAAAATAAATCAATATATCAAGCAAAAATGAAAAATTCTATACATTAAAGAGAAAAATTCAGTTTATTGAATGCATTACCATTACACTCGAGAAAGGAGCAATATTCTGCATCTGAGTGCTTGTCTGTGGGTTATTAAATGCAGCATTCAACTGTTGAGTGTTTTCATAACTATAACCAGGTGTAGATGAAGGAAATGCATATTGATTTCCTTGAGTAGCCTCGGATGTCTCCTCCTTCAAAGTCTCAGACTGTGGAACTGAAGAAGAATCATAATTCACAGCACTCACACCAGCTCTATGTACCAAACTTTCATCTACTGCATTTCTGAGATGCTCATCCCCATAATATTCAGGATTTCTACAAGAAACATGCTTTCCACTTATTATTGAAAAATGAAAAACACACATAAGGATATAAAATATGACCTTAATAAGGCATACCTAGCTTCTGAATGTCCAGCTGATAAAGCATCTACCACTTCAGATGTCTCCTCCAAGCTGTTATTTACGGGCATTGATGCATATTGCCCCAAAAAAGCAGAATTCATGCCAGATCCAAAACTCCCAAAGCTTAGGTGTAAGCATTCTTGAGCATGAACTTGCAGGTGATTTGGAATTATTACAGAAGGATTATCCTCTTCAGACTGCACACCCTGATCATCATTCTGCAAACTTAGGTGCTGTAAGTTAGCTGCTACCGATGAAGTACCATCTTCAGCTGAAATCACATGAGATACAATCAATTAGACAAATTGTCGATGGCTCCATAAAGAAGGCAAAGGAGACAAGTTTAGAAGAGCATTGCTGTGTGAAATATAAAGAAAATCACAATTATAAATTTCCCAGTAGATCATTACACTATGTGGGAATGATGTATGATGTTGACAGTCCCCAATGAGAAGGAGCTGATGAGAAAATCTAGAAACAGTGGAGGTGGAAAAAAACCAGCAGTTGTTATGATGCCACATGTTTTATGCAAAATTCTTGTCTTTTGTTTTTCTTTTTTGGGTGCATATATGCTGGGGTGGGACTGTTACATTCAGGCACTTAAAAAGCATCAGCCAACAACACATTATAATAGAAACACAGCATTCAATGCTCCCTGGATAAATATTACTGAATTTACTTAATTTGCATACAATGGTGATCAGTTCAAGGCTGAAATAATCTTAATAGGATATCACAAGAAATCAAACTTATCCTCCAATGCCTTATGTCAATTTTGAACAGGCAATTCATTGAAATACTATACAAGGAGAAGTCAAAATTTTCAAAAGAAATAGTTGAATGCAATTGGGAAATGATAGATGAATCTAGAACATTAAACTTACCTTCGTTATTCTCAAAAGCATGACTGTCAGACTGGTGAGAATTAATGTTTTCATACATGCCATTATCAAAAAGTGATGAGCATCCAGAACCATCTTCCATATTTCTAGTAGATACAGATGCATGTGCAACATGGTTTCCATCAAAAGATTCAACATGAGCATCTTCTGCTGTTTGGTCATCTAACTGGGACTTGACATGCTGACCACCTCTATCCAGAGGCAAGTTGGATAGATCTCCATACAACTCAGAATCTGCAGGAACATCCTGAACAGAGGATGCAATACCAGCTGTTGGCTGCTCAATCGATGGCCATTCATCATTAGAATGGTTATGCTGGCTTGTAGCAATTTCTGATTCTGCAGTTATTTCCACCACCTTGGAAGCATAATTTTCTGATGAATGAAAATCATTGTGTGATGCTGCCGAGGGAGGAGCTGTAGCATGGTGATGATTAACACTTTGGTGAGGCAGAATGATTGATGCCTTATTTTGCGGCCTACCCATTTTCACAATGTCAGCCATTGATACCTGACCTGGAACCCCCATCCAAGCAGATTGATATACAGGAGAAGGCTGCAGTGATGAAGAAACTCCATCGCCTGCACTTGTAGCAGGCATTTTATTTTCTGCAGCCACAGATTCGCTGCACAAAATGCAAATCAAACACAATAAACAATAAACTCCACATTGACACTGATAATCATATTGCCCCAGCAAGAAATGAAGCATCCCAAAATGGATGAGAACAAAATAATAGACCCAGTGGAAGATTTTCATGATTTTTTCACATATTAATACATAAATTAATACATCGAAGTCAATAAAGATGAGCACATAACAAATCGTTTCTTTTGCAGAATTAGCTAACATTAGCAATGTAGTTTGGATCCCCTGCGATGAAAGTTATATGAAAAACAAACACCACTATAATTCATAATGCAGTCTTCATGTGCCCCAGGTAGGTAATTTAACCCAGATTTGTTCTCATCTAAGAAAACCATGCAAATTGGAAAACTACCCAATTATTTATCGCAGGACAGTAAATCCATGATGGCCCTTTTATTCAGGAAAACCATTCAATTCTTAGAGCACTGGGCTATGGAAATCTTGTTTTACAATACTAGATATGAAGTGAAAGACATCAGCACATGCAAGATAAACGAAATATAGCATAGAGAAATTATCACACATAATAGTTTTATCATACCATTCCTCAAAAACACAAATAAATATTGACATATAGTATAGAGAAAATTCTCAGCCAAAACAATTCCACTATTAAGGTTTAAACAGGAAAAATTACCTGTGCAATGGAGTTTGCCAGTTAGTATTATTTCCAGAAATACCAGATGCAGAAGGAAAAGTATCAGCATAAGCATTTGTTCCATTCTCCTTCTTGTATGCAGGTTTGCTGTGGAAAGTGCTCAATTCTGGAGAACATTTTTTAGTTATGGTCCACATCAATTGCATACTAAACAAATGATTAACTGTAGTAAATTGAATTGCAGCATTCTCATACCATTAGAGTTGAGATATGTAGACCTACCAGGGCCACCACGCCCATAACGGTCTGCACCGCCTCTACCACCACGATTTGAATTGTTACTAGCACCACGAGACCTTGAATCTGTTGAATCCTTATTCTGGATCAACAACAGAAAGAAAAGTGAGAATGGATGACAGAAAAATAAACAGATAGCTACAGTTGGGCCACTGAAATGTAATACTGGGAATTTTCAAACGAGATGCTTCCCTTGAATTAACAGTTTTAAGGCAAAACAAAATAGTTTGCTCCAATAGCCTTTCAAAGAAACAGCTAATAAGCAAAAGGATTTTTTTTTTTGTCTTGACACTAAATCCAACAATCAGAAAAATCAAAGAGATAAGTATCAACACTGTATACCTCTTTTTTCTTTTCTCGCTTGCTCTTCACCTCATGGAAAGGATCTGCACAATGAACAAATTTCAAGTCAAATTCACATGCATGCAAAACTCAATAGAAGACTTGAGACCTCAATTTTCCAATTGCATAAAAGACAAAAAAAAAGTATCAAAACTTTTAAACAAAACATTAATGTGAGAGATAATGTAAAGTAATGACAAAAACCGAAACATTGAGATTAACACAACTAAAATCTCATACACAAGCAGTAAAACAGCTTGAACCAATCAGAAACGTGCAGCCATAAGAAACAGCTAATAAATCAGTTAAATCAGGGATTTGACAAGGACAACAATGACTGAGCAGCAGCAATGGCCTATTTTTCTGTCAATCAATGTTACTTTGATTTTCTGATAAAAAAAAAGGGACTTGTATAAACAAGCCAAAATAAAATCATGCAGGCACTTTTGTGCAAGTGCAAGCAATTTAGAATGTTCGTGATGTTCACTTAATGTCTAACAATCAGCATATCCAAAACCAAAACCTAAAAATTTCAACGATTACAGTAGCAAGATAGTTCCATTGTCATGTTTTGTCAAAATGTTAGGATCTTTAACTATATCTCTCCAGAACTTCCACTGAATAACTTCTATTGCTCATATCTATGAACCAGAATCAAGCAATTTCATCAAACCAGCAAGACCACAAAACACACTACAAACTGCAGTAGAAAAATACTTCAACGAGATGAAACTGAAATTTTACCACACACCGGAAAGTTAAAAATTTAACTTTTCATGCAACATGATCAAACAATTTCATTGAAACGATAAGACTAACACAAAAACCTCAGTTCAATTACCCGAAACATATATATATATATATACACATGTGTGTGTGTGTGTGTGTGTGTATTCAGCCCATGATAAAATCCCAGCATGAAAAAGATTGGAATGCTTGAAACAGAAAGAAAAGTAAACAACTTGAAATCGAAAACTTAAATTTATCACAATCAAAATCAAGAACCCATGCAATAAAATAGCTGTCAGTCCAGTAATAAAAATCTAATCCCCAAACTCCACCGAGACCCAAAAAACAAAAGAACAAACCTTGAGAGAGGAGGCGACTAACAGCCTCGTTAGGATCCATGTTACACTCTTTAAGCATAGCATAGATCTCAGGCTCAGGAGAGTTAACAATCTCCTTCAAGCTTTGTACCATCTTCCTTGACGCTGCTGGTATCCCTGATATTCCAGTATTACCCTTTCCACTACTGCTATTTACTCTTCCTCCTCCTCTGCCACTCATTCTCTCTGTCTCGCTCGGTCTCTCAGCACGCACGGAGACGGTATCTGCTTCTCTCTCTTAGATCTGAAAAGGAAGAAAACGTTGCTTGCTTTGCTTGTCTGAGTTTTCTCTTCGGTTTTTATACGCGGCGACAGAGGGTTTAAAGGACGGAGTGGAAGAGGACAATAGGATGTCTAAGAGCAAGTCCAATGGTAGGAGGCATTTTTAAGAGGCAAATGATAGAAATGGCTCTTGAATAGTGTATAAATGGCTCTTGAGCTGATTTGGTCTCCAATGGTAAGAGGCATTTTTAAAAGTCATTTTTAAGAGTTATTTTTTTTAAACTTATTTTAAATAAAATTCAATTATTTTGTATATAGTGTTATTATAGAATTCATTATACAATTAATATGAGTAAGTTATATAATTAAATAATTATTTTTGAGAAACCCGCTAACAATAAAATTATTGTTTTAAAAAAAATAAATTTAATTATAATTAAAAGATCAAGAATATTTGAAATTTGAAATTTTAAAATGTTGAAAAAACCCGCCAAAAATTCATTTTGTAAAAAAAAAACACCAATATTTGAAATTCGAAATTTTAAAAAATTGAAAGAATTACCGCCAAAATTAATCAATAAGTTCTTACATAATTAATTAAAAGACATTCCATTACACATAATTAAATGAAATTAACTACATAATTAACCGGACCTCTTTTTTGCCAGAATTTCCATCATTTTTTCTTCAAAATATTCTGCAACCATTGGATTCATTGTAGAAGTATCCATCTTCAGAATCTCCATTTCTTGTTTCTCTTGCTTTTGTTTAAGCATTAAAGCATTTTGCTCCAGCATGATTTGTCTGTCTTTGTTTTTTTTTTCCTCAATGTCAACAAAGGTTGCATTCAATTGCTGTAACCTAGTTGATACACTTGTCTCCCCAACTTGCTCTTTTCCTTGTCTGCGTCTAAGTTGTTCCTTTGCAGCTTTCTGACCAATTGGTCTATTTTGGTAAACAAATGTATCACTGTCTTCTCCTAAAAAAACAGAATCAGCGGTTGATGGAGTTGAAGTAGCTGGACTTGCGTTTCCATGATTTTTTTGTTTCTTGTTTGACTTCTGATGAAGACTTGCACGTTCAAATTGCCATTTGGGTTCTTTTTTCAAGATAACCCAACAATGTTCCAGATGAAATCGTTTGCCAACGACTGAAGCATACATTTGTCGAGCATCATTAAGCTGGAAAAACCAATTCAATAAATGAAACTATGTTACATAATAAATATGTTAAACAACTTATTTAATATGTAAATGTTGAAAATAAAACATTACCCTTGATTCTTCAGTCGTTCCACTCTGTTGACGGTTTTCAATTTGGGTAACAAACCCAACAAATTTTGCAACTTCTCTATTTATTTCTTGCCATCTATTTGAGATGCTTATTTGGGAACGATTATTCAGGTTCCCTCCATTCTCTACAAAGCACGCATGTACTCGAGCCCAGAATTGTCTAGTTTGTTGATCAACTCCCGTGATTGGATCTTTGCTAGTATTTAACCACGCAGATACAAGTAAACAATCTTCTTCCGGTGAGAAGTTTTTACTTCTTTGTGATTTTCTAGTTATATGAACATTAAAATCACTTTGTTCAGAATCAAATTGTTCAGACGCACTTATAGGAGAGTTAGTGAATGAATTTCGCACATTTGAGTCCATCTGCATAAAAAAGACATTGTCTTATTGCTCTTGTCGATCTAACTGAAATTTTATTACAGTATTAATAAAACTAATAAAAGTATCTATTTATGAATAAATGCACATCATTTCTAAACACAAAATTTACACATTTTAAACATCTAACAGTAAATTTAAAACATGTAATTAAGCTAATTGATTTGCAAAATTTACAATTATAATTAATCAATTTCATAATTAAACAAACATATTATATTTTTCTACAAATTAATCAAACATATTAATCTCATAATTAATCAAACATATTAATTTCATAATTAATAATATACCCCCCCGTGAACACACACACACACAAAACCCTACCTATTTCTACCCATTTTATTTCCATCGCCGCACACACACACACACAGTCCCTCGTCCCTCTCCCTCTCGTCCATCGCCGCACACAGTCCCTCGTCCCCTCGTCCCTCTCCCTCTCGTCCATCGCCGCACACAGTCCCTCGTCCCTCTCCCTCTCCCTCTCGGCCATCGTCCCTCTCCCTCTCGGCCATCGTCCCTCTCCCATGGCCATCTCGCCTCCGTCCCTCTTCCATGGCCATCTCACCTTCGTCCCTCTCCCTCTCGGCCATCTGGCCTCCGTCCCTCTCCCTCTCGGCCAACTTTTTTCCCTCCTCTCCCTCGGCTCCCTCTCAAATAAAACCCACTTGAACAAAAACAAATAGATGAAGTTAAAAAACAAACCGATGATGCAGTGGGAAGAAGATTTAACACGAAGTGAAGATGTAGCTCGTTGGATTTGTGGTATGTTGCTGTGATTTTCCTTGTTTGAATTTGCTGTAAAATATGTGTTTTTGCAATTTTTCAATTGCTTGGTTTGCTGTGTTGTTTGCTGTGTTGATTTGCTTGGCTGTGTTGGTGGCCATTGTTCATAGCAGTTTTTATTGCAAAATTGCAACGGTAAAAAAATTGCAACGGTCACATTTTAGGTTTTGCCTCCCCGGCCAAAACCTGTGGGGATGGCTCCCGAAAATGGAAGAGGCATTTTGCCTCCTCTGATGGCTCTCCCCGTTGGACTGCCTAATTTAACAAAAAGAGCCATTTTTTCAAAAAATTTGCCTTTGCCTCCTCTGATGGCTCCTCCGTTGGACTTGCCCTAAGGTCTTGCTTTTAAGCACTCAAAACCCTCTCTCTTTCTCTCTCTTCCTCTTTTAGGTGCGTGGAGTTTTTTCTTTCAAATATTTTCCTTTTTTGTTTTTCGGAAGACTAATTTTTATTTGTAACTATGTTATCAAAAATATTTTTGGAAAAACTTAAAAATATATATTTTTATTGTTTTTAAGTTATTTTATAGATTGATATAAAAATGATTTTTAAAAAATAAAAAATATCATTCTGATATATTTCTGAACAAAAAATATTTTTAAAAACAACTTCAACTATATTTTCAAATTGTCATTAAATATTAAGCGGGGGAGTGTATGTTATCATTTTCCTTCTTTTTTTTTAATCATCGTATCATTGAAAAAATAAAGTTATAAATTATTTTCATATATAAAAATAATTTAAAAAAAAAATTATTTTAAAGTATTTTTAATTAAAAATGTTTTCAAAAACAATTTTAACTATACTTTCAAACCTTCATTAAATAATTAAATATTCAGTGGGGGAGTGTATGTTATCATTTTCCTTTTTTCTCTGATCATCACATCATTTCATTAAGAAACTAAAGCCATAAATTATGGAATTTCGAGAATACAGATATAATGGAGATTATGGTTTGTAACCAGGGTTATCAATATCATTTTGTTCTGGCCAAAACGTTCCGTGCCATTAAAAAAACTGAGATAAAACGGCGTCGTTTTCGTCTCGGTTTTAATTCCGACCCGTTCCGAAAATACCGGCCAAATTCCTGCCGGAACGTCTCGGTACCATTCCGGGTGTGCCATTTCGGCCTTAAAATCCTCTTTATTTGGATTAACTTGTGATTGTGTTTCTAATTTTGAGATTATGTTTGTTTGACTTTGTGTTTATATTGTATAATTTAAAATTAATTTATCTTTAATTTTAATTATGACTGTTAAATTAATATTTTATTTTTTTCATATATATATATATATATATGAATAGTATAACCCCGAAACGACACACCGAAATACTCCGAAACCAAAACGTTCGGTACCAATAAAAAAACAGGAACGACAACCAGAACAGTATTTTACAATCTTGTTTGTAACCGCACATGAATCTAAAATATTAAGAGTCATAATTGTTAGCTTCAAATTCTTTTCATCTTGAAAGAAAGAAGAAAAAAAAAAGGGACGTTCCACATTGGTTGGAATAAATGAAAACAAATTTCAAGGGTGGGTTACATAATTGAGAAATAATTTAATTTATGCTCACAGTTTTTTAGCTAAAATTTCTCAAAATTTAATTTTTTTTCTTAAAGACTGAAGTAAATAAAAAAGAAATGCGGTGGTAAAAATGGATTTCACCTTTTTTTTTCCTTCGAAAGAACAATGTATGTGTATCTCGCAAATTTGTTGCTTGCTTGAATTCTATCTTATTTGTAATCTTTATAAAACTGTCCAGGATTATAAAATAAGTGTGTGCTTTGAAGTATAGTTCTTTTCTTTTAAGTATTTTTTATTTAGAAATATATCAAAATAATGTTTTTTTATTTTTAAGAAAATTATTTTTGATATCATCACATGAAAATGATCTAAAAATACTAACAAAATTTAATTTAAAATAAAATAAATCATTTTTTTCAAAAACATTTCTCAAACACATTCTTAAACACCCTATAAAAGCTATATGAAAAATCATTGTAGCTCTCCACATGAATGTAATTATTTTCACAGGAATGTAATTATTTTTATATTCTTCCATTGTTAAAATTTAATCTTATGATTTGGGGACTTTTTGGTATTAGGTTGTTGGACAAGTGAACTTCGATTTTTTTAAAATTGTTATGTACAATTGAATAACAATCTTAACATTATGAAAGTCCAAAGAAAGTTGTCTTTGGGGGTATTTTGGTATTTTCATATAGGTTTTTGTGTACTAAAGAGGGGTTTGGGGGTGTTTTGATTTTTTCATGTGTTTTTATTGAAAAGTTGTTCACACGTGTTTCAAATGCGTCAGCAATTAGGAGATGTCAACATTGTACATAAGGCAAGTATGACGTCATCTAACGATCAAATCTGGTAATTCGTTGTCTCAATAGATGCGTCGTCGTGGACTCTTTTCACATAGTGTGTTGCATGTAGTATTATGGTTATTGGATGGTCATTAGTAGTCGATTGTTTTTTCTTTCTTTATTCCCTCTCTCCTAACATCTAAAATACATAGTTATCCTTTTAGTTTGTTGTTTGTTAATTTTCTTCTTCATGTTTTTTATTTCTTATTTCATCTGAATTCCTTTTATGCAAGTTGTTTTTTTTTTAGTCCTTCAATTGCAATTTCTTATATATTTTATTTTTCATTTTAATTCTTTTTTTTTTGTTTACATCTTTCTAAAGTCATCCCTAATTCTGGTTTCTGTTTCTTAATCTATCCTCTTAGTTTTGATTTTTGATTTTGGTCTTTTTCTTTTTTCTTTGAGTTTTATTTTTCAATTTAGTCCTGCAATTCTAATTTGTGCATATGATGTTTTTTGAATTGATACTTTTACTTTTTATTTTTTATTTTATTCCCTTAACACTTTTGTCAAGGTTTTTTATGGTTTTTTATTTTGTCCTTTAAATAAAATTTATGGTTTTTTTCTCAATAGTGATAATATTTGTTTTAATTTGTCCTTTTCTTTTAATTTTTTTACTTGCCCTTTTATCAAAGTTTTGATTTTGATTTTATCCTTCAAAACAAGTTTATGGCCTAGTAATAATAATGATGATGATGATAGTTGTAACAATACTAATAATAGTAACATTAATAATGATGATAATGGTAATAATAACAATAATAGTTTATTATAATGATTATAGTAATTATGATATCAATAAATATAGTGATGATAGTAATAACAACAATAATTATGATAATAATATTAAGAATACTATTACTATTAATAAAAATAATTATAGTAATGCTATTAATGACAATGATAATAATAATAGTCTTAATGATATTAATAATAGTAATAGTAATAGTAATAAGAATAAGAATTATGGTATTATTAGTTATAGTTATGATAGTAATAATTATAATAATAGTACAAACAATAATAATTATAGCGATAATAATATTAATAATAATTAGGATACTACTTATTAATAGTAGTCATAATTATAATAATATTGATAGTATTAACAATGAGAATAGTAACTGTTATAATAATAATTGTGATAATTCATTATTTGATGTTATATTTGCTAGGAATTGAGTTCTATAGCTGTTTTATGTGTGGTATTTTTTTTTATCTAATATCCCAAATTAATGATTTGAAAAGTTTAAATAACTCAATGTTCTGTTTTATTTTTTCCATATTATTTTTTTTTAATTTTATTGTTCAACATTAGTTTTTGAAAATAATAAAAGTTCATACAAATTTCATATAAATCTATTAAATAAATTAATTCGCATTCAGTTAGATCTTATATATTTTATTGGAAATCCACACCAAACAAAAATCCAATATAAAAGATGTAAGGATTTATCGTCTTACCCGGTTTCATAGCATTGCAAAAAAATCTCTACACTCTCAATAAGTTTTTTTACATTATAAAAAAATTGTTCGACCTGCAACTAAGAGCATGAGTTTACCTAGTTTTTCTTAAATATTTATATGGATTTTGAAGTAATATTATTATTGCTGTTATTATTCACCATGAATGATTGTTAAAGAATTTAATGAAAACAAAATAACTAAGTTGTTGACATATGTCATAAGATTGGATTGGCAAAATTCAAAGGGAATATATGATAATGTTCTAAAATAACATGTTATTTGATGTTTGGATTGTAATTGATCATGTGATTATTTACTCTTCTTAGTTAGGGAATACAAAATTAATAGTAGAAGTCTTTGTACTTGTAAAAATAGTCATTATCGATGAGATTTAAACACCTTTCGATAATAAAATCAATAATTTTATCAAATCAAAATACTAGGTAACCTTTTGCACTATCCTACGTGAAAAACACAACTCTACAATAAATTTATCAAATCAAAATACTAGGTAACAATTTTTAATAGTTGGTTTGAATTGAGCTTTTCAAATGGCGTCATGGTATGAAGGTGAGAGACATGGTTATAAAACAAGTCTATCATAAAAAAAAATCTCTCAAATAACAAGAGGCAAAACCTTTATCAAGTTACAAATCCCACTACACAAGTTTTCGGGCATTTTAATTTTTTTTAATTTTTATATTTTTAATTTTTTTTAGTATTTTTATTTTTTTTTATATGTGTGCCGATATCAAAAATAATTTTAGAAAAATAAAAAAATATTATTTTAATTTATTTATAAATAAAATTAACTTGCAAAATCAACCTAATTTATTATTATTTTTTTAAATTCGAAATTTCCACTTTAATACATGAAAAGATATGTCCTCGGCACCCTTCCTCCTAAACCTGCAAAACATCCACAGGCAACAACATAAACAAGCAAAGAGATGAGTGTCTGTCTCTTCAATTCCCCGCCCGCACTCTCATTACCAACGCCATCAAAGAGAACCCTAACTTGCATCCTCGACGCAAACAACAATTGGACCAAGAAAACCTTGCTAGGTGGTGCCATAACTGGAGCGCTCTCAATCAATTTATTACTTTCCTCTCCATCGTTACTTGCTCTAGAATCTCCATCACCATCACTCCTACAATCACAATCAACAGAGTATCTTTGCCGTCAAGAAGAAACCCAACAGGATTTTAAAGTAGAGAATGAAGCTCCTCAAGTGGTGACTAATGAAGGAATTGTGGAAGAAGCTTGGGAGATTGTTAATGATAGCTTTCTTGATAGCGGGCGAAGTCGATGGACTCCTCAAACTTGGAAGGTATTCGCATATCAATGCCATACAAAAGTTGCCTTCTTTTTAACTCAATCCTCTTTTGTGTTGATTGATATTGTAGCAAAAGAAGGAAGATATTTTAAGCGGATCGATTCAATCTAGAGCAAAAGCCCATGAAATAATTAGAAGGATGTTGGCTAGTTTAGGTGATCCTTACACACGGTTTCTTTCACCTGCTGAGGTACTTAATTCTGCTGCTGCTGCCGCCGCCGCTGCTTCCAAATGTCTTACTGTATCTTATGATTACAAATGTTGTTTATGCCTTCTTCTTTTTCTACCCATGCATTTATCAGTTTTCGAAGATGGGGAGGTATGACATCTCTGGTATTGGAATAAACCTTAGGGAAATTCCTGATGAAAATGGAGAGGTCAAACTGAAAGTTCTTGGATTATTACTTGATGGGCCTGCGTATTCTGCTGGTGTAAGACAGGTAGTTATGAGTTTAAAACTGTTAACCCAACGTGTCAATACCTATCTTGTTTGGTAGCTTTGTCTTCCAAGTGATTATTGGTGTTTGTTATTAAATTGCTATATGGTTATGGCTTGAGTTTAGTTTATTTTTTTTATTGAATTCTCTATGCTGACTAGTGACGAGAATTCACTTCCTTTCATAGCACATTATATATATATATATATATATATATATATATATATATATATGTAGGAGTTTCTTATCGATATTTGAATATATTTGGTTCATATCATTTCTAGTAGTACAGAATTACTAGATATCATTAGTGCGATATGGTTTTTAATTGAAGGGTAGAATGAGCTTACTATCATTTTCAAAATTGGAAATGCTGTTTCTAGTTGCATATATGTATGGATAACAAAGAAATGATCTCACTAACTCCTTTGGAGAGAAGACTATTCTTCCTCTTCTCATTCTGCCATTTCCAGTGCAAATGAGAACTACCATAATGGTATATTTTTCTCTGCAAAAGGTGTTTTTCTCTCTCTCTTGTGAATATCAACATATTTCCCAGCTTCTGAGAACTGAAACTTCAAAATCATATAAGTTTTAGTACTGAATTTCATGAGCAATAGCTTCCGAAGACCTAAATGCTACCCAGTTCTAGTGTATTTTAACCCTCCAATCATTGTGAGTCTCATGCCTGCATTTTCTCCCCTACATTATTGTACCTAAAGCTTTGATTACAACGTTCTACTAATTAGTTGCACCTATTGTTTGATCGATTTGTCTAGTTGAGTTTGGGTTGAATAAGGCAGACATTCCTATTTTATAGCTGTATTGTGTTTACATCATAACTAGTGTATGGGGCGAGTTTCCTCATGTTCTAACTTCTTTTGGCAGGGTGATGAATTATTATCTGTTAATGGAGAGGATGTCAAGGGGAAATCAGCATTTGAAGTATCATCTTTGTTACAGGGCCCAAATGAAACATTTGTGATTATCAAGGTTTATAAAATTAGTTTCAGATGTACAATATTGCTGTATTAGCTTTTGGGTTTTTATCTTTCAGTGGATTGTTCTTATATATACTGTCATATTATAGGTGAAGCATGGAAATTGTGGACCTATTCAATCTATGGAGGTTCAGAGACAACTTGTTGCTCGAACCCCAGTCTTTTATCGTCTGGAACAAATTGACAGCAGCACCGCTTCTGTTGGGTACATACGCTTGAGAGAATTCAATGCATTGGCTAGAAAAGATTTGGTAATTGGTAAATGTTTGTCTTGTCTAACTTAGTCATAGCAATTTTATTGTAGTAACCAAAACATACTTTTATTTGCAAAGATCACTAATGTTATTTAAATTCGTAGTAGGGATTATCTCTCTAGGCTCATGTTATGTAGTCTTAGCTGGCCTGATAGTTAATGATGATTATGCAGCAATGAAGCGACTTCAAGACAGGGGTGCCTCATATTTCATTCTGGATCTGAGAGATAATCTCGGTGGATTAGTACAGGTTCTTATTAATTTTCCTCCAGTGTTAAATCCCAGTCCCATATTCAGCTCGGATGATCTACTCATTCCCACTATACGTATATGCAAGTGTTGATTTATTTTACTTCACCAAGTGAAAGAACTTAAGCATATGTTGAAAGAAGAATTGGAAATGGAAATAGAGTGAACAAGCCATTCTCACACACATGGACATCATTTTATTGGTCATCGTTATAATGCCTTTCTAGAGAAACTTAAAATGAGAAGGAAAATTGTCGAAATAGCAGCTAAATGCCTCACAAATGTTTTTGATGAACTAGAAGTAGCATGGAGATAAGACTGAGAGAACATGGATATTGGTGGTCTTCTTGTGGGGCATAAATGTGGATAAATCTGGAGAATTTATATGAGTGGAATGAACGAATGTTCCTCAAAGGAAAATATTAAAATAGAGTACCTGCCCTTTTCATCCTCTCTTGACAACCAAGTACAAAACATTGCTAGAATTGAAAATTCAACCATAGTGATAGGTGAAGAATCAGCATTTACTCTGATTATACTAATTCCTTATCCAGTATGACTGATGGGAACTGATCTGATTCATCCTGGCTTGCTTGGACAATTGTTTTCTAGTTACAAACTTCCTTCCAACTAGGCCACTAACCTGCAAAGAAATTGCAGGCTGCTGATTTTACCTTTTTTCACCTCTTTGCTTTCTCTGTCTCTCTCCCACTCTTGGGTGCCTGAAGGTTCATCTGATAAAATATATATATATTTAAAATCTGGAAAGAGGTTCGACTATAACAATGAATAATACATGACCATCATTTTGTCCCACTTTCAGGTAACCTTGCCATATTGTGTTCATCTGATATTTAGACATCATACTGTAATGCCCTTCTGCAGACTCTGACATTAGTAAGGAAACAATCTTGTTAAGAAATAAAACTGAGGAATTATCATCCTTCATTGCGTTGACGATCCTCCAAAAAATTAAGCAGTGGTGAAATTAATCAAGGATCAATTTATCTTTGCACAATCCTCTGTCTGCTTGTTTTGATTTCTTACTCAAACAATTACATTCCTAGCACCTGCACCCACCTAGTAAATATTTGATCTTTTATTTTGCCTTCTTTTTCCAACATGAAAGAAGTCTCAGATCTGTCCATGATGTGCATCAAAATGTGTCAAAAGGTGTTTTCAATAATTTCAAATAAAGACAATGTTTGTCCAATTGTACAGCTTTTCATGGCAATATTCATAATTTCATATCACCAACCTCACTGGTTATGGTTCCCAAGAGAATGTTCAGCAATATGAGCGTACTGAAACTGATAGAAGGGAAAAAAACAATAAAGAAATTGTTTTCTTTCACTTCTGCAAGTTCATTGGAGGAATTAATATGAATAAGTTCTTGAATTTGTGCTTATATGCAGACAAGTATATGCAAATGACTATCTTTTTTTGTTTCTTGAAATAAAACCTCATTTACATATGTTTATCAGAATAAAATAGCATGGATCTACTTCAGTGAGATGATTATGGATTAGTTGTCAAATAAATGATCCATGCCTGCATTCTAAGTTTTGTTTGTTCTGAAGAATGTGTGCAAATATGCCAATTGATTTATTAATTTTTTTTACTTATTTCAGGCTGGAATTGAAATTGCGAAGCTCTTTCTGAATGAAGGGGAGACGGTACATGTTGAAGATTTGAACTTCAAAGAACTTTTTCCTGTTTGTTTTTGTTTTATGCAGTTGATATCTGAGATTTTTTTTGCATGACTTTCATTTCTCATTAACTTCAAAAAAGTTGGCAATCTCTCATTAGGTTACGTAGGTAATGGGATTGGGAACAGTATTAACTACAAGGCCAAAATGCACCTTTGCCTATAAAATGTTGAAAATTGTACTGAACATTGAAAGGTAGGTATTAGACATGGTCTTTACCATTAAATCTGAAGTTTGAGGTTTCATGATTGAGATAAAATGTAATGAGGCCTGCAGTGTCAATTTATTTTGACTGATTTTGACATTTGTCTTGGATAGTAAAAAAGAGGAAAGTGGAGGAGGGTGTTGGGACATAGAGCTGTTAATAGTTAACGAGGCAGATATTTACTTGGAGCTCTCTTTTTAACAGCTTCTTTATGTGAATTTGCAACTTGTTGGATTCAAGTATTTGCTGTTTGACTGTTATTATGATCATCCTTGTGATGTTTGATTATTTGGAAGTCCCATCTTAAAGGGTAACTGTGCATAACATTTATAAACTTGACAATTACAGTTAATACTTTTTGAGGATGAAATTTGAGGATTGATCAAGAACTGATTATGGGACATCCCTAAATATTTGAACAGTGAGATGTTTGCTTAGGAATAAAGGTTGGGATGAGGATATAAGAGTACCTGATAAGGATTATGAAGGCATTTGGGTTTCAGGAATAAAAGTATAGGTTAAACTTTAAGTACAGGGGCTGTCTTGTGATCTGGTTTTGGAGCTGGAACATGCATATGATATTATCAACAACAAGGAGAAAGAAAAATAGAAATAGAGGAGAGTAAAGGAATGAATCTGTGACCATATAAGAAAGAAACTAGGGTTGCATGGATCAAAATATGCGCTCCTACTAAAAACTCTCAATATGCTTATTAATGATTTCTTCATAAGAAATAATATATTCTTATACAACTGAATTCTAAAACATTAAGGGCTGGTCTAATAAAATAACTATTAGCCATTGATTAAAACTCTGATTGAAGAAGCCAGAGAGACTAAACTATTAAACTTGTTCACTGCAAACAATATAGTTCTGAAAATGAAACCTATATATATATATATATATATATATATATATATATATATATATATATATATATATATATATATATATATATGAAGTAGGAAATTGGGTAATGGATGGAATTGAACTTTGAGTTTTGATCTAAAGGTCCTGAAAGCAAGAATTAATGTGGTGTTTTATCTTGATGTCTTAACAGGTGATTGATACTGTCGGAAAGGATTCACAATACCAAAACACTATTTTAGCAGACAGCGCACCAATGGTCAAAGCTCCTGTTATTGTATGCTTCTTTTCTAACATATTACAAGCACTATGGTGAATGTATAAGTTTTTGTCAATATCCAAGTCTTGGCTTGAACTTCTCAAATTCTGCTATATTTGATTGCCCTTTCAATCATATTCTAGTCAGACCTTTTTTTTCCAGACAGATTCTGTCATCCACTGCTCAGAGCATTGTTTCTTTAGGATCTTATATGCATTTTTTTCCTCTACAAAGCTTAACACATTTCCATTCAGGTTTTGGTGAACAACAAAACTGCTAGTGCAAGTGAAATTGTGAGTTCCATGTTTCACCAAATATTTGTGTTTATTTGGCGTTTAGCATGGGGTGCTAATCAAGCTTCATGTTTCAGGTTGCCTCTGCACTACATGATAACTGTAGAGCTGTGCTTGTGGGGGAAAGGACTTTTGGCAAGGTTAGCTAGCTCATTGTGCCATTGATGTATTTTTTTTTCCCCATGTTTATTTCAATCAGGCTATGTGCTATATTGTAAATGAAGTCCCCTCCAGAACCCCTTTTAAGTCGACCTTACATGCATTTGGTGTTCATATAGGGGGAAATCACAAAAGGCTGCTCTTTCTATCTCAGGCATAGGAAGTTGATTTCTTTTTTTTTTGTTCCTGCTTGTGTTAATCAAACATCCAATCATTTCTGCATCAATAAAAATAGCTGATTTTGATTGTTTAGTGATCCAATTTGTCGAGTTCGATACTTAGAGGTTCCAACAACTCAAGTAAGAATAGGGATACTTGGGTTCCAACAATTCAAGTAAGAATAGGGACGATTAGTGATGGAACCTGCTAATATTATGTTGCTATGGAAAATATATTTTCAGGGTTTGATTCAATCAGTTTATGAACTTCATGATGGGTCCGGAGTGGTTGTCACTGTTGGGAAGTATGTCACACCAAATCACATGGACATAAACGGCAATGGAATAGAGCCAGACTATAAAACATTTCCAGGTACAAGTCATCATTGTTTCCTTCCTGTTCTGCTTTTTTTTTTTGTGGGTAGTGAAATGGTGTTCTCTCTCAATAATCTGAGCAAAACTCCATATGCAGGTTGGAGTGATGTTAAAAAACACCTGTCAGAATGCAACATCAATCGACAAGGGTAAAGATGAGGTCCGAATCAATATTATTTCCAGAAAATTGTGCATATTGATTCCATAATCAGCTGCCCGATGATTCTCGTGCTTTGCTAGCTGACTAAGCACCTTCCTGTGTGAGTCAAAAAACACAAGTTGACGAAAAACATTGCTTCTGCGTTCTTACCTAGCAACATACAGTGGAAAAACTGCCACGATGAAGCCAATTTGTTTTTTTTTTTTGTTTTGTTTTAAAAAAAAACAGTAACTGGGATTGGGGTGGAAATGGGCAGGCAGCAGTGTTGGTTGTAGCCTGAGTTTTTCCTTCTGAGATGTACAGACAATTTGCTGTAACCCTTGTGGAACCAAGGATGTCTCTACTTTCTCGTACAGTACTGGGATGCGGAATTATTTTCCTTTTAACTTATAACAGAAGAATTCCGACGAATTTCAAATTCCTCTATTGAGATCATGTAGCTCGCACCTTATTTCTTCAGGGGTAAAAAAACCTTAAACTATCAAATAACCATTGAAATTGGCAAGAAATTTGTCGGTGATCTGTACAGAGGGGCAGGTAGGGATGATAACAGTGCACGAAAACAGAGGTGGTAGCAAGGGGATGGTAGTAGTTTTCTGTGTACGTGTGATATATATCTCTCTCTATATATATATACATATAGGATTAGTTTATAACGTATAAATCATAAATTTCAGAATGAATGAAATATATCCAAAAACTTTAAGCCAAATGCATGCAGCGGTTGGCCAGTAAAAAGCATAATTTTGATTATCAAATGAAGGAGCTAAAGCTTCATTGTGAAAGAATTGTACCAAACCAATGGCTGACAAAAGCAGATTGTTCGTTTTAGATTCGCAGGAAGGAAATCAGGCCCGAAAGTACAATCTCAATCTCAAGCTTCTGCCTGCTAGCTAGTATAATAATAGGAAGATTCCATAAGCAATCTCTAGAGTAGTAGTATAGCATGCCAAAAATAGATGGTGTCCTTAACTTTGCACAGCTCTTTTTCTAGGAATCATCTCATTTTCATCTGGGAAAATGGTGAAGAAGCTTATCCAGCGCAGGAAAATAAAATCTCAATCTACCTGCCTTTTACTTTTGATCCAGTCCCATGAAACAGTAGAAAGAGAAGCACAAAAGTGAAAAGAAAAATGGCATGGCATCAATATCACATCAGGTCTGGACATAGATGACATCCCAAACAAACATCAGATTTAAATTCCAGGCAGATTGCTCTTTTTCCTTTTCCCTCCTTCCTCCACTTTTCCCCACTTTTGCAGTATCTGCCTCCTCTTGCTTGCAAAATTTAACTACCCGATGCCTCCTTTCTCAAGTTTTCTGATATTCTCCCGTCTCTCTACGACCCAAGGAAACTTTGATTCTTCAAGTTTTTTATTAATATAACATATGTCAGGATGATATTTAAACTCTTCTTTGCCACAACTCCATTGGTCCTTAGGGTGGCTTGTGTCTCATTCTTCTGAACCAAAAAAACAAAAAAAAAAACTACATTATAGAAGCAACAGCAGCAGCTTGACAACATGGGTTCTGGAGGAGCTCTTCAATATTTCACAATCTTAATCTTGTACCTATTTCTCTATTCAGGTGATTGGCATTTCCTCTCTTGGGTTTCCAGCATTGCTCACATCAGAAAATTTCCTTCGGTGGCCTCATATGAATATTATGTGTTTTTGTTTATATAATTTAAGCATATGTGTATAACCCTTAATATGTGAGACAAAAGTGGATCCTGGAACACAATTGTCTGAAAAAAACAGAAGAAAATCCATCCTTCTGTTAAGTGGTAAGGCTTTCGGTTAAACAGTCTATATTGAATTTAGTTACTTGTGATCATGCTGTAAACTACATCTTAATTCAAGCGGAACCTGGAAGATTTATTCTTTTTGTATCTGTACCAAGTAGATGAAATTCTTATGCTTTTCCATGAATGCATGAAACCCAAATTTGATTTTGAAATTTACCCCTTTTCCATGTTCTCTCGGGAAGAAATACCGCTTTTCAGACTGCATCAAACCCAGTTTCTCTGGTTTTCTGCTTTTAGCTTATCAGGGAGTTGCTTGCGAGTATTTATGGGTTCAGTATGCTATCCTGTCAGAAATTCACGCTGACAATGTAGAACTTCAATTGCATCCATTAACATGGAACATGCAGAGCTTGGCATAGAAGAAAAGAAAGAAATCTGATCCTGCCTTTCGACTTGTTCAGGTCATCCTGGTGTTGCTGAAACGCCTACTTTGGATTCAATCCAGAAAAATAAAATAGCAGGCGACCGAGAAAATAAGATACTCATCTCCTACTCAGTGTCCACCACCCAACCAGACACAGTTACCGGAGGGGTTCCCGTCATCAATCCGACAACTCCTGTAGTAAATCCAGTAGACTCTCCTCCGTCACCAACCGGAATCAACCCATTACCTACGACGCCCCCAGCTGTTATAATGACCCCAGACGCTCCGAATCCTCCAGCTGTCATAATGACCCCAGACAGTCCGACGCCCCCAGCCACCACGACCACCCCGGCCACCACAAATCCAACCTCTTCAGGAGGGCAATGGTGCATTGCAAGCGCGATTGCTTCACAAACTGCCTTGCAGGTAGCCATTGACTACGCTTGTGGCTATGGCGCGGCAGACTGTTCTTCAATTCAACAAGGTTCAAGTTGTTATAATCCAAACACCCTCCGCGATCATGCTTCTTATGCCTTCAATAGCTACTACCAGAAGAATCCAGCCGCGACAAGCTGCGTATTTGGCGGAGCAGCACAGCTTACCACCACTGATCCAAGTAAGATATATGATCTTGACAAAGAACATCATTCTGTGGATTTCGAGATCCAATGATGTATTTTCGAAACTGGCATACTGCAGAAGTTTTGAAATCTGCTCTGTTTTCAGTTGTAACGAGCAGTCCATGATCTATACAACATGATTCCTATCAGATTACTTAACTTCTCTGTCTGCGCCCATTGCAGGTAATGGAAACTGTCGCTACGCATCGTCATCCACGACAACACCGGGAGGGTAAGCTTTCATATCCATTTTGAAGCCATTCCTATCAGCAAAATTAGGCAATAGATACTCAATCCATGTTTTTTGGAAATACAGAATAAGTTCACCGCCGGTCAACCCAACCCCGACTATCACGACTCCTGCAACAACCTTCCCTGGTGGACCACCAACAACTTACGGCGTGCCAGAACCGACCGGCGAGCCCAGCTCAGCCACCTCTATTTCTTACAGCCTACTGCTCCTCTTTTCCGCAACTGGTATTGTAGGGTCACTTGTTGCTACAAAACATCTCTGAGCGCATGGAAATTCAGTTTATCACCGCCCTCGATGATCAGATGACGACTTCCTTGATTGTCATCAAACTTCATGAATACAAGCAGCAGTAAGAATCAACAACCTGGTACTTTCTCGAGGATTTGTCCCCGGCATAAAATGTCAGAATCTATTTGCTTTATACTATGCTTTTTAGTAGCCCAGGAGAAAAGGAAGAAGAATATAGAGGTCATAGGTTCTTGTAGACAAGTTAACTAGTTACATTTCTCTCAAACTTTTAGCATAATAAGGAATTAGAGAGGGTTGTATTGCCTTTAGGGTTGCTTTTACAGATTGTGTACTCAGCATGCAGTTTAATTTATGATCCAGCAGAGGTGATTTTACCAGCAGAGGTAATTTCATGGTAATTAATACAAGAGCTTATTACATTCTGCAACAGAAGGATTTGTGTCTTCCCCCTGCTTAGCAAATGCACTTGCTTTGTAAACCTGAGTTAAAAAAAGGGTTTATTATCTGCGTAACAGGTCTCGAGTTCAAGTCAGGATTTGTATGTAAAAGCCTCAGACAACCGGATTTTATTCACTCGTCTAGACCTATAAAATACACTTTTTAGAGATGAGGTTTACTCGTATCCAACAAAAAAAATATATGCTTGCTTTAACACATGCCACCAAACTGGGAAAAGATAGAGAACCTCAAAAAATCATGAGCTCATACAACATTGTTACACCAGTAATAATGCTTGTTTGAAATTGTGATTGAGATTATTTTTTATAGTGTTTTTCATTTAGAAATATATCAAAATAATTTTTTTTTTATTTTTTTTAAAATTATTTTGACATCAACACATGAAATTAATCTAAAAATACCATTTTTTTAATTTAGAATAAAAAATAAAAAATATTTCAAAAATATTTTTAAAACACAGTGTCAAAACCCCATAACTCATACCACCACGCTGCCTTGAATTTTATTTGTATTTTTCTCTCAAGGGTGGTCAGACGATTTAAAATTTGCTTGTCCAAATCGAAATGGTAACTAAAAAAATCAGGTTGGAGCTTTTTATTCGATGTCTCTTTCCATACACACTCTCATAATTTAAATAAACTAATTTAGAAACTTAAAATACTCTTAAATTAATTCAAGAACATAAAATTAAACAAAAAATCTCTATAAAATCCCAATCTAATTTTTTTTAGCTCAAAAACAACTTAGTAACACTCTTCTCATTAATTGAAATCAAAATTAGATTTTTTTTTAGCAAAATCTCATCAACTTATTTTTTTTTCTCCCCTTCATTGTTTCCAGCTCTCTCTCCTTTTATAACTCAAGGATTGAAAAATATAAATAAAAAAACAAAGTTCTAAACTCAACCATAAAAGTTTTAAAGGGACCAAAAAGTAAAGTAGAAAAATTTCATTGCCCAAAATTTCTTAAAAGGTGCTAATAGTATAAAAAATCTTGTATATTTTCAAGTATATCAAGTCTTATCACTATATTTTCAACTTTTTGTAAGCATTGAAATTGATTTTTTTATATATATAAAATTGAACATCAACCTAATATCAAAGTATTTTCTTAAAGTTACGTCACCCAATAGAAAATAAAACAAAACAAATTATCGAGGCTAATTACTAGAAAACACAATGTTAAAGGAAAAAAAAGGAAAAAAAAGCTTGATTCTTGGATAAAAAAAAGATAGAAAAAAGGGAAAACATTATTACGATCCACAATAATTTTACACATACTATAATACACTCCACATTAAAACTAATTTTTGTTTTAGGTGTTTATTAATTATAGTTATAAGATCCAATTTGAGTATTGACTTAGAAGGTTAAGTGCTTGTATGACATTGCGTTTCAAAAGTATTTTTGATTTAAAAAAAAAATGATATTTTTAGATTATTTTGATATGGTGATGTCAAAAATAGATTTAAAAAAAAATATTATTTTGATGTATTTCTGAATGAAAAATATTTTGAAAAACAATCTATACAATACTCCCAAACATGCTATAATGAGTTACCCTAGCTTTGGTTGTTTTTTAAGAACTCTAAGAAAATATTAGATTTCATTATCATTCTTTTAATTGTTGTATTTTTTCTTTGCAATGATTTTTACATTGGAATTTTTATTTTATTTGATTTATCCTCAACATTTAATTGGTTTAGATTTGAGCTTTTTAATTAAGCTCATGTTTAGGATTCCACGAATTCAAATTTTAAAGATTAACTCAACTTTAAGGGTTCTTATTAATTTAATATGTTATAAATCCAATCGTGACAATATTATATTCATGTAAATACATATTATTATTAATAAAGTCTTAATTTATCTTTAATATTTGTATAATATTATATCAATGAATCTAACATTTGATTTATGAATCTAGAACAAATATAAAGTCCATGAGATAAAAATGTTTGACAAATAAAATTATAAAGCTGTTATAATTAGAAGATTTCTATTGCATCAAGGCATTGTTACAAAAATATTTTTGATTAATGTTCTTTTAAATAATGAATATTTATTAGAGTGATAGAAAGTAGTACATGTTATATTTTTTTCTTTATGAAAGGAAATATTTGTCCTCATAAACTGATGTATAAATGATACATATAACTAATAAACAAGTGTTTTTCATAAGACATATATATTGAACTACCTCATATGAGAATTCAATAGAAAAAAATTATCTTTATCTATGTAAAGACTTACATAATATTTGCGTAAGTGACCCTTAAACTTGAGTTTTCTAAGTTACTTTATATAGATAATATTATACTTTGATCCTGTTATGTGCTATCTCAATCGAGGTAACGAAGGGACAAACATTGAGTATAACATAAGTTGTATGAAAGATATTAGAGTGATTAAGAGATGATTCATCATCCTAGATGAATTAGAAAAAAAATATTTTATCTATTCTCAAATAATATTTCACCAAGTATAGTAGCAACAAAAAGAGTGCTGCAAAATTATATTTCACAAGATATAATTCATATACACACTCTTATCGATTTGACCACAACTTCAACTGTACAGTAAAATGAAACAGAGACATTCACTACTGCTATCTTCTGGGAAAATCAGATAGAGCACCCCGCGAAACTTGTTAGAGAATAATATAAATCATATGATGGGACTTCACTTAAAAAACTTAAATTTTTAGGTGAAATGATTCCTTTGACATTGTATCAGAGGCTTGTTGACCCAGCGGTCACGAGATCAAATCTCACCACCCTCATTCTATTTGATAAAAATCAAGCACAAGATAGTGTGGGTCTGTGTGCAAGTTTGTGTTTTGTGGGTTTTTTTGCGTGTATTATTTTTATTTTTCTTCAGCTTCTCTTGTTTTTATTTATGCTTTATCTTATTTTTTATGCTTGTGCATTTGTTTTGGAATGTATAAAATGTCTACATGCATCATTTATTAATTATATATCTCTTTATAACACACATTAACTTCAGGTTATGTTGAGTAGTAATGGATTACCTATTACTTTCAGTCGAAGTTTAAGTTCATAAAACCTGTCATAAACCATTGGACTGATTAATAATTAAATTTTGTGATTTTTTTTATTTGCTTTGTATGAGGAGGTTACCCTTATATCATGGTTTATGTCAGAAGTTTAGTGGATTATCCTTGGTTTACTCAAGTTTTTTTTTTGTCCCTTTTTAATTATTTTTTATTTCAATTTTATCTTTCAACATTAAATGGATTGAGAGTTTAGATTCATAATTTATTTTATTTTTTTCTATAGTGTTTTTCTAGTTTTATAACTCGAGTTGTGGAATTATCAACTTAACCTGGGTTGACACAAATATTTTTTTTATCCTATAGTCTCATGGGACATTTACTGGATTGTATTTGCTAAATTTTGTTAATTCAAATAATGTTTTGATTCAATCAAATGATATTAGAAATAAACATACACATTAAATTTTTTGAATAAAATATAAGGAAAAATAATATTATACAAGATTGCACATATTAAAAATATTATCTAAAATAATATTTTTGTTTTAAAAAATAAAATTTATCCATACAAAATATAACAAAAATAATTATAGATAAACCATAAAAAATGACTCAAAAATTAAACACACACAAAATAATTTTTTTTTTAAATATCTATCCAAAAAATATCAAATAAAAAAATCACAAATGGGCATAAATTTAAAAATAAATCTTTCAAAATTAAAATTATTGACTTTCATTTAAGATTAAACTAAAAGAATTGCTAAAAATAAATAGTAGATCTAGAGAGTAAAAAATGACAATTCAACAATAAGAATGTCATTTTTTTTTATCTAATGATAAAAATAAAAACTTTAATCAAAGTTTGTTTGATTCCAAGTGGTGGTTTGGTATTGCATTTAAAAAAAATTGATTTTGTTTTAAAATTATAATTTTAAGTGTTTTAAAATTATTTTGATGTGTTGATGTAAAAATTAATATTTTAAAAATAAAAAAAATATCATTTTAATATATTTATAAGAAAAAATCACTTTAAATAAAATTATGCTAAATGTTAAATCACTTTTAATATAAATCTTAAATTAAATTAAAATTTGACAAGAGAGTCAACAATATTATAATCAATTAATAAAATATGCTAAATGTTTTCCATGTAGTCCAAATATCCAATTTTCATAATTTTCTATTAGATTTCAGTCGTGATTTTAAACATTCGTTCTTTCTCGTATGAATGAATTATTGAACTTACTGTATATGTTTGAAAAATTGAGATGTCTAGTTTTCATCTCAACTAGAATTGTAACAAAGTTCCACCTATAACATTGAATGTGTTCAAAACAATACATCGAGATCTACTTTGACAGATTTTACAAGATTTATCTAATAATTTTGACTCCCTGAAATAATAGTTTTCTGAAGTCCGTTTGACTTGAAAATTTACTACAATATATTTTCACATGTCTAGTAGTTCCCAACAAAATTTTAGCCAGATCCAATATATAGTTTGAAAGATATGATCAATCTCACAAAACTGGTCAATAAATATTTTAATATCAAATTCAATTTTGACTTGGTTCATATAAAAAATCTAGCAAACTCGTGAAATCAGACTGATTTCAATAATTTTACTGATTTAACACAAGTTAAGTATAATTTTACTGATTTTAAATTTTAAATATTTTAAAATTTTAAGGTCAATAAATATTTTAAGGTCAAATTCAATTTTGACTAAGTTCATATAAAAAATCTAGCAAACTCGTGAAATCAGACTAATTTTATTGATTTTAATAATTTTACTGATTTAACACAAGTTAAGTCTAATTTTACTGATTTTAAATTTTATTTTACATATATATATATATATATATATATATATATATATATATTAACTTGTAAAATCATATAATTTTACAAATTAATTCGTACAATGACCCAACCACACAAGGTCGTAAAACCCGATAGCCGAGATGTTACCCTAGGGGCATGGCAGGTAATTAAGAGAACCGTAATTCTCCACCGTCGATCTGTCCTATTACGAAGGCCCAGATCTCTTGAATTAGACCCGTGGAAAGACAAAAACCCTAAATATGCTTTCTCTCTCCCTTCATCTAAATCTTGAGCGAAGCCACACTCTTGAAATCTTGGCGGCGTAGGCGTAGCAAACCACCGTGAGCTCTCTCTCTCCGTTTTCTATTCTCATCTCTTCTCAGGTTTTCAAATCCTATCATCTTATGTGGATGGAGCTAACAAACGTGGTTGGTGTGTGTTTTGTTTGAATGTAGGAAGGGGAAAATGGCGGTGCCGTTGCTTACGAAGAAGATTGTTAAGAAGAGAGTTAAGCAGTTCAAGAGGCCACAAAGTGACCGCAAGGTCTCTGTCAAGGTAAAATCTACTTTAGCTAAATTCGTTTGCATACAACGTTGGGATTTGTAAGGAAAATGATGATACTTGTTGTCGCCCCAGTCTTCCTTGCATTTTGAGGTGCAAGATGGTGATTGACATTCCTTGTCGGATTCCTTCAATTTTTAATCATTGTGTCTTGTCTAATCTTTTTTATTTATCTATTGTAAATTGTTTTTTTAGCTTTGTAATGAAGAACCCATTTGACACCCCAGTCTCACTTGCTTCCTTCTTTGGTTGCAGTATTGTGAGCCTGCGATCGACTATCCGATCCCTTTTAGGCTTAACAACTACCGTTTTTATTAATCTTTATTCAGTATCATTGTATAGTTTACCTTTCGTTTCTTAAAAAAATGTGAATGATATATGTATATATAATTTTTATTTGTGTGATGTGATTCTGTTTACTGAATTTGTTAAATGCATGATTATTCTTTTGGACGCGCGGTCGTACCTTCATCTCTTGATGGAAGGTGTTGATAAAGATCGACCTTTATCCTATCCTCTTATACCCCGAACAATTTTATTTTTACTGTTTCTAAATGTTGATTTCTCATGCGTAAACCTATTTTTAGTCTTTGTTTCTTTTATAAGATAGGAATTGGAGTCTTTTTCTTTTTGTCCCGGGGATTGAAGGATATGATGAAGTTTTTTTGACACCCAGTCTTAGTCCTATTAGGAGCTGCTGATTAATTTATGTTTATCTGATCCTTCATGGAAAATAGTGACTTGTTACTTTTTTTGTTAGTGTTTTAGTTCTACATGTAGTTTCTTAAGTTATGGAGATATGCGATGAGGCGTGATGATATTTATCCACCATTTCTGCAATGAGATGATGAATTTTATACATGCACTACCATCTGATCTCTTTTGCATATCCATGTGTCTGTTTATTATACAGTATTCTATTTTCTATTTTATTTGTACAGCAATCTATGATGCAAATCATTTATCAGTGCTGATTGTCCTGTGATGATCATAAAAATATCACCATCTTTCGGCTGAGGTTGCAGATTTTTGTTAGTTTTTTTTATTGGGTTTCTTATGCTTGGTTTATTATCTCTAAATTTCTTGGGATGTAGAGGTCTATTTAATGTTGCCATTTGCCCATGGTATCTGGTGTCCAAAATTTGTTTCTGTAGCTGTGCATTTTATGTAAAGGGCAGAAACAAATTATAAACAGGTCTTGCGACAGTTAGCTGGTCACTAACTGTTACTTTATCCCTGCATGCATCTCTCTATTCCCTGGCTACCTATGTTTTACCTGTTAGCCAGTCTCTTTGATTTGTTTCCCATAACTCCCCCTTTCTCAATGCTACTATACGAATCTTCTTCATAAGCGTTTCGTTTCTTTTTGATACCAATGTTTCATTCTTCATATAATTTTTGACAGACAAACTGGCGCAGGCCAAAGGGTATTGATTCTCGTGTTCGAAGAAAGTTCAAAGGATGTACTCTGATGCCCAATATTGGTTATGGTTCTGACAAGAAGACTCGTCATTATCTTCCAAATGGCTTCAAGAAATTTGTTGTCCACAATGTCAAAGAGCTAGAAGTGTTGATGATGCACAACAGGTAAAAACACAGATGAACTCTTACTGTCAGAGTAATTTATACCAAGCAGATCACTTTCTTTTCCGATTGATGATTCTTTTTTCACGTGATCCAGGACTTACTGTGCTGAGATAGCACATAATGTGTCAACAAGGAAGAGGAAAGAGATTGTGGAGCGAGCTGCGCAGCTCGATGTTGTTGTCACTAACAAGCTTGCTAGGTTGCGTAGCCAGGAGGACGAATGAGGAAGTGTATCTGAAGGAGTGTGTTCAGGAGGGAGGAATTATTTTCCATATCGAATTTTCGAAATTTGCTGGTTTACAGTACCTGTAACCTGGTAAATTATGATATCCTTATGATAGCAATATTACATTTGTTGCCCCTTTTGCGTTTGTGCTATCTATATGCTATGCTGGCACTTTCCTCTCATTGTCTTATTTTGTAGGGTTGCTAAGTTGAAATTCGGATGGTGTTTACCCTCTTTAAATAGTGTTGAGTATCATTTGTAGGGTTTTTGTTCCTTTTGGATAGAAAAATTGAAGGCAATCCGTCATTGAAAATGGAGCTTCGGTTCTTCAAAAGAAACATTGGTTTGCGAACAGATTATATTACAAGTCAACTGGCAAAATTCTTTATCTTCAGGCAATTGAATCTCGATCCAACTGCACATTCAATTTGTTCAAATTCAAATGGCTCATTGATAAAATTCTTTTAGATAAATACTTTATAAGGCTCAATTATAAGTTCTTTTTTAACCCCAAAACTCTTCTTTTGTGGAAAGATGTACCTTTAACCTAAAATAAAGTACACGAGACAATAAGAGAGACTGAGGCTGAAAAGAGTGCAAAGAAAGGTGTGGGAGATGAGAGAAAAGAGATTAGTCTCAAAAGAAAGGGGTTTGTGAGAGGAGCATTAAATATAGTCTCACAATTCTCTATTTCTTCCTGATTTGGTTGACAAATTTAATTTATTAAGGACTTGTATCATCACTGTTAGTTTTTCTAATTTTAGGGCTGTTTAGATTTCCAATTTTAGGGCTGTTTGAAATTATTTTAGATGTTGCTCTTTCACAATCGTGGTGTGGTGTTGTCTAATTTTGAATAACTTACCTTTCATCATGTGAAACACTCATGTTATTCTATATTTTTAGTACTTTATTCTTGCTTTTAATACAATTTTTATGTCTTATAATACTTGAACTTGTTTTGTACTTAGCAATGATACGAAGACAAGAAGTGTAAAAATAAGCTAAATGATTCATTAGAGTAAAGAAGTGGAAATCTTAATTGCATTTGGAATCCAATTTGAGAAGGAAATCATGGTGGAATTAGAATTCGTTAGAGCGAATCCGACAAGTTAGACTAACATCACTATTTGGATCTATAAATAGAGTTTTATTGCAATTCAAGATTTTCATCCATACATGGTAGACTTGGCTTAGTAACTCACCCAGAAAAGAGAATGTCATCTTTGAAATCAAGCTTGAAATATAGTAATGATGCAAGTCTAGCCCAATCTTTCCATGGTAGGATGATGATACAAGAACTTATTAATGATGCAAAAGGGTTCTACATGACTAGTAAATCTCTATACAGGATCTTACATAGTTGAGATCCACAAACTCCCTTCATCTCTGCATGCTGTTATATCATTGGATAAATAAATCAATGAAAACTGAAAGACAATTAAGGAGATCTTATGCATGGACCCATTCCGGTATAAGGTATTTTTATCTAAGTTTGAAGAATATCCTTTTAATATTGGTTTCGAACTCTATAATGATTGTTTTGTTTCTTGGTTTATACAGAACATATGCTTCACTTTCAAAGCTTTCATTATTGATTATGATCTCTACAGTGGATGATGATGAGAAACCTGTCTAAATTGCACCAAAACACTTCTCGACACCTCAAACAACCTCAAACAACCTCAAATGCATTGAGCATGGACCTCTAAGCTCTACACTTGTTACATTGTTAAAACAACTAACAAGCAATTTATTGTTTCTTATAAGAGCTTTTTTTTTAAATAAAGTATATGCAAATATTTTTTTTAGCTTTAAAAACTTTAATTTTTTATTTTAGGTCCAGGGTGAAATTCAGTGATTGAAGTCTTGAACAAAACAATGTTAAAACAACTAACATGCAGTCTATTGTTTCTTATAAGAGCTTTTTTAAATAAAATATATGCAAATCTTTTTTTTAGCTTTTAAAAAACTTATTTTTTTATATTTTAGGTCAGGGTGAAATTAAATGATTGAAATCTTGAACAAAACAAAGATTTTCTAGTTACAATTTGAAGTCTATAAATCAACTCTTTAACAGATGTGACATGTTATATGTAACCAACGAGCGAATTTGCCCGCTCCGCTGGGCTTTTTTATATATGTAGAAAATTGATTGATTTTATAAATGTTGTATTTTGTTATTTTAATATTTAATTAGTAAAATTATAATTGATAAAATCTGTTAAAAATGGTTTTTTTCAACTAAAAAATGATTGAATATTGCTATTGCTAAAAAACTTTTGATAAAATTTGTTAGAAAATTTACTAAGAAGGTGAAATGATTTGTTAGAAACTTGTTGTCACGGAAACTCTGGTTAAAAAAAACACAAAAAAAGAAACCGATTTAAAAAAAAAGACTTGAACGCGACGGTTATTAAAAAATAAAAAAAAATGTGAAAAAAAGGTTATCGTTTATTAAAAGAAAAAAAAAGAGTATAAAATAGAAATTTAAATTAAAAGCTAAAGCCAAAGTTATATTTATAAGATTTATTAATCATATTATTATATTAAATGTATTCAAGAATACCGATATTAATTATTTTTTTGCAAGAAATCGTAGGTCATTTTTTTCTCTCTATATATATTTTTAGGCGATAATATTCAATAAATATTAAAACATATACTCAGTCTTACATACTTTATAGTGTAATCGAAATGGAAAGTGGGTCGTAGATTTTTTAATTGTAGATAATTAAGGTAAATTTGTCAAAAACAATTTATGAGTTGCCTTTTTCCTCTTATAATATTAGATCTGACACATTATAAATAAAAATATTATAATTTGTTTTTAGAAATAAACCTCAAGTTTTTTGCGTGCTATAATTACTTATCTGTCGTCTAAAAAAAACAGTGTAATCGAAACGGGAAGTGACTCGAATATTTTTTAATTGTAGATAATGTAGGTAAATTTGTCATTTTTTTTAGTTGTATTTTTTGTCCAGTAATATTAGATATGAAATATTAAAAACCAAAATATTATAAATATATTTTTAAGAAATAAACTTTAAAAAACAGAGCACAAAATTAAAATTCGAAGACTTTTTTTTTTTAAAAGATTTATTTTTTGTATTATTATATGAAATGTATTACACTGTTGAAAAAAAAAAGATAGACGTGCGCTGCGATGCATCGGAGCAAATTGCCAATGAATAGTGACTATGAGTCACGGGCTACAGTAGAAAACCAAGTTGTTTTAGCTCGTTAGGTAATAAAAGAAAATAATAATGAGCCCAGGGATTATTCGCGGCGCGCTTAGTTGGCTAGGAAAAAAAATATAGTTGGGAAAAAAGAACCGTGGTGCGCGTAAGCTGACCCGGACACCTCGGTTAAGAAAAAAAATGTATAAGTAGCAAAACAAAATAGGGAAAAAAATATAAAAAAAAAAGTTGATTAAGAGATTAGTCGTGGTGCACGTAAGTTGGTTTGGACACTTTAGTTATTTAAAAAAAAATCTTGTTTTTAGGAAAAAAATAAAAACAACAACCAGTTATAAAAAAAATTCATTTTTTTTAACCAAAAAACATATTTTTTCCTTGCAAAAAAATAAAAACAACAACCAGTTATTAAAAAAAAACATTTTTTAACAAAAAAACATTTAAAAAAAACCAGTTCTTAAAAAAAAAACAAATAAGATTTGTAAAAAAACACAACAAAAACCAGTTATAAAAATAAAATTAAAAAATAAACAATTTTTTTTTACATATTTTTTTCTTTCTCAGTTCTTAAAAAAAATAATCACATTTTGGTGTCTGAGCGGTTTGAACTCGCGCGCGCCTGTGTTGGCAGCGCGCGGACAACTGCTCGGCCAAAGCTTCTGATCTGTCATTTCCACCATAAAAAATACAAAAAGAGTCTTTGTGTAAAAAAAAATTATAAAAAAAAATTGGATCCGGAGATTAGTCGTGGTGCACGTAAGTTGTCCTGGACACTTTAGTTATTAAAAAAAAAATTGTTTTTTGTAAAAAAATAAAAACAACAACCAGTTATCAAATTTTTTTTTAACAAAAAATACAAATATTTTTTTTTGTAAAAAAATAAAAACAACAACCAGAAAAAAACATTTAAAGAAAAAACAATTTTTTAAGAAAAAAACAAATCAGATTTGTAAAAAACAACAACAACCAGTTATTAAGAAAAAACTTTTTTTTTTAAAAAGAAACCATTTTTAAAAAAAAAAATTAAAAAAAAATTCATTTTCAAAAAAACAGTTATTTAAAAAAAGAAAAACAGTTATTTAAAAAAAAAAAAAAAAACGAAATGCAAAAAAAAAAACGAAATGCAAAAACGAAATCACAATTGGTGGCCGAGCGTCTCAAACTCGCGCGCGCCTGTGTTGGCAGCGCGAGCGACAACCGCTCGGCCAAACCCTCTCATCTGTCCATTTCCACCATAAAAAATACAAAAAGAGTCTCGGTGTTAAAAAAAAAAAAAAAACAAAAGCGCACATACACCCGCGATTCACCGTGACAAATTGCCAGTCCACAGTGGCAATGAGTCACGGTAAACAGTGAAACGCTACAGTGAACGGGGCCATTCTGTTTTAGCTATAAGGTAATATCTTCGCTAATCTTGTGTGAGTCACTTAGGACAATTAAAGTAGGGTCTTCAAACTTTATTTATGAGCCTGGTTCTACAACTTTATTTAAATTGAATTTATTCCTTGCATGAGTCTTATAACGTTTTTTTAATTCTTTACGTCGCCTACAGAGATTGTTTTTCTTCTTTTTCTCGATTTTGCAGCCATTGTTGATGAATTTGAATAAAGTGTTTTTCTAATGAGACGAAATATTTTTGTTTCGGAGCATTTTTGCGTGCCGTTTTGGAGTTGTACTGTTTATATATAATTATATATATATATGAAAAAAATTAAAATATTAATTTAACAATTATAATTAAAATTCAAGATAAATTAACTTTAAATTATACAATATAAACACAAAGTCAAACAAACATAAGCTCAAAATTAGAAACACAATCACAAGTTAATCAAAATAAGAAGGATTTTAAGGCCAGAACGGCACACTAGGAACAGTACCGAGATGTTCCGGCCAGAATTTGACCGGTATTTCCGGAACAGGCCGGAATTAAAACCGAAACAAAAACGACGCCGTTTTGTCTCGGTTTTTTTAATAACACGAAATGTTGTTCTGGCCGGATCAGAACATATTCACAACCCTGATTTGAATCATCTACTAGAAAACAGAGATTCACACATTTGCCCCCAATGAAGTTCGATGATCTTTCTTATAAAAATAAAAACAGAGCAAGTAATTGAATTTGGACACGTCACCTACTCGCAGGGAATATCACTTTTCCCCTGAACAACTAAAAAGCAAGGAATGTTCTTACTGCAAGGAATTTGATAAAACGCAAACCAAGTAAGAATCTTGTGATTCTGAGGTTTGCCTTCAACATAAAGCATCCCCCGCCCCTTAAATTATCGAAGCAGCAAAGAACCAAAAAACCTCTTTATAAACCACACATCTTCCTGCACAAAAACACACATTCTCGTACAATCAAAAGAACTCCCAAGTTCAGTTTGCAGAGCATCAATGGCCTCCGAGCAGATGAAAAGTGTTGCCTCGGCACTTTTAGTCCTAAACTTGTGCATGTACGTCATCGTTTTAGCCATTGGCAGCTGGGCTATGAACAGAGCCATTGATCATGGCTTCATCATCGGTGAATCACCCTCTCCCCTCCTCCTCCTCCTCCTCCTCCACTCTGTTTTTTCCACTAATTATCATCTACTAGCGTGCTCATTACGTCACGTGCAACCTGATTTCAGGACCGGGGTACGAGCTTCCAGCACACTTCTCACCCATTTTCTTCCCGATGGGAAATGCTGCCACCGGATTCTTTGTGACTTTTTCTCTGATCGCCGGAGTTGTCGGTGTTGCCTCGGCAATTGTTGGTCTTAATCACACTCGCTTTTGGAGCAGCGATAGCATTCCATCCGCCGCCTCCACCGCCGTCATTGCTTGGACTCTCACTCTTCTAGCAATGGGGTAAGCAACTCTCAGCAACTATTTTAGCAATTAACTGTCAAAATTGATTACTCACTGGCAACAAAAATTCGCGCAGCTTTGCCAGCAAAGAAATTGAGCTCTCTATCAGGAACGCCCGTCTGGTGAGAATGATGAACATCTCTATCTGATTTCTTTGAATCCACCACTGTTGTGTTCAATTAATTTGCCAGGATTTTACTTTTACGTATAGTCATGCTCAAGAATTTGAACACAAGAAATTATCTTTCTGCAGAGAACCATGGAAGCATTCATGATCATACTCTCTGCGACGCAGCTTCTATACATCGCTGTCATCTATGGTGCCTCGTCAAGTAGAAGAACTTGAAAGAATTAATGGTCCCTATAATTTATGCATGCTTCGTGTGTTTTCAATATATGTATATAGATATTATTTCCCGGCTCTCTGGGGGTATAAAACAAACAAGCAGATTGATGTTTATTTTGTGTGATATGATTGGATTCTTATGACCAAATAACAGAGGAAATTGTTTCCATTTTGTGGTTTCTTATTGTTAATTATTAATCAGTAAATTACTATTTGCTCCTTTATTGCACGTGGTTTTGATCATAGTTTGAATAAATTGGATTTTGCAACTTCTTTTTATATTTTTATTGTTCGTGATGAGCCTTATTTAGGTATTGACAATACCATATTTTTTTCAAAGTAAAAAAATATTAATTGTGTTTTTTTTTTTTGTTATAATATAAATTTAGTCAAAATAATAAATTTGTGCATAATTCTTGTGAGGTGCAAGTTTTCTATAAAATATATGAATTTTAAATCGATATAAATTTATCTGTTTAGTAGATTTTAACGAAATAACCAGCATAAATTATCATCATCATTAAAAAAGCAAGAAGATTCAGATATTTGAACTATTGAATTCATTGTATTAAGATTAATTCATTTTATAGTTCAATTTAAATTATATTTAACAAAAAAATATAAATTATGAAAAGATCTACAATAATCAAACAACAAAAATAAATAGTTAATTTTCTATCCACAAAAAGATGAAAACATAAATTGAAAATTCATCCCTACGTTACCGTCATTTTCATTACTATAACAATTAAAATTATTATGAACATTATTGTCCAAACAATTAAAATCATTAAACCGTCCCGAAAAATAAAATAAAATCAAAACATTTTAACAAAAAAACAATAAAAAAATAATCACTAAAATTATCATTATTATTGTGCAAACAATAAAATAATAAAATCATCTGATCCGAAAAACAGATAACATAATAGAGAACACAAAAAAAAGAAAAGGAAAAAAGGAGCAATATTAATTTTAAAATTATCACAAACATAAATTAAATTTTCAGAATGGAACCTAATAAAAATAAAACCCCGACAAAAAAATGAACAAAAATAATAATAATCTAAAAGCATAAATTAATAAATATGGACAGAAAACAAACATTATCTAAACATTGTATTTTTTATTGTTTTAAGATCATTTTCATGTGCTGATGTTAAAAATAATTTAAGAAAAAACAATAATCATTTTAATATATTTCTAAACGATTTTTTTTTTAAATCAAACACATTTCCAAGCAAAATAGAAATATATTGAGAGTGGGATTTGAACCAACGCCCTTTCCGACCAAAACCCGCGTCTTAGACCAACTTCTTTCACGACAATATATATTAATAAGGAATTTACTATAGATTCACACAGTAAAACCGGGATGTGTTTTATATATATACTAGCCAATGCCCCCGCGTCTCGTCGCGGGCTACACATTATTTTTTTAATATAAAAAAATATTAATTGTATGTATTTTTTTGTTATAATATAAATTTAGTCAAAATAATAAATCTGTGCAGAATTCTTGTGAGGTGCAAGTTTTCTATAAAATATTTGAATTTTAAATCGATATAAATTTATCTGTTTAGTAGATTTTAACGAAATAACCAGCATAAATTATCATCATCATTAAAAAAGCAAGAATATTCAGATATTTGAACTATTGAATTCATTGTATTCAGATTAGTTCATTTTATAATTCAATTTAAATCACATTTAAAAAATATAAATTATGAGAAGACCAGCAATAATCAAATAACAAATAAGTAGTTAATTTTCTATCCACAAAAGATGAAAACATAAATTGAAAATGCATCCCTATGTTACCGTCATTTTCATTACTATAACAGTTCAAATTATTATCAACATTACTGGTCAAACAATTAAAATCATTAAATTATCCTGAAAAATAAAATAAAAATCAAAACATTTTAACAATAAAACAATAAAAAAAATAATCACTAAAATTATCATTATTATTGCGCAAACAATAAAATCATAAAATTATCTGATCCGAAAAACAAATAAAATAACAGAAAACACAAAAAAAAGAACAAAGAGAAAAAATGAGCAATATTAATTTTAAAATTATCACCAACATAAATTAAAATTTCAGAAAGGAACCAAATAAAAATAAAACCTCGATAAAAAATGAATTGAAAAAAATAATAATCTAAAAGCATAAATGAATAAATACAGACAGAAAACAAACACTGTCCAAACATTGCATTTTTTTAATGATTTTTTTAATGTTTTTAGATCATTTTCATGTGGTGATGTTAAAAATAATTTTAAAAAAATAATTATCATTTTAATATATTTCTAAACAAAAAATATATATTTTTTAAAAAAATCAATCACATTTCCATGCAAAATAAAAATTATTTTAAAGCAAAATCAGAAGCTGTCGAGAGTGGGATTGAACCCACGCCCTTTCTATTAATCTCGTGCCCCTTAGCCAACTCGGCTACCTGAATATCTCGTTCATTGTTAACGACCATATATATTAATACTAAGCTTTATATATTATTGTCACAATGAACAGTAATATGTGTGTATGTGAACAGTACCGTTATCTACAATAAAAATAGCACGTGATTTATCAGTTAGTTAATATATGACACACGGGATTTCATTTTTATTTCAACAAATTAAGGGATTTGTTTTTAAGAAAATAGCCGTTTGTTAAAAGTTTTGAGATAATAACATATGTTAAAAAGTATTTAGAAAATATCAGCTTAAACCAATGTTATCAAAAACACGAGTTGACTCGTAAAATCGTACGATTTTGCGAGTCAACTCAAGAAAACTGGTTAACTCGGGAAGAAAACTCGAAATCGGTCAAACTCGATCAAACCCGTTTAAAATCGGGTTGGATCGTAAAATCGGACCGGATTGGTCTGATTTTATGAGTTTAAGGTGTTCAGACTTCGGGGCTTTCATTTTCAATTTTTACGAGTTTAAGGTGTCTTGGATCTGGAACACTTGATGGCTGCACTCAGATTCTCCATCAAATTGAAACACAAACCTTGGATCAGGAAGCCTTATCACAAAAAGCACAACCCAAGATCGTAAAATAAAAAACTAAACATTGAATCATCATCATCATCAACAACATCACAAAAATATTGATCACTGCAAAAGAAACACACTTCGCTGATGATTTCTTGATAAAAAAAACTGAAACTTTGGGTAAGAAACGAAGCGAGAGAAAACAGAGACACAAAATATACTTGAGAGAAAATTGAGGCTGGATTCCTCCCTTTAGCTTAAAAACAATGGGATTTCTCTGCTTTTCAAGAAAAACAAGAGATTTAGAGAGAATTATGGACGGGGGTGTGTTTGTGTGTGTGTGGGGTGGGGGGTGGCTGCGGCAGTGGGAGAAGATAAGAAATGGGGTTGGGTTTTTTAGTTTTAATTTTGAGATGGGGGAACGGTTGGAGGGTTTTTATATTAATTATTATTATATTATAATAATTATTATATTATTATTATTATTATTAATTATTATTATAATAATAGTTAGCATAAAAAATAGGGATATTTATTTGTAATTAATTTGATTGAATTATTTATAATGCAATGTATTTTAATTAATTATGTTTGAACTTATTGGTTATTTGTTAATGTGTTCATTTTTTTTTAAGTTTTTCTAACACTCAAAGACAATAAATAACATTAATTAACTTCAAATACAACAACCATAAAAAAATATACAAATTACTTGAAAAATATACAATAAGTAGCTTAAATTTCAAATTTCAAATATTGCGGGTCTTTTAATTATATTTAAATTCATTTTTTTAATTTAAATATAATTTTTTAAAAAATAATTTTATTGTTAGAGAGTTTTTTAAAAGTAATTATTTAATTATATAACTTACTCCTATTAATTAATTAATTGTATAATTAAACTACATAAAAAATAATTGTACTATATTTAAATAATATAAAAAAATAGCTCTCCAAAATAGCTTTTACCATTGGAGCATATATCAATAAAAAAACCATATACAAACTATTCAAAAAACCATTTTAAAAATTTGACTTTTAAAAATAACTCTTACCATTGGACTTGCTCTTTTAGTCTGGTGAAGTGTCAAATCTTTGCTTTGTCATCGAAATGAAAAGCAGCACGGAAAATGGACAACATAGTAACCCCCCATCTCTGAAGTTTTTATGCTTTTAGAGAGCTTTTGCATCGTATGTTTGAATTCTTTTACCCATTGGCGTATTAGTTATTTTTAAAAATATTTTTTATTTAAAAATATATTAAAATAATATTTTTTTTATATAAATAAAAATTATTTTTAATGTTACCAGTAAAAATAATCTAAAAATATAAAAAAATATTTAAAATTAAAAAAATTAAAGAGAAGAACATGGTAGTTCATCGAACATTAATTTACTTCAGACTATTGATAGTGCAATACAAAGAAAAAATAAAAAAGAAGACGATAGTGATGAAGAAACTTTTTATGGTGTGGAGATGAGTACTCCAGCCACTCAAGTTGATTTTGAAACTTCTAATTCAAGGAGTTTAGGGTTAAATATTGTTGGAGTTCGATCTAGTAATAGCAATATCGGTGTTAGCACTAGTGGTAGTACTAATAATCCTTTTGATAGAGATGCTATTGATGCAAGTCTTGGACATAGTAAAGGAGATGAAACTGAGGCTGGTTTTAGTTTACATTGCACGCCAGCTAAAGATTTGTTTTAAATTTGTTAGTTTTTATTTTATGAATTTTTATGGATATAATTGTTTTGTAATGTATTTTGAAGTTATTTTAAATCATGAATGAACTTTAACTAATAAAGTTTTATGTCCATAATTATGATATATTGTATTCAGAAATATTTTACTTACGATTTTATGATTTTTCTGCTTACACGATTTTAGCTGTGATTTTACGATTTTTGTACGAACAAATTCAAGTACGATTTTACGATCCGATCTTCGATCCGAGTTTCAGAAACCCTTTCCGTGTCGTGTCAAAATCGCGATTTTGATAACCTTGGCTTAAACACAACCACTTTTCAAAATATTATTTTTATATCAACCGTTGTTTATATGGCAGTCGTGATTCAGAATGTACACAATTGCCATTTGAAATAGAGTTGTTTAGTCATGTTTCAAAACATATTCATCTTGCAAATTAATTAATCTAAACAAAAATCAAACCAAATTTTTATAAAGATCTAATGGCAAAAAACCCAGATTCAAGATTCAATGGCAAAAACAAAAAACATGATCCATACCTATCACTAGAAAGATCTCGACGAGACAATTCTAAGCTGTACATGAGTCGCACAATTCAGCTCGTAAGAAAGGGGGAAGGAGAAAAACACTGGTCTCATACCTGTAAAGGTGAGTTTCATATCATCAATCTGCTAAGAGATGAACACCATACAACACCCGGTCTACTAACACAATACAAAATCAACAAGAAAATGAGGCTTAGGTTTGGTATACTAAGCTACACACCAATATTGAAACTCGCTGTTTGCAAAGTTTATATAATTCTCTTACCTACATAGGTTTTCTGTTTTGGAAAACTTTCCAAGAGATTCTAACTCCTGTTACCTCAAACTACTATAAACCAAATCATTCTCAGATTCCCAGTTCGCGACAGCTTCCTCAAGCTCGCGCTTGCTTCTGCAACAGATGTATGGGGGGTACTGTAAATTTATACCGCAAAACATAAAGAAAAGGCAACAGCCATATGGAAATGTGCAAAAATCGAAGTTCTAGAGAGTAGTTGAACCAAGGCCTCATGAAAAGCACGCCTGCAAACACAGTTCAACCAAAATCAAAATATGAATAGAACGCGGATCCAGTAAAAAGAGTCTGTTAACCATTACCAATCTGAAATGTTAAGAGATGGGGGCATGCACCTCGCAATCGGTTTTTTCAGTTAAGAATCTTTTCAAAATTGCTTCTTTTTTTCATAACTCAAATAAAGAAAAAGAAGAGGGAAAGGGACAACTCAAAATAAGCTGGACACACTTGAATTTTCAGCAACTCAAAAGAATTTTTATAAAAAAATTAAAAACAAATAAGCTGCCCAAAAATATCCCCAGTTTTTTTTACAGCAGAGAATTTATACTTTTCCCATGTTATTTGCCACAAATAGGCACTAGCTCCGATTTAGCAGACCCATTACAACTGACTCATGAAAGAATTATCTCTATAACGATTCAGATTTCTTGAGATTTCTGTCGTAACGTTGAAAGAGAGGAGTAGAGCATAGCAGGGCATCAACACAGATCACAACAAAATGATACCTGAAAATCATTAGGCATATCTATTTGCAGTATATGTACAAGATCTTGATATCCAATCCAAGTCATTCTGATTTAAATTGAGGCAATACTAACCTGAAATTATCTATTGGAGCCTTTAAAAACATCAAATAAACCACAGCAACTCATCCACGATGTTCTTTCTGCTACTTGTGAAGCAGAAGAAAGAAGAGACTGCAGACAAATTCAGCAACGCAGAGTATATTCAATTACTGGTGCAACATATTCAAGAAAAATAATGATGATCAAATCACAATCAAGAAGAAACAAACCTGGTTTACAGTATTTTCAAGAGCATCAGTGTCTTTGTTTTCGTCTGCACCATTAACAATTTCAGTAGAATGACTGTCTGATGATGCCAATGTTTTCCCTAAATTTCCATATACAGAAGAACCAACCACATTTGAAGATGCCCCAACATTCTCGTCTGAGGTGGGAAAAAGTTTATCTTTGTTTTTATTTGGCACCACAATAGTTGGTGAAACTTCAACAACCTCATTGGATATATGCAAGAATCTATCCTCATTTTCCTCAAAACCAGATTCAACCACTTCCAGAACCTCTGAATTTTCAACTTGAACACTCTCCATAACAAATTTCTCTGTCTCAGAAAAGGGCACCACAGGATTCACCAAATAAACAGCAGAAACAGTTTCCAAGACTGAATTGTTATTAACTTCCTGGACTAGTTTCTCATTTTCAGGGATCTGCTTCACCTCATTAGGAAAAGAAACAACTTCCTTTTCCTTTTCCTCGTCATTGGCTTCATTTGATTTATTCTCGAAAACCTGAGACTCATTGCTGGAGCTACTACTGCTAGAGCTCCTATCATCTTCATCATGAGATTCCTTTCGACAATCACCATGCTCAATAATTTCCAAGACTGAATTGTTATTAACTTCCTTGACTAGTTTCTCATTTTCAGGGATCTGCTTCACCTCATTAGGAAAAGAACCAACTTCCTTTTCCTTTTCCTCGTCATTGGCTTCATTTGATATATTCTCGAAAACTTGAGACTCATTGCTGGAACTACTACTGCTAGAGCTCCTATCATCTTCATCATGAGATTCCTTTCGACAATCAACATGCTCAATAATATCTTTACTTTCCACATTTTGCTCAGAGTCTCTCTCAATTTTAATAGCACTGTTGTCCTCTGGTTCAACTTTATGGCTTCCTTCTGCATCCCCAGGGACTCCCTCTATGGGCTTGTTCTGGTGGGCGAATGAGTTGGCAGGTGATGAACCTCCTTTCTCAGAGTCTCCATTACCCTCATTAAATGGATGCTGGTAGTTATGTTGGTCCTGTGATACTGGGGAACCAATCTCACCACAATCACTCTCTCTCTCATCAAGGCTTCTTGGATCACCATTTCCTAAAACCATTGATGAAATCAAAACTTCCAGTAAGAAAAATGGTCAAGAAAAGAGTTTAATCAAATTTAAGGACAACAAAACTAACGATGATATGTTCATTGAACCAGTATGATTCTGTGATGAATAGAAGGAGAGCACTCAATAATGGATTGGATGCATCTAATCAAGCAAAAGAAATTGCATCACTTTCAAGCTGCTGGTACGAGAGCAACTAACTTTGTTACTCACTCCAAAACAAATTAAAACAATCTTAAAATGTGCGCCAATCAGAACAGCGTGATAATTAAGTGAGAAACAAACATTTCAACTATATCCCCATGATGTTAAAGCGAAACAACTTCAACAAATGTAAATTGAGTTGATATGCTAAACTTCACCAAATATGAACTAAGTTAAACATGCAAGGGCCTGAATATTAGTTAAACCATCACAATCAAAATCTCAAAAGCAAATTCTTAAGCCTAAAACCTCGGGGAAAAAAATAAACCATCACCGCACAATTCCAATCAAATCAAGCAAAACATAAACAAATACATCTAATCCACATAGCCTAAAAATAAAATAATCACCAAGAATCCAATCAAAGCAAAGCTAAAAGAAGGGCATCAAAAAGATACCCGCTAACCAGATTGGCAAAAACACCAAAATCAGTAGTTGAAAAAAACCCTATCAAACTCGATCAACAAGGGATGTCAACAGACTCATTAACCCAAAATCCACAAAAACACCAAAACTACAAAATGAAAGGGTCATTAGAAAGTACCCATCACTACAAAATTGCACAGAGAAATACACCAATCCAAGCATACGCAATCAAAACAAGAATTATCAACAGGAACCCATTACTAAAATTCAAATAGCTTATCAAACAAGGATTTAAAAAAAGGCCAGCAAGTGAGTGTATGATTGAGTGACAGAGTGGCAAGTGATCGGTGGTTGTACTCAAAACCCTTTAAACAATTTATTTCTTTTTTTCTTTTAAAAAGAAAAAAAGAAAAAGAAACAACCTTGAGGATTGTTGCTGTTGATTGAAGAGTTGTCGTTCTTTTCCATCTTTTTCTTGGCAGCTTTCCTCTTCTTAGCACCTGATGGCATGATTGATTTTAGCTTTAGCCCTTAATTACGCGATAATCTATTTCCTGTGGGCTCTCAAATCCGGGGGGAAAAAAAGGAAAACGAGAGATTCACAGATCGTGGGCCGTCTCTCCGTAGCCTCTCTCGCTCTAGGCTTTGTTAGTACAGTACAACTGTAAAGCACAAAAATAACACTCCGTACAGGTAAGGTCTGACAGGTAAAGGTAGAGAGGTTGAGGCTTGTGAAGAAGATCTATGTATTTGTTATTTTTATGATTTTTTTTAATGGAAAATCTTCACTTCAAGCGTCATATGTGGAATTGTATTTTTTATTTATTAAAGATTATGTGTTCTTCTCTCTCCCTGTGTATGCGTTTCTTAGATTCTCTTTGCTTTGCTTTTGTCTTGCTTACTGAACTGAGGCTTCACTGATTTGACCATTTCTCCCATTTAAAAAATAAAACAATTTTTTTGCACATTAACATAAACCCTTCCTTTTCCTTTTCTTTGATATTATGTTTTATAAGTGTTTTTTAAAAAAATTATTTTTTTTATATCATTTCATATGTTAATATCAAAAATAATTATTTAAAATAAAAAAATATTATTTTGATTCATTTCTGAACAAAAAATACTTTTAAAAACAATCTCAAGTACTCTGAAATACACACTTAGATTTGGATATCAGAGTACTTGTAGAGATTATATTCTCAGTAAAAATAAATGGATATAGTTTTTAGATTGGTTGGGTCAAGCCTAACTTTGAAATCCAAATAATAATTCAAGAATTTGTAGAGATTATATTCTCAGTAAAAATAAATGGATATAGTTTTTAGCTTGGTTGAGTCAAGCCTAACTTAGAATTACAAGTGTTAGTTTTCGTTTGACCTAACATTTTTTTTCTATTTTTTTATTATTAAAATTTAGGGTGATTATCTTTAGGTTTGGTTTGATTTTTATCTATAGAAATAACCAAATCAAAATTATGATTAAAAAAACCAAAACCAGTTTAAAACAACAAATTTCGATTTGGTTTTGGTTTTTATGTAAAAAAGAAAATAATAGTACATCATTTTTTTTAGGTTTTTTTAAGACTTTAACCAAAATCTTTCCCTTCTCATATTTCACCAAAATAGAATCATACTAAAAATTTAAATTGAACTAGTCCGGTTATGGTTTACCGGTTTTAGAATAGACAATTTTTTTATAGTATGTTTTTTTTTTTTTAATTTGAACCAATTCAGTTATATTTTACTGGTTTTAGCCTTCAGAAACCTAAACTGAACTGAACAAGAAGTTTTTAAAAATATTCTAATCGGTTTAATTGGTTTTTTTTAATGGTTCAGTTTTTCTGAGTTTGTTTTTTTAGTTTTCTTTATTCAATTAGATTTTCGGTTTTTTTCTCACCCCTAATTCATACATGCTATAATTTTATCTACACTTCAATAAGAATTGTCATCTAACATAGATGACACATGCAAGCTATATTTAACATAGTAAGCTATGCAATAGAATTGTCATATTACTAACTAAGCAGTTTTAATGTTTTTTTATAGATAAGTTATATATATATTCTCTTGTAAGGTAGAAATGGACGATTCTTTTTCTCATCTCAATATATTTGTACACCCCATTGAACAAACTTTTACAAAAAAAAAAAACTACTTAACCCGGGGTGAATAAGGTTAGATTAAATTAAAAAAAAGACAATTTAAATTACATATTGAGGGAGGAAAGTATAAAGGATAAAATGTATGACTCCGATTATAAAAGTGAAAATGAAATGGGGTCAAAATGTGACACATGAGTAAGTTGGGGGGGGGGGGGGGGGGGGGGGGGCAAAGTATAAATAAAGAAAAACCTGGAGTATAAATACCCTAAGTTTGTTGCCAACAACAAATCGAAGATAAAGGGGAGAGAATATGTCAAATTTTGGCACCAAGAATTTAGAGAAAAACATCAAAGTTCATTAAGTTTATGCAAGATGGAGAGTGATAGGTAAGGAAAAACATCATTTGGGTAAGACATTAACAAGAAACAAGCAAAAAAATTGAGTGGAGAGAGAGAAAACAACCAACCAAGTGAGAGACGAGAAAGGGCTGAAATATTTCACTTAATTGGAGACAAAAAGACTTATTTTATCTTTTGGTAAGAGTTTTTATACTCATGTATGCAAGCTTATTTGAATTCAATTAATAATTTAATAATTTAATAATTTTATGAGTTAGGGTTCATGTGATAATTTAGGGAAAATGTAAGATTAATTGTAATTACTTGTATTAGATTATAAAGGGTTATTAGTGTGTAAAAACATGATTTAGTGCATAAAAAACATTTGTTTATAGGTTGGACCCGAAACTAGAATCTGGGCAAATTGGTTAACTGACTTTCAGTTGGGTTTTGAGTTAGTTAATGTAAGAATTTGGGGTTACCTCCTTCATGGAAGTTATAGTTAGATGTGTTATCTTTCACACAAAACTTAATTTTCTCAATTTAGAGTTGTTAACTCCATACATGCACCAAAAACTAAGAGTAGGTCAAACTGCGTTGTACTAGATAAATTGTTGTTCAATTTTAAACTAAAATGTAAGGTATGAAATGAATGAATTTGAGAAAAATTCTTTCATGAAAGGTGTAGGGCAAGATGTTAAAAGTTAGAATGAGACTGAAGTCACTTGATTTGGAGTTCTAAAGATCTAAATATGAGTTTTAAACTAAATAAAGGCCACATAATTACCTACTAAACAATTTGTGTATATTGCAATAACACAAGGATTAGGATAACTTGAGGCTAGACCTAGGTTTTCAGCCCTTTACCAAGGTTTTCAACTGATTGCTTATGTAGTATCCCACATCGGCGGGTGAGGGAGTGGTAGCTGACCTTATTAAGAGTGCTGGTTTCATACTTGTCATACGCGTTTTGGGGCGTCAGGCTCAGAAGTGGGCTCGCGTCACCAGGAACAAAACCGTGAGGGCTGTAAGGCCCAAAGCGGACAATATATGGCAGGTTGGGCCGGGCTGTTACATTTGGTATCAGAGCCGACCTCACTGGCTGTCCGGTTGTGCCGACGGGGTCGTCGGGCTCCTTAAGGGGGGTGGATTGTAGTATCCCACATCGGCGGGTGAGGGAGTGGTAGCTGACCTTATTAAGAGTGCTGGTTTCATACTTGTCATACGCGTTTTGGGGCGTCAGGCTCAGAAGTGGGCTCGCGTCACCAGGAACAAAACCGTGAGGGCGGTAAGGCCCAAAGCGGACAATATATGGCAGGTTGGGCCGGGCTGTTACAGCTTAGATTTGAAAATAAATAAGCTACATATATATCCAAAATTTATAACTTGTGTAATGATCAAATGTGTTCAAGAATGAATGAATTAAGTTGATTTGCACAATCATATCCTAAATCACATAAAGAATTGAAATAGAAGGATGAGGGAATTTGAGTTAGGTTATTTCATAAGAATTGTAGTGTTTAATGTTGTTTATCTAAAGGAATTGGTCTTGTTCAATTTAGAGCTACAAAACTCTAATTATGAGCCACCAACCGAGACTGGGTCATGACAAACCTTATGGGGAAGTTAGTCAATTTTGTTGATAGGTAATTTTAAATGCCTTAGAAGCATAATTAGGTTCCTTTTCCTTTAGTGTACTTTTAGCCTTGTGTCTCATATCTCTAACGAGACCAACCTCATTTGAAAAGTTGTCCTAAACTCTAGATATAGTCGAAAAATTGAGAAAAGGTCAAAATACAATCTTTGCTAGCAGATTCAGTAAGTCATTAGAGCGACTATCACGACATATTAAGACTGAAAGTTGGGTTCTTTTCCTTCAAGTAATGTTTAGTGCTACATAACTTTAAGGGATATAAGTCGTGTGTAAAACCAAGAATCAAAATAAAGGAAATAGGAAAAATATAAGTCAAGTAATCTTAGAGATGAGAGCTCAGAAACGCACTTAATAAATGAAAGAGGTGAAGGCTTGAAGATGAACTCAAAATAGATGAGAGAGGGCTTGTAAACTACAATCCTATCAAAATGTTTTCCTTAAATCCTCAATAAAGATCCAAATACAATGCATAATGATGCATGTATACTTCACCTCAGAAATATAAGTCATTTTTTTTTCTCTATAATACTCTCTTTTTCAGAGTCTAGATTTATATAACTAGCTTTAGTGGCTTTTCACCTTTACTTACTCAAACTGCAACGTGTGGTCTTGACCTCTTGGGATGACAAACCTTTAGACTGTACCCATATACCCCCTGCTTAAAGACTTTTAGTTTTGTTGAACATCCTTTGTTTTCTTAAATAGAAAACCATAAAGCCAATCCTATGTGCCTTTTTATTTCCTCCAAGTCTGATCATGTCTCCAAGTGCTCTAGAGTCTAGACATTGAGTTTTCTTCAGGAAGAGGATATGCAGAAATAGGTTTGTTATTTACAAGGATTTCTTTCATTGATTTTTTTTGAAATTTCAAAGTCATTTTTTTTGGAATTTTTTGGTGTTTAAAACAAACTTGTTCTAATAGAATTCAAGTGAACCCCATTGTCAAACTTTCATAAAGATTTCACGAACTTATTTAGAATCTCGAGTAAGAGGCTCATCATACATCTACTAGCATACATTTAATGTATGTTAGGATCCCGAGTATGAAGATTGTAATGTGTCGACACATGGAATGATAAGAATATCGGTGATATTGGTATCGATTGTGTTTATGCGGAAAATAGTTGTCGTTGATTTTATGAAATGTTAAATGAAAGATAAAATAGTCTTAATAATGGTGATCTCGCCTCCGTCACTCTCCCACCCTTTCATCTCAATATCTGCTAGCCTCACAGCTCTCGGCCTCCTCACTCTCCCATGGTGATCTCGCTTCCGTCACTCTCTACTCCCTCCCCCCATCTCCCTCTCCCATGGCGCTCCCCCCTCTCCCTCTACTCTTTCCCCCCCTCTCCCTTGGCTCCCTCTCCCTCTACTCTCTGCTCCCTCCCCCCATCTCCCTCGGCTCCATCCCCCCCTCACTCTGCTCCCTGCTCCCTCCCCCCTCTCCCTGGGGCTTGATATCATTTTCAATCTTTGGCACAAATCCATTGCTGAAGAAGAAATCAAAGCTTCTGCTCTGATTTTCTTGTTCAAGTTTCTATTACATGGGTTCTTGTTCAACTAGATAATCAAAACTTCTGTGAAGTTTCTATTACATGAGTTCTTGGTTTTTATAAACAGACCTACTTGTACAAAAAAAAAAGATTAAGTTTAGAAAACAAACCGAAGATGCAGTGGGTAGAAGGTTTGACAGGAACCAAAGATGCAGTCTGCTCGTTGGATTTTGATGAAGGTATTTTCTGTGATTTTTGCTTGTTTGGATTGGCTGAAAAATATACCTTGTTTCTTCAATTGTTGAATTCATTGTGTTGATGTGTGTTTTAATTTGGACAATGGCAACAGTAACATTACATCGGTCAAATTTGTTTTTGCCTCTGCAGGAGAGATATGTAGGAATACCTCCAGAAGATGCAAAAGCTATTTTGGCTCTCCATTTAGCTCTCCCTGTTGAAGATGCAAATTTAACAAAAATAGCCTAATTTTTAAAATTTTGGCTTTGCCTGCCCTGATTGCTCTCCCCGTTGGAGTTGTCCTTATGTTTGAAGTGTGTTTGGTATTTTATCCCAAATAAGAGGATGTTACACTAATACTATAATGAATGTAACCTTTTTCCAAAGAACTCAAAATTGTAAACCATAAAATTCTTTGGAAACTAGAATTCTAGAGCTTTCTAAGAATATATGGCATGTCATCTACCTCTTCATGGCCACAACCAATTTTTTAGTTTTACGATGTCAATTTTTCAACTTGTGGGCAAGCTTTTTCCTCAAAAAAAGCCGATGTATGACAAGTGATAAACATAATAATGATATAACTTTGAAATAGCTTTTTAAAGCTAATATAATAACTTGATTTTCCCACCTATAAGGATGATACACCTAAAATAATAGGTATGTTGAAAAAGGCAATAAAAGTTTTCTTTTCTCTCTCTATTATTTACTTAAATCAAATGCAAATGCAAATACAAAATAAAAAAAATTAATCCAAAATACATAAAAAGTAATAAAAAATAATGACTAAATAAATGTAAATGAGTTATGAAATATGTGTATATTTTACCAATGATATTGTTAAAGTTGATGTTAATTGATCGGGTGAGCTTTGTCCAATGTTAAAAACAACATCTAGCCTATTTCTTAGGATAATATATATAAAGTGTGCTACCATTTAATGCCCTATTTATGCCCTTGTATTATTTATCCCCATGATGAATGAGGTAAAGATCTAGATTATTCTAAAAGATCTTGTCATATCAAACTTGGAAAAGATGTGCATCCTCGTTTTTATTTTCCCCGATCCGCTTGCATGCTCGAAACTTTGGCTAGAAGCAGAAGATGCGAATGAAGTCACAAGAAGCTAGCTAGTATTTCTCGCAATAGAAACCCATTCACATGATCAAATCAAATTAAAATCCATGTAAATATGACAATTACTGAATCATATATTGTGAAGACAATTACTGAGTCAACTTCCACGCTAGCATGAGACTATTTAAATGACACTAAACTTTCTGAAATGCAAGACCCTCCCTCCTATTTATGTCCTCGCACATAAAACACGAAGAGATCAACACTTTATTATAAATTTGACACGAAAACACGACATGCATGAAGGAACACGCATAGGAAAGTTCAGCAGACAGATAAGTTAATCAAGATCCTCAGCTGTTGAAGGAGGATGCGGCGGTATAGGAAATGGAAGAGCATATCCACACATCCCATAAGCACAGCCGACCCTCCGGTGGCATCTGTTTCCGCATCTGCCACAATTAAACGGGCAACGATTTGTATCGACACACAGCCCGCGGCAACATTGCCAAGAAAAAGGGCATCTTTTCCCGCAGAAACCGCAGTTACTCACATCCGAAGAGACATCAGCACATTGGTGTCTACAGCACCGCATTCTAGCTGGAGGTGGATGCAGTCCCTCTCTACATATCCACGGCGTTCTCCGGCACCCTGGAGGCCGCGGTCGAGGATGGTGGTTCATTGCTTTCTTCAGCCATGGTGATATTGAAGTTGATGAGGCGGTGGTCAGATTGCTCTGAACTCCTTCAAGTATTGAGTTTCCTGCTGTTAACTTGGATACTATGGATATGACCAAGATAGCAATTACAGCAATATTACCTATCTGCTTCATTGTTTAGCTGCAGTGCCTAAAAGGAGCACTGATGAGATATATATAGGATCAAAAGGTAGTGTATTTAATATATAGTTGAGTTCATGTTTTCCTTGCATGACTAGACAAATGAATTCTCGTGCTAACAGAGTTTGAAGTTACTAAGCTACGTGATTTGGAGGGGCTGGTCTTTTACAGTTACAAATCCCTGGTAAAAGTGTGGCTGGTGTGACCAAACCCTTGTGTTTTTTTCAGTATTTCAAGATATAGAAGGGCCATATATTGGTTGTATGATCAGATAAAAGGGCTTTGGTGTCTTCTTCAATATGATAAACACGAGGTTCATCACATTCCCCTTAATATTAGTAACCCGGCCGGCATGAGCATGATCACTTGAATGATATTAACGAGTCAAGAACCTTTAACCACTGATGGATCACATGCTCAGGCAGCTTCCAGTTTGCCACAATCTTCTACTTCCCACTAACTTATCATCAGCCTATATTTATTACAAGAAATGGATTAGATTGACTTCCACGGTGAGATTATTTGAGCACATTAGTGATCCAAATCGCAAACCATAATGGCTTGCTTTAAGCGCATCTGCTTCGGGTGGGACGAAACAACCATTAGTAATGGAATGAGATAGTTTTAAAATATTAGGGGCATGTCAAGTAGTGTTAAAAACCCGTGATAAAAAACCCAAGCAAAATATTGGGAGTTATGTCAAGTCAACATGAATGATGGTGCTAAAAAACCCATGATGAAAAACCCAAACAAATACTAGGGCCATGTCAAGTCATTATGCAAATCAATTATGAGGTTTGTCACACCCTTCGCGAGAGCGCGACGTCGCGACGACTCTCCCCGTGAGCGGGGAATTCATGTCGGAGTTTTATCTTTATTTTATGAAAAAGGGAGTCGCCACCTAGTATTATGGTTACTAGAAAACCTAACTGGTCTTTCAGAGATTCTAAGGCAAGGGAATGGTTGCATAAAGGGAAGGTTTTAGCACTCCTAGTACGCCCTCCCTTAGATAAGCTGCTTGGTGTTTTGGTTTGCCTTATGATTGCAATGATATTGGTCTTTCAAAAATATATTGGTTAAATGATGATGATATATTATTCCTATAAAAATATTTTGGATATTTACCACTTTAAGGTTTTTTTTATCCAAATATTAACAGTAAATAACAACAAATTATCACCGCTAATGTTTTGGATATTAACCCCTTTAGGATTTCTTTACCCAAATATCAACAGTGAATAATAACGAATTATCCCCGCTAATGTTTTGGATATTAACCCCTTTAGGATTTCTATACTCAAATATTAACAGTGAATAATATGAATCCTCAAAAATAAGATTTTGATATTTTTGGAATACTAGCCAATACCCTTTGGATTTTAAAATTGTAAAATCCAAAAAATGCGAGAAAACAATTTTTTTTATTACGAAATCCATGCTAAAACACATTTTTTCTTTAAACTTTGAATATTTTTTTTTGGGAAAGGAATGTTCAAGATATGTTAGCGTATTGACCATAGACACGAAAACAACATATTTTTTGTTTTATTTATTTTGTTAACAAGATATTTTTATGCAAATTTTATATTTTGTATTTTTTTGTGGGTTGGCTGCCCAGCCCCGGGAGGGCAAATGACCAACCCATTTTAATGGTCAGGTTGGGCCTTGTCCCCGACCCAGCCAACTTAGCCCACTATTCTGAATGCAAAATAGTGGGACTGAGGGAGTGAATTAATTCACGTCCCCGTAACAAATCATGATGAACAGTAAATGGAGGGTTTTTCGAGTGTGACAAACGGTGTACTTGTTAATATAGTTGGGTAGAGGAGGCCGAGGTTGTTCTTTCTGTCATGGTGGTGTCAGAAATGGTGGCCTATGGTGGCCGGAAGGGGAGTCGGAAGTTGACGGGCCCACGCTGCTGCTACTTGTTGTTTTTTCTCGTCGGAGTCCATGGCTGGGCTGCTGGCATGGAGGGGAGGCTGCCGGTGATGATGAGGGTGGAGCTAGGTGGTCTACTGTCAAGTGTTTGAGGAGAGAGAAGGTGGTCGAATGGTTTTAAAGAGAGATATAGATAGGGTAGTCAAACTCGTGAGTCAACTCGCAAACTCGTACGAGTTTGCGAGTTGGATCAGCAAACCTGGTTGGACCGGAAGAAAACTCGAATCCGGTCAAACTCGGTCAAACCCATTTAAAATCAGCCTGACTCGTAAAATCGGACCGGATCGGTCCGATTTCACGAGTTCAAGACATTCGGCCATCAGCTTTCATTTTCAATTTTTCATTCTGTCAATTACAACTCAAAATCAAAATCTTCTCTGCTCTTCCAAATCCCCCAAATCATCAGCTCTCACCCCCAAAATCTTCTCTTCTCTTCTCAGCACAAAATCCCCCAAATCGCCAGTTCTCAGTTCGGCAGCACAAGAAAGGGATGGAGATGAGCAGATGAGCACGAGGGAGATGAGCAGATGAGCAGATGAGCACGAAGGAGGGAGATGAGCAGATGAGCACCAGAGAGGGAGATGAGAGGCGGCACAAGGAAAAAATGTGTTAAGGGAATTAGGGTTGTGCCGTTGTGGGCTTTTGTAATAAACTAATAATAATAATAATAATAGGTTTCGGGGGGGGGGGGGGGGGGGGGGGGATAGCACTACTTAGTGACTAGGAGCGGAGAGCCGAGAGCCTGTTTCGCGTTTTTTTTGGGGGGCAGGGGTTGTGTGTTATAAATAATAATAATAATAATAATAATAATAATAATAATTAAAAAAGTAGGTTTATTAGGGGGGTTATAATAATAATAATAATAATAATAATAATAATAATAATAATAATAATAATTATTATTATTATTATTATTATTATTATTAATTAGCATAAAAAATAGTTAGCATAAAAAAATAATTTTAAAAAAATCCTATTAATTTAAGACAATAAATAACATTAATTAACTTCAATTACAACTACCATAAAAAAACATACAATTACTTGAAAAACATACAATAAGTAGCTTACATTTTAAATCTCAAATATTGTGTGTCTTTTAATTATATTTAAATTCATTTTTTAATTTAAATATAATTTTAAAAAACAATTTTATTGTTGGAGGGTTTTTCAAAAGCAATTATTTAATTATATAACTTACTCCTATTAATTATATAATTAATTGCATAAGTAAAATATATATATATATATATATAGTTTTTTGAAAATGGTGACAGGGACAAAGAAAGACTAAAGTCATGCCACCCGAGTTTTGACTAAATGTTTGTTTTTGTATTTTAAGGAGGATGGACTAAAGTTTTATGTCCATAATTATGCTATCTTGTATTCAGAAATATTTTACATACGATTTTACGATTTTTCTTCTCACACGATTTTAGCTGTGATTTTATGATTTTTGTACGAACAAATTCGGGTACGATCTTACGATTTTACGATCCGATTTTTCGGAGCCCTTTCCGATTCGTGTCAAAATCTCGATTTTGACTACCTTGGATATAGAGCTGATTGAGAAAGAGAGAGAGTAGTTGCAGTTGCTCTGGAAGAGAGAGAGAGACGCCAAGGAGAAAGGAGGGAGAGAGCTGCTAACCCCGGAGCTGGGGAAGAAGATAGGTGGTTGCTGCTTCTTTTGTTCTACAAATTTGTACTATGTCTTCATCTTCTCGTGCTCATGCAACCTCTGAAACTGTAAAATTTAATCTCTGCCTTTTACATAAACTTTTCTCCTCTGTCTTCTCCCCTTTTTCTCTTTTCTATAGGCACAAGAGGTAACCTTTGCTTGCAACGGTGGGTTACCTCATGCGGCAGCATGCTTGAAAGTATAGCTATCGGCGGTGGTGCAGGCAGCCTGTTAGCAGCGGTGTAGAGGATGGCGTGTGTTGTGTTAATACTGTTGTTTTGGGAGAAGGTGTAAGTGCAGTTTGGTCTCTCAATTTGTAATTGTTCTAATTGCACCCCTAATTGGATTTAAACTTATGATTTTGTGCAATTGTATCCCCGTCAAAATTTCAATACTAGCCTTCACTTTGTGCACCTTTTTTATTTTGGTCATTGACTTCTAATTTGTGCGATTTGACCCTCAATTGACCATGAAATTCTCAATGTCTTCAACTTGGCCCCTAACTTCGCATGATTTGGCTTGGAAAAATTCAATTTGGTCTCCGAAAACTCTCATCATCTCAATTGAACTCGAATTAAGCTCAAGAACTTGATTTTTCATCGATTAAGCCCTTAATAAAATTAATTTGACCGATTTAAAGTATAATGAAGTCCTTGCACTTAATCAAACCCTTCAATTGGACCCTAAATTAATTCTCAACATAATTACACTTTTAAATTAGCCAACAATTAAATCACACTAGCCCATAAAAATATAATTATATCTTTCGACTTAATTTTTACGCAGATTTATCCACTAATAAATTACTTTAGCCTTGAATATATGTTTCCTTCATTTTTGGGCACAAAAGAGGCACAATCAAGCTCTTGAAAACCATCCAAAATTTTCACCTTGATTTCCCTACCGACATCAGCCCTTTTATTTTTTTATTTTTTATTTTTAGGTAGATTTAGGGAATAACCCAAAATTGGGTTATGACAAGTTTGGAAAACCTATGGACCAAAAAGGGCTCTAAGAATACACACTCGTGATCCTTAGTATAAAAAACCCTTAAACACCTTTTAAGCTTATAATTTTTTTTTTTCTGTGGCCAAATACCTGAGCCTACGTTACAAGCCTGATAAAGCCCTTTCTAATCAAATACAAGCAATTTGGATCTTTAGGCAATGCTTTTCCATTCGAAAAGCATTACAAATGCTTTACAATACTTTATCAAAGCCTTTTTGGCATGCAAGACATGAAACAAGTATTATTTAATATTTTTGTCAAAATCAACATAAAACCTGACAATAAGATCACTTGAATTCTTTCGAGAATGAGTTTATTTAAATAAATATCAAAATGTTTTTTGTGTTTGGAATGACTTTGAAATTCCAAAAATCTTAGTTGAAAATAATCTTTGTAAACAACCACCATTTTCCTGCAAACACTTGAAGCCTAAAACACTTGTAGGGCATGACCAGACTGGAGGGCAATTTAAAAAGCTTCATCGTTCCTTTCCTAATAAGGCAAAGATTGTTGAACAAAATTGAGGGTCTTTAAGGAAAGGGATGCATATGGATATGGTGAAGGTTTGTCATCTCCAGTGGTCAAAATTATAAATTATGGCTCGAGTAAGCAGAAGCGAGAAGCCGTTAAAGCTAGAGATCCAAACCCCTAAAAGAGAAGACCATGAAGAAGAAAAGGGACATATATTTCTCAGGTAAGTATACATGTATCATCATGCATTGTATCCCTACTGAGAATTAAGGAAATGGTTAGAGGGATTGTAATTTACAAACCTTCATCATTTTTGTGTGCGTCTTCAAGCCCTCAACATTTTCACTTCCCTAAGTGCACTTGCGAGCCCTTCAATCAGCATAGATAGTGTATTTTTCAGCATTATCTCCTTCTTTATTCTGTTATGTTTTCTATCCATCAATTAACCTAGATAGTGTGTTTGTTCTCAGTATCATCCTCTTTCTTGTTCGAATGCGCTTTCCAGCCATCAACTCAGATAGCGTGTTCTCAACCCTATCTCCTTCATCCTTATTCAAGAGCGCTTTTAGCCCTGAAATGACTCGGATAATGCTTTTACAGCTTTATCCCTCCTCCTTATCCTTTGAGCATGTTTTCCAACTCTTAATATTAAAAATAGTATGTTTTTCAACCCTATTTTTCTTCCTCTTTTGAGTGTATTTTCTAACTCTTAACCATAAGCCTAAAATAATGTGTTTTCCCACCCTATTTTTCTTCCTCTTTTGAGTGTGTTTTCCAACCCTCAACCATCAATTAAGATAGTGTATTGAAAACACACTCAAAAGAGGAAGAAAATAGGGTTGGAAAACACAATATTTTTAGTTTATGGTTAAGGGTTGGAAAACACACTCAAATAAGGAGGGAAGATACGGCTAAAAAGTGCACTATCCTAATTGATGGTCGAGGGTTGGAAAACACTGTCAAAAGAGGAAGAAAAATAGGGTTCGAAAACACAATATTTTTAGTTTATGGTGAAGGGTTGGAGAACGCACTCAAATAAGAAAGGAAGATACGGCTAAAAAACGCATTATCTTGATTGATAGTTTAGAATTGGAAAACACACTCAAAAGAAAAGGAAAAATAAGGTTGGAAAACACACTATTTTTTGTTTATGGTTAAGGGTTGGGAAAAGCACTCAAATAAGGAGGGAAAATAAGGTTGGAAAGCGCACTATCTTAATTGATGATCAAGGATTGGAGAACACACTCAAATAAGGAGGGAAGATAAGGCTGGACAACACACTATTTTAATTGATGGTTGAGGGTTAGAAAACACACTCAAAAGAGGAGGAAAAATAGGATGGGAAAACACACTATTTTAGGCTTATGGTTAAGGGTTAGAAAATGCACTCAAAAGAGGAAGAAAAATAGGGTTGGAAAACAAACTATTTTTAGTATAAGAGTTTGAAAACATACTCAAAGGATAAGGAGGAGGGATAAAGCTGTGAAACGCACTATCCGAGTCATTTGATGGCTAAAAATGCCCTTGAATAAGGATGAAGGAGATAGGGTTGAGAACACACTATATAAGTTGAACGAGAAAGAGGATGATAGTGCTGACAAACACATTATCTAGGTTAATTGATGGATAGAAAACACACACCAGAATAAGGAAGGAGATAATGCTGAAAAATACGCTATCTGTGCTGATTGAAGGGCTCGCAAGTGCACTCAGAGAAATGAAAATAGTGAGGGCTTGAAGGCGCATAATGACTTGACATGCCCCCAGTATTTGTTTGGGTTTTTCATCATGGGTTTTTTAGCACCATCATTCATGTTGACTTGACATAACTCCCAATATTTTGCTTGGGTTTTTTATCACGGGTTTTTAACACTACTTGACATGCCCCTAATATTTTAAAACTATCTCATTCCATTACTAATGGTTGTTTCGTCCCACCCGAAGCAGATGCGCTTAAAGCAAGCCATTATGGTTTGCGATTTGGATCACTAATGTGCTCAAATAATCTCACCGTGGAAGTCAATCTAATCCATTTCTTGTAATAAATATAGGCTGATGATAAGTTAGTGGGAAGTAGAAGATTGTGGCAAACTGGAAGCTGCCTGAGCATGTGATCCATCAGTGGTTAAAGGTTCTTGACTCGTTAATATCATTCAAGTGATCATGCTCATGCCGGCCGGGTTACTAATATTAAGGGGAATGTGATGAACCTCGTGTTTATCATATTGAAGAAGACACCAAAGCCCTTTTATCTGATCATACAACCAATAAATGGCCCTTCTATATCTTGAAATACTGAAAAAAACACAAGGGTTTGGTCACACCAGCCACACTTTTACCAGGGATTTGTAACTGTAAAAGACCAGCCCCTCCAAATCACGTAGCTTAGTAACTTCAAACTCTGTTAGCACGAGAATTCATTTGTCTAGTCATGCAAGGAAAACATGAACTCAACTATATATTAAATACACTACCTTTTGATCCTATATATATCTCATCAGTGCTCCTTTTAGGCACTGCAGCTAAACAATGAAGCAGATAGGTAATATTGCTGTAATTGCTATCTTGGTCATATCCATAGTATCCAAGTTAACAGCAGGAAACTCAATACTTGAAGGAGTTCAGAGCAATCTGACCACCGCCTCATCAACTTCAATATCACCATGGCTGAAGAAAGCAATGAACCACCATCCTCGACCGCGGCCTCCAGGGTGCCGGAGAACGCCGTGGATATGTAGAGAGGGACTGCATCCACCTCCAGCTAGAATGCGGTGCTGTAGACACCAATGTGCTGATGTCTCGTCGGATGTGAGTAACTGCGGTTTCTGCGGGAAAAGATGCCCTTTTTCTTGGCAATGTTGCCGCGGGCTGTGTGTCGATACAAATCGTTGCCCGTTTAATTGTGGCAGATGCGGAAACAGATGCCACCGGAGGGTCGGCTGTGCTTATGGGATGTGTGGATATGCTCTTCCATTTCCTATACCACCGCATCCTCCTTCAACAGCTGAGGATCTTGATTAACTTATCTTTCTGCTGAACTTTCCTGTGCGTGTTCGTTCATGCATGTCGTGTTTTCGTGTCAAATTTATAATAAAGTGTTGATCTCTTCGTGTTTTATGTTCCAGGACATAAATAGGAGGGAGGGTCTTGCATTTCAGAAAGTTTAGTGTCATTTAAATGGTCTCATGCTAGCGTGGAAATTGACTCAGTGATTGTCTTCACAATATATGATTCAGTAATTGTCATATTTACATGGATTTGATCATGTGGGTTTCTATTGCAAGAAATACTAGCTAGCTTGTTAACCATATTCCTATTTCTTATAGGATCTGTGACTTCATTCGCATGTTCCGCTTCTAGCCAAAGTTTCGAGCATGTAAAGCGGATGCAAGTTGTTTTCAACATTGGACAAAGCTCACCCAATTAATTAACATCAACTTTAACAATATCATTGCTAAAACATACACATACTCATAACTCATTTAGATTTATTTAGTTATTATTTCTTTTTATTTTTTATGTATTTTTGATTAATTTTGTTTACTTTGTATTTGCATTTGATTTAAATGAACAATAGAGAAAAAAAGAAAACTTTTCTTGCCTTTTTCAAACATAACTATTATTTTAGGTGTATTATCCTTATATGTGGGAAAATCAAGTGATTATATTAGCTTTCAAAAACCTATTTCAAAGTTATATCATTATTATGTGCATCACTTGTCGTAGATCGTCTTTATTTGAGAAAAAACTTGCCCACAAGTTGAAAAATTGACATCATAAAACTACAAAATAATAATTTATGCATCAAGGTTATCATTATGGATAAATTGGTTGTGGCCACGAAGAAGTACATGACATGCCATATATTCTTAGAAAGCTCTAGAATTCTAGTTTCCAAAGAATTTTATGGTTTACAATTTTGGAAAAGGTTACATTTATTGTAGTGCTAGTGTAACATCCTCTTATTTGGGATAAAATACCAAACACACTTCAAACATAAATATGGTTTTTTTTTTGTTTGTAAAATTTCACTGAAATTTCAGCAAAGTCTTATTTATATCAGGAGATTTTAAGTTATCGACATATAACTTATTTACACTTTCAATATCCCACATCTCCTAACTCAATCATGACCCAGTCGTCCTAGGTCTCAATCTTAAAAACATCATCCTCATCACAACCATGATATTTATAACATACATTGAACAACAAATATCATTATAGAAAACTAAATAAGATTTCACTTTCTTTGACAATTCATCATAATTTCATGCTCATTATATCATACAACACATAAATTTATTCAGAAAATAGATGCGAATATTTCTCCTTTATCTCAGATTCTCTTTCCCATGTTTCTCTTTCTATTTGAGAGCTTCTTCACAATACTCTCATCAAGGGAAGTCTCTTATTCCTCAACACTTTCTCATCTCGATTTAAGGTCTTAATGGGTTTGGCTTTCATGGTTAAATCCACTCTAATCTTCATAGAGACATATGGCAATACTCGTGATGGGTCTATTTTGGCCTTTCATAACAAAGATACATGGGTAATATTGTGAATCTTTCCAAATATACAAGCAATTCGAGTCGATAAGCAATTGATCCAATTCTTTCTATAATCTTAAAAGGGCCATTATATCGTATGACTAGTTTCCCTTTACTCCAAATCAAATAATGTCTTTCCAAGATGCACCTTCAAAAACATCTTATCTTGCACTTGGAGTTCCAAAGGCCTTCTTTAGTTATCAGCAAAACTTTTTTGTCAATCTTGGCTTCTTTCATCCTCTTTCTAATCATCCTCACTTTATCAGTTGTCAGTTGTACCATCCTAAAAACCTCTCTTCCCCTACTTCATCCCAACAAATTAGGATACGGTATTTCCTCCCACAATGCTTCATATGGAGTCATACCAATAGTAGCTTAATAGTTATTATTATAAGTAAACTCCACCAATGGTAAAAGATCCTCTAAATTTCCACTAAATTCCAGCACACAAGACCTTAGAAGATCCTCAAGAGTTTGAATGGTTCTTTTAGATCAACCATTCGTTTGAGGATGAAATATCATGCTTAGATTCAACTTTGTACTTAATGCCCGTTGTAAGCTAGGCCATAATCTCGAAGTGAAACTTAGCTCTCGATCTAATACAATTGATATTAGTAACCCCATGGAGTCTGACTACTTCATTTACATATAATTTTGCCAACTTATCCATTATATTAGTCATCCTCATAGGCAAAAACAAAGTAGATTTTGTTAACCAATCCACAACCATCGATAGGATATTATTACCTTTCTTTCCCCTAAGTAATCCTATCACAAAGTCCATAGAAATACCCTTTCATTTGCATTATGGGATTGATAATGGTTGTAATTTCCCTACAGGTCTATAGTGTTCTATTTTCACTTGTCAACAAATCTCGTAGTTCAATATATATTCTCCTATTTCACTCTTAATGTTCGGCACCAATAGTACTTCTTTAAATTCCTATACATCTTCATACTCCTATGATGAGTAGCAAATTGGGATTCACAACCTTCTTATAATATTTCATCTTTCAAAGTCTTATCTTCATCTACCCATAGCTAATATCCCATTAGATAACACTTCAAAAAATGTGTTTATATCGTGGTTCACATTCTTTTTAATCTTCTTTACATTCTCAACTACATGTTGAGCTACCAAGAACTTGTATTGAAACATATATCAAATTTTTAATGATCGCCCGGGACCCATTTTTTTTTCAATTCCACTATACTTTCTTGTTTTTCAATCAATTCACCAATCAAATGTCTTAGAAAAACATCAAGTTATAAAATCATTTTCCGCCTACACAGAATCTATACAAGAAAAGATGCAATATGTATATTCTTCATCTTCATAACTGCTACTGTTTCGTCGGAGTGAATTGAAACCATTACTGTAAAGACATATTGTGTTACTGTGTAATAAATTGGATGTTTGGGATTTTCAACATAAACTAGGGTTCTTTGACTATTATAAGCTTTTGGCCTTGGTCAATAAAACCTACAGGTTGTTATACATATATTTCTTCGCCTAGCTCTCTATTAAGAAATTAATAGACTAAGGTAATCATCTTTAAAATTAGGATTTATAAATTATGTGTGGTGTTAGAGAATAATATAAATCATATTATGGGGTCTCACTTACAAGCTTAAGCTTTTAGGTGAGATGGTTCTTTAACATGGTATCAGAGCCTTGTTGACCCAGCGGTCACGAGTTCGAATCTCACCACTCTCATTCTATTTGATAAAAACCAAGCACAAGGTGATGTGGGCCTGTGCAAGTTTCAAACCCAAAGGGCTTTCACTTGTGTTAGAAAATAATATAAATCATATTATGGGACCTCATTTACAAACTTAAGCTTTTAGGTGAGATGGTTCTTTAACATGTGACAGCAGCTATATTTTATATTTTACTGTATCAATCATATGCAGTGAATGGAGATGTTCCCTGTGCTGACTTGTTACTAACTAAGATACGCTGAGGGAGCGCTTTGGTTCACAATCAGAATGATGGCACCTAACTTGGCTTGAAAGATGCTCGATTGTCTGTTGTGCTTAATTATTGCACTCTTTTTTTACTATTTTACTTTTCCATGTGCGAACGCTGGGCCAAAGTCGTCTATGATGGATGATGGATGACGACGCCATCTTCCTGATGCAAACCTGTCTTCAACTTTGACTGATCGTGAAATATAAGCATGAAATATACAGTCCCAGATCCGTTTAACGCAGAGTGTGTAAATAAATAATAAACCATCAATACATTACTTGTCAATTTTGTTTCGTTTCCGCTATTTTATACCCATTAAAAAAAAAAAATAGTATAGTTTTTATCTCGATTAAAATTTCAATATATTCAAGATATTTCGGTCAAATATCGGTTGTAACACGCCACTATTATTTTATCTATATTCTTTCACCCAAATAGTATTTTTTTAAATAATAAATAATTTTACAATATTAATCATGTTTTTTAATTTGACTTTAAGATTAAGATGAAATTTTATGAGACTCTTAATATATTTATATATATATATTATGTTAAAACTTCAAAACAATTAGGAAATATAATGAGCTTACGAGATTGATGAATATTATATAAATTCATAATTTTGTTTAGAAAAATTATTTTATTGTTTTTTAAATTAAATTACACAATTCTAAATAATTTGTTTTTGAATTTAAACTATTTATTTTGAATTAATATATTTAATTTTATATATATATATATACACACACATACATAAACAATAAACAATACAATACATGCCAAAACAAAAACATTCCATTCCGATTAAAAAAATAAATCACTAATCGGAACGGAATTTACTGTCTTGATCAAGACAAGTCATCCCAAAAGAAATTAGATTAATCTTTCCATGTCAAGTATACCATCTCGTGTTTACTAGTGAGTGGAAACAGCAAATTATAACCATCAAGATACCAAAATCATTACTAATTACGAAGTATTTGGCCAGAAATGCTTCCATGTTCACGAGACCGGTCCTAAGTTTGCACCTTAAAAGCAAAGCCATCCGATCCTCATTCCACACTGCAAGAATTTTTCTGCAAGTATTTTTCTTAAATATGCTACAAGTTCCCAGAAGAGCGAACAATCCATAATGTTTTACACAAATCCCACATTACTTGGTCAATATGCTGAATTACACGACAGAAATGATACACATCCAACAATCCACACCAAGTTTGAGAATGCAAACCTAGTTTGCTTATTTAGACTAATGCCATAATCCACAAACACACTAGTGAAAACCCCTTATAGGCGAAACGGCCATAAGCTTATCTGAGAACCAGATAGGTCACTGGTCTGCTCACCAAAGCCATATACTTACTGCAGAACTATACATCCTTGACTCCCAGTAACCATGGCTGAATGGGAGGTTTCATTAATGATATTCACTTGTTCAGTAGATTTATGTTTAGCATTTGCATCCTCGAGCACGTTCTCAGAATCAGCTCCACTGCCATTACCACTGTAGTAAATAGCTTCGAAGATGAGAGCGTTCACTTCTTGGAATCTCTCTTCGGAGAGAGACACCTCAGCAAGAAGCCTCCATGCGTTCTCTTCTGAAGCATCCTCGTAGTCTTTCTTCCTCTTCAACACCATGTGGCCGCTGATTTCCCACACGGCAGGGTTCACTTGGGTATCAAGAAGCTCAGAACTCACTTCCCCTAGAGCTTGTTTCTCAGCATAACACTGTTCATCCATTAGACAACATTAAAAGATTGAAGACAAGTGTAATCTGCGCAGTTAGCATATCAATGGGCAAAGGAGTCAACTCTGTGTTGCTCCCATGTTCATTACCTGTGGGAGGACAAAGATGCGGTTTCCACAATCAGCAATGAGCACATTGTAAGGTATGTTGTTTTCTTGAAGGCAAATGCAGGCATCTGAGACAGTGTTTGATAAATCTTGCAGGGCATTTCCACCCTCAAAGACGAGACCTCTGACAGGATAATTCATAAGCTCTGAGATTTTCACACCATTATCCAATGTAGCTATCTGCTTGGTGGATGCCTTCTCAATCGGAAAAGGCATGGTCAAGTAGTAGGCCTGTTCCATGGAAATTATCAAATTGCCAGCTCATTATCAAATGAATTACCAACCACTTCCAAGGGATATGATTATTCAAGTCAAAACGGATATAGCTATTTGGATAGTAACCTGGAAGTGAAGATGGTTAATGGTGGCAAAAGCACCCAAGCTGTTATAACCCAGTCGGAAGTAAGGATCCCCAGCTTCAGCTGCCATGTGAAGTGCAAGCAAGAAGCTATCACGATCAATCCTCTGAGGCAAGCAATCCAAGACGCGTGGGATTAACAGCACATGTCCATATTCAATAGGGCTCACCTGTTAAATTGACACAGCAAAATCAACCATCATCAAAGTGCTCTACTCGGATACCGCTGTCAACCAAAGAAAAACAATGATTTAATACAAGAACCAAGGATGTACATTGATGGCAACCACGCTTGGAGAATTCTCAGGATCAATAGTGGCATCCGTGAAGAACCGGCCTTCCCCATCTTCACTCTCTCCAAACTGGAAGAGCATCTCTTCTTGGCCAACTTTAGTGAAGTTAAATTTGTTTTCGTCAAAGGGCTGAAGGACCTTATCAATACGGAATTCAGTTGGCCTCTTCTTCAAGTGACGGCCCTCATTCAGCTGAGCAATAAAACCATGGCTGCCCGGTATCACCTAAAGGAACATCACCAAAGATTTGGCATCAATCTCATATCCAATTAAGTAAAACACTGCCATATTATTATAGCAGAATCAGCTTCAAATTGCAACCAGATAGTGATAATAAGAGAGAATTAAGACCTTGGTTTCACAGGTGGTGACATCATATCGAAAGAGCCCTCTCTGCATTCGTTCCTCCCACTAAAAATCCAAAGAGGTACATAAAGTAAACTTAAAATTGATAACTCAACTGCGAATAGAAAATTAAATAAACATCAATTCAATCGAGTTAAGAGTGGGTTAAGTAACAATACCTCCCCAAGAAGAAGCGAATTGAGGAAGGAGACTGGAGGCTCACTCTTGCCATGTTCAGGCACATCCGTGGCAATCCTGTCCACTTTCTTGAAAGTATATAAAGGAAGGCGCGCGCCTATCCATGCAGAAAATGTTTATAAACATAAATCAAGCCCTTCAATTAAAGATCTTCTTCGAATATAAAAAAAGAAAATACCTTGAAGACAACAATTTCGAAGGCAATTGCGGCCGCAACCCCCTCCGCGGCGAGAACCCTCCTCACCTTCCTCTTTCTGGTAGTTGGAAACAACAGTAGGAACCCTTTTGATCCTTAGCATCATCTTCTTCGTTTATTCGAGATCTAATGCTTTATTTATTGGCTAACAGGATTTTACAAAATTCGAATGAATTATTTTTTTTCTATCCTAGATATGACAGGTAGTATAATAACAGTTATAATACTAAGCTACAACTAACTTAAAAGAAGAAGAAACCGCCACCAGCAAGAAAGAGGAGATCAGAAGGGCTGCCGCCTTCGGAGGGCAGAGCGCCTCGTCCACCGTGCGGCGAAGGGTTGCTGCTCTCGATTAAACAACCCTCACGTCGTACAGACCGGACATGAGTTAGTGGCCGAGTTACTCCGTGTATAGCCGTGATGTCTACAACTCGTCTACCCTGGGTTTTTAACCCCAATTCTCGAACCAGGGAGGGGCAAAGACCACTTTGCTTCTGCTGAAATGAGATCTGAGATTTTCTTACTACTAGAGGAGAGGAGGGTGTGAGATTTTGGAGTTTGGATGTGAGAGGAGAGGAGGGGATGTTTTATAGATAAGAGAGGGAGCTAGTGGCTATGGCTTTGGCTTTGGCTTTGGCTTTAGGTGAGGTTTGGGAAACTAGGCTGGGTTGTTTGGGTTGGTGCTCCTGAGAGACATGTTGGAAAGAGGTGGTGTTTTGTTTCGAGGTACCGGCAACGGGGACGACCAATTGAGTTGGTCGGAGAGGGGACCACTCAGTCCAGCGACTGTGGGAAAGCAAATATAAAAAACAACTGTCGTGGACCACGCGCTCTCTCTCTACCGTCTCTTTCTTGACGCATCTTGCTAAGTAGCCCTCTAATAGTCTAATCCCAATTAGTTTGGAAAGCAAAACCTAAAGGAAGGAGAAATACTATTTTACTATAAATGGACATTTTAACACGCGCCCTTTCAAAAATCAGTGGAGTTTGTTTTAAAATTATTTTTTTATAGAAATATATTAAAATAATATTATTAAAAAAATTAATATCAACAAATAAAAATATTTTTAAAATCTCCCATATTAAATATTTTGTTTGATAAAACCACTCCAGCATTCAACATTTGCTATTTAGGCATCTCTAAATTCAATCCCCATCCTGCCATTATTAGAAGGTAATATGAATTAATTAATTAATTAAAAAGCATGGAGAAACTCTCGAAATCACTACATATTACAACAATGATTTTTTTATTTGGTTTACAATTTAAAAAAAAATAACACTATCTTTTTATATTGTGTTAATGGGTGATTGGTTTCATTATTTATTTTTAATGGGCCAAAATTAAAAGTAACATGAAATGTTAACCCTTTATTTTTTAAAATTGTTTTTGTTCTCTTTTCTGGCTATCAAATGTTTTATTTTTAGTTTTATCCTTTTACATTACATTGATTGGTGCTTTAGATTGATGATTTGCTTCATGCGGTTTTTTTTTTTTTGGTTATTACGATCTCAAAAAAAAATCCTAACTTTGGGATGATTCTTGATTTTGCATAAAACAATTTAGATTTTTGCTTGGGAAAAATTAAAGAGTGTAGAGAAACCTTCTTGGATTATGTCTAGTCATTATGGATTGCAACAACAATTCTTATTTTTTTATCTATTAGATTTCTTGATTAATGACTTTTTCCAAACAAAGATGGAAAGATTATTCATCTTTATTTTACTCTAACTTTCAAATGCTAGTTATAGTAATTAATCATATCTATTAGATTTCTCTTAAAATAAAGGAAATGAAAAGGTAAAGAAAGGGATGCTCAAACCTCCATGTTATTCCCTAAAAATAAAAAACAACAAAAAAGGAAAGAAAGGCTGACATTGTGAAAAATCAAGTTGGAAATTTTGAATGGATTCGAGAGCCCGATCATACCACTATTGTCCCTAAAAATGAAAAAAATACAGATTCAAGGCTAAAATAAATGATTATTGGATAAATTTGGATAAAAATTAAGTCAAAAGGCATAATTTTATTTTTATAGGTCAATTTGATTTAATCGTGAGCCAATTTAAAATATAATCATGTTTAGGAATTAATTTAGGGTCCAGTTGAAGGATTTAATTAAGTACAAGAATTTAATTATAGTTTAAATTGGTCAAATTAATCTTATTAAGGGCTTGATTGGTAAAAAATAATAAGTTTACGAACCTAATTTGGGTTTAATTGAGAAGATTGGACAACCCAACCCCAAAAAGTAATGGGTCATTTCGGCCCATTTGTTTGGGCAACCCAACAAAAAAACATATAAAATCCACATTTAAAAAAAAAACAAAAAAAATGTTTTGTTTGCGTGCATACGACAGAATTCTAAAAATTTCCTGAGCATATTGTTTTTCCACAAAAAAAAAATCGCATCTTTTCTCCTGTTTTAGAATAAAAACTGGGATATCATAACTAGTTTATAATTATCCCTTAAAGTTTGCTCAAAATATCAAAAATCTTCAACAACAGTTTTGTTATAAACTTTAATTATGGGGATGTAAAATTACATTGTAAAGTACATCCTTATATTAAAAAGACAATAAATACAGTGTTAAAACTCGTACCTTATAATGGTTAGGTTTTCAACCCATTGAGATAGAGATTTTCTCATGAAAAGAAATATACTTCGAAACTTAGAAAAGACCAACAAATAAAAATATGACCTAGAAAAACAATCAAACAACAATGCAACTTATCTTAGATAGGGAGCACTAGGAGTGTTGCATCTTTCCCTTACACAACAAGTTTTCTTATCTGGACTCTTGCAGACCATTAGGTTTTCTAGTGACTTTAATACTAGGCAGCAACTCTTAAAAATTATAATTATAATTTTATGGTTATAAAAAATCTTTTTCCGTGCACCTCATCCTCGTCTCCAGAGATGGTCGCGTGAGAAGTAAAGGGAAAAAGCCATTGCGACAATCATCTCAATCCAATCAAAATATCTTAATATTCTTTCCAATTTATATTTCACCTATATTTTTGAATTCTTTGACCTTTCAAATGCTTTATATTTTCATAAAATATATATGATCATATCCAATATGGTTATTAATGATGAAATATGTTTATCCATCCATGACATGAAGTATTATTAGTCCACGTACATCTATATGTATTTGACCTAATAATTCATTAGATCTCTAACTCTTTCAGTAAAAGGTGTTTTGGTAATCTTACTCTATAAATAAGCTTTATAGGTTTCATTGATATGAACTAGTCTATAATGTCATAAATAATATGGATATTAATTATCTGATTTGTTATTCTTGAACTTTATATTAACACAGGCATTTCAATATTAAGAATAAGTATACACAAATTATAAAAGGAACAACATTTACCCTCAATAAAAATTATTATCAATTAAAAAGTAGATATAATATTCTTAGAAAATACTAGACAAAATAATAATTATCAAGTTCAAGAATTAGCCCATTTGACAAAGTTAATGCAACAATCTTTGATTCATTATCAACCTATAGGTCTACTTTACCACCACCTAGGTAGTTGTTACAAATCTTTATGTCTTTTATAAGAACTATGAATGTAGTTTTTTTCATTGTTTTTTTTTTCTTGTTTGTTGCAAATCTTTACATGTCTTTTATGAGCACCATGATTGTAGTCTTTTTTGTTGCTCTTTTTTTTTAGGTTACAGAATAGTTTTTTATGTCCAAATTCATATATTTCTAAATTATGTGATATTTATATACTTGTATTAGAAGCCTCGAGTTATATTTAAGAGGAATTCGATGAGTCGAGAATTTTATAACATAGAAAAGATAGAACACACAACCCTATTTATTATTACCATCATTCAAACAATACAAACACAATTGTATTGATCATTAATGTCCACAATCATCCATCATGCATATTAAAATTATTGCATACTTCAATTCTAATTATTGGATTTATATGGAATTTTAAAAATAATATTTAATATTTAAAAATATTAAATCAAATTTAATTTGATCATTTTCAAACACAATAAAATTGATTTAATACAAATTTTATTTGAACTTGTTTTTTTCAGAATTTAAATGAAACATTAACCATATTAAAATTGTTATTAATATCCTAAACTATTTTAGGATTAAATAAATAAATTTTTATGACAGTAAAAACTCTTTTTTATTTTAGAAAACAATATTCTTTTTAATTAAAAATATAATTAAATTCTAATCCTATTAGGATGTAATAAAACACAATTTTTTTGAATTAAACATCTTATTCAATCCATCAACGTTAATTATATAATTAATTTATTTTAGAGTTTTAATTTTAAAATATAATATTTATATATAGGGGTAGAATCATAATTCAATCCAAAAAATCAAACTGTAATAAAATAATAAGTTATAGGGGTAAATTTGTAAATTAAATCCCAAACCTTTTGTAATTAAATCTAAGTGGAAAGGGTATAATAGTTATTATACCCATAAAAACTTAAATAAAGCTTCAGGGGAAGAATTTTTAATTCCACCCCTATTATCTTCTTCTTGCTGCAATAGTAAAGCTGCTGTAGGTGCTACTAAAGCTGCCGAAAGCGGCATACTACACTACAATGTGCCTCACAATGGCAGCAAAGGTCGTTGATGTATGGTTTACATTATTAAAATATTTTTTTATTTTTAGAATTATTTTTGATATAAATATATAAAAATAATTTAAAAACATTAATTTATTTTTCATTTTAAATAAAAAATAAAAACTTTTCAAACTTTTTTAAAATTACTTTCAAAACAGGGACAAAACCCAGCACTGTGAGGTAATTTCCTCGTGTAGGCATACTGTTTAGCGCCTATCATTGTGCTTAGCAAAGCAGGAACCCTATTGCCTCACCGACAGTGACATGCGCATCAGTTACAGTTATTGGTTAATTATTGCTATCTTCTGTGGATGCACTACAACCACAAACTCTTTTTCTTTTTAATTTCTGGTAAATTCGAACCAAAATAGAAAATTTCAAACATATTCAAATAATTTGGTCTAAATATGGCTAGAAAATAGCCATTCATTTAAAAAGAAAAAGCTAGAGAGAATATTTATTTTTGAAAAAAATTAATTTTACACATAAAAATAAATCAAAATTGACACCAATAACACTTAAAACATGCAATCAACAACTCTAATTGCCCAACGATGACTTTTATACCATTGTTGAGTTTTCTAAAACACACATACACAGTAAAAATTGTAGGTTTAAAATTTTTCCAGGAGTTTCAAGTATCTCATTAGACATATCTAGAATTATTTAGGGTTTATCCAAAGATTATCTAAAGATCAAATGTTATTTTTATCTTTGAATATTTGCTTCAAAACTAGGTTATTACAACCATAAACAGTCAAAATTATTCATTCTCTAATGGTAATCTGCATGAACCATGAATAAGAAATTCCTAAACCCTTTCGAGAAGTAGAGATTGTTATATCTTAAAATGTTATAACTCTTTTCTTTTGAGTTTTATGTGTTTATATATTGTATTCTATTTACCTTTTTTACATCACAAGAAAATAAGTGGCATCATGACATTCTATTTAAAAAACCCCCTAAAAAACCTTTTAATTTGAAAAATATCAATTTACCCCTTAAATTATATTCCATATATTATTTTAGTCTAATTTTAAAAATTTATTTAATCATGTCATTACTTGATTGTTTCTAGATTTAGAATTGTAATCTCTTTTATTAATTACATTGTAGTCCATAATTTCTAAAATTTCTTTACAATCAAGTCACACTTGATATTTTAATTTTTGACAAATAGTTCTCATTTGTGTGACATATTACATTCTTTTCTAGTTGACTCAAATATAAATCACAATCCTAATATAAAATATGATTAAATAAATTAATTTATTATCAATTCAACAATTGATTGGTTTATACTTGAAAATCAATTATAATATCTAGTAACCTGTCATGATTCCCCGAATATTAAAAAGTTATATGTAGTTTAATTTAACTTTTTATTGACTTGTTTCTTAGTTTAATTAGTATCCCTTCATCGATAATGTTATGATTTAGATATTATAACATAAAAGTATATCTACTTTGTCAAATTATATATGTTTTCAACATTATAGTCATTGATTCTTTTAATAAGATTTAATTTTTTTTTTTTGAATTTTATTCTATCTTGCATAATGATTTATAATCAATACTATTTGTAAACAGATAAAATATTTTTTTTTAATACATCAACGATAATCCTTTTTAATTTTTAAACATATAAAATATTTATAATTAAATTAAACATATAAAATATTTATAATTAATACTATTTGTAAACGGATGAAATATTTTTTTTTTAAATTAACACAAAGATAATCCTCTCTAATTTTTAAATTCTCATCCATTTCGCACGGATATTTATGAAAACTATATATAAAACAAAAAATAGTAAATAAAAGAAGAAGCTTCCCACGGCCGTGTCACACAGTTTGTTGCCTTCCCGACATAAACAGGAACAGTTTCATGGCACGCCAAAGTCCACTAGGGGAAATTTCGTTAAAGATACCCTTGCCAGGAAGGATTCTGTGGATGGAGAGGCTTCGGCCAAGTCCAAACAGTCCTAGCCAATGGCAACCAATGGCCCTGCAAACTCCGACCATCTCTATCTTGTCAATAGGTCAACACCTCCTCGTGATATGTGAACCTCATTGCTCGTCATGGGTCCCACTCTCACCTCATCAACATCACCATAACTTTCCCAGACAAAATCAGAATCCAGCTAACAGTGGAATAGTGGTAATAACTTGAATGACAAGGTTTGTTTTACACGAGCCATAAACCCGCGCTTTGCGGCAGGGATTAATTTTTTTTTTGTTTAGTTTTAATACATATAATTTTTATTTTATATTTTGGTTTTTATTTTTATTTTTTAATTTTTTAATTTAGTTTCAAAAAAAGTAAAATTACCGAGACACACCACTAATAATTCTTGGTTTTTGTTTTATTTGAAAGTATTATGATTATTGTACTATGCATAGAAATGAAAAAATTAAAAATACCTTTGATACCATGACATTATTTTAAACATATTTTACATAATAAAATAAATATATAAAAAACCAATATACATTTTTAAAAGTTCTACGATGCCGCACGCGTCATCCGAAATGTGCATGAGCTCTGAAATTGACGTCGTGCTCACAACACCCGACAAAAATATAATTAAAAATTAGTAAATTACCAATACACCCTTACAACCAACTAATGGATTTTATCTTATAAGGGATATATACGTACTTATACAACTTGTGGTGCGCATCAGCTGATCCGGACACCCTAATTATAAAAAAAAAGTCCGAGGATTAGTCATGGTGCGCTTAAGCTCACCCAGAGACCCCAGTTATAAAAAAATATATAAGTGAAAAAAATAAAAATAAATAAAAGCTTAAGCTGGCCCGGAGACACCGACTATAAAAAAATATATAAGTGAAAAAAAAGTATAAGCATGAAAGCACTGTAGCAATCAATATTGTTTTTTTTTTAAATCATTCCAAGAATTAGTCGTGGTGTACTTAAGCTGGCCTGTAGACCCCGGTTGTAAAAAAAATTGTATAAGTGAACAAAACAAAATTATAAGCAAAAAAAAGAAAAAAAAACTATCAGCGGGAAAGCACTTTAGCAAAAACAATGGGTCCGAGGATTAGTCGCGGTACGTATAAGCTGGTCTGGACACCTTAGTTATAAAAAAAATTGGATCCGGGGATTAATTATGGTGCGCTTAAGCTACTCCGGACACACGATCATAAAAAATATATATAAGTGGAAAAAGAAAAAAAATTAAAAAAAGTATAACCAGCAAAAAAAATATTTCATGGAAAAAATGAAAAAAACAAATCAGAAAAAAAAATGAAAAAAAAACTATAAAAAAATTAGATAAGTAAAAAATAATAATCATAAAAAGCTTAAACTGACTCAGAAACCATGGTTATAAAAAAATATAGATAAGTTAAAGAAAACAAAAAAAAATATAAGCGTGAAAGCACTCTAGCAATCCATATTGTTTTAAAAACGAATTTGTTTCGAGAATTAGTCGCGGTGTACTTAAACTGGCCCGTAGACCCCGGTTGCAAAAAAAAAATTGTATAATGAACAAAACAAAAGTATAAGAAAAAAAGTATCAGCGGGAAAGCACTTTAGCAAAAAAAATGGGTCAGAGGATTAGTCATGGTACATATAAGCTGGTCTGGACACCCTGGTTATAAAAAAAAAAAATTGGATCCAGGGATTAATTATAGTGCGCTTAAGCTACTCCGGATACCCCGATAAAAAAATATTTAATGGAAAAAAATGAAAAACAAAATCAGAAAAAATATGAAAAAAAACTATAAAAAAAATTAGACCCGATGATTAATTGTGGTGCGCTTAAGTTAACCAAAACACTCCAATTATTAAAAAAAAACAAATAAAATTATATATAAGTAGAAAAAGAAAAAAAAATAAAACCAGAAACAAAAATTTAATGAAAAAAAATAGTTAGAAAAAAAAAGAGCAAGGAACGAAAAAAAAGAAAAAAAATAATTAGAAAAAAAAAGCAAAACGTAAAAAAATAATAAAAAAAAAACCAAAAAAAGAGGAAAGCACTGTGGAAATCCACAGTGCTTTGTGTGGGGATCTACAGTGAAATCCCCACACCGTTTAGTTTCTTTTTAATGTGATTTATGCGATCCTAAAAGATTGAGATTAATGGTTTTTTCTCTTTTTTGGTCTTGAATTTGAGTATTGTTATTGCTAACATGATGATTACTAGAGATTTATATGATTATTGACTTTAGAATCTGTGAGATCAATCGTTAATAAAAAATATCGAAATTCAGTTAAAACATATGAGTTCCCATTGAGTTACAACAAGCTTCTATTCTTTATCCAATTTTTGTTACTAAAAATTTATATGGTCATTAAATTTAAAGTTCGTGAAATTAGTTGAGACGATAATAAACTAATCTTAACATCAAAGCAAGGTTGTCAATACCGTTCCGGTTGCAGTTCCAATTTTTTTATTGGTACGGAACGTTTCGGTTTAGGAGCATTTCGGCATGCCGTTTTGGGGTTGTACTTCTCATATATATATATATATATATATATATATATATATATATATATGAAAAAAATTAAAATATTAATTTAACAAGCATAATTAAAATTCAAGATAAATTAACTTTAAATTATACAATATAAACAGAAAGTCAAACAAACATAATCTCAAAATTAGAAACGCAATCACAAGTTAATCAATATAAGGAGGATTTTAAGGCCGGAATAGAACACCCGGAATGGTACCGAGATTTAGGCTAATTTTGAGGAACTTATTTTTGAGGTTCCGGAACGGGTTGGAATTTGGCTGGAATTTCCGGAACGGGTTGAAATTAAAACTGAGATGAAAACGATATTGTTTTGTCTCAGTTTTTTAATGGCACGGAATGTTCCGGTCGGAACGGAACGGTATTGACAACCCTGCATCAAAGTTAATAAAAATATCAAAATTCAGCTAAAATGTATGTGTTCCATTGAGTTACAGCAAGCTTCCATTCTTTATCCAACCGTTTCATGTATTATTATTATTATTATTATTATTATTGTAAAAAATAAATGATTTATTAAAATAATGTATATTTTTTTAAAAAATAACCTTAATTACATACAGACTGAAACCGGAGGGGGTCCTTGAGATGAGGGCTAAAGGCTCACAATACATACCATGGGACGAGTCTCATGGTAGAAAGTCTGTGCCCAGCAAAAAACACGTGGGGGTTGGTGGGAGGCAAATATAATATTATTAATGCCAAAGAAATTTAGAAAGACACGTGGACCGGTACTTGAAAAGCTATTTAGATTCCGAATCTGGAGAGATCATTCTCCATGCAACTGATAGGCGTGGTTTCCTAGTCTCTTCCACGTTCCCGTTATCCTCCGACGTTGTTTTCTAACGCCGCTACTTCACTTAAATGCCATCGCTTTTCCACGCCATTGGATGATAATCTTTCCATCTCATCCATTCAATAAAATAACGTTTTAGATCAGACCAGTCGTGTTGCTTGCCTTCCTTTTTCTTTTCTTTTTTTCCCTTAACACGGTTTTATTTTATTTTATTAACTTGGATGTTCGGGTCAAATTGTATATATCTCGATAAATTTTACGAGCACTGAAATTAATAACCATGTAAATTTTTAATTTCTATTATATTAATAAACACATGACTCAAATCTAAGACCACAAGAGAAGCAAACTTCTTAATCCCAAGTTTTTACCACTGGACCACCTACTAGATGATTTCAACACAATTTTTAGTTAATTAATACCCGTGCAAGAGTGTGATACAATTTTTTTATTGTTTTTTAAATATATATTAAATTCATATTATTTATTTTTTAAAATTTATTTTTCAAATCAGCTGATAAAACAATTCACAAAAATATATAAAAACTTAGTTTCAAATAACCTAAAGCACAACATCTCACCACTTAGTGGGTGTTTGACTCTGTAGTGGCTTCTGCTGTTGATGCTCAACGCAAAGCCAAAGTGTTTGATAAAGGAAGGACCCACAGTCTTGCAACTGTTGGTCCCACCTAAAACTGCGATCAAGCCGTAGTTAATAAAAGCATCTCATAGATGTTTTTTGATCTCAGCCGCAACAAACACACATGAAGGCAACAACTACATGGAATTAGAGCACTCTTCATGCCATTAACATGGGATTAGTCGGAGATCAGACGACTACATGGGACTTTTCCGTCAAACCAAGCTTCCTTCTCTCTCTTGCTTCCCCACTTGTCAGTCACACGGTCTCTCTCTCTATAGTCATTGGTAGCATCCTCTCTCTCCATAGTCATTGGCAGCGCCCTCTCTCTCCATAGTCATCGACAGCTCTCTGAGAGCACCACCATCATCCCCCTCTGCACCAACAACTTCTCTTCCACGTTATAAGCTCTGTTGTGACCTTCAGCAACAGCAGTAAGCCCCGACGTAAGCAACACTAGCGACACCAAAAAACAATTGCAACCTTCTGACGCTCCTCTCGACCACCACATATGACGTCACCACCACAGGAAGAACCACCTCTGCCTCCTTAAACCGTCGATATCGGTAGGTGAGCCTCTCATTACCGTCAACCATGTTATTGTTCATGTAATAGAATAATTCACTACACTGCTCACGCAAGACGTGAACAGTGCAACATAACATACCATTTTTATTTTAGCATTAACTTTTGGGTTGGACCTGCTCTCGGCGTAGCCCAATTCTAGCAGAGTTGGGCTAACCCATTTAGTTGGGTTAGACCCAACCCAATTTTTAAAAAAAAAAATAAAAATCATATTTAAAAAAATAAAAAAAGGTGTAGATATAAATCAGCTTGATGAAAGGGAAAGGCATGTGACTTCTTTTCGATTGATTATGAATCAGAAACTTACAACTGGATTTGACCTTGAAATTATATCTCTACAACATGTAGATATAGATTCTGAAAATCAATATGGATCACAAATGTTGTTCCTAATGATATTTTTTCAAATGTTGTTCCTATATCAAATAGCAAGGGATCGCAGATGCCTTCATGTATGAATTTAGTTCGTGATGGAATTGCAAGTAGTTTGATGAGAGAATAAAAATAAGTGTCTAATTTAGTTGAATTATTAATTATATTTTATTATTATAATTGTTGAATATATAAGATTTGATTTGCTGATACTTTTGATCATTTCTTTTGTTACTTTATTAGTTTCCATACATTGATTACTATTAATGTAAGCCTAATTGCGGTGTGATTTGACAATAATTTTGATTTACTTTCTTTGTATCACGAACTGGCCTCACAAAAAAAATCAAACTAAAGATTTTGGAGAATTTTGTAAACCTAATTGTACCTTGTTGTACCTAAGTAAAAAAAATACAGATTCAAGGTCAAAATAAATTGTTATTGGACAAATATGCATAAATATTAAGTCCAATGATATAATTAGATTTTTAATAGGTTAATTTGATTTAATCATGGACCAAATTAAAGTTTAATTATGTTTAATAAATAACTTGGGTCCAATTAAAAGATTTAATTAGATACAAGGACTTAATTATACTTTAAATGAGTCAAGTTAGTTTCATTAGGGACTTAATTCGTAAAAATAAGTTGTTAAGCCTAATTTAGGCTTAATTGGGAATATTAGAATTATAGGATATCAAATTTAATTTTTACGAAGTCAATTGATTGGAATCAAGGGTATAATTGGCAGTGAATTGAAAATTTGGAGTAAATTAGGAGCTGAATTGAAAACATTCATAGCTAATGATCATTTTGTAAAGGTATCGAACCCTACGGACTTAATTGGTTGAAATCAAGGGTAAAATTGAAGAATTAAAAGTCTAACGGTCAATTAAGGATTAAATTGTATAAATCCAAAACCAAAGAGTATTTTGAAAAAGACGCACAAATTTATGGTTGATATTGAAGTTTGGTAGGGATACAATTGCATAAAATTAAAAGTATGAAATCAATTAGGGATGTAATTAAGAGAAATTAGAGATCAAAGCACTAAACTAAACTTTACCAAAATGGTTTTGTTTTTGTTATTGTTCATCTTATTCTTCAATTTTCTATAAAACGATAGCTTAGGGAGTTACTTTGTAAGAGCATTTAATGCCTATATCCTTCACCAAATTTAACAAAATTTGCATGAAAATGATCTCGTAATGTTCAATAATATTGTGGTATGGTTTATTTTAGACTAATTGACACCACACACGCGGTGTCGTCGCCGAAAACATAATAACTAAAGCAGCCTTGAGTTGTCAAAATTAAGTTGATAATTCATGATAGAAACTTTGAGCCAACAATTGGGATATTTGTAGGTTGAATGAAAGGCTAAGATTTTACCCTAACAAATACAAGATTACCCTTTTCCATCACCTATAAAAATATGAGTCAATTTCATGCTTAGGGCATTAAGAAATTCGAAGACAAAGTTGAGAAAAAAAAACTATTTTCAATCCAATTTTTCTCCCCTATTTTGGCAGCCTCTCTTCCCCCTATTTTTTTCTCTACCTTCGACGACACCACTACCTTCAACAACTGTCAAACACCTTACATATAATATCAGAAAAACCTTTGCCCATTAATCTTAGAAAGGCAAGCAAACCTCTCATTTTGTTTCCTAAAACCAGCCCCTAAAGGTGGTCATTGCATGCAATGACTAAGTAAAATTACTTAACATGTGTTTGGGCTATGACCAACCCAAATGTATGGGTTGGACTTGACTCAAGCAAAAAAATAAGAAGAGAATAAGGTTGAATCATCATCACGACAAATAACGACACCATTGGAGACTTGTTTGGGTGGACTAAGCTTTGCTTGTTTGCTTATATATTTTTGTTAGTTTGTTCAATTTAATTCTATCACATATTTTTACTACTTTTACATGTATTTTTACTTTCAGGTTATGCATAAATACATTGGGTATGAATTAATTCTTTTATGCACTTTAATTTTCACATAAACCTAATTCTAGGCGAGGTGGGGAGTAACAGTTTACCTTGTGATTTTGAGTCAAGGTTCAGATTTATGAAACATCCAACTATGAGCTAAGTGTTTATTTGGTAATGGCGGTCACACCTTGACCCAACCATTCCATGTAAGCCCATGAACTACCTTTATATAAGATGATCAATAGGCAATTTATAGACCTTTTGAGACCAAGTAGAAAGTGTCTCTTATTTAACGACCCAAAATTTGCCTTTAAGGTATGAATTCCCTAATAACCCAAATAATATGTACATGTACATACATTTGTATCCTAATGCAACTACAAATATTTATCTAATGTTTTGCCTATGTTTGATATATAAAATGCCTTAATATTCTTTATTTATATTTTGAAGGTATTTTTGGATTTAAGATTCAAAAAGGAGTAAATCGGAGGAAATTGGTAGATTTAACCTTCAGTCAATATTTTGTGGAAAGCTTGAGCTATAGAGGTTGAAATGAAGTGATTCTAGTAGCATTAGAAAGCTAACATCCATACTTTTCTGAAAATATATGTAAAAATAAAAAAATAGCATGGAAATCAAAAACTTCAAAGTCAAATCTTGCATTCGGCTAGTGTTGACCTTCTACCAATACAACTCGAATATCTTGAGCTATAGAATTCCATTTGATGCAAACTTAATTTATTTGGATTTGTGACTTAAAGACCTATCATCATACCAAATTTCAGTAGAAAAAAGATCTCATATAAGAGAAATATGATTTGTCTAAGATGACATATGAATTCTGCCAACGGACAGGTTTTGTGAAGAAACAAGTCTAAATTACATCCCAAAGCATCCAAAGCGATACCCAAGTCTTTATTTGGAAATTTAGCTTCTCTAGGTCAAATATTGAAGATTCTTAGGAAAATAGTTAGTAAAGTGTTTAATTGTAAATTTGTATACTTAACGGAGGACTATTTTGTAAAGTAGAGACTAGGATTTCCTAGGCTATAAAAAGAGAAAGAAATAAAGGAAAGAAAAGAAGAGAGGGGGCGACTGGATTAGAGAATTACAAACCCTTACTCCCAAAAACCTAATTCAAGCATTCTTCCATCTTTTATAGTAGTTGTTCAATAAATATGCAAGGCTAAACTAGTTTTCCTGGTTGCAAGGACACATAAACCTTTGGATTTCAAGAACATGAGATTTTTTCTTCCATTTATTTCCAGTTTATATGATGAATGAATATGTTTGTTTTCCTATGCATATTTTATATGATTGTTTATTTTAATTACTAGAGCAATTTCTATGTTGTTATTATGAACAATCTATTGCTAAGTCTATTATCAAAATCGGAGTTGTGGTATATAAACTTGTGAAGCAACTCAACTTAATAATTATAGCGGATCTAATTTATTAATTTTAGGGAGAAATTTTGAACAAATCAACATGAATTGCAGACAATTATGTTGTATAGGTTAATCAATTTATCTAATTCTTAAGGCTTTCATTGAACTATATTATTAGTATGAACACTATGATTGTTGGTTGGTTAAGGTTAGTTATACAATAGATCTGTTAACTAGCTAACGTTAAAAAAAGATAAAAATTCAGAATATAAATAAAAGTTTCATTTTAAGGATCGATTATGATTTTTATAGCTGGATGCTTCCTTGCGATCAAGGTTTATTTTCTTGATAAATTCCAATTTTATTTAATTTTGCTTAATTGTTTAATTATGCTTTCGTCCAGATAATCTCCATCAAAACCTTCCAATTACATCAGAATATAAATTAAACCTTCCTCATGGTATTGATCCTTTACTTGCTCTATACTATCTTATGTGCTTTAAGCTATGATAATTAATTTGTGTGATATTGACATCGCAACATATCTTTTCATTGCAAATAACACACATACATTGCACCAGGTTGAAATATAGGTCCCCAAAAAGCTTAAATCTGTAAATTCTATATCATTCAGCTTTGATAAAACAATATGGAAGAAAAATAGTGTGCTAACCAAATGCTCACTTCTAAGAACAGTTGGAGTATCTGAAGACTAGTGTGGCTGGCTTCACTAGCTTACTCAAGCAATCACTTAGAAATACCTTTAGAGAGGGTCCTTCCAATCGACCTGCCACTTTTGTTCAAATACAGAGAATAACTTCGCTTGAAGAAACAATGAGAGAACAAGCTTGGAATCCTCAATATAATCCAACATTTGTGCAATCTACAATACTGACACTCACACGTGCTATTATAAATGAATTTTCAAATGAGTCTTACAAGATAAATATGTTTGATGATATTGATTAAGATAAAATAACGACTCTAGAAGGAAATATAAGGGTTGTTGAAGGGTAGACTTGTATGACCCAGTACAAGTTGTAGAAATATGTTTTGTCATGAACATCGTAATACCAAAGAAGTTTCATGTTCATGAATTCATTAAATACATAGAAACACAATACCCTATCACCTATATTAATCCTTCTACAATAAAATGATAGAAGTAGTACATGATGAGAAGCTATTAGTGTAATTTTTCCAAGATAGTTTGAGTGGGGCAACATTAAGATGATATATGAGACTAAACAACTTTAAGATCCATAGGTGAGAATATTTGGTAGATGCTTTTATCAAGCAGTACAAGTATAGCATGGACATTGCTCTTAATAGAATTAACTCGTCTAATTTGGAGAAAAATGACAAAGAAAACATAAGGAAATATTCCTAAAGGTGGAGAGATTTGACTACACAAGTGTATCCCCCATTCTTGAATAAAGAAATGGTGACTTTATTTGCTAACATACTCGGGGCTTTATACTATGAGCATATGATGGTTAATTAGACACAACATTTCATTAACATTGTGACAATAACTGAGCATATAGAGCAAGAAGTCAAAGTGGTAAAAGTTTCATGCTAAGCTAGAAAAAAACTTTGAAGGGAAGAAAAAAGAGATCGACAATGTTAAATATGGTTACAGAGATAAACAGAACCAATTTCAAAACTGTCACACCCCTTCATCCTAAATTGTTAACATCAACTTTAACTACTCATTCCTTTTAAGAAAATTTGAACCCTTGAATATTTAAGACAAAAAGCTTAAAGTTTTCTAAAAAGGAATTACCAAAGAACTAAAAAAACAACTACCCTCATTACTGTTATCGCCATTACCACTACCCTTAAAAAAATGTACCAAAAGCTATTGAGAATTGGGCAAGTAGATTTAGAACCTATGATGCCTCTATAACCACCTTAGCCTAACTAGTACAAGTCAGACCTTACTTATGACTACCATGTTGGTGCTATATGACATAACATTTTTCATAACCCATTTCTGGGTTATTCCTAAAATTTACTTGAAATAAAAAAAAACAATAAAAAACCCTGATCTGTCGATGCCTTGTCGATAACCATGTCATGCCTTACCCAACCCATGTCCTGTAACACACCATTTCCTGCACCGTTTCCTACATGACAACTCCCATGTCCTACAACACTGGTAGAATATATATAAATGGAGCAGGACACGAAGTAAAAAAAGAAGGAGGGCACAAAGATGGGAAACCAAAGAACAAAGAGAAAAAAGAACGAGAGAACATAAAGGAGGAACAGAAAAGGAGAACATAGAACAAACAGAGGAACGAAGGAAATAAAGAGCGTAACACAAGTAAACTATGGGCTCATCGTTGACAGCGCCACCAACAATTTCTCCTCCTCTAATGACAACAACAGCCAATAGTTCCATCTTTCCTCTCCTCCTCGTCGGCAGCACCTACAACAGCTCCCCCCTCCCCTCCTCATCGGAAGCAATTTTAGCTTTCTTCTTCCTTGTCCAAGTTACATTAGGGAGTAAATTAACCTCCTCCTTCGCCTTCATCCATTACTATTAACTATTAAAGTGAACAGTAGGAAGGGCTGGACATTATGTCCAGCTTGACCCAAGAGGGTTGTTGGGTTGAAATGGCCCAGCATGGCTGGGCCAGCCCATTTCATCGGGCCCGATCCAATTTGATTTTTTTAAAATAAAATATAAAAATTGCATTTAAAAAAAACAAAAACAAAGACAAAAAATATTTTGTTTTTGTTCATATGGCCAAATTCTAAGGTGAAGTGAAGTTAGAACCGGAGACTCTACTTGATCATCGTTGGGTAAAGCAAGGTGGTAAATTTTTGGAGGAAAGCCTGGTCAAATGGAAACACTTACTATCAGAAGAGGCTACCTGGGAAGCAACTGAATTACTGCTTCAACAATTTCCATAATTGAACCTTGAGGACAAGGTTCCCCTCCCCGGGGAAGGTATTGATACGCTAAGAAGGTCAGGAAGGACATTAAAATTGAATCCCAAGTATGTAGGGGGAAGTGCAGGCTTTGCAGGAACAAGACAAGCATGATCATACACAAGGGTAACGGTTGCTGACAATAAAGGGGTTTGAAGACCAATATTAGGGCATCAGTTACTGTGGTATTAAGGGACCAATTACTGTTATCAATTACACCAATTAATGTTAGCAGTTACTTCCGTTGTATTTCCATTTACTTTGCAATTGAATAATGTAACCGTAGATGAATAAGGAGACTAGGGAGGTGATGTATTTATAAGCACGGTAAGGAAAGAAATAAACATCATCAAATCAATTATTTTTCCATATACTGTCTTGTGGTCAGTTCTCACCCAAAGAGAACAACTCGGTTGCTTAATTTGGCTTTTGACTGGGACCTTATCAGGACCAAAAAGAGCTCTGAGAGAAAGGACTAGTGATCCTTAGTTTTCATAACCCTTAAACACCTTTTGAGCTAATAAATATCCTTTTTTGTAGCCAACAACCAAAGCCTACATTACACACCAAATCAAGCCCTTTCTGATCAAAGGTAGGCAATCAGGATTGATAGGCAATGCTTTTCCATTCAAAACAAACCTTACAAATGCTTTATAAGACTTGATTGAAACCCTTTTAAAATGTAAGACATGAAACAAACATCATTTCACATTCCCATCAAAAGCAACATAAAACCTAACAATGGGATTACTTGAATTCTCTTTAGAGCAAGTTTGTTTTAAACCAATATCAAAAATATTTTTGTGCTTGGAAATTTCAAAAATATTACATGGAAGCAATCTATGTAAATAACCAACCCTTTCTTGCATATCATCTTCCTAATAACACTTGAATCCTAAAATACTTGCGGGGCATAAATAGATTGGGAGAAATCTAAAGCTACAATTAAAGCTTGCTCCATCGTTCATTTTCTAAGAATGTTGAACAAAACTAAAGTTCTTTAAGCAAGAGGGCATATGAAAGCATTCTAAAGATATGTCAACTTCTAGAGGCCAAGATCACAAATCACGACTCGAGTAAGCAAAAATGAGAAGCCACTAAAGCTATTCATAACGATCTAAACTTCAAAAAATAAGAAGACCATGAAAAAGAAAGGAGACCTATATTTCTCAAGTATACATGCATCATCATGCATTGCATCCATACCTAGAATCTAAGGAAAATGTTTTGGAGGGATTGTGGTTTAAAAACCTTCTCTGATCATTTTTGTGTATGTGTTCGAGCCCTAACCTCTTTTGTTTCTTTGAGTGCGTCTATATGTCCTCAATGAACATATATAGTGTGCTTCCTAGCTCTATTTCCTTCTCTTTTGAGTGCATTTTCTAGTACTCAACCCTCAACTCAAATAGTGCATTTTACAACCCTATCTCTCGCACCTTCTCATTTGAGTGCGCTTTCTAGCCCTCAACCATCAACTAAGATAGTGCCTTTTTTTTTCTAACTCTATCTCCATTATCCTTATTTGAGTGCGCTTTTTAGCCCCCAATCGACTCAGATAGTAAGTTTTATATCCATATTCCCCTCTTTCTCATTTGAGTGCATTTTCCAACCCTTAACCATTAGTCAAAATAGTATGCTTTCCAACCCTATTTTCCTCCTCATTTGAGTGTATTTTCCAACCCTCAACCATCAATTAAAATAGTGTGTTTTTCAACCCTATCTGTCTCTTTTTTGTTTGAGTGCGCTTTCCAACCCTCAACCATCATCTTAGGTAGTGCGCTCTATAGCCCTATATCTCTCCTTCAAGTGTGCTTTCTAGTCTTTAACCATGGATCCTAGATAGTGTCATTTCTAAATTATCTCTCATTCCATGAAATCTTCACTAGTTGGGGAGGTCACCCATTACAATGAGACCATCTTTGAGATTTTTACCATATTAACTCCTTTCACTTGGATATGTCACCCATTACAATAAGACCATCTTTGTGTCTTTTACCATCTTTATCACTTTCACTTGGGTAGGTCTCCCAATACAATAAGAGCATCGTTGTGTCTTTTACCATCTTCATTACTTTCATTTGGGTAGATCATCCATTATAATGAGATGACCTTTGTGTCTTTCACTATTTGCATGACATTTCCTAGGTAAGTCATCCATTACAATGAGACCTCAATTCTTATATAGTGCTATTTAGCCCTCAATTCTTATATAGTGCGTTTTCTCGCCCTATCTTATCGTTCCCTTTTGCGTGTGCTTTATAACCCTAATTTTAAATACTTTCAGATGGACAAACCATCTCTTGATTTGGTAAGTCCATTCTCCCATTCTTTTTCTTCGTCTTTACAATGCTTACTATCTAGAGTCTCTCACAAGACTCTAGTCGTAAGCATTGTAAAGAGGAAGGAAACTATCATAACCCATTTTCCGGGTTATGCCCAAACTTTACTTGAAATAAAAAAAAATAATAACAAAAAAACCTATTCTACCGATGCCTTGCCGATAACCACGTTATGCCTTACCCAACCTATGCCCTGCAACACACCATTTCCTGCACCGTTTCCTGCATGACAACTCCGATGTCCTGCAACAGTAGTAGAATCTATATAAATGGAGTAGGACACGAAGTAAAAGAAGGAGGGAACAAAGAGGGGAAACCAAATAACAAAGAGAAAAAAGAACGAGAGAACATAGAGGAGGAACAGAAAAGGAGAACATAGAACAAACAGAGGAACGAAGGAAATAGAGAACATAACACAAGTAAACTGTGGGCTCATCGTCGACAACGCCACCAACATTTTCTCCTTCTCCTCTAATGACAACAATAGCCAATAGTTCCAGCTTTCCTCTCCTCCTCGTCGGCAGCACCTACAACAGCTCCCCCCTCCCCTCCTCATCGTAAGCAATTTTAGCCTTCTTCTTCCTTGTCCAAGTTACATTAGGGAGTAAATTAACCTCCTCCTTCGCCTTCGTCCATTACTATTAACTATTAAAGTGAACAGTTGGAAGGGCTGGACATTATGTCCAGCTTGACCCAAGAGGGTTGTTGGGTTGAAATGGCCCAGCATGGTTGGGCCAGCCCATTTCATCGGGCCCGATCCAATTTGATTTTTTTTTAAATAAAATATAAAAATTGCATTTAAAAAAAAACAAAAACAAAGACAAAAAATATTTTGTTTTTGTTCATATGGCCAAATTCTAAAAATTTCCTAAGCATTTTTTTTTTGTAAAAAAATCGTATCTTTTCTCATATTTTTAAAATGAAAAATGGATATCGTAACCAATTTATGATTATCTGTTAGATTTTGGCCAAAATATCAAAAATCTTTCAGCAATGTTTTTGTTCATTTTTTAGTTTTAAAAAATGTATGGTTTATTAATTGTGGTTGTGATGAGGATGATGTTTATGGTTTTATAGACCTAGGATGAATGGGTCAATATTGAATTAAAGGGTCTGTTATATGTCAAAAACTTGGGATCTGCCAGAACAGGGGATGTTCTGCTGAAATTTCGATAGAAATTTTAGTGAAACCTTATATAAATATGTATATGTGGAAAAAAATTATTACATCTTCTTTTCTTGGTGGATGTGTATTAATAAGATTACCTGTTTGTCCCTCAGAGAGGGAGCGTTACATTTATAGTCATGATTTTATGACTATAAACCCCTCGTTTGACCGCGCGTTGTCTCCCTTCCGAGGATGGCTGGGCGCGAAGCATGAAAAAACATCATCACGACAATGTCATAAGACTTTCTTTGTCAATGAGTCTTTATTTTCAATAAGATCATATATTTTATGTTCATAATGTGTCTTTTCTTTTTCACATACACCTTATTCATAAAACCATCACACCAATATTTTTTTAGTGTGTTCCTATTTTCTATAAAAACTATACAAGATCCCATGCTTTCATAAAGATTTTTGGAAAATCAAAGTTAGTACGAAAGGAAAATCAAATTGATATTTGTTTTAACTAACAAGTTATAGGAATTCAAGTAATATGAAAAGTGACCACACACTAAAAAACTTTAAAAAAAAACCAAATACCATGAGATGACTTTGAAGCTAAACAAATACTGAGAAATCATTTTACATGGAAACAAAAATTTACCGATCCTAAATGCTTTATTTGAAATGAGAAAAGGCTATCGTTGATCATTTTTTCAAAACTCTAAAACATCAATTGCAATTTCTGTTTGAGCCCAATAAGTTTTTTTCTTAATAATTAACCATAACTAGGATCACACTCTACATTGGGGGCAAATGCAAGAATAAAAAGAATTCAAAGTGCATGAAACGATCATCAGTGACTAAAGATACCCAAATAAAGTTAAAGGGTATAAAAGAATTCAAAAGGTTTAAAAGGTTTGAGCTAACCATAGTAAAATAACAAACATGATGATAGTGCTCGAAACGCAATGATGATAAATACAAAGATGAAAAGACCAAACCAAATGTTTAAAGGCATATCAAACCACTTTGCAAGCTATTTTTAAGGTTTCAAAGTCTATAGATTAAAAATAGGTCCAGGAGCAAACATCAATGATTGGTAATACTATCCCATGTGTTATTGGTGATACTAGTTTTAAAAGGGTGTTACACGATTTAGGTGCATCCATTAGTGTTATGCCTAAACATGTTTATGATTCTCATAGTCTTGAGTCATTGATTAAAACTAGCATTCTAATACAACTTGTTGATTGTAGTTTTGTTTATCCACTTGGTGTGATAGAAGATGCCCTAGTTAAGATTGATAGTTTGGTTATTCCATGCACTTTTTATATTCTTGATATGGTATGTAATTCTTGTGATTCATCAAATAACACTCCTATATTGTTTGGGAGACCATTCTTGAAAATTGTCAATATAAAAATTGATTGTTGTAAGGACACTTTGTCTATGGAGATAGGAGATAAAAAAATTTAATTTAATTTTTATGATGCACTGAAATATAGTTACAATAATGTTTATTCTATCATATGTTTTGACCAAGTTGATAAGTGTGTAACAAGTTTTTGATCTTGAGTGTGAGAATGGATTAAGCGTGATTTTGAGTTATGACTATAATTTTAATGAGATAAAGATGACATAGAAGAGATAGAGAGGCACATATGTGTTCCTCAAAACATGCAAGAATCAACATTGACGTTGCAAGTTTTGCAGACTATTTCTCTTGGGAATGTCTTTATTGATTTAATACATTCATACAAAAAGTTGTTGCCATATATTTTACAGGCCCCTAAGTTAGAATTGAAACCTTTGCCCAATAATTTAAAGTGCACAAGAGGAAAAACTTGTGAAATTGTTGTGTGATCACAAAACAGTCATTGGATGGCCTTTAGCCAACACCAAGGGCATTAGTCCTTTGATGTGTATGCATGATATACTTTTGCAGGATGATGCAAAACCAATAAGAAAAATACAAAAGAGGTTGAACCCGTTGATGATGGAGATAGTGAAAGTTGAAATTTTGAAACTATTAGATGCAAGAGTGATTTACTCATCATGAATAGTAAATAGGTGGCACCAATCCATGTGGTGCCCAAAAAGACTAGAATCATATTAGTAAAGAAAAAAAAAAGATTAATTATTCCCACTCACCTCTCATGTGGATGGAGAATTGTGTTGATTGTAGAAAGCTCAATCTTTTTACACGCAAAGACCATTTCCCATTACCACTCATGATGAATTGCTTGAACGCCTAACATGTAAGTCTTTTTATTGCTTTCTTGATGGATATAATGAAATAGTTATTAATCATAAGGATCAAGAAAAGATTATATTTACATGTCCATTTGGTACATATGTTATAGAAGAATGCCTTTTGGTCTCTGTAATGCACCTGCAACATTTGAAAGATGCATGATGAATATTTTTTCTGAGTATGGTGAAAGAATAATTAAGGTTTTCATGGATGATTTCACAGTATATGGTGATTCTTTTGATAAGTGTTTATAAAATTTATCTTCGGCCTTTAAAAGATGCATTGAGACTAACCTTGTCTTGATATATGAAAAATGTTATTTTATGGTAGAACAAGGAATAATTTTTGGGCATGTTGAGTCTTCATGTGGATCAGAGGTTGATAAAGTTAAAATAGATGTTATTTCATCATTGCCTTACCCCTTATGCGTTAGAGAAGTTTCCTTTTTTCTTGGCCATGTAGGTTTCTATTAATGCTTTACCAAAGATTTATCAAAGATAAGATCACCATTGTGCAAAGTATTAGCTAAAAAAGTGGATTTTATGTTTGATCAAGCATGTAAATATGATTATGATGAGCTTAAGAGAAGTGCCACATCTGCCCTTATCATCCAACCACCAAATTGAGATGAACCTTTTGAGATAATATGTAATGCAAGTGACTATACGGTAGGGGATATACTTGAATAACGAATAGGGAACAATTTGCAATTATTTAATGGAAGCATTCTTACACAAATATCATGTGATTCATTGGACTTGTAATATGTGCAACCTTGTATAAAATTTTTATTTTATTTTATTTTATTTTATTCAATCAATTTAAAATGTGTTTGTTGTGCTTTATTATCGTTTGATAAACAAATCTATTTTTTTAATAAATAAATTTAGTAAACACAATCACATAAATGTTATTTTACGAGATTAAAATATTTTAATTTATATCTATCTATGAATTCTTTTAATTTTATTTTTAGTTTTTTCCATTAACATACACAATACTCGATTTATTTGACTACATGTTTATATAAACTTTTTAATTTTTATTTTGAATTCTCTTAACAATAAAATGGTGTAAAAAACCCTTATGCACGTGTCAAACTTTTTAATTTTATTTTGAATTGTTTTTAATATAACTGTTTTATTAAAAAACCCTTATGCACGTGTCAAATTTCTTGTTCCGTATTCTGGTGCTGTGTGTTCTTTTTTTTCTTTTCTTCTAGGGATGGTTAATTACTGAGGATGAAGAGAGCACAGATACAGAGAAGACAATCAGAATCAAAATCCAAATCTCTCGCACCAGACCCACTTGCCTAACAGCAACGCGATCTTTATAGTTTATTCTAAATTTTCTAATTTCTGTCTCACTGTCGGCTTCGGCTCATATATTTTGATTTTTGAGTTTCAATGGACGAAGTGATGACAGCTGCTGATGCATCGTCCAGATATCGATCCGCAACATCTCAACCCGCCATTCTCCCCTCCAACATTCCTCTCCTTTCCGCCTTCCTTGCCTTTTCACTTGCCCAGTTCCTCAAGCTTTTCACGACGTGGTAATCTCTTTTCACTAAATTTGTTGTGCACACATAGTTTACGTTTCTTGTTTGTTTTTTCGGTGGTAGGGTTTAATGGGTTCTTAGTATGTGGTGCCGAGCCCTTATATTGCTTTCGGTTAAGTGGTAAGAACGAAAGTTTTGCAAAGAATATGGAAATAATTCATTTCAGAAGTAATATTTTTTTTGTTCCTGTTTTTTTCTGAAACTGGTGTAATTGGTCTCTCATAAAACAGGCCTTGCTCGGAATCAATTCATTGTAATAAATTGTGTGCTGAAGAAGAGACAATTGAATTGGGATCGTTGAGAAAACTACAAATCTTTGTTTAATGTAATGTGAAATTGAAAATACCAAAATTCATACTTGAAAAGGTTATCATTCAAAAAAATTAATGATTTTATTATGTCTTTTCTGTAATCAAGTAAGTGGACAATTGCGAATTATGTGCACAGAGCTTTTTTTTATTTTTTCATGAATATATTTGTCTTGATTGCCAATCCATTTCTATGGGTCCTCCAAAACAATCTCTTGCAAAATTGTAGACAAACTTGCTCATTTCTGTACCATTTATATATCTTTTTTTTGTGCAGGTACAAGGAGAAGAGATGGGATGCTAGAAGGATGCTTGGGTCAGGTGGAATGCCCTCATCCCATTCAGCAACCGTGACTGCTCTAGCAACCGCTATTGGTCTGCAAGAAGGAACTGGAGCATCAACATTTGCTGTTGCATTGGTTTTGGCATGTGTTGTATGTATTTAGTAAACAGGTCTTTTACATTCTTTTTGGTTGGCATGCATGATCATGAACGATTACTGTTGAAAAATTCGTACATGAGAAATGTTTGTAAAGATGAATTAGGCATATATGTATATTCCTTTGGATGTTAGGTTTTAAGGTTAATTATGCATTTGGAAGCTATCAAGCCAGACTGATTTCTTGCCTTCATTTTACTTTCATGCACTTTCTATCTAAGGACATTCTTACCATGAAGAGAATTCTCTGCTACATTCATGCCACTGGGCAGTATCCATAAACTAATTTAGAATCAACATTATCGGATTACATAATCTTTTTTTTTTCACAGGTTATGTATGATGCAACTGGTGTTAGACTTCATGCTGGTCGCCAAGCTGAGGTATGGCTGCTTGTTGCTGTCATTATATTTTGTTGTGTACATGTGAGTTCTACCGCATTAATCAAAATCACCGGGTAATCTGGAAAATTTTATGGAGCACATCAGAATCCTCTGTAGCACTCTAGAAACAATAATAAACTTATGTTTCCAGCTTAATAGAACTTATCTTATATGCCTGCTATCTGTGGGCCTTAAATGTCATTCTAATTGGCTGTGCTTCTGGTTTTGAAATTTGATTTAAGCATATGATGTGGAACCACCTCAAGAACACAAACAAAGAGAACCAATTCTTTGAGAAAAGACCAATATCTGATTATAATTATTCATAAGGTCAACTGAATGCCTGGCAGGGTGCATATTTATAGGCACCAAACCAAATAAAATTAGGAAAAGGAAACATAAGAAATAAGAATAATCTAGATTCAAAATTTAAGTACTGAGTAATAATATTAATAATTATACGTAATACTAAGAATCTAGAATGATCACAGAATTAAAATTCCTGATAAGCATTATTTATTCTCAATGTAATCTCTCCTTTTGCCTTCAACATCTTTTCCTTGCTAGAATTCACATAATACTTGTTCAGTATAGCCAGTCGAGGTTTGAATCATGCTCAAATCATGTCTAGAAGCTGTTGTTTAGGAATTTATTTTCTTTTTCTTTTTGGATTCCTTCCCTAGTTGGGTTTCAAAATATTATTCGATTTGGTTTTCTTTATTTAGGTCTGTTTAGCTAATACTTAACAATCCTGTATGTTATTTTTTCGTTCCCCGTCCTTTTCGTATAAGAAAGTTAGTAACTCGCAAGTGGTTATACCAAGGAAGCGTGATGTAGGGGCACACACAAAAGCCCGGCATATATTCAGCTATGCAATCTTGAGTGCCTTTTTTCCATAAGTTATGGCTCAAGAAGTCCTTTTTTTGTCATTTGTTTTCGCAATCAAATTGGACTATCTGCTCTCAACAAGAAGAAAGGAAAACCTACACACATTTATTATAAGCAAGCGTGATATCTCTTTGATTTTGATAAAGGAATGGCTGAACCTAACACAACAATAAGAAAGAAATTAGGATTTCCCAAGTTTTAAAATTAGAGTAAATTGTAGATAATTTGATAATTTTAAATTTCTATAATATACATGAAAGTTGATGCAATATCAAATAAATAATTACATTATTAGCCTTTTGATTTTAGAAAATGTTTGCATAATGCAAAAATGCAATTACAAATAAAAGATGGTTTGGCTTGTTTTATTGCTGTGATCTCTATCTCTAGGTGTTGGTGTACACTTGTGCTATAATTACAATCATTATGTTTCTATTCTAACTTTTATGCGTCATTTATTGCAGTTACTAAATCAAATAGTCTGCGAGCTACCTCCCGAACATCCTGTCTCCAATGTTAGACCCCTACGAGATTCACTAGGTCACACTCCATTCCAGGTCTGTTGTTGATCTGCATGTATGTATATGAAGTGATGATTGCCAATGATTTTCAATGTGCACAGGATGGGTTCTAAATGGTTTTCTTCTAGCAGTTGAAGTCTTTCCTTCAATAACTGAATTGAGACTTATACCGTAAAGGATTGTTTTTGTGTGAGCAAGCAACGATGAACTTTTAATGGGCATACTGCATTTAATGGTCTCGATGCCCATCTTCCACTGTCTATATAGTCATCAAATGCACCTAACCATTTTAGTAATCATTTCCTACATAGAGAAACAAATCACATCGTTTTGCTTCTAGAATGATCTTCAATGACCCTTCTTGCCTATTCATTCTATTTGAACCAGCCCATCTTGACCTGTTCTTTTCTGTTGCAGGTTGTTGCTGGTGCGGTGTTGGGGTGTATTATAGCATTCCTCATGAGAAGTTCCAGCTAGCTGATGATATAACTAGAGGTGATTCGTTAACCTAGTCAGTGGAGATTTATAGGCGCTCAAATCATTGGAAGCATTTGTGCTCTGGAAAAGGGAATTGAGCTCGACGAGATCTTTCAAGTGAGTTCTAGTTGTTGTAATTGTTGTTTAGGCTTTACGGACGTGACAAAATGATGTGTAGATAAATTACAGTTCTTACCTTCACACAATGTAGTTGCAGTGATTAGTTCCCTTTGATGTTCTTTTTGTTTTTTCACCTCGAATTTTTTTAAAAAAAACTAGTATAAGCTTGTACCCTAATGCTCAAGAAAGTTTGTAAAGTTGACAGTGCATAATAGTTGATGTTTGTGAGCTCAGCGTGGAGATTGTAAGTCTCAGCGTGCTATGCGTTTGTCTGATCTAATAGTAGAAATTGCTTCATTGCCTCTTGTTAAAAATGATCAGTGATTTGAGTGCTGCATTCGTGGGATGAGGATTTGTAAATTAGTAGTGAGGTCTGAAGGATGACATTTTTCAGTGTCTTGTAGACGTGATGTATAACAAGTCTTGGTGCTTTTTAGTGCCGGCCTGGGAGTGTGGTTACGGTCTGGGAGTGAAGTGTTTTTTGTTTATAAATGTATTAAAATAAATTTTTTTTATTTTTTTAAAAAATAGTTTTGACATCTGCACATGAAAATGATCTAAAAATACTATTTTTTTTAATTTTTTTTAAATATACTTTTAAAACACATTACCAAACATACTGGACTTGTAGTTGTGCTCGTCAAACTCTTTTGGTTTCTGTTCTAGATTTTCCCAAGAAACAATTTTGGTTTAGGATTTGTTTTTCATAATTAATTTTTTTCTATGTTTGTTTAATTTAGCATATATGTTTTTTCTTAAAAAAAAATAATTAGCTTACAATATTTCTTGTCACTTTAAATAAATTTAGTTTATTAATGGAAAATGTTTTCTAACTTGCCAAGTTTTGTAAATTTGTTGTATGAATGGTTGTGAACAGGCAACTATTTTAATCATTGTTGCACCGCCAGCATCTTGTTGCCATTGTTGTCTCCGCCATCATCGATGCTGCCACCATAGCTTTACTATGTAAAAAACTATTATTATTATTATTATTATTATTATTAATTTGCAAAAAAAAAGGTCTATCAACTATCTATTGATTAGGGGTGAGCAAACCGAACCGAAAAACCGATTTAACCGAAAAAACCGAGAAAAAAAAACCGAAAAAACCGAACCGAAAAAAAAAACCGATTAAACCGATTACAAAATTTTAAAAAAATATCCGGTTCGGTTCGGAATCGGTTTTGTACGGACAAAACCGATTAAACTGAACCAAACCGAACCGGTTCGGTTTAAAATCTTAATATAAATAGAAAGTTACAAAACCCTAATTCATTCCATTCGTCCCCTGCCTACTACTCCCCATTCATTCACCGAAGCCGAACGCCTCTCGCCTCCCTCGGTCCCTCTGCAACTAAAGTAAAAATTGTCTCGGTTCAGTTGAAATTTTGCATCTTTAATCACTCCTTCATCCCTCTCGCAGATCGCCTCCCTCTGCTGCTCTGCCTCTGCATCTTTAATCTTTGTCCCCCTCCCTCTCGCCTCCCTCTGCAACATAAATCTCCCTTTCTCTGCAACTTAAATCGCCCTCCTTGTCGCCTCTGCTGCTCGGCTTATCTCTCCCTCTACAACCAACCAGCCATTACCCTCTCTCCCTCTGCAATCTGAAACAAAAGGTAAGTAAATTAAACCTTTGTTTAATTTCTTGTTACATTTGATTATGATGTATTTAAGTAGCTATTAATTGATGTTGCTGATATTTGAGATTATATGTTCATTGTTGGGGAAAGGGTTGAAGCAACGAAGATAAGAAGAAGACACAGGAGAAGAAGATCAAGACAGAGGTGAAGGGGAAAATACTGGGTAAGTGGAATTATTTCTTATTACTTTTATTCTGCACAGTTAGGATCTATTTATACATGAATCTGTAACCGATCTAACAGATTTCTAACTAACTTGCATAGATCTGTAACACTTTGCTATTCTTAACATTCATATCATGTCGTTGGTTTTAGAGATTGATAACTGGTGCCTTGATGTTCATATCATGTCGTTGGTTTTAGAGATTGATAACTGCTGCCTTGATGTTCATATCATGTTGTTGTTAAAATTAATTATGCATTGTTTTGTTAGAGGAACTGCGATTAGTTATTGCTTGCAATTGTAGGTATTCTGTGCTTCTATATCTTCAATGCACCATTATTTTTTCTGGGATAATATTGTCTGGTCTTGTGTAGTTAAAGTTCTAAGCCTGTTTTTATGTACACTACAGATCTTAATAAGAAAGGAGAAGGGAGAACAAGCAAATATTTAGACATTTCCTTATATTTGCTTAATTTCCAGATTTCAGCTGTACATAATATCCACTCTCTTCATATGCACCATAATAATCTTATTTGCAATCTAACATTTCTATTATTTTTTTTTTGTAGATTTTGGTGGAAAGTTAAATCTAGCAACGGATGATAATTAGTTCAAAACCGACTGTATTTCTTGAAGTTTTTTATGTTAATGTTGCTTGTTTTTTTTGAAGCCCTTTGAAGGCATTTTCTGTAATTTAAATTTAAATTTGTTCACTTGTGTAGTTTTAATTATTTCTCATCATGCTAAATTACACAAAACAAAAGTATTAGAAAGGTTAAAAAAAACTTAATAAACACTATATTAACAATTTAATACATTATTATTTGTATTTGTTGCAAAAAAAATTTAAAAATACTTTGGGTTCTGGTATGAAAATAGTTTTTCAAGCCTATAAGAAAATTTATTAGAAACCCATCAAAAAGCCCATCAGAAGGCCCATCAGAAGGCCCATAAGATGGCCCAAAAACCAAATTCGGTTTTATGATTTTTTTAACCAAAAAACCGGACCGAACCGAACCGAAAGTGGCTGGTTTTGAATACTTTCGGTTTGGTTTCGGTTTGAATTGAAAAAAAAAAAAAAAAACCGGTTTGGTTACTTTTTTAACAAAAAACCGGACCGAACCGAAAATGCTCACCCCTACTATTGATTAGAATTAAAGTGGAAATTTATGGAATAATAAGATGGAGGAAGCTTGCCATGTGAAGAATTACCTTTAACTCCAAGCAATTCGTCTTTTAAGTGAAGGCAACCAGTGTGAAGTACCGAGGCTTGCATAAATAATTTTGGAATAGGAATGGTGACAAGGTAAAGGTGCAACCATGTGTGATATATATATATATATATATATATATATATATATATATATATATATATATATATATATTTGGGTTTTTAAATATCATACATGCGTTTCAAAAAATAAAACCACAAGAATTGTTTAAGGACTTATTATCTAAAGATTTAGTATTTTATATCTTTGAATAATTCTTTAAATATTGGGTTGTTATAAATTATAATCGTTTAATTGTTTGATCTCCAATGGTAATTCCCACAAATTACCAATGAGAAATCTTCTAAATTTCTATTTAGAAGAGAGAGATTGTTATGTTTAGAGTTTTAGTTCTCTATTCTATGATTTGTGTAGTTTTTTCTATCTAATAAACAATTTAAAAAAAAAAAAAAACCATAGCTTTATATTTATAGAAAATCCTAAAAACTATAAATAATAAAATATTTTTGATGAAATCAAATATATTGATCATATAATCGAAATATGTTGCTACTTCTTAAAGCTTGCACTATGCATTTATACATTGTCTTTCATGTTAGTCTTTCTCTTAAAGACTTAGTTAAACCCATTAGGTTTTATCCTTTTAAGTGGATCACCAAGTTCAAAACTTTGTTAGTACATGAAATTCATAGCTTCAAGTCATTTACTTGGAATAAATATCATATTTTTTTCAAATAAGTTCTATGCTCATCAATTATCAGCTACTTGCCATTCATAGTTTCCATGAGAGATACTTATCTCATTGATGTTTGACATGTCCTACTATATTTATAGAGATTTTGTGTTTTTTTAAGGTTCAGACTAAATATTCAATGTTTTAACCATGAGAATCTATTTCATCTGGATGTAGTGTTCTAAGAGGTATAGAAAATCTCATTCTATTTAAGATAATCCTTAAAATATTTGATCAAATATTAACCATTTTGATCCAATAGAAGTTTCTTAATACTTATTTCAATTTGTATTTCAATTTTATTGCAATTATATTGAACTTGAGTAATTTAAATTCAGGTATATACAAGTCATTTATATAATTTCCAGATCCATAAAAAACATCATTATTATAAAAGAACAACATTTGTCCTTAATAATAAATTCAAATCCATTTGATACTAAATAAAATAGAAACATTGTCTTAGAATACTAAAACAAAATAACAGTTATAAAGTTTTAGTATCAAACTACTAGACAAAACAAAATAACTAGTTCCTACAAATAATGAAATAACCCTTATTTATATATGATAGTTCATAATGAATCGTTAAAATTTTTAGGGTAATGACCACAAGACCAAGTCAACACTTAACTCATGGTCTATGACAAAACCCAATTGACTTGATTCTTAATATAATTAGTCATTTTCAAAACATGGATGTTCACTCAAGAACCTCCTATCATCTTGTAGCAAAATAATTCCTCAAAGGTTTTATACCTCTTAGTCTTATTGAGCTCATTAGATAATTCTTTGAGATGCATGATTATAGTATGAACATTCATTTTTTCATGTTGCCTTTAACATTTAGGTGACATACTAGGTAACATTACACATGCAATTTATTCATAATCATCAACATGATGCTCATGTTCATTTCTAACTTTTATTCAACATCTTTAGCAGGGCATTTGAAATTGGATTTTCAAGAACTTACAACCCTTTTTTTTTTGCTTGAAAACAATTCTCACATTTGAGTATCAGATCATGAAGTTTGGTTCAATTGTTTGTTAGCATCAAGTATGCTTTGTAGGGATATTTTACTACTCATTTGATCTATCAACTATTAATGTAAGGATAACGACTATTAGTTTCATGTATATATATATATATATATATATATATATATATATATATTCTTATTTTAAATAAGGTCTTTAATAAGAATTTGGTGTCCCATTATTTTCTTGTAAATTAATAGCCCTCTTTATTGATTCGAGAAATCTTGCATAGATTTTCCTAGTAGGCAAGGATCCTATTTAATTTATCTAACTTTGAGTGACTCAACAAATAAAAGTGTATATATATATATATATATATTTCCTAACTCATGCCTCTAACTTTATAGGATCATAAATAACTCATCCAAATCATATAAGTTAGTAAACTTGGACCCAAATTTATAGCATTAAACATATTTTATTTATAATAACCTTGGGTGACTCCATGAAATCTATGAATAGAACTCTGATTTTATACATATAAAAGTGGAAGGAAAATATTCATGTTCTCAACATGTACTTAATATATTAATGAGTGACTTATTATTAATTAATTAAGTTTCATACATAATAATTTATATATAAACATAAACGCCTAACATGTCATTCAAATTGAATAAGTATAAACATATTTAAGCTAATTTCCTCAATCCATTGAAAGGGAACTAGATGGTCAGATCCTAGGTAGCAAGTCTTCATAAATTCATTGCAAGCACTTCGGTTGTAGCCTTCATCAAGAATTTTTTTCTTTGTGTTGGATTACATAATACTTTCCTATCTAAATTCTTCTATATTAAATTACATAGAATTTACATAATTAATTAAAAAACTTTGATTCACTTTAAAAAAAAATAGATGAGAAAAGAAGAAGAACCCAGAAGAAAAAATAGAGATAAGACAAGACACACAAAGTTATGCAATAAAAATTACAGCCATTGAATCATTAAATAAAAGCACAATCACATTGATCTTTAATATCCATAATCATTAATTATGCATAGAACATTTTAATATCACGATAGATTATATTGCATGCTTCAACTGTAATTATTGGCTTTATATGTTACTATAAAATAATATTTATCACACTTAGAAACATTCAATCATATATAATTTGATAATTTCCCAAACAGAACAAATTTTATTTAACATAGTTTTCATAAAAGCAATTTTCAAAATATAATAAGAAAAGTAATCACATTAGAATTCTTATTAATATCTTAAACTATTTATGATTAATAAATTATAATTATGGCTTAAAAACAATTATTATTTTAGAAAAACTATTCTTCTAAATATTACTTAATCAAATAATTTTATTAAATAAATATTAATCCCATTACAATATGATAAAAATTTAAAATAAAAATTTAATAAATCCCAAATCCAATTAGAAAATATAATTCTTTAATTTAAATAACTGAAGGTTTCAATTTTAATATAAAATTACTATTTTATATATGAAACGTTAAAATTATAATTTCACCCTAAAAATACGTAAAGATAATTATATAAGGTACATGGGTATAATCATAATTCTATCCCTAAAAAACCCTACAAAGTTTGCAAGGGTAGAGTCATAAATTATATCTCCTCCTCCTCCTCTTCTTCTTGCTGCTAGCATGGGCTACCCATGGTGGCGCTGCTGTTAGCAGTGTAGCATTATTGTCGTTACACTTGGTGTTGCGCCCAATGTCCATGGCTATGTCTGGCATTGTCATGGCCTTTTGCTAGTGGTGGTCAAGGTTGTTAATTCTGTTCCACTTGGAATAACCAATACATTTTGTACTAATTCAAAAAATAGAATAAATCAAAACAAATTTTATCTTGCTCAAAATTTCAATTTGTTCCAAAAATTCTGCCCAAATTCCAGTCAGAACATTCTGATTTTGTTCTGTTCCAGCCAAATAGTGTTTTTTTAAATAATGAATAGTTTTACAATATCAATCATATCGTTTAATTCGACTATTAGATTGAGATGAAATTTTACGAGAAGTCTCTTGACATATATATATATATATATATATATATATATATATATATATATATATATATATGTTAAATGTTTAGAGCAACCAGAGAATGTAACGACCTTGCGAGATTCATGATGACATTGTCATAATATTATACATATTTAAAATTTTATTTAGAAAAGTCATTTTATTGTGTATTTGTTTAGATTATTTTTTCTCAATTTCATTATTCAATAACGAGTATAACGAGTTTATTATGAATTGAACTTTATAATTTGATTTGATTTGCTTTATTTGAGTTTATCATGGTCTTATAATGGAGGTCACACATTTGAAATGTTAACCTAGGTTGACTAGTGTTGATTTAATATATCATTTTTTTAATATTTTTTAAGATGTCAACTTGATTTTTTTTAGTTAAACTATATTTTTATCAATTTTTCATGTTATATTTGAACTTATCAAGTCGATTATAGTCATTTAAAAAAAATGTTTTTTAATTCAATCCAAAATACTAGATTTCGGACATATTCAAATAATCTAACTAGATCTGATCAAAATAGTAGCCATAACTTTTAAAAAAGAAATCATAGATTCAGAAATCATGAGAGAAAAATTAAGCTTTTTGAAGTTTTTTTTTATTTTGAACATCAAATTAAGTCCTAATTAACACCAATAACAATTAAAATAATGTAATTAAACAACCCTAATTATTCTAACAAAGGTTATGCTATCATTATTAATGCGGAGCAGCCCAGAAACACCAGCAAGGACCCATTACATGTTCCAAATAGTCCAATAACCCGGTCTAAGACAAAGATATAAGAGGCATTGAATGCATTGGTTTTGAAGGTTACAACCAAGTCAGAATTGCAAGGACCATTGGAGTATCAAAAGGAGACCCTAGTACATTTTATCCATATGCAGAAGGGGTTCAATATAACCTTATTTTGGCCATGAAGTGAGGACAACAAAGGAGACAAATGAATCTTACTACAACTTGGAAACAACATGAGTGACTATCTTTTCCTTTTGTTTCTAGGATTAAAGGGCTGGATGGAAGGCTATAAATAAGACTTATGGGCTTTATTTAATTTTGATAGATACAGCTCAAGGCTTGTTTGGGCTTAATTAATACTTTGTTTTCATCTAGGATCCAAGGTTTTTTTGGATTAAGTCATGGACTTTCCAACTTAGGGTTTTGGGTCAGTTTTGAGCGGAACTCTTTTAAGTCCACATAAGAGGTCCATTAGGGTTACTTTTTCAAGAACTATTTAAACTCATGTAACCTAAATTTTGGCAGCCATTTATGAATATTAATTCTGAACTTTTTAGTTTTATGTGTGAGAGTGATTCTTGCATTCTTTAGTTCTTGAACGAACTGAATCTGACTTATCGAAGATTAGCTGGCTTCGTGACGTCATTCTACTCATTCCAATAGTGCTGGTGCCTTGGGGCAGGTTTTCATTGTGTCAAACTACTATCAGACCTATTTTGGCTTTCCAGGATCAAATCTCATTCTTGGTTATGGGTTACGTGACCACGTTATCATGAGGTTCACATCAATTATTAGGTTCTTGAATATCATACACGCAATAAAAATAACAAAACAAAATTATTTGGGAGCTTTCAGCATTCTATTAGACAAATTTAGAGTTGGGTTATCTCAAACCACAAGTCATTCAATTGTTCGATCTCCAAAGATAATCTACAAGAATTACTAATGATTATTTACTTGGGAGAGAAAGCTTGTTACACCTAAAGTATTAGTTATCTATTTTGTGACTTAAATACTTTTTTATAAAATAGAAAACCTCTTAAAAAATAAGAGGCATACCTTTATATTTATAGAGAATCCTAAAAACCTATAAATACCAAAATATTTATTTTCTCCTTAAATAATATATAATACCTATATAATATTTAAGGATAATTTTGAAAGTTTAATCAATCAAGTCCTTATTTGATTATTGTAGGATTATAATTATATTCCCTAAATTAAATATATTCTAATGCTTAATTTCTAAAACTTTTTTCATTCAGGTCACACTTAATCAATCAAGTCACCTATATAATATTTTTGACTAATAGTTTTTTTTATGTGTATGACCTATTAAGTTCCTAATATGTTAACCTAAATATAACTTTTAATTCTAAATAAATATAATTAATTAAATAAAAAAATTTAATTTATTATAAATTCAATAATTTACTAATTTATATTTAAAAATCAAGTCATCAATTATATAAAGTAAAAAGAGATAAATTAAAGATACTTTTTTAGAAAACAATTGCACGAAAAATTTGCACAATATATTTATTTTGATCAAATGAAATATCGTACTATAAGCTTTCATTTCAAAAATATATGTTTTTTTTGTGTTGAACATAACATCATCAAAATCTCTTTGATTACATATCACTTTTATTTTCTTACAACGTCCAATTTAGTCCTCTATCTTATGATTGTTCTGATTTTATCTCATTCAAACTTCAATAGAGCCCCTAAATTTCCCGCCTTTTTACTTTGGTCTCGAATTGCTTTATTTTTGCTCCTAATTGACCCCAAAACTTTGATTTTGTTGTAATTTTACCCTCAATTTCAACAAATTGACTTGGTAAAAATTAAATTTGATTTTCAAAAATTCTAATATTCTCAACTAAGTCTCAATTAGGCTCCCAAACTTAATTTCTCACCAATTATGCTCTTAATAAAATTAATTTGACCTAATTAAAGTATAATTACGTTCTTGCACTTACTTAAATCCATTAGTTGTATCTTAAATTAATTCATAAACATAATTAAATTTTAATTTAGCCTATGAGTAAATCAATTTGGCCTATTAAAACTATAATTATGTCTTTGGACTTAATTTTTATACAAATTTGTCCGATAATAATTTATTTTAGCCTTTAATTTGCATTTTCCTCTAGTTTTCATAAAAGAGGTATGATTGAGCTCTCAAATTCGTCCAAAATTTTCAGCTTGATTTTTCCAACACATCAACCTTTTTTTATTTTTATCCCGAGAAAATATTGGAAATAACCCAAAAATAAGTTAGACACTACTATATTATCTTGTGAATACTCATTAAAACATCTAATAGACTCATAACCAAACACCACCAACTCTATTTATAATAGTTAGTCAATTTAACATTTCTTGTCATCATTTATATCGATGTCACTAGCCCATATAATTAGCTAGTCAAATTAAACATCTTATTCATGAACCCAATTGATGCCACTAGCCTTAAATAGACTATCTAGTCAAAATCAAATATCCTAGTCTTCAACCTCTTTGATAACACTAGATCCACTCGGAATAGCTAGTTAATTTTGATTTACACATGAATGTTCATATCATAAATCACACACACAAATTTCCAGCCTAGTAGGCATATTCACATAATAATAACAATAATAATAATGTTTCTCATGTTCATAGGCAACATTCACACAATAATAATATTTCTCTTGCATGTAGACAACATTCACACAATAATGATATTTCTCCCACTTATAAGCATTATTCACACAAAAATAATACTTCTCTTACAAGTAAGATAATATTCACACAAAACTATTTATCATGCCATAGGCAATATCCACATAACAATATTTCATATTAAATATAGTAGTACAAATTATATAAAATATATATTCTATTATAGCATTGCAAAAATTTATACAATTAAGAAAGTAAGGGGCAGGCGATCTTTACCTTGAAATCATAATATATATATATATATATATATATATATATATATATATATATATATATAACAACCCATAATCATGCACATAAGTATTGTCTTAACAATCCTTTTTTTTATTAACGTGAGTGTTTGGACCAGTTTGCGCGTACCTCGATTAATTTCACGGGCCCTAAAGTTAACGACCATATAAGTCTCTAGTGATCAAAATATCAGCAACACCAAGACTCAAACATGAGATCATAGGAGGAGCAAATCCTTTAGTCCCAAACTTTTATTACTGGACCACATGCTAGATGATTAACTATCCACTTTTACACGCCTTTGTGACTATCACAACAACCCATTTTTGCACACTTTTGGTTAACACAACCCACATTTACATGCATATAGGCTATCATGACAACTCATATTCTCATGCTTTTAGATTATAACAAAAAAAAATTCCATATATGTGGGCTATCATAACAACACCCATTTATATATATATATATAACGTTTCCAAATTTGCATAGTTTTGCACTGTTATAACAACCTTCGATTCCTCCTAATTTCTTAAACATCTTAAGGTCTAACAACACACACTCTCTCACTTTCAAACACTTACACTAATTTGACAACGAAGTTAGCTCGGTGTACAAATAAAATATACTAATTCTTATATATATATATATATATATATATATATATATATATATATATATAGGAATAGGAATCTCCAGTTCTATATAAGAAAAAATGGACGAAATTCAATTAAAAAGAATGAAAATACACTACAAAACATTTAAATCAGGACAACTTGAGTTATCTTGAAAACCTGCGAACCACTTTAATTCTATAAAAAGTAAAATAGACAAAAAGAAATTTGAGAAAAAGCAACACACTATAAGTCATTGCAATTCATAGTGCAATGAACATCAATTTCATCATACCCTTTAGCTTTTCTATGAATATATGAATGGATATGATGATCTCATGCAAGTTGGAGAGCAGAGAAATTTGAAGAAAGACTTTTGGCACGTTGTTATGGATAAACTTGAGACGAAGATACTGGCTTATCTTGGGCACTCGAAAAGTGCAGAGACACTTCCCTCTCCCTCTAATTTAATTTCTCATTAAAAAAATAAAAAGAAAAAACAGTATGAATATATAGAGGGTGGATGGTAAATCGTGATAAGAAATCATGTCACCTAAAAGCTCAAGCTTATAAATGAAGCCCCATAATATGATTTATATTATTCTCTAACACACCTCCTCAAGTGAAAGCCCTTTGAGCTTGAAACTTACACAGACCCATATTATCGCTGGGTCAACAAGACTCTGATACCATGTTAAGGAACCATGTCACCTAAAAGCTCAAGCTTATAAGTGAAGCCTTATAATATAATTTATATTATTCTCTAACAAATCACAAACTAATTCAAACATCTACATTAATCTAAAAGAAATCTGGATGGCACATGAGCGAATTCTGGCCGACGTTCAGTAACACGGACCACTGGCGCACTACAGTAGTTGGCGGAGTATATTCTGACAGGTCCAAGAAAGAAAAATCTGTAAACGTGGGCCCTTGCTGATCCACTGAATGGCTAAGTTTGCATGAACATTGCTTAGGGCAAGAAACAAAACACAAAAACAAAAGTGAAGGAATATGCTTTCACCGGCCTTATCAAACAATGTCCACTTATATTCCACATTCCCCCTCTTGCATGTTCTGTTGTCTCTACCCTAATCTCCTGGCTTGCTAGCCAATCACTATACTTCTTTCTCTTGCAATGACGTTGGATTTGATTGGTAATAACTTTTATTATTTTGTTTCTTTATAATTTTTAATATGGTTCTCGTGATGTTCTTAAAAGTGGTTGAATTATAAATTAATGAAGTGATACTTTAATTACTTCAATTCTCATGATAAAATAAGATAATTGGTTGATGTAATGCTCTTGTACCTACAAACAAGTCCCTCGTTGTTTGATTTGGGAACCCTAGATGCTTGCTGTCCTTTAGATTGCTAATTTGAGGTCGACAAGAAATTTGCGTTGTAGAACCAAAGTTATATGCAATTGATCACCCTCATCTTGTTTCTACAACAAGACGTGAACGAGAAGCATAAATAAAAAAGAAATGATTAGTCAATCAAAGAGTTTGCAAGTTCAAACCAAGTTTTCGAAGTCTTAAAAGCATATTTAAAAAAAAAATACTAGTGCATCTTTTGTCATTTAAGTTGAATTGACTATTTTTTTTATTTGACCTTGTTAGTCATATAGCTAGATAATTTAACTCATTTGTTTTTTTTTTCTCTTAATTCTTCAAAAAAAATTATTCATCCCTCCTAACAAATATTTTCATTGAATATTTTTCAACTTAAGTTGAATTGACCGTGTACATGGTTTACCATGAATTTACGTGTTCATTAGAGAGAAAAAACAAATCAGAATTATGTTATAAAAACAGTTTAATCAAATAACAAAAAAATATTATTGATATACTTTGACATAAATATTATATGGAATCGAGTAACCAATTCAAAACAAAAGGCACAACAAAGGGGAAAAACTTATAAATAAAGAATAACAAATTGCTTGCACAAACAACTAGTATGAATACTATTGACAAATAATTTAAATTAGTTTCAAAGTATATTTGTATTTAACATTGTGGTTGTGGTTAGAAAATAAAAAGTTTAAGAAAAACTATAAATTATAACTTTTTTCAAAATAATTTCCAATAAGAGGATTTTTGTGAGACCAATGTAAAACTAAATAGCAAGCATTAGCAACCAAATACATTTACGGGGAAACACACAACCCCAATTACACAAACAAACATAGCCTAAATCTTTATGAAATTAGTCTAGCTAGTAACTATAATTTGACTAATTGGTCTAGTATGTGACAAATTTATTCTCCTATAATAATAATAATAATAATGTAAGAATGCTTGCATTTGATTCATTAAAAAAAAAAGAATAAGGAAATATTGCTTGTGTTTGAGGTGTTAGTTTCTATATGTGTGATTTTTTTACACAAGAAATAGTAAGATTCCAAATGACTTCTAGCTAAATTTTTGTAATTATATATGTTTTGATTACAATTAATGTGTGGTATACATGATTTATAAAGATATACTTAATCTTGTTGGACAAGTAGAACCAAGGGAGAGCCACATTGAATTGAAGGCTTGGGTGGGTTGTAATCTAGGTCGAGTTTTTGTCTATTTTTTAATAATATTAAATCAGTCAAAGTTATACTTAACTAAATTAATCTAAGAAAAAAACATTATCTCCATCAAATCAACCACCCTTTTTCTTCTTGAGTTAAGAAAGACAAAGTAAAAAAATCATCTCTCTTTTTAAGCTAGACATTGTCTTATTTTAAATCATGTTCAATTTGATCCTCTCCTTGCATATGTGCAATGTGTTTGCACATAAAATGAGATTGATATACCATATATGAATGATTCATATAAAAGGGCTATATGTCATTCATGTTAACAACAAAATTGGTGACGATTTACCAACATTTTCATTAGGATATATTTAATTAACTCGACCAGAAAATTTTAGTTGGGAGAGTTAAATTGTAGATTCAGTGACGGGATAGTGAAACTCTTTGTATTTTGCTCTACTTTAGAGCCTAAGAACAACTTCAAATCATTTACATTTATGCTATTTGCAAGCTTATCAAGAATTTTTATCCTAATGATTTCAATGAATAAAGATGCATTATTTGAGATCTCACCTAAGATATTATCAAGTTGATGTGATTCATCATGAGAAACTTTAGAACATGTCTACTATTTCTGAAGTATATCACATAAGAATATCTCCGAGAAGCCCAGATGGAAACAATTTATGGTTCTGCACTTGATTAAGCTGGATAATTAAAGAAACTACAATCACGCAAGAACATCTTTCTTCTAGTTCTTTGAATATCAAAACTATTTCTACGAAATATATTCTGAATATGCTAAAGTATTGAATTGATTGATCAACTTGGGCGATGAAAGCAAAATGTTATTCTCAAGTATTATCAGTTATGACAATTGAACACTCTCCCCTCTCCCTTTTCTTTAATTTATGGATTTCTTTTTGCTTTTGATAAAAAAAAAAAAAATCATTTTCTTTCCTTGTTTTAATGTTGACTGACATCACTAAAATTCTGCAATCACTATATATACACACGGCAAGTTCCAAATCTCAGGTATTATCTTGCTCTGCCCTCTGCCTCCGGTGATCTCTCTCTCTCTCTCTCTCTCTCTCTCTCTCTCTCTCTCTCTCTCTGTTTATATATACATATACATATAAAATATTCTTTCTTCAAGCACCATATTGCAGACCTAGTTAGCCATGAGCAAGTTGAAAAGGTCTCAAATTCTAGTGCTATCTCTCCTAGCTGCGCTTCTCATCGTGACACCTGTCATACCCTCCTCCTTGAGGCCAAAGTATCTCTACTTCATTTTTAATCTGCTCATTATAGCTCTTGGAGCCGAGGCTGGCCTCATCTCGGCAGCCTTCTCCAAGCCTGTTGTTCCTCTGACAACAAAGCCGGCGAGATCATCTGTGACGGCGCCTCCAGATCATCAAGCTTCCACCGCTGATCAGGCTGATGAAGCTCCTGCAAAGACCAAGGTCTTTGTAAAATCTGCGTCCGAGAATTATGGTAGCACTGTTATCAGAGTGGATCGTATAGTGAAAAAATGTCCCTCCCTGCCAAGCCTTTTCTTTATAGGCGGTGGCGACCACGGCGCTGAAGCAGTGGAAGATGTGAGAGGAGGGCATGAAGAAGAAGAAGAAGGAGGAGAAGGAGAAGTTGGTGGAATTAGTAGGCAAGAGTTATACACAAAAGCCGAGACATTCATTGGCAACTTCTACAAGCAGCTGAAGATGCAAAGGGAAGAATCCTGGAAGAAGATTCATGGGTTTTATCACAAAGCCTTCTAAGAACAGTGGCATCGAATTGATATATATATATATATATATATAAAGTAGTCTGTTTCTAGCTAGCTAGCCAGGCCATTTGACAGTACACAGGGAGCCATACAAATATTTCTTCCATGGTTCTTGACTGTAATTTGTTGAACTTTCTGCACATATATATATATTTTAGTTTCTTCTAGCTCGATCGATGCTGACATAGCTCATATGCATGCATGCTTCGCTTTAATCTGTTTCACATGTGCTATATATTTTTGTGTTCTTGGCGGGTAATATAACCCCTCTTATAAGAGGTTTAATCCTATGTATTAAAAATATTTTAAAAAAAATTATTTTAAATTAATTTTTTTAGTATTTTAGATTATTTTAATATGCTGATATCAAAAATAATTTTTTTAACAATGAAAAACATCATTTTAATATATTTTTGAATGAAAAACACTTTCAAAAACAACTTCAATCATTCTCTCAAATATACTTTAAATTCCAAAGCGACTCTTAATTCAAAAACATTGTTTCTTCAAAAAGATTAATAACAAAAATAGTTACGTTAGAAATATGCTTAGTAAAAGTTAAAAAAAATATTCAGAAAGAAGGTAATATAAATTAGATTCAATAGTTTAAAAATTAAATTAAATCAAGACTTTGCACACAATTGTCACAACATTTTGAACTATTGATCTTTAATAAGGATAAAAGGAATTTCAATGGAATGAATAAATTTTATTGGTATTGTTTTTGAATGAGTTGATTTTGGTGTAAATGTATATGTACAAGAATAGAGTGATGAGTAACATGTGAAACTGATATTTGAATAGGAAATGAATTATTATCCCATAATGAACTATGTGAAAAAGGCTTATTGATTATATATATTATTATCCCATAATGAACTATGTGAAAAAAGGCTTATTCATTATTGTCGTGATGATATTATCCCATAATAGTTTATATTCATCATATAAACTAAAAAATTGAGGTAAAAATAGATCTCACAGTTCTTGAAATCTGAAGGTTTCCGTGTCCTTGCAACCAAGCAAAAGAGTCTAGTCTTGCATGTTTATTGAACAACTAAATAAAAAGATGGAAGAAAACATGATTTAGGGTTTGGAGGAGGAAGATTTGTGCTTTCTTTTGTGCTGGCCGCCACTTCCTTGCTCCTCTCCTCCTTTATATATGCTTAGAAACCCTAGTGCTATTTTATAAAATAGTCCTTCCTTAAGTTGGCATAATTTAATTGTCCCTTGTAAAATTCATATCTCCTTCATATCACATCATTTTGAGCTGCAATGTGGAGCGTTTATAGGTCTTTGAGTCCTGAATCCATGACAATTGAGTTTGCATCAATCGGACTTTTGTAGCTCGAGATATTGAAGTTGGAATGGACAAAGGTCGATATCGACAAATTGCAAGATTTGACTTTGAAGGCTGCAATTTCCATGATCTTCCTTATTTTATTTCTTTTTCCTTAGCTTTCCATAAATTTATGGATGTTAGCTTTTGAATGTCACTATAATCACTTCATTTCGATCTCTAGAGCTTCCATTCTACACAAAACACCGACTGAAGGTCAAATCTGTCAATTAGCTCCAATTACCTCCTTTTTGCATCTTTCATCCAAAAATGCCTTCAAAACATCAAACAAAGAATATCAAGGCATTTTATACGCAAAACATATGCAAAACACTAGGTAAATATGGATGAAACTATCAAATAATATGGTCGCATCAAATACCCCCACACTTAGCTCTTGCTCGTCCTCGAGAAATCGGTAAAAAAATTTAAATTAAAAATAACCATGACCAATCTCTTAATCTCGCATCAATATCCAAGAATTCAAGCATTATAAATAAGAATACAATCGAGAAGGATAAAGAACATAAATCTTCATGAAGTTTTTTACATGCAAACTTCAAAACTCAATTACTCTTCGGGATTTAAAAGAAATCTATGCCATGCCAAAGTGATAGGTCCTCTCATTGATATACACTCCAACACTCATGTGTTTAGGTCTTATGTGTTTAAATCTCTCAAATTCAATCAATGGATATGTTCTACCATAAGCTTGCTCTTCAATCTCATCTCCATTACTAAAGTATTACAAACAATGTATGAATCAAAAGGTCTTATTTTCCGGCTGTAATGGGGCTAAGGTTAAGGTGAGGTAAAAGAGAGTGGAAGAAAAGGTTCAAACCAAAGAAAGTAGAGCATTCTGAAAAATGATATTTCTAACAAGATATTCCATTTAAGCACATCAATTTTCAATCTTTAAGCACCAATGCTTAGCTACTTTCGATTTCAAGCTCGTTTCTATTCTCTTTTTTCTTCTTCTTTTCTTGTTTTTTTTTTTGTTCTTCACGTTTGGCAACTTTTCCCATCTTTTCATCAAACATCACTACTTTTTTCTTTTCACATCATTTGCAACCATAATTCCATGAGATATCATAAGTATATGCTCTACTAATCCTTGGCTAGGGGAAAAGAGGAAAACATATAAAAAGTTTAAGGCTTATACATGGATAAAGCAAAGAAAAGGTAAACAAGCTCAAAAGGGGCTCACTAAAGATAATATGCTTTAGGTTGGCTTTTTAGCTCAAGTGGTTAAAATTCCTAATACCTTTATCATCTTCATGCATCTATATAATGCGAATGTAATCTCAACAAGATATAAAGCAAGTTCTAGAGATACATATCATTGAAAGAACGAACAATCAAAGAATATGATTATGAAGGCTCAAAAGCTTACATTGGTATAACACTATAAAGTCAACATGATATATTTTCAGAGTCAATCCCTAAACTAATTAAACATCAAAACTTGCATGCACACTCATTCATTCAATTTATATATTCATCTATCTCACTTAATTCTCACACATAATACTCATATTCTCATAAACCAATGGGAGTTCATAAAGATCAATTATAGATTTTTTTCTTCTTTTTTTTTTGGAAGAATAGAGAAAAACAAAATAAGAAAACTGACATTTTCCCAATACCCCCACACTTAAAACACAACATTGTCCTCAATGTTGAAAATGAAAAATAAGGGAATGACAAAAATGCATATAAATAAATAAATAAATAAAATAAAAGATAAGGGAAAAGGAAAGCAAATCTGATTTTTTTTTGTGCTGGGTTGCCTCCCAGGAAGCGCTTTTGTTTTGTGTCATTGGCTCGACATGTGGTATGCTCATTCTTCATAGATCGGTTCATCTAACTCCACAGAAGCGGTGATTTCTGTCGTCCAACTTTCATAGAAAGGTTTCAAGCGATGCCCATTGACCTTGAGTACGTTATTTGTTTCTAAACTTGTAATTTCAACTGCACCATAAGGAAAAACATTAGAAACAACAAAGAGCCCAATCCAACGAGAACGCAACTTACTAAGAAAAAGTTTTAAACGCGAATGATAGAGAAGGATAAACTTTTCTTGTAATCATTTGGTCATGAAGACTCTTAGTCTTATCTTTGTAAATCCTTGCATTCTGATAAGCGTCATTTCAAATCTATTCCAACTCTTGCAATTACAACTTTCTTGCAATCCCAGCAGCATCATAATCCATGTTATATTTTTTTATAGCCCAAAAAGCTTTATATTCAAGTTCCACTGGTAGATGACATGCTTTCCCATAAATCATCCTAAAAGGTGACATTCCTATTGGTGATTTGTAAGCAGTTCGGTAAGCCCAACGTGCATCACCAAGTCGCAGACTCCAGTCTCGCCGGTTGGGTTGCACAATCTTCTCCAAAATGGACTTGATTTCTCGGTTTGAAATCTCAACTTGGCCATTCGTTTAAGGATGGTATGCCGTAGAAGTCCGATGAGTCACATGATATTTGCGTAACAATGCTTCCATTGAACGATTGCAAAAATGCGTGCCACGATCACTAATGATAGCTTTAGGGATTCCAAACCTGTCAAATATGTGAGTCCTGACAAAATCTACAACAACTTTAGCATCATTAGTTCGTGTGGATTTTGCCTCAATCCATTTGGACACATAATCAACTGCAATAAGGATATAAAGATTGCCAAAAAAAGAAGGAAATGGACCCATAAAATCAATACCCCAAACATCAAAAATCTCGCTTACAAGAATATTCATTAAAGGCATTTGATTCTTATGAGTGATATTACCTGTTTTTTTGACATTTTTCACATGATTTGCAAAAATAAAATGCATCCTTAAAAATAGAAGGCCAATAAAAACCACTTTCAAGTACCTTATGAGCCGTTCTTTTTGCTCCAAAATGTCCACCACAAGAATGAGAATGACAAAAGGTGAGAATGAAATGAAATTCATCTTGTGGTACACATCTCCTAACTACTTGATCCACACAAAATTTCCACAGATGAGGAGTATCCCGGAAATAATATTTAGCATCAGCTAGTAGCTTATTTTTTTTGGGATGTAGACAAACCTGGAGGGAATTCTTTGGTGACTAAATAGTTCACCAAATCAGCATACCATGGTCTTGTGGAGGAATGTAACACATACAACTTCTCATCAGGAAATGTCTCTCTTATTGTTTCAACTTGTATATCCTTGGTCCTTAGTTGGCTCAAGTGATCAGCCACATGGTTTTCAGCACCTTTTTTGTCTTTGATTTCAAGATCAAATTCTTGTAAAAGCAAGATCCACCTAATTAATCTTGGCTTGGACTCTTTTTTCTTCAAAAGATACCTCAGAGCTGCATGGTCAGTGAAAACAACTACTTTTGTACCAAGTAAATATGACCTGAATTTTTCTAGAGCAAACACTACTGCAAAAAGTTCCTTTTCAGTTGTATGGTAATTGCATTGTGCTCCATCTAACATGCGAGAAGCATAGGCTATAACATGCAAATTCTTACCAATTCTTTGCCCAAGAACAGCCCCTACCGCATAGTCACTCGCTCTCAAAAGGTTCATCCCAGTTTGGTGGTTGGATGATAGGGGCAGATGTGACACACCTTTTAAGCTCATCATGGGCATCTTTACATGCTTGATCAAACACAAAATCCACTTCTTTGGATAATAGTTTGCACAAGGGTGCTGTAATCTTCGAGAAGTCTTTGATAAAGCGTCGATAGAAACCTGCATGGCCAAGAAAAAAACGAACTTCCCTCACGCATGAGGGGTAAGGTAATGATGAAATAACATCTATTTTAGCTTTATCAACTCCAATCCATGTGAAGACACAACATGCCCAAGAACTATTCCTTGATCTACCATAAAATAACACTTTTCATAGTTCAAGACAAGGTTAGTTTCAATGCACTTTTTCAAGATCAAAGATAAGTTTTCTAGACATCTATCAAAAGAATCACCATACACCGTGAAATCATCCATGAAAACCTCAATTATTCTTTCAACATAGTTAGAAAAAATACTCATCATGCATCTTTGAAAAGTTACAGGTGCATTACAGAGACCAAAGGGCATTCTTTTATAGGCATATGTACCAAATGGAAATGTAAACGTAGTTTTTTCTTGATCTTCATGATTAATAACAATCTGATTGTATCCACTATATCTATCAAGAAAGCAATAAAAAGACTTACATGCCAGAAGTTCAAGCATTTGGTCCATGAATGGTAACGGAAAATGATCTTTACGCGTAGAAAGATTAAGCTTTCTATAATCAACACACATTCTCCATCCACTCGAGATGCGAGTAGGAATGAATTCATCATCTCTGTTTTTCACCAATGTGATTCCAGTCTTTTTGGGCACCACATGGATTGGCGCCACCCATTTACTGTCTGTGATGGGGTAAATGACTCTTGCATCTAATAGTTTTAAAATTTTAGCTTTCACGAGCTCCATCATGGGTGGGTTCAACCTCCTTTGCATTTCCTTTGTTGGTTTCGTATAATCCTCCAATAATATATGATGCATACACATTGAGGGACTAATGCCCTTGATGTCGGCTAAAGTCAATCCAATGGCTGTTTTGTGATCACACAACAATTTCACAAGTTTTTCCTCTTGCGCACTGGTCAAACCTTTTGCTATGATAACAGGAAGTGTATTGTTGTCGCCAATGAATACATACTTCAAATTATCAGGCAAAGGTTTCAATTCTAACTCGGGAGCCTGTAAAATAGATGGCAAAAGCTTTTTATGTGAAAGTACTAAATCAACAAAGACATTATCATGGGGAATGGTTTGCAAAGCTTGCAAAGTCAGTGCTACTTCGTGCACATTTTGGGGAACACATGTGTGCCTCTCCATCTCCTCCAATTGGGTAAAATAATAGCCATAGCTCAAAGCTACGCTTAATCCATCCACACAATCAAAATCACAAACTTGTTGCACACACTTATCAACTTTGTCACAACATGTGATAGAATAAACATTGCTATAAGGATATTTCATTGCATCATGAAAATTAAATTTAATCTTTTCATCTCCGACCTCCATAGACAAAGTATCCTTACCATAATCAATCTTTGTATTGGTAGTTTTTAAGAACAGTCTCCCAAACAATATAGGAGTACTGGAATCACAAGAATTATGCTCCATATCAAGAATATAAAAGTCACATGGAATGAGCAAGCTATCAATCTTGACTAGGACATCTTCTATCACACCAAGTGGGTAAACAAAACTACGATCCGCAAGTTGTATTACAATGTTGGTTTTATTCAAAGGCTTTAAACTAAGAGAATCATAAACATGTTTAGGCATAACACTAATGGATGCACCTAAATCGCATAGAACCCTTTTAAAACTAGCATTGCTAATAACACATGGGATAGTAAACGTACCTAGGTCTTTCTGCTTCAAAGGCATATTCTTTTGAACAACAGCAGATACGACTTCTCCCATACTTACCATTTCATGACCTTTCAGTTTGAAAGCTCTTTTGGTAGTGCACAACTCCTTTAAAAAATTAGCATACTTGGGAATTTGCTTGATGGCATCAATCAAAGGAATGTTGAGTTCCACTTTCTTGAAAACCTCTAAGATCTCTTTTTCTTTGTCTTCTTTCTTAGACCTAGAAGAACTCACAGGAAAAGGTGGAATCGTTTTAAAATTGGAATTGATTGAGTGAGGAGTTACCTTTGGAGTGGTCGTCGTTGTCTCAGTTTGTGAAGGATAAGTTGGTTTCTTCTAACTACTCAATTCATTTTCTATCTCTTCTTCTTCCTCCATCTCAACTTGTTTTGACTTGTTTTCTCCAAGTTCTTTCCCACTTCGCAGCATGATTGCATTAACATTCTCTTTTGGATTTAATGCTTGGGAGGGCAATTTTCCATTCATTTGTGTTTCCAGTTTGCCCACACATGAAGCTATTTGCCCCATTTGCTTCTCCAAGTTATGAATACTCGACCTTGTTTCCTGTTGAAAAGACATGGCATTTTGCTACAAGGTCACAGTGTTAGAAGCCAAAGTTTTCATCATCTCATGAAGATCATCACTGGATGATGTCCCCATAACATTTGAGTTGGTGAACGGAGGGGGTTGTCTTGCTTGATAATTTTGTTGGGGCTGTGGTTGAAATCCATGGGAATGGAACTGTCTCCCTTGATTGCCTTGTTGAGGTGGGTTCCCGTAGCGGAAGTTAGGATGATCTCTCCATCCAGGATTGTACGTGTTAGAAAAGGGATCATACTTATGGTGGGGTTGTTCATTGAATGTTCCATCAACCGCATTTGCTTGCTCAATGTAATCTTCTTTCATTGTTGGGCACATATCCGTAGCATGTCCTTGTAGTGAGCATATGCTACAAACTTTTACCTATTGTACATTTCCACAAGCCAAAGAACGCACAAGAGAAGTAAAATCATTAACTTTATTCTCAAGGTTAGAAATACTTACCTCATTCACTAGTTTGTTTGAGAAGTCTCCACGGGTGCCAAACTGTTTCGAGTTGGCTGCCATGTTTGAGATTAATTGGCGTGCAGCACCGGGTGTCTTAGCTACCAATGCCCTTCCACTTGCAGCATCAATGATACTACGGTCAGTAGGCATCAATCTTTCATAGAAGTATTGAATGAGCAGTTGATCAGGTATTTGATGATGAGGGCATTGAATGCACAATAGCTCAAATCTTTCCCAATACTCAGTGAGTGTTTCTCCATGAGATTGTCGAATCCCACATATTTCTTTTCTTATGTTGGCAACTCGAGATGCTGGGAAATATTTTTCAAGGAAGATCTTCTTCATGCCATTCCAATGTTAATGGAACCTGAGAGAATAGAAAAAAGTCATGCCTTCGCTGCCCCTTTTAAAGAGAAAGGAAAAGCTTTCAACTTAACTTGTTCCTTTTCAACTCCATTCGGTTTCATGCCAACACAAACCATGTGGAACTCCTTGAGATGAGTGTGAGGATCTTCTCCTGCAAGATCATTGAATGTTGGTAGCAAATGTATAAAGCCAGATTTGAGTTCAAAGTTCACATTATTATCTATGTTTATGCACAATGGTTGGTTTTCCACGTTAGGAGCAGCAAGCTCCTTGAGTGTTTGTTGTCGTGCAACAACCATGATGTTGACACGAGCTTCCTTTCGTAACCTGCGTAAAGTGTTTTCTATTTCGAGATCAACCTGCACTTGATGACTTTGATTAGCAGAACGGGTTACAGGCATAAATCGCAAAGAAAACTCAAAAGAAACCAAGCACATAAGAGATTGAAGACAACACAATAGGCAATAGGATCCTACGCTAGAAAACTAAAAGTGTCCAGAAACCTTAGCAAATGATATAATTTGGCCTGGCTAAGGTGGGGCTAGTGACCATAGGTCACTAGTTCTTCTCACAACGTCGTTTTCCTTTAGAAAACAAAATATCAATACCTAATTCCACCAAAAAATCTGTTTTGAACAGTACCGCCGCAAACACAAATATGTTTTTTTTTTCTTTTTTTTCCTTTGTTTTTTCAGAATAAATAAAAATCACAGCAAGTAGAATAAATCACAGCACAACACAAGAATAAAATAAAATCACATCCCCGGCAACGACGCCAAAATTTGTTGCGATGTCGTGGTCGCACAAATTAATTACCCTAGCTTAAAACAAATCAAACAAGATAGTATAGAGCAAGCAAGGGGTCGATCCCACGAGGACAATTTAGTTCAGATTTTTGTGCTATATGTTATGCAATTGGGGGGGTTGGAAGTTGTCTAGGCTAGGCTAAAGCAAACTAAGCGAAAATTATATAAAACTAAAATTTATCAATAAAGCAAACCTTGGTCGCAAATCAGCATCCACTTACAGAAATCAGAACTGATCATGGAAATGACACATCAATTTATATTCTGAATATTTATCTCTTCTTAAAATTGGTTCGTTAACGGATCCGCCGTATAACTTACCCTAACCATCAAACAACCACAGTGTTTGCACTAGTAATTTGATTCAATGGCAGCATTAAAATCTAGATAAATTGATCAATTAAGAAACATAATTGTCCGCAATATATGTTTAGTTCGATTGAATGTTCTCCCTAAGATTAATAACATAGATCCGCTACAATTATTAGCTTAGTTGCTTCATAAGTTCATATACCACAACCCCGGTTTTGATATCAAACTTAGCAATCGATTGTCTACAATAATAACTTCGAGTCCGCTCTTAGCAATTAAATAAACAATCATAGGAAAATAAGCATAGGAGAACAAACATATTCATCATATAAACTGAAAAATTAAGGTAAAAATAGATCTCACAGTTCTTGAAATCTGAAGGTTTCCGTGTCCTTGCAACCAAACAAAAGAGTCTAGCCTTGCATGTTTATTGAACAACTAAATAAAAAGATGGAAGAAAACATGATTTAGGGTTTGGAAGAGGAAGATTTGTGTTTTCTTTTGTGCTGGCCGCCACTTCCTTGCTCCTCTCCTCCTTTATATATGCTTAGAAACCCTAGTGTCTATTTTACAAAATAGTTCTTCCTTAAGTTGGTAGAATTTGGTTGTCCCTTGTAAAATTCATATCTCCTTCATATCACATCGTTTTGAGCTGCAATGTGGAGCGTTTATAGGTCTTTGAGTCCTGAATCCATGACAATTGAGTTTGCATCAATTGGACTTTTGTAACTAGAGATATTGAAGTTGGAATGGACAAATATCGATATCGACAAATTGCAAGATTTGACTTTGAAGGTTGCGATTTCCATGATCTTCCTTATTTTATTTCTTTTTCCTTAGCTTTCCATAAATTTATGGATGTTAGCTTTTGAATGTCACTAGAATCACTTCATTTCGATCTCTAGAGCTTCCACTCTGCACAAAACACCGACTGAAGGTCAAATCTGTTAATTAGCTCTAATTACCTCCTTTTTGCATATTTCATCCAAAAATGTCTTTGAAACATCAAACAAAGAATATCAAGGCATTTTATACGCAAAACATATGCAAAACACTAGGTAAATATGGATGAAAATATCAAATAATATGGTCGCATCACGGGTGTACTTTACAATGTAATTTTGCACTCTCATAGCTAAAACAATATAATTGTTAAATTTTTTGACATTTGGCGAAATTCTAACTAATAATTGTAAACCAGTTATGATATCTAATTTTTATTTCAAAACATAAGAAAGATGCTATTTTTTTTTATGAAAAATATGTTTGGAAAAACTTTTGAATTCGGTTATATGCACAAAAGCTAAATGATTTTTTTTAAAAAAAAGATATTTTTTTTTCATGTAGATTTTTTGTATTTTGTATTTTTATATTTTTTTTCTATTTTTCTATATTTTATTTTTATTTTTTTGTGGGGGCTGGACTGCCCACCCTGGATTGGCCAAACGACCCACCCCTTTGGTGGGCTGACAGCCCACCTCTCTTTGGACTGGGTTGCCATCCTAGGTGGGTTGGGCTGCTCACCTCAATTTATGTGGCCCGGTTGGACATCAAGTCTAGTCCGGCCACCCCCACTGTTCACTCTGTGAACAATGAAAAGGGGAGTGAATTAATTCACCCCCCCTACTTTCATCGAATGGTGAATAGTAAATTGAAGGTTAACAGAGGGAGAGGAGCAGCGTGTCTGTCACTGTCACAGGGTAGAAAAGGCCAAGGTGGTTCCGCTGGTGGTGGTGACGTCGGAATTAGTGATTAGGAAAGCTGACATAAGAGGTTGGTCTGTGTTGCAGACTGTTGCTAGGTGCCGATTGAAACCCCAGTTGAGAATTTCCCAAAAATTCCTTTTAGATCCTTTCTTTGCTCTTAAATGATGATTTTCCATATAAAAATTGTATCAAAAAAGTGAAGAAATCAAAGGGATCCTTTATAAAGTGATGTCTCGCTTCTATATATTTTATGTGAGAGTGTTGAATGGGTTTATTAGAAAGATTAATTGCGCTAAATTTATCACACTTTATAGGAAAATGATAAAATTTAAATCCATAATCCTCTAAGCTTTATTTCATCCATAAAATTTGAGCATAAGAACTACTCGCTACTATATATTATGTTTTGGTCGTTTATAGGGCTACAAAGTTTTGTTTCTTACTAGCACAAGATATTAGTGAGGATCCTAGAAAATGACATGTTCCACTAGCATTTTTTTATTAACTTTCATCTAAAAAAGTCTTGATACGAATAACTTATCAAGATTAACTCATTTCCTTTTAGATACCACAACAGGCAAATAGCAAAAAAATAAGCATTTTATAACACATACATGCGATTCTTTAGAAACATGCATATAAACATACACAAAACATAATATCATTAACAGTTAAGTATAGGAGTGATCCAATCATACCTTTATATTTGGTGATATCTTTATTTTTATTGTTTTTGTTATTATCAATCTTTGTTTATGTTCCCACGAGTGTGTCGGCTACTTAGACATATTCTATTCCAAATCTTTTTAGAAGATCCTTGATGCAATTACTTTTGTTCATGAAGAACTCATCTTTTTTTTTTTTTTTTAATTTACAATCCAAGAAAGAAGTTCAACTCTCTCTTTATTTTCATTTCAAATTCATCTTGCATGTATTTTGTAAAATCCATATAAAGAGATTCATTAGTAGATAATATTTATATTATCTAAATATAATATCATCAATGTAAATTTGTATAATCAAGATATCTTTTCCTTTTTATATATAAAAAAAATGTCAATTTTACCAACAATAAAATCATTATCAATAAGAAAAGACATGAATCTATTATACCATATGTCGCATGTAAGTAGTGTTGCGGTGATTGAACCCCCAGCTCAGGATTATCAAGAATGATAGGAGGAAAAGACAGAATTCTTGTACTTTATCAAATAAAAAGAAAATGAGAGTTGTCATCTAATACTTTGGTCACCAAGAACCCTAACTCGTCTCATAGCCTAAATATAAAGACTAATTATTCAAGAGGAATACCACCCTAGTGCACCCTACTAATGGTAAAACTGGTTTGGTATATATTCTAAGTCTTGTTTCTATTCAATTATCTATCTAAGGTTCAAGAAAAGTTCTTCTCAATTAGGAGAATTTTATCATATAAGGTTAAAACCTAACCTTTCAAAATCCTATAAAAAATTGTCTAAGGTTTAAAAAAAGTTCTTGATAAGAAGATTCGTATCTTATCACATTAAAACCAAATTCATTCTAAAATCTGAAAAATAAAAATAAATCTTTTTTTACTAACAATTTTAGTCAAATCCTAATGAATAATTATAAGCTTGTGGTGTTTTATATTAACCATTTTTTTTATATTCTTCAAAATATAATGGAAATGCATTTTCATTTTTCATAGAAAATATGCATGAGAATTTAGAATTTGATATAGTAACTAACTTCAATTATCAATATTCCATTTAGTATCAACATCTTATCGATACATAATTGTTGATACTATAAAACTGTGTTGTAAATATCACCATACACTCGTCATATATTTAATAATACTATTAATGACATGACAATGATAATTAATGAGAGATATAATAATTAACTTTAATTATCACATGGAATCACAAAAAATATAACAAATAATTTAAACATTGTTATAAATCCATACTTATGTATATTGAATGTCCATATCAATCTATAATTATGTGTATTGAAATTTCATGACTCTTGAGTGTAGTCCTTAAATTTTCATAACCCTTTGAGTTTATTTTCTTCTCCTATAAATATATCCACTTGTCTTGTATTCTTAGAACTTGAATAAAATAAAATAAATCATAATAGCAAAGATATTTCTCTCTTGTCTCATTTAAATATATATAATGAATATTTATGCTCTTATATGTTAATTGTGTCTTCTTTTTAAAACAAATATCACTTATCATTACGCATATATAATTGTAAGCTAATTAATTCATATTACAAGTAAATCAACTTAATTGTATTTCACTACGGAACATAATTATAGATAGGTTATACCTAATAAAAGAATACCAATAATCAACCTTGTTTGGCGATGCACGACGGTCCTGCAACATGCAAATTGACAATTCATGAAAAAAAAATATTACTACTCCTTAAACTCGTAAATTTAAGAAAATTATAATAACTGTACTTTTTTACTACAATTTCAGTGCTATATTTTGAATTATTCATGCACATTTTATTTTCTTGTCATTTTGTTTTAACCTCTTTAAAATAAAGGATAGGTCATGATAACTACAAGTCATTTACATGTTCCACCAGTAACTTGGGATCCTCCAACCACTTGATCATGTACCAGACACATCTCCTTAACCAATCTAGAATTTTTTTTCCTCCCTCTCTAAGAACTTGTAGTTGTCATGACCTATCCTTCCTATTTCGAGGGTTTTTTATTCTTGTTTTCCCTTCTATTTCTTGTCCTCCTAAACCTCTCTTGGTGTTTAGTCTTATGTCAAGTAGAACTCATCTCAATATTTAGTATTTTCTCTCAAATTTGCATGGAAAATGAAAGCTTTCACACCTCTTATTCTTTCACTTATTTTGTCATGGAAGAGAGAAGAAAGATGGATTATTTATATAGTCCATTTATCCTTATTTGCACATTGTTCCAAATGTTTTATATTCCTTTTTTTTGTCGTCACTCTTTCTTTTTTTAGTACTTATTCCATAACTTCTTTTATTCCTTCAATTTCACCCCTCTATATTATTATTATTATTATTATTATTATTATCCTTGACTCATTTCATCCTCAAGTTAACTCTACAATTATATTAAAAATTCATCTTAAGGCTCGTACTTATTCGAGTCATCTTATTTAATTTTCATTTTTTGTTCTTTTTTATCATTTGTTTTTATTTTATTAACTATCTGTAAGATGTTAATTTTATCGGGGTTTACAAAAAAAAAAAAAAAAAGCATGCTGCATAGTTGATATTTTTTGAAAAAAAAAAACATGTGGCAAAAAAAAAATCAGTTGAACATTGAAGTTATGTTATTCATTTCAATTGTAACTTTTTTTTCATTCCCTTTTTATTTTGTTTTCTTTCTCACTTTCATCCTTAAAATCTTTTTTAATGGTCATCCATGTTACTTTTAGATTGATCAAATTTGTAGATTACAATGAGAAAAACTTTCATGCTATTTAATTTTAAACTTAAGTTAGGTAAGAGGTTGAGTCGAAAAGTTTTTTTTTTGTTAATTCCATTATTTTTTCTCAATTTTATCTTCATATTTTTTTATTGGTTGAAAAAGATGTCCTTACATTGGCCAAGTTGATTAAGTCATGTTAAGAAAATTCTCCCATAGTTTAATTTTAAACTTGGGTTTGGAACAAATTTGGATCTAAAAGTATCAAGGTTGACCTAATAATCCAAATTTAATAAAAATACCACATGATTCTATATGGTATGGATATTTCTTATTATAAAAAAATTAATTACACTTGCAACATATCATTTTTTTGTATTCGAGGAAACCCTACCCCCCCAAAAAAAACGCACTTTGTAGGCCCAGGTGAGCAAATAAAACCTCGATTGTCTCAAGCTCTTACAAGAGGTGCACGGGCTTACTCGAACTCAAAATCTATTGTACAAATCTCAAACCCTTTGCCATCACGTCACGCCCCTTGGGGACCACTTGCAACATATCACACATGTGTAAGTTAGTACTAATCTAATTTGTTGGTGTTTATGGATATTCATTTCAACAACATCTAAAGTAGTGTTTGACATTGTGTCCCAACTATATTTTAAAACAAAGTGTTTTTTTTTAACTTCAAATTGTTTTTGGATCGTATTGATGTGCTAATGTTAAAAAATAAAAAAAATAATGTATTTTCAAACAAAAAACACTTTAAAAAAACATCTTCCACACTTCAAAATAAGCGTTATTAAGTAAATACTAAAGTGGATTTTTCTTTATAGCTCATCGATAATGAAATTACCCTTTTACCCTTTATCCTTTAATTTTTACAACTTCATTTGAGGGGTAGGATGATCTTCATAGATATTCAATTTTTAATTCTTGATTTGTTTATGAGTAGTACCATCTTTTTATTTTTTCAATAACAATGAAATTACCATATTACCCTTATGGAGTAAACAATCAAAACCTTTAGTCTAGGGGTTGTATAGTAATTTTAATTTTGTTATAATCAGTTGAATTACATAGGTACCCTTGTTATGCAAATTTGTCAATCTTGGTTTTAGGGGCTTGATTGTCATTTCTGAATAGTTTTCTTGTTATTGTTATTTAGTCTTTAGGGTATTTTTGTTTTTTATATATATAATTAAAAGAACAATTGAATTACTGTAATACCTTTGTCATTCAAATTTCTTGACTTCAAGAGCTTGGTTTTAATCTCACAAGGGTTTCTTGTTAGTGATGTTTAGTTATGAGTCATTTTTTTGGTTTTGTGCACATAAAAAAAGTTGATGTTATGTGCCTAGCACACGTCAGTCGCCTTCAGGGATCACGTACCACTGCTTATGGTGGTTGAAATCAAGCATCTTCTACATCATTTTATGTATATTGATGTTATCTTCCCCTTTAGATGACATACATATTTTAGTAAGGTTTGACGCAAATTGACTTTTTATTTTTATTTTTTTTCCTTCTCTTTTATCTTTGGATTGTTTATTGGCCATGTAAAGATTATACCAATCCTTCAAAAACACTTTTCTTTTGATATAGTCATTCTTTTCTTAATTTATTCACATTGATTGTTTCTAATTGGATATTATTTTTGATTTCATCACTGGTTGTTTGATTTTTGTTAGTTTGTTTTATTTTTATCAAATTTGTACTTCATTCTTTGAATAACTATTTTTTTTTTGTTTTCAATCATTTTCTAATTGATTTGTTTTGTTTTCAATTCTATCCTTCAGGATTTGTTTTCGTTGAACTTTTGTGTCAAGTTTGGTTCCAATTCTTATAATTGTTATTTTTTAAAATTATGTGTTTTTTTAATTACATCCCTAAACATTTAATTTCTTTTAAATTTTCCCTCAACATTTAATTTCAATTGCTTTTTATGTTGAATTTATTCCTAATTCTTTTAATTTCTATTGTTTTGTTTTGCATTTTTTTTTTAGATTTTTGTTATCAGTTTCATCCCTCAATAATTATTTGGTTAAGAATTTTACAGTTTTTTATTGGTTATTGTTAATGAGTTTTTTAATTTACATAACTAGTTATCGAATTATTTTTTATTTTTAAAAAATTATTTTTGATATCAACACATGAAAATAATTTAAAAATATAAAATTTTTTAATTTAAAATAATTTTGTTTAAAAAAAAACACTTTTATAACACATAAATAAACAGGTGATAAGTGTGCGTGTGTTTGTGTCATTAAAAAGGGGGCGGGGAACAGGGTTTTAATGTCAATCTCTATAGTCGTCATGGAGTAGTTTCGCACTCATGATTTTTTTTTTTAAAAAAAAGGAGGAACCAACTTTGTTTTAATTATCATCTGGATTCTCTTTTTCTCTTTTTTTTGGTAATGTACAAGTTAAAATGCGGATTACTAATATTTTAAATCTTTAAAAGTCAAACACGGAAAAAAGAAAACCCGAAGCTGAGTGCATGGTTTGGCAATTGCAGGGGCAGGTCCGCCCTGTTTGGCAATGGAGCCATAATCTTCGGCGGAAATCACATGCATGGAAGGATTCAGAAGAGAAGCTTAGTGCATGTCAGCTTTGTTTTCCAATCGTGTAATCATAGCATATTCTTCGCCGGAAATGCGGCATCACATTCATGGAAGGATTCACAAAAGAAGCTCCCAAATTAATTATTCTTTATTTAGTCCCTCAATGTCGAACATAGTTATAGACTCATTCTTCATTTTCTTAAAATTATCCATTTGGGATCCAGAATATATTTTCATAACACAATGATCATGCAAAAAGAGAGACTTTGCTAGAAAATCCTTTAATATATACACAACGAGTTGAGTTCTTCCTTGAATTTATAAAGCTTGAGTTCGACGAGTTTTAAAATTTGAGCATCGAGCTGTGATAGAGTTGAAACTCCGAGTAGTAAAATAGAAGAACCGAACTGAATGAGATCAAGATACGTACGTTAAACTCCATCAAAATACTCTCTTTCAATGCTGCGTTCACATCTCTCTCTCTCTCTCTCTCTCCAAATCTTTGCTAGTTCCGGCGGACAGAATTGGTGGCGGTATGGAGGAAGAGCCTTTACTTCCATATCTAGGCCCAAGAAAGAGAGCACCACAACCACCCCTACCACTCTGCACTCTCCCTGAAGACGATGAAATCTCCTTACCTCTCCCTCTAACTCCTTCTGAACTGAAAGACCGCCTTATTTTTGGCCCATCTTCTGCTTCTCCAAGAGACCCGTCTCCTCTTGTTGAAGCCTTGACGCTTTCTCTCAATTCACCAAGACCCTCCTCTTCTAATCAAGATTTTAACACATTTCTCGATTCTCCACAGTTACAGCAGCATCAGCAGCAGCAGCAGCAATCTTGTTTAGTTGATCTTTATTACCCATCGACGAAAGTCCATCTTCACAGGTCGAAAACTGCACCTGCTATGTCTGTCATCAATGATTTTAACCAACCTGTGATTACCAAGCCAAAACTTGGTTCCCAACCAGTTATAAGGCAAGCTTTCGTGTTCTTGGTATTGTATCTGTCTCTTGGTGTGCTTATATATTCTCTTAATCGTGATAAGTTTGAAGGAATTGAAACGCACCCGGTTGTGGATGCGTTGTATTTTTGCATTGTGACTATGTGTACGATTGGCTATGGGGACATTACTCCTAACAGTACCTCTACCAAGTTGTTTTCCATTTTATTTGTGCTGGTTGGTTTTGGATTTATCGATATTCTGCTTTCTGGGATGGTTGGCTATGTGCTTGATTTGCAAGAGAGTCATCTGCTGAGGAATGTAAAGAGAGGGGCTGAAAAGAAGAGTGCTGGTTCGTATATTATTGATGTGAAGAAAGGGAGGATGAGGATAAGAATGAAGGTAGGATTCGCATTAGGTGTTGTGGTTCTTTGTATTGGAGTTGGTGCTGGTGCCATGCATTTTGTCGAGAGTTTAGGATGGTTGGATTCACTTTATCTATCTGTTATGTCTGTGACAACCGTTGGATATGGTGATAGGGCATTCAACTCATTGGCTGGTCGTGTTTTTGCTTCCATTTGGTTGCTCGTGTCGACGCTCGCCGTTGCTCGAGCATTTCTGTATTTCGCTGAGGCAAGAGTTGATAAGCGGCAGAGGATGATGGCGAAGTGGGTGCTTGGTCAGCACATGACTGCCTCGGAGTTTCTCGCTGCAGACATTGACAACGATGGTTCTGTGAGGTAATGCTCTGTTACTTATTGACTATTTCCACATTTGTGTCACACCAGTATGTTTCGAGTTATTTGCTTTGAAGATCATGGGTTAAGAAATTACTTCTCTTCAAAGTTTTATAATGATATTGATACAGAATACTATGAATCGTAATTTGGATCTCCGCTTTTAGGTAAGATGATTCTTTGACATGGTATCAGAGTCTTGTTAACCTAGTAGTCACGAGTTCGAATTTCACACCTCTCATTCTATTTGATAAAAATTAAGCACAAGATAGTGTGGTACTGTCAAGCTTTAAGCCCAAAAGGCTTTTACTTGAGAGGGAGTGTTAGAGAATAATATAAATCATATTCTAGACCTCACCTAACTGTTTAAACTCTTAGGTAAAATGATTCCTTGACAGATATGCTTACTCTTTTCCCTAATCGTGTCGTGCATTCCTTACTATTTATTTGACCAAGGATTGAAGAAACCTCCTTTAGTGTTAACAACTATAGATTTCCAAAGTTTCCCCTCTAGTGAGCCTCTTTTTGGTAAACTTACAGGAGGTGTTAGTCATTCTCTGCCATCTTTTTCTCATGTTTTGGTTAGAGTGCTCCATTGGCAAGTCTTCTTGACATCCTGGTATCCTGGAAAATGTTTCCTGTCTTGAACTTTGAATCATCCACAGATTCTCGACCTACTTATTTACTTTTCAAGTGAATTCCCCCCATTTGGTCTCATGGTAAATGAAAAAAAGATCCTGGTGTTAATGCCAGATTCGTGCATTGCAGTACAATGTGTTTGAAAAGTTATGTCTCTTTACTCCCCCAGACCTGAAACAGCTTCCAATCTGACATGGTACTTCCATTACTTTTCCAGACAGCATATTGGATCTTATTCATTCCTTGAATCCTGAGCAAATTTCCTATTATAACATATAATCCTGTCCTCTAAAATCCACAGTTTGTTAATGTAAATACATGCTCTTATGGTCAACTTCCAAGCAAGTATGTCTTAGAAGTGGAGGCACATATAAATTTGGTTTAGCAGAGATGAACTTTATCTGCCTGTCAAGTATAAATGATTCATTTCTTTGAAGATTGTTGGAATAACAGTCAATATTCTTTGTCTTGTTAAAAGGATTTTCGATGAAAACAGTTGATTAAAGGAGTTAAGTGTCAAGGAATCATCTTATCTAAAAGTTTAAGTTGTTAGGTCAGACTCCAGAATATGATTTATATTATTCTCTAACGTATCTCCACAAGTAAAAGTCATTTGAGCTTGAAAATTGTACAGGTTCATACTAACTTGTGCTTGATTTATATCAAAATAGAATTAGTGTGGTGAGATTCAAACTCGTGACCGCTGGTCAACAAGGCTCTGATGCCATGTCAAGGAACTTAAACTGTTAGGTGAAGTCCCAAAATATAATTTATATTATTCTCTAACATTAAGCAACTCACCAAATATAGCCTTGTTAATATGGAATAAAGTTTACTGTTGAAATTTTATGCCAAATCAGAGCTATAAACTCCTTTCAGTATTGGTGTCTGAACTGCTGAAGCAGCTGAAGACCTGAAGTAACAGTTTTCTTGTTAGCTTCTTCATCTTCATCCAATCTCCAAATTGAACCCCTGCGTCTATTAGACAACATGACAACATAAGACCTTACAGTACTTTCTAGACAAATATGCATTCCACAGAAATGTCGTGCCACCCAGAAGGTCTTAAGCAGCTGCCCTCAATAATTGATAACATGGCGAATAAGTTTGCACTGGTGAATTTCTCTCTTTCAAATATGGCTATGGAACTTTCCTTGTTCTTGCGGGTTTTTAGAAGGCTTAATTTCTTGCTAATTTAAGAAGCTTCCATTATGAATTTCAAGGATTAAGCTGAGTGAATTTCTAGGATCTCTACTCGTTCTTATCACGGGGGTTCTCCCTGAGGTTGTCTGAATTGTAGCTCTCTCTAATAGCAGAAAGTGGATAGTAAAATGCTCATGCCTTTGATATTGCAGTGTGGAGACCTTTGTTTATTTTATATTATACATCCATTGTAAACCTGCTAGAAATATGTTTATATCTTCTTCACAATCTGGTGTGGTGTTCATACCAAAATCTGGTTGACCAAGACTGGATATTCTGTCTTTATTGACTGCATGCATTGGATTTAAATTTTCAGCAAGTCAGAGTACGCAATATACAAGCTCAAGGAGATGGGAAAGGTATCAGAGAAAGATATTATGCAGATATGTGAGCAGTTTGAAAGGCTAGACACTGGCAACTGTGGGAAGATTACACTGGCTGATCTCAGGGAAAGCCACCCTTGATCAAAGAAACCTCCGCGGATTATAGATTAAACTATGGAAAATCCCTTGAAGGGCCAATCCCATTCAAGATTACAGATGCGAATATTTGTTATCCGATGAGTAAAGGTAGGGCTCCTCCTTTCTCCGATCTGGGATAGTCTCTCTTATGTTGTTTCAATAACAGTAGCAGTAGCAGGACTTTTATCCCTGATTGAATCTGCATTCTGCAGCAAGTAGCATCTATGGTAAGTCAAGAATCACCAAACATGTCTCTTACAACCTCCCAGAATGCTTTCTTGAAGAAAAAAAATACAAATAGAGAATTCCATATGATCCAACAATATTTTATTCTTAATAAAAAAAAATATTCATGGAAAAATATTGAAAAAAAAACAGTTTTTCCAAAACTAAAACTAAGATTCAAGAACAAAATTTTAAATTTATGACAACTCATGTATTTAATATAATGTTTTTTGAATGGCTTGAATTTTTCACTTTAGAAAATAACATAGATTATCCTTTTTCAAAAACAAAATGTCTATATAAAAACCCAAAAATAGGAAACTGGTATAAGTTCTAATATACATCCTCAATATAGATTAAAGTTCCTTCTAAATAAAATTATTTAATTAAAAATCATTTTTGAAATAAAAGACAATTTACTAGAAAAAATAACTTACATTAACTATGTAAATTATTCTATAATTTTGGTAGAAAAAAGGAACAAAACATTTTTAAAATTTCCAAAATTTCCCCTAAAACTCTAATTATTGTAAATAAATTAAATTGATTCTGTATAAAAATGATAATTAACCAAGCAACTGAACATATCCTTGACACCTTAAGATCTACAAACGCATTAAAAACAATTTACTAAGACTAATCACAAATCAAGTATAAACAAACTAAGGTAGTATACTATAAAAAAAAATCAAGTTTAAAATGAATGATCAAATGTTAATCCATAATGATTCTGTTTTTAATGTATAGTGAAACATCAATAGGTATTAGTTTTTAACTACTTATTTAGCTTGTGCTTTACGCAAGTTGTATTTGTTTTTTTAAAATGGATATGGATGCTTTTTTTATGTGATTTTTTTGAAAAAAATCCAAGTGTAAATTGAAAAGATTGAAAATTCAAGTGATTGTTTCATTTATATAAAAATTAACAAAACTTACTGATGAATCAACATGATATCTTCAAAAATTAAATACAAACAAAAAGATTTTTTTAAAAAAATATATTCAAAATAGACTAAATAAGAAAAAATAAATAGAGGAGGGGGGTATCAATTGAAACATAAATTAATAAGGTATTTTTAAAAATAAAGGTATAAATTAAAACAAAAACTAAATTCAAAAAAGATAACGATGACGTAGGCATGCAAGAGAAAAATAAATAACTTGGTTTATAAACTCGACTAGACTTAATAAGTTGATTTTATTTTAACTAGACAATAAAAAACAAATAATTATATTAATCGAGCAAAATGTGTACAATGACATGCACTAAAGTATAAATAGCATTCCTCAAGCACCTTTTAAAAAATTAAATATTAACTTGTTAAGAAAACCTCCCAAAATACTCTTAATGAATTTGAAATTAAAAAATAAAACCTCTACAAAAGGACTAAAATGTCTTTATGCATATAGCCAAAGTTTTTGGTAATTATAGGAACAAAAATATTATTTTATTTTATTTTAAAAATAAAATTACAAAAACAGCCATGTTCAATAATATTAAGTTCTTTTTTACTAAATTAATGATTTTTATTTGTATTAAAGTTGAAAGGATGGATTATAATCAAACCAAAATCAAAACCAAGACCATTAATAAATTATTATGGAAAAAAAATAAATTATTATGGAAGGGAATAGTAATCTACAAGTGGTTTCAAAAAGATTTTACTAAGGGCTTTAGAGTTTTGTATAATAATAATAATTTTTATTTTTTAAAAATTATTTTTGATATTAATATATAAAAATAATATAAACATAATAAAAAAATTAATTTAAAATAAAAAATAAAAATATTTTTTTTAATTTTTTAAAAAATATTTTTAAAATACAGTAAAAACATATCTCTAATATAATATAATAACTCTAATATAATATAATGCTGCAAAACAAATACAAATAATGTTTAATTTTCAATTTTATATTTGCCAGTACAATAAAAATCCTCTCTCTCTCTAGACACCAGACAGATACAAAATCCAGTCGAAGTTTCTGGCTCTGAATTTCCACTCTCCCTTCCTCCATTTCTCTCACTCTCAATCTCACTCTCACTCTCTAGGTGAACTATTTTCTTACAGATCTTCAACTCTGAGCTTTGGATCTAGTGGGTTTGTTTTCTATTCTTGTTAGATTAAAATCTCGTGGCTTTGTATCCAGACATTTACCCTTCTATTCTGAGCGTGTGTGTGTGTGTTTGTTTCATTAATTTTTTCTTTCTTTCTGTACTTTGTCTATGCGAGGATTGACAGGTTTCTCTTTGTTAATTTTGAAGCAAACCTTTAGGGTTATTGATTTTTTCCTTCAAAGCAAGAACTTTCTTTTTTCTTTATGTAATTACTGTTATTATTATATCTGTGTTACTTTTGGAATTTTAGTCTGTTTTGCTCAGATCTTTTTTGGGGGGTTATGCTCTGCTTGTTTGCTGCTAAGAATGTTGAAGAAAGTGAAGGAACTTGTATTTTTATTTTATTTTTAATGGAGGATTTGTTTTCTCTGCTAAATTTTGACACAGGGCTATATTCTCTTTGGTGCTTATGATTTATTATAGCTTAAGATCTATATCGCACTTCATCTTGAATATTTATTTGCTAAATGGTCATAATTTATTGTTTGTATTCATTTGGCTATCGTGTGATCAGTATCAACAGTGCAGGGGAAATTCTTATTTTTTACATTTGGAGGATTGGAGGAGAGCAACATGCCGTGGACTTCTTTTGTGAACTATAGCAGGAGCTGTGTCCGCTTGGTGGTCTTCTTTCGTGTCATACTGTAATTTGTTTCTTTTTGTGGTGAGACTCTCTCATTTCGACGTCTGTTTCCCTGTTTAAATTTTAGCTCTGGAAACAAGAAGGATATAGGAAATTATTTCAAGTTTATCCTTTGTCGTACCTTTTGACAAAAAGTTTATTCTTTATCACGATTCTTACAGTGATTGTTTGAAAGGTCGAACGTTACAATTGATTGGTTGAGATTTTAATTTTGAAAGTCCAAGTTCCATTGTGATGCTTATTTTTCTTGTTTCCCCCTCTTTATTTTCTTTAATAGAAGTTCATTATTTACTGCCGCAGGCTATTGTTTTGCAAGTTCTGAAGAAGCTCTTGTATTTAGTTTGGTTTGAATTCAAAAGTGGTGTTTAGGAGTGAGAATGTACATTGCGGCAACCATAAAGAGATACCGAGCTGTCAAGGAAGTAGGGGAGATTAAAATGAGCGTTGGGATTACTGCGTATTATCAAGCGAAGCAAATTTGTCAGGTAAAATAGCAGCTGCATTTTGCTTTGAAATAGTGTTGCACTTTCCTCCACGTAGCATTTATTTTGAGGTAAATACTCCAAGTCTCCTTGTGTTGTTTACGAGACATGGAGTAAAAAAGCTCCTACGTAAATTTACTGGTTGTATAGAATAAGGTGTTCATGTTCAGATGATGTTAACAGCAAGAAAATGATTCTAAATCACTCACATTTTGTGTTTCTGATTTCTTGAAAAGCCTTTGCTTATCTGTGGTAGGTTTTTTTTTGTTCTCTCCTTGTCTTTGAGATTGGTAAACTAAAGAACCAAGTACTAGGGAACTCATTGTGAATACAAGGCTTCCTCTGTTAATTTTTTGCTAATTTGCTGTGATCTTTGCTTTCTCCCTGAAGTGAATATTGCATGCTGGAAAGTAGCTGCTCTTTAGTTTGTTGATTGATAGATTTTGTTTTCCAGTTGTTGAGTCAGTTATTGTGTCCCAACAGGTATTGCATCTTGGAATCTTATTATACTTAGAAACATTATCTGCTGTAATTGGAGAAATCGGTTGCTTTTTCTTAAATCAACTGTAAATCTTACCTTAGTTTAGAAGGATGTGCTCGAGTCTTTCACTTTGTCTGGCTGTGTCATATCTTTGTATGAAATAATATTCATTTGGCTTTTCTACCTCTGTATGAATGCTTTTATTCATGGCTTCCTGTTTACTTCTCTTTAACCTTAACTTTGGATTATGCAATTGAGTCCATTGATATGCTACTAATATATGAAAGCTTTCTTTTGTTACTTCAGGCCGAGTATTTCCGCCAGTTGCTGAAGCCTGTTACGTAGTCTGGTCTTACAAAGCTCTGGTCATTGGGATTTGGGACGGCTTTTGTTGGTTGTGGTTATACATTAGAAGGGAGTGACAGAGATAAATAATTTTATTCTGGTGGTTCATTTTGGATAGGCAGCTCTTTTATGCCAGGATGGCAGTAACTTGATTTGCTATATAGTCTTTTCATCAGTTTAGATCTTCATCAATTGAATATTGTACAATTGGCAACAGGAGACCTAAATCCATTACTACTGCAAAATTGCTGATTACAGACAAGCATCCAATGCATAGCGATTGGTACTTCCGCTCCAAAGAGGCAATGCCCCCACTTACAAATCAAGTTGACAATACTTGCATGCACAATCCAGGCGCATCTACTTTTGCTGCAGTTCATCCTCTGGCTGCAAAGCACTTGATGCCTGTGCATGAAATTGAATTTCAATCTTCAGAGATTTGTCCGAAGAATTTCATCATTTTTGATCAAGCTGGTCACCGAAGCCAGGTTCTGTACAATCCTGCAGTTGCTCACAATCATATTGGTCCTAGCTTGAATATCCATGGAACTTACATCCAAGAGAATTTTGAAAGAACTGGCACCTACAATGTTGAACGAGAAATTTCATCATCTCTGAAGGAAGATTCAGATGATATTGACGCGTTAATGAGTATGGAAGAGGAAGAGCAAGAAGAATGTGACGGGGATGAGGTCAGCACTGCACGCACTTGCAGAAACTATGGAAGTAGCTCCCCTGATTCTTGCTCCAGTTACGGCGCAAAACCCATCAAAAATGGATCTTCTGTCCAGAAGGGCTCTAGCAGTGGCAGCAGCAGCTCTAACAGTGAGAGGAAACGGCAGAAAATGAAGAAAATGGTAAAGACATTGAGGGGTATTGTACCCGGTGGCGACCAAATGAATACTGTTACTGTTCTAGATGAAGCTGTCAGGTACCTCAAATCCCTCAAAGTCGAAGTGCAAAAGCTTGGGGTTGGCAATTTCAAGAACTAAACCTATCGGCAACCTGTTCTCAAGCTGGTCATCTCCTCTCTCGTGCTAGGCTGGAATGGCAGCTCACGATTTGCTCAACATTCCAGTTATTTATCTGCACAGTGATGACCATGGTGGTTAGTCCCCTAAATTCTTACTCTTCAATAGAAGGAAGAATCTGTAGTTTCTGTACTTTCTCCTGCTTGTCAGCTATCCTGTCCAGAATGTTAAATCTATTTTGATGTTATTTCGCATTGTTGTACTCTAAATGCTATGCTCCTTTATGAGAGCTTCATATGGATCTCTCTTTTTAATTATAGATTGTTGTTTTATTTGTTGCTGTTGTCTAATGGTTTTAAGATTTCAAACCTAGGCCGGTCAAGATTGTTTTTAAAAGATTTGAAAATAGAAAGAAAAAAAAAACTAATTTAAAGTAAAAAAAGATAATCTTTTTTTCTTAAAAGCAGGGTTGGGACCAGCCTTCTGAAAAATCTGCTAATCTGTCCTATATTCTCCTTTTATGCTTACGACATGCTTTAGTGTCCCCTCATGCCAATCTCAATGCTTCGTCCGCTGGGAATTTAGAGACATTAATGTGATGATTATGCATGAATGGTGCTTTTTTTCTCACCCTCTGCAGCCCCATTTAGGCAGCGGTGTCAGACCGTTAGTGGAGGAGCAGCGGCGGTGTCGAGGCCTTTACAGTTTATATACAGATGGATCCAAGTTGGAATTCTCTTAAAGTGGTCGAAATCACATCACTTTATGGGAGCATGTTGCCTGTTGCCTGTTGGTATCAAAATAATTTATTTTTATTTTTTTTAAAATTATTTTAATATTAATATCAAAAAAACTTTATTTTAAGTAAGAAATATTTTTTTTTTTTCAAAAATATTTTTGAAATGCAATGACAAACACCTCATTAAAGTGATAGAAATCACATCACTTTATGGGAGCATGAAAATGGTTGTTTGTATCAAAATGATATATTTTTATTTTTTTAAATTATTTTTTATATCAGCACATGAAATTGATATAAAAATACCTAAAAAATTTAATTTTAAATATGAAATAAAAATATATTTTTTTAATTTTTTCAAAAGTATTTTTGAAACGCAGAGATAAACACTCTATTAAAATGATAGAAATCACATCACTTTATGACAGCATGACAATATCTTCTTGTATTAAAATGATATATTTTTATTTTTTTAAAATTATTTTTAATATCAGTGTATAAAAATGATCTAAAAATACTTAAAAAACTAAATTTTAAGTAAGAAGTAAAAATAAAAAATTTTAATTTATTTCTAAAATATTTTTAAAATACAACAACAGAACCCATTAAAGTGATCGAAATCACATCACTTTATGGGAGCATGACAATGGCTGCTCATATCTGTCTGCCTCACGGTACCTTTTTGTATACAATCAAACCTTTTTCTTTCCTTTGTTATCCTGGTGTGTGCCAGTGACAAGGAGATGCATGGTTGCGTTCTTTTCCCTCACATTCCTATGCAGATCATAGTTTTTAAGTGAGGCTGGTATGACAGACAGAAGATCCAGGATTCAGCCAACTCGGGACTAGAACTAGATTGGATTTCTTTTTAAATATAAAAAATAAAAACTTGGGTGACCCTGTCAAAAATATGGGTTTACTTGACCAACAGTCAATCATGGAATATTAATTTAGTACTTTATTATTGTTACAATATTTCATTATTAACACTTGCAAATGCTTTCATAAGCTTCCAAGTGCTATCAACAATGAAAGTGTGGTGAGTAATAATGATGCGAACCTCGTGATCAGGTGGTCACGCAATCCACAATCAAGAATGAGATCTGATCCTGAAAAGCTCAAATAGGTCTGATAGGAGTATGACACAATGACAACCTACTCCAAGACATCAGCACTATTGGAATTAGTAGAATTATGTCACGAAGCCAGTTAATCTTTGATAAGTCGGATTCAGTTCGTTCAAGAACTAAAGAATGCAAGAATCACCCTCACACATAAAACTGAAAAGTTCAGAATGAATATTCATCAATGGCTGCCGAAATTTTGTTAACATGAGTTTAAATAGTTCTTAAAAAAGTAACCCTAATGGACCTATTATGTGGACTTAAATGAGGTCCACTCAAAACTGACCCAAAATCCTTAGTTGGAAAGCCCATGACTTAATCCAAACAAACCTTGAATTCTAGTTGAAAACAAAGTATTAATTAAGCCCAAACCAACCTTGAGTTGTATCTAACAAAATTAAATAAAGCTCATAAGGCTTATTTATAGCCTTCCATTCATCCCCTTAATCCTAGAAACAAACGGAAAAGGTAGTCACCAATGTTATTTCCAAGTTGTAGTAGGATTCTTTTGGTTCCTTTGTTATCCTCACTTCATGACCCAAATAAAGTTGTATTGGACCCCTCTGCACATGGATAAGAAGTACTAGGGTCTCCTCTTGATACTCCAATGGTCCTTGTAATTCTGACTTGGTTCAAACCTTCAAAATCAATGCATGTAATGCCTCTTTCAATGGCTTTGTCTTAGATAGGGTCATTGGACCATTTAGAACATGTAATGGGTCCTTGCTGGGTTGGTTTGCATCAAATAAGGTACTTGCAAAGCAAAGCCTCCATTGAATAATTATAGAAATGTGTGTCGTGATCACTGATAATTTCTTTAGGAATTCAAAATCTATCAAAAATATAAGTTTTGGGAAAATCTACAACAATCTTAGCATCATCATAAAGTGTTAGAGCCTTGGAGAACTTTGTAGAGCCTTAGAGAACTTGGCAATTCTTTGACAATAAAAAAGTTAATTGAATCCTCTTGAGATGGATAAAATCCATATAAAGCAAACAACTTCTTATCAGAAAAATGCACTTTTATAGTTATGGCATCATCATCATTCTTGTGTGGTCGCCTAGTTAAGTGATTAACAAATTGGTTCTCAACTCTTTTTTAATTTGATTTCAAGATAGAATTCTTGCAAAAGCAAAATACATACTATTAATCTAGGTTTTGACTTCTTTTATGCAAATGGTATTTAAAAGTTATAAGATTCGAAAACACAATAACTTTGGTTCCAAGCAATTATGACCTAAATTTCTCAATTGCAAAGATTATAACAAAGAGTTCTTTCTTCATTGTATGATAACTCCATTAAGACTCATTAAATTTTCATGATGTATAAGAGATAACATGTAAATTTCAACCAATTGTTTGGCCTAACATAAATTCAATTGTGAAATCACTTGCATCACACATGATCTTAAAAGGAAAATTCTAATTTAGTGGTTGCAAAATGGATGTCAAAGTTAGTCTCTTTTTAAGCATATTGGATGCACACTAGTGTAAGCATTGTTAAACATGAAATTCGCATCCTTCACCAAAAATTTGCATAGTGGCAATGTTATTCTCAAAAATTCCTTGATAAATCTCTAATAAAACACGAGATTTCCAAGAAAATAGTGAACTTTCTACACACTCACAGGACAAGGCAAGGACAAGATAATATCTATCTTAGCTTTATCAACTTACAAAACTCTAGTGGTTACTACATTTTCTAATATTATCTCTTGTTCAACCATAAAAGGACATTTTTCTTAATTCAAATCAAGGTTAATTTCCATGCATCTTTTCAAAATAAGAGTTAAGTTTTCAAGACATACATAAAAAAATTCCCACATGCAGTAAAATCATTCAAGAAACCTCTATGATTCTTTATGCATAGTTTGAAAATATATTCATCATACATCTTTGTAAAGTAACAAGTGTGTAGAGCAAAATGTAAAGGAAAATGTTAAGTAAAAATTGTATTTTCTTTATCTTTGGTTCAATAAAAATTTAATTATAATCATTATATCCATAAGAAAAATTAATAATGAGGCTTACTTGCCAATCTTTTTAGCATTTAATTCATAAAAGGTAATGTAAAGTGATCCTTAAGTATGATCAAGTTCAATTTGTAGTAATTAACATACATTCTTCACTCACTTTTGATGCATGTAGGAGCAAGTTTAGCATCTTTATTTCTCACCAAAGTAATCCCTAATTTCTTATGAATTACATGAATTGGACTTATCCACAAGCTATCCAAAATAGGGTAGATTACTCTAGAATCTAAAAGCTTTAAACTTTTAGTGTTCACTACCTCCATTATAGTTGGATTTAAACGCTTTTGTATCTCTCTTGTGAGCTTTAATTTCTCTTTTAAAAGTACACAATATATACAAGTGGAAGAGCTAATTCCTTTAATGTCATCCAATGTCCATCTAATTATGGTTTTGTGGTCATGAGGCATGCGTATAAGTCTCTCCTCTTGCATATTTGTCAAGTTATTTACAATAATCATAGGTAAAGTCTCATTGTTACCCTAAAAGATATTCTTTAAGTGATTGGGAAAGGCTTTAATTCAAGTGCAAGTGCCAGCAAAACAAAGTAAAAGTCTCTTGTAGGAGATAAGTAAATAATGAAAAACTTTGTCAAACCAATAACTAAATCAACCAAATCATTATCTATTACTAGCCTTATTTTTATACAAATTGAATCCAAGCAAATAACTAATATCCAAGCACATAATATAATACACATCACTAGAAAATTACATGGAATTGGAAATATTGAATTTAACTATTTCACCATCAAACTCCATGATTGATGTTCCTGCATAAACATCAATCTTAGCTCTAATTGTATGGTTTTCCTAATAAAATGGGTGATAGATTAGATGAGTTATCATTTTTCATATAAAGAATATAAAAATCAACAGGGTATACAATACTTTTAACTTGCACTTACACATCCTTAAACACACCAATAGGATAAATAAAAGAATGATCAATAAGTTGAATAATAATACTAGTTTTGGTTAAAGGAACAAAAGGTTAAGAGTTTCATATATTGATTTTGGCATCACATTAATAACAGGTTTTAAGTTACATATAGCCTTTTCAAAACTTGTATTACCAAGTCGACAAGGACTAAAAAATAAACCGTTATTAACAGTTTCATTACCTTTGAATTTATAATTCCTTTTTATTGTGTATAACCTTAAGAAATTTTGAATAGCAAGGGACAAGTTTACTAAGAGAGGAATATTGCTTTCAACCTTGCAAAACATTTCCAAAATCTCTTTCTTTTAATCCTTTTTATGTTACCTAGAAAAACTAAAAGGCAAACATGGATTTAGCAAAATATATGAAATGAAAAGGCTGAGAATTTACCATGGATTGATTCACTTAGGGTGGCAACGATCTAGTTTGATATTGGGCATGTCCTTGGTTAATAACTTGATTTTGTGATGCAAAACCACCTTCTTGATTGTCATATCTAAAGTTGGTGTGGTCCCTTTATCCAACATTAAAAGTATTACAATGGGGATCATTTGTGTTGTAGGTATAAGATCATTCCTATAATGTTAACTTGAAGTTAAAGCAATAATTGGTAGCATGCCCTTGCATCATGCAAATTTCACAAGTCTTGTTGTAAATACTTATTCCCAAAGAATGCACCAAAAAGGTAAGATTATCTAAAGTTGGAAGAATTTACCTTATTAAGATATTTAATGGGTCCTTATGCCAAAGTGTCAAGTATTGGCAGCCATATTAGATATCAATTGTCTAGTGGTCTCAATTGTTTTGTACATTAAATCTCCTTAACTTGATAATTTTTCTCATTTTTGATTTGTATTTGTTTTTTAAGCAATATCGAGACTTAAAACAACCATTATAAGACTCAACTCGACAAGTATAAGTCATTGTCACTAATTTCAACTATTTTGATGATTGGAATAGGTGTAAATAGTAATTTTCTATCTCTAAGCTAGAATGTGTCAAGCTTCAAAGAAAATGACTGAAAATTAAAAAAAAATAACTTTAGTACTCCAAATGATTTTTTAAAAACTAAAATGATCAATCACATATAAACTAAAAAAGATAGGGAACTAAATTAATTTTTTTTGTATGAAATTTCAATTCATTGTCTATTTTACTTGTTATTTTCATTTTGGTCTTCTAACTTTAAGTCAACCCTTATTCTAAAAATATATGCAATTGGATGCAAATTAAATAAAAAATAGTTCAATTATGAAAAATAAATTAAAATAATTATTTCAATCTAAAAATGGTTTGTAAAATAATATCGAGTGAAATTTAACTATGGTATATTGTTGATTAATGTTTTAGGCTTTCCACATGCTAGTGAAGGTCAGTTAATTCCAAAAAAAAAATTACAAACCCACCACCAATTCTGCCCACCAATTTTTTCTCCCCACGTTCACCGACTCCAAAAAGTTCAATCAAATCTCAACTCACCTCTCTATCCAGACCTCAATCTCCTCCACCACCAACCACTAGCCACCGCTGATCAGCGACATCACCAGCCCCTTCACAAACAAAAACCTGCACACTATCAAGCCTGCTTTATAATTTATGTTGCCCAAAACCACAGCAGCTGACAGTGTCTTCAAATTTTTATGACCCACCAAAATCGCGACAGAATCTTAAAGCAAACCAAAATTCCCAGCCAATACCTGTTAGAGAATAATATAAATTATATTTTGAGACCTTATCTAATAGTTTAAATTTTTAGGTGAGATGGTTTCTTAACATGATGTCAGATCCTTGTTGACCCAGCAGTCACAAGTTCAAATCTCACCACCCTCATTTTATTTAATAAAAATCAAGCACAAAGTAATATGAGCATGTGCAAGTTTCAAGCCACCATAATAACCTCAAAATTTGACAGAAATTCAAGCCAAGACATGCCCTCAATCGTTATTGATCTGCCCAAAACACCACCAACCAAACCAGCAGCCCCAATTTGGACCAAAGCTCAACCAAGATTTAATCCAAAATCTACCAGAAATTCAAACATTAATCCATCCATGGTCACCAAGAGAACCAACCCAAGAGTTAACCCAAAGACTAACCCGAAAGTCAATAAAATAATTGGTGGGAAAATAGTGTGAAGTTTATACCTATTATTTTGATATCAATGTTAGTCGATGATACCATCAATGAAAGAAAGTGTTTTTTTAGCACTATTTGTTGATATTAACGGGGTATAAATAAAGGATACTTGTTGTCCTGGGATATTATTTTTTTAAAGTACTTATAAATTGTAAATATTTTTTATTCCACCATGAAATAGATAAATTTAATTTCTTATTGTTTTAAAATATTTAAAAAAAATAATAATCTTGAGAGGATATTTGTAGATATTATAATTTTAACCGTCAATGACTCAAAAATCTTTTTGACTAAATAAGTTGAATTTATTAGGTTTTTACTCAGATTAAATTAAAAATTCGGTTTAAATACATTTCATGGTTTTTACTTTGATATCCTTCTAACGGAGTATTTTAAGTAATTTTTGAATTGAATTTTCTTAAGTTGTCTTTTAGATAAGAGATATTTAAAGTAAATTGCACCTAGTATGTCTATAAATTACACACTTATTTTAGTTTTGACACAATTTTATATGTACACTCTCATATATTACTTTGGAGCAAGCATTCCAAAAAACAACACAACAAAGTATTTTGTCATCATACATGGAGGAGATAAGAGCATCAAGACCTATCTCTAAAGGTTTGATTAACGAAGAGATATTTAACATGAAAAGACTCCCTAAATTCATCACCATAATGGAGTATACAACTTTTCTTTATGGGATAGGTTATACACAATCTTTTTATAAAAATCTCTTCACAATCAAATAAGCAATAGAAAGTTTTATTAGAGTGTAAAAAGTCATCATTACTAAATAAGAACACTTTTATTTTCATTCATGAGGACAACATCATTAATCTCTCATAAAGTCATAAAAATAATATAAATGAACATATTCATGATCATCTCATATTCCCCAAGCTCGTGACTCACCTCTTACCACCCCATGGGCTAAGGTGTAGGCTGTCATCAAAGGAAAAGAATTTATGCAAATACCCATCATTTATAAAAAGTGTCATAAACACAAATATTCCTAACAAATTTTGTTTTATTCATTATGATTATAGGCATGACATTAAGGTATATCATGCCCTAAAAAATGAGATGGAAAGATCGATCACCAAATATTATCTTCACTGCATCATGAAAAAAGAAACAAAATCTTAGTATGAATGGAATAAGGCTTGCACACTCTAGGTCAAATAAACACTAAATTATCTCTAGAAATTATTATCGGATGTCTTGAAAATCATACACACAATTAAAAAATAAAACAAAATTATTTAAGAGTTTCTAAGATCTTGTTAGGCAAATCTAAAATTGTTTAAGGATTTATTACCTGAAAACCTGATCTTCTTTGACATTGAATAATTTTTTAAAGGTTGAGTTGTCATAAACCACAAGTCATCCAATTATCCAGCCTCCAATAATAATCCTTAAGTGCCATCAGTGATAATACTTTAAATCCCTATTTATAAGAGAATGATTGTTATGTTTAGAGTAATAGCTCTCTATTATGTAATTTACATAGGTTTTTGTCTAACAAACAATCTCTTTAATAAAATAAAAAGTATAGCTTACTATTTATAGGAAAATTTAAAAAACCTTATAAATCAAGAAGTATCAATTTACTCCTTGAATAGTATTCATATATTGATTAAGGATAATTTTAGAAATTAACTAAATCAAATCTTTGGTTTTTCTAGGTCTAAAAATATAATACTTGTATTAATTATATTTTAATCCTTACTTTCTAAAATATATTTTAATCAAGTCATATTTAATTAAATCATTCCAATTTAATTTTTGATTAATGGTTTTTAATGTATTTCACCATTAGGTTCCAAATATATTGGCTCATGTGTTAATTATAATTCTAATTAAATAAAGTAAATAATTAAATTAATTAATAATTAAATAATTGATTCATTTGTATTTGAAGATTAGATGCATCATCTAGAATATGTAATGACCCCATAAATATTAGAAAAGCCATTATTGGTTAGATTTAAATTTTTAATGATCAGTTTCTTAGTTTAATTAATATCATTTCATCAATAATATTTTGATTTAACATTAAAGCATGAAGTATATCTATCAAGTTAAATCATGTTTGTTATCTATGTAATAATTATTGATCATTTGAATAAGATTTGAAACTCTTTTCAAATCTCAATCCACTTTGACCAATGATTTCTTAGTCGATACTATTTGATAACAAATAGAATATTTTCTCTTATTTACCTAGTGTGATGAGTCTTCTCTTGATCACTCAAGTATTTTGATATGTCTACCCTTTCATCACCTTAATTAAAATAATATATAATAAAATTAAAGCATAACATTCTCTGTATAATATAACTTAGTAATCTTAAGTTTAAGTATCACTCACACAACTGTCATGTAATTCTTTCCATAAACATAGATGATCTCTCCATATGGAATTTTCATGCAGTTCAACTCAGTACACATGTCTTATAACATGCATTTATATATTAATTCTAAGTATTTTTTATACCTCAACTTATGAGAACAACTACTCGCTTTCATAAATAAAATAACATAATATGTATCTGTCTCTACGACTTAGTAAATATCTAGTATTTAAGAGAACATCGATCATGAATATTTTAGAAACAATGCTTTATGCAATAAGAATCTCATAATTATAATAACTTTATAATTTTATTTTTAAACAATTTTTATCCCATGAACTTTATCTTTACTCTTGATTCATAAATCAAATATTAGATTCTTTAATCTAACATTATATGAATATTAAAGATAATTAAGCTTTATTACCAATAAATATGTATTTATATGAATATAATAATATCATGTGTAACCAATCAATTAGCTATAAGGCATATTAAACTAACAATTGTATCTCTATTTTTTAATTTCTTTCAAATAAAAATAATAGTGTTTCTCCTTGCCTCTATATCTCTAAATTGTCTATATGAAAATCTTCATGACAAGATTTTTATCTTCAAATATGTTTCTAATGTCTCAATAATGATCATCCTTCTCTAGATTTATGTAACCATTGGTCTATAAAAAATCAAACATCATTCTCCTAAAACATTAAAAAAAACCACATCCAAGCATAACCTAAGAGGTACAAAAAACAATTTCTCCTCCACTTCTACTTATTAAGGCAAGTATGCAATCTATATACAAAGTCTCCACACCTTTATTTTTATTTTTCTTTACATCATTTTGCTGTTTAAATTTACTACATGTATTGACTTAAGCATCAGAGAGACTTCTATTTATTAAGGGACTTGATTTTTCAAGCTAATAATCCTAACACAAGTTAGCTTAGCTGAGGACACAACCAAGGAAAATTTCATTACCGTGTAGAGTTTTTTTACAACTTCATCATTTAGTAGTTTTGTTTACTATTTTCTAAATTAAGAGAATTAATAAATTATTAAACAAAGAATTTATAGTAAAATGATTTATAGTAAAAAGAGCTTATTATCTTAATTTGGTTTAAAATTATATTCATAGTTAGTATTGTGACCTAACCAAACAACCAAAAAAAGAGAGAAATCATTTATAGAAAAACTACAAAGAACAAAGCATTTTGACTACTCTTTATTTTATTAAGATAAAAGTCTGGTTAGCTTTTTTATATATAGGTACAACCTCCTTAAAGCACAAACCACACCTCAACAAAAGCTAAAAATATTTTTTTATTCCTTTTTTTTGTCCCACCTAAATAACTCAACTACACCTTTATCTCAATCCCAATTTTAAGTTTTATTGGTACTAGAGAAGAAAAAAAATGTTGGAATACTTGTCACGGGTTTCTAGACAACATTTAAAGATATAATGAAGATTAATTATTTGAAAATTATCACTGTAATTACTATGTATTAGGTTTTGTCCTCTAAGAGTTGGATTTTTTAATGGTCATATACACACACTACAACATTATACTATCATTTGTAAGAGTGTACTACTTATACTTAGATGATAATTACCATATATCATATTATTTCCCGTGTTATGATGTGAATCAGATCAATTTTGTTTTTTACATAAAAAAATATCTATATATTGTTAATATGGTTTTAGCAAACAAAGAAAAGAAATGTAAACTATACAGGAATTGACATGATATCAACAATTCAACTTGATAAATTCAAATACAACACAAATGACTAATAAAATATAGTTTGATTATAAAAAAATAAGACGATATTTTAAAAAATATATATTAAAATAACAACATATTAGATAGACTAAAATCAACTTGGATTAACTTATCAAATCTTCTAACTAGATCATAAGATCTTAATAACTTTATGAAAATCAAATAAAAAAATATTATCAGGCTCAATTCTTAATCAACTCAATGTTGAAGGACGAAATTGAAAAAAAAAATTAACTAAAATATATATATGAGTGAAGTCAATCTAGGTTAACCTATCAAACATGAGTCATAAGATCAGGATACATCTATAAAAAAAATCATAAAACTCAATTCTAAATAAACTCATGTCGAAGGATGAAAATTAAAAAAATAAAACTTGAGTCAACTAGTCAAACTTGTTACCTGGATCATAAAGCCATTATAAAATCTAATTCTCAATCAATCCAATAATTAAGGATTATATTGAAAAAATATAATAAAAAAGTATTAAAAAAAATTATCCAAGTCAACTTAAGCTAAACCTAGGTCAAAAGACTGGATATTTTCATTGAAAAAAATATTTAAATCTCAATTTTTAATCAACTCGTGTTAAATGATGAAATAAAAAAATCAATTAGAAAAATGACAAAAAAAAACCTAAGTAAGACGGAATAAACTACAAAACTCGTGACTCAAATCATAAGACTATTATAATCTAATTGAAAGCAAAAAATAAAATTATAAAGCCCAAATCTCAACCAATTTAGTGTATAAACATGATGTTGCTATGAAAATTAATTAAAAAAAGATAAAGAAAACACCCCGAGTCAACATAATTAACCTAAAATATATATATAAACTAAAATATAAAAGTGGTGGCCATTTTACTGTGTAGGTTTCATTGTATACATAGACACAGATCACTGTGGATTCCAATAATAAAATTACTATTTTCCCCCTAGAGTAAAAAAAAAATAAACCTCGGAACTGAGGGAATTTTGGATATTTTCAAAGGACATATATGGTATTTTAAATTCTTTGCACGGTGAAATTATCATTTTACTCTTGGGAGCTGACAAAAAGACAAGGATCAGTGAGAGGTGTTTTTATTTTTTCACATATTTGTGCATAGTGAAACTATACAAATACCTCCAAAAAAGAATTAAAAAAAAAAACCTAGAGCTGGGAGCATTTTGGTTTTGTACCGACACAACAATAGTATTTCCCACGCTTGCGACTTTCAAGCAGCGCGTGCGATGTCATTTAACAGTGAAAATTGCCTATCAGTCGTGTCACTTAGTGTGCCGCCATGTTATTTGCCTCCTTGTATGACGCGTGTCATGTTACGGTGGTCGGTGGACCGCCAGTGGACGGTTTTTGGTTTTTTACCTTTTCTCTCTCCTGCCGCAGGAAAATAAATATAAGTTCTTAATGTTCGTGTTTGTTTTATTTTAATCCATGTTATTTTTATTCCGGTTTTATTCCTTATTTCTTCAATAAATTTTTTTTCTCAATTGTGCCATTTAATTGAAATTGATTATATATAATGGTTTTCATTTCAGTCCTTATTCGTTTGATTTTTGGTTTGTTTTTTGTTCCTTTAATATTTTTGGTATGCATGTTTTAATTTGTTTTATTTTTTTCCTCCAATTGAAATTGGTCATATAATTTTTCATTTAGGTCCTTCTTCTTTTATTTTTTTAACAAAATTATACTGCATTTTTTTTAAAATACCTTTATTTATCTCGGTCTCAAGGTTTTTATTTGTTTTAATTTTATCCTTCAATTGGAATTAATTATATATTTTATATTTCATTTCAATCTTTATTCTTTGAATTTTTTTTGTATTAATTCCTGTGGTTTTTTCAATCCTTCTTGGACATTGTTTATTTTTTATTTGTGTTTATGCATCTATGCTTTTAGTTTTTATTTTTAATTTTTGTTATTTGATTTTTTATTGAGATTTTATTTTTATTCGGTTTAGTCCTGAAATTTTAATTTATGTTGGTGATCACTTTAAAATTAATATTTCTTCTTTTTCTCTTTGTTCTTTTTTTTGTGTTTTCTGTTATTTTAATTTGTTCTTCGGATCAGATGATTTTATGATTTCATTGTTTGCGCAATAATAGCGATTATTTTAGCGATTATTTAGCGATTATTTTTTATTGTTTTTTTGTAAAAATGTTTTTGCTTTTTTTTTATTCTTTGAGGCAATTTAATAATTTTAATTGTTTGGTCAATAATGTTGATAATAATTTTAATTTTTATAGTCATGATAATGACGATAACGTAGAGATGGGTTTCAATGATGTTTTTTTTCTTTTTGTAAATAGAAAATTAATTACTTATTTTTATTATTTGATTATTGCAAATGTTTTCACAATTTATATTTTGTTTATTGTGTTTAATTTAAATTGGATTATAAAATAAATTAATCATAATACAGTAAATTCAATAATTCAGATATTCGAGTCTTCTTGTTTTTTTAATGATGATGATAATTTTATGCTGGTTATTTCGTTGAAATCTCAACAGATAAATTTATATCGATTTAAAATTTATATATTTTATAGAAAACTTAAACTTCACATGAATTCTGTATAAATTTATTATTTTGTCTAAATTTATATTATAAATAAAATATTACATAATTAATATTTTATTTATATTAAAAAAATATAGTTACCGTCATGTGACGAAGCGCGGTGAAGTAGCTCATATATATATAAGCGATATACCTGGTAAACAAACACACACCAATTGAATCCACAGCAGACAGCACCATCAGAATCCAGCATTTCACAGCACCATCCTTAATAGAGTGCCTCGAATATGACTTTTGACTTTTGACTTTTGACCAAAAATTCATTCAAAACGCGTGGCAGCTCGCTCTCATTACTTCAATTCCCAAAATGCCCTCAGCGGGCCCCATAAAAGAAGAACAGCCTTACTTCTTCCAGTTCGGTTTTCATTAAGAAAAAACGTACATAATTTCCCTCTCCCATAAAACCACCACCCCCCAATCCTCGTGCTCTCAACAGATCACAGATTACAGAGGGAGAGAAAGCAAGAAACCCTTTGATAGATAGAAAACTTGAATGGAACGGGATGTAGGAAGGAGTGGAAATAGCAGCAGGGGAAGCAAGAAGAGGAAAATGTGGCTGTTGAAGTTGAAGGATTCGTGGAGATGGAGATTAAAGTTTATGGGGTCTGCTTTTAAGTGGAAAAGGCTTAACATACATATTTCTTTTTTCGATGATTTGATCTTCAAGCTCGTCTCTGTTTTAGAGGCTATTGTCTTGGTTATTACCGTGTGCTTCTTTTTTCTTTGTTGTGGCTGCCATTTCTGACATTAGTTTCTCTAATGTTATCTGGGCCAAGATTTTCAGTTCTTGATGTTCTTATCCCCTTGGTATGTATAGTTTCCTTGAGGCCCTAGTAGCTTCCTAAAGAAGAAGAAGATAGAATTATGTTTATGGAAGGACTGTATTTCTGTGGTTTTATTGCTGATGCAAGTTGTTCATGATGCTAATTTTGCACAGGATAATCAAATTAATTTCTCTGTTTGCAGAATTGGGTTTTATCAGATTTCTGAGTCGGTGGTGACGAAAACTTCAATCTCCTTCTATAAGTTTTGTGGGTTATTCATTTGCGCAATTCTTGTGTTCATCATATTTGGTTGATGGAGTGAAGAGAAACAAAGCAAAATCGAGCCTTCCCTGCATAGAAATATCAAAATCCTACTGGACAAAGAAAACCCAGAAGGTAAAAGGCAAGAACAAGTGGTAAAAAATCGATTCTCTGCAATTATTTTCTGGGTTTCTAGTACAAGCAATGAACATGGATGAATAATTCAATAACATAGTTTAATCCAAAGGTTGGAACATCTGGTTCAAGTTTCATGTTTCGTGAGGATGATGCAGCATGAGATTCAAGCTGGATTGCATGCTGTAGGAGTTGAATCCGTTCGGACACAGTATTTTTAGACCGCAACAGATACAGGAATAGCTAATTATATGTTCAAAATCAAGTAGAGCATCTAAACCCAGAAAATAAAAAAATAAAAATAGCTGAGCCTGTTTTATTTAGCATGCATTGAAAACCTGCTACAATTAGACTAAGAGGTTCTGGCTCAACTGATCAGGTTTTGGATTTGCTTTTTAGAGGTTATTAGTTTGAATTCCACATTAATCAAAACTGTTGGAGGTTTTAACTGATCGTTAATTTTAGGGTTATAGAATTAATTGAGATTTACGTAAACTGGTCTGAACACCGACGTTAAAAAAAAATGAATCCTTGTTCAGAGATTAGTATGAATTCTAGTGATTGAAGATAATGCGGGAAAAAAATGAAAAAAAAAAGTGTTTAGTAGACATGTCTGTGACATCCAACCATAAACTTAACTTGAACAGGAAACTATTTGATCTAGTCATTTTTTACAACCAAAAGACAACCTGAATTTTGACCGTGTGAACAGTATTTTTTTTTTAAAACAGAAAAATAACACAATTTAAAATAATTAGTAAAATAACACAATTTATATGTATCATGATTGAAAAAACATGTTGCTACTCAAGAACTTAATATTTCAAAAACAATTATGAAATACGCTACACAAATTATGACAAAAAGAGGAGAGAGGAATGGTAAATAAAAAGAGAAACTAAAGACACATCGAAGTCTTAATTACAATATCATCAATACCATGAAAAAGTCATCAAAGGTGACAAACTTGTTGTCAAAAGCAAGTGAATCATCTGTTATTTTTAAATGATAAATATAATTCACTCTGATCAGCATTCATAACATTTTTTAGTGTCGTTGAATTTCTCTCTTCGAGGTTTTTCTGGTAGTACCTGTGATATCATAATTAGAGTATCAATGTTTCTTTGGGGTATTTGTTTTCTCTATTTTCTCTCTTCTCATTATAATTTGTATAGTTTATCTAATAATTTCTTTTAAACATTGATTTTCTAAAAGCAACAAACTTTAAGTGGTAGTACCAGTGATATCATAATTAGAATATCAATTTCTCCCCTTGTTAAATGATTTGTTCTCAAATTTACAATTTAAAAAACTATAGACGACATGTGACCTAAGTTTTTTTTTAAAAATAAAAATAACTAAGAGTTTCGTGGTCAAAACTAATTGGAAAAAAAGGGTAAGACAATGATAATAGTTGAAGGAGGTACTATAGTCATAATATGGTTTCCCTTTCTCAAGTTAAAGTTGATTATAACTTCCTACAACTGGCTTTATCCATATAATCATAATAATTGAATATATTCAAGAAATTTGTTGATGCAGCAGCCAAACCGAAGGTGATGATGAGGAGAAGTCAACATCAGGTAGAGCTGGTCAACCCATTAATCATCAATGACAGGTAGAGCTGGTCAACACATTAATCATCAACGATAGGTAGAGCTGGTCAACAGATTAAACATTTGTATGGTAAGAAAACGACACATGACACACAAGATTGGACGCGTCATATATCTTCTTGACTTAACAGTACTTGCTAGTTTTATTTTTTAATTTAAATTAATTTTTATATATCTCGATTAATTTTATAAATTTTAAAATTAATGATTATATAAACAAATAAATCTACCAGATATTTGAAGGTAAAAAATAGTATTTAGATTGTGGTAAGTTGTTCAACATTATTATTATTTAAAACTTAATACAACAATTCAAATTAAAAAATTTCAATCCGATTTTTTTATTTTATTTTGGGTTTTAAAATAGTAAATCGTTCAACTCTCCTATGTAATCTTGTTTATTAGATAAGTCAAAAAAATATTAAAGAGTAAAAACTATGTATTAAAGAAAAAACTCATGTTAAATGATGGTATTGGAGTGTTAATTATACTCCTTGCAAGGCAATTTCAGCCCTGATTTCTGTGTTTCTTCATCAATACACCTGTTGGGTTCTTCCAAGGCCCTCATCCTGTTACGGTCAACCATGGTTAAGTGTTTTTAGCTTAGCTTTTTAAAAGTTTTTTTGAAAAAAATTAAAAAAATATATTTTAAATTAATTTTTTTGTGTTTTTAGATATTTTGATGTGCTGATATTAAAAATATTTTTTTAAAAAAAAAAAAAAAAACATCTCTGACATTTTTATAAACAAAAAACATTTTGAAAAACAACCTCAACCATACTCCCAAACAGGTCCTAATACGTTGTTGCAGAATATTTGCGTGGATCTTGATGCCAAATTGTTAAGGATTCCACCATAACTTTGTTGAGTTACAATTAGGTTGAGAAGGAGAAGATAGGCAGAGAAAGGGGGATTTAGGCCTTGTTTGTTTCAAGGAAACTGAATTCCAAGAATTCAGTTTTCTCATTTTCCAATATTTGGCAACCATCTGGAAAGTTAGTCAAAGTAAAGTTAATTCCTTAACTTTCCGGTCAACAAGGAAATTACTTTCACCCGCAGGAAAGTGTTTTCCTTTCCTTATCAAAAGGAAAACACTTTCCTTTATTGATAAAACACATCTTCTCCTCTCTGTGTCCGAAAATAGTTGAAAAGCAAAGAAGATCTGCAGGAGAATCACTTGCATTTCAGGTATTTTTTCCCTCAAATTTCTCTATTATATCTCTTTATGTTTTTTTATCTTCTTCATATTTTTTAGATCTGTAAGAATTATAACAAAAAAACCTTGATATTGTTTAATTTGTTGTCTGTTCTGAAAAAAAAAAACAATTTCTCTGTATTTGTATTTGTTGCGCAAACAATCCATCATGGTTGGGGAAGCTACCTGTCAATTTTTTTCCCATACCCAATTTTCTTCTTCATCTCCTCGTCACATTCAAACAAGCTCACAGAAAAACCCAACCAAATTTATCACAAGCAACCAATAAAAAAACACAAGTTTTCTTGCACATTCGACAGCTTCCCCAACCAGTCCTACCTTGTTTCCTGAACAAAGAGAACAAAAAGAGAGACGCAAATAGGAGGGGAAACTGTCGGGGGGGGAGGGGAAATGACAGAAAAGTTTCTCATCTTAATTAATTTGTCGGGAGATTATAGTGATTTTTTTGTTGCTGTAGCTCGTATGTGATTTCCAAACCAAACATCACAATTTTCCTAGTTGTCCCGTTCTTCTTTCCCTGTCCCTCCCCATGTGCCATGTGGTTGGGGAAGACAGTGATCGAACCAGCCTCAGACACTAATGCCAGTACCTAGCACACAGCGAAAAAAACCTTATCTCTCATGGATGATTATTCTTGCCACGACTCTCGACTTAAAATCAAATCCTCCTCATTCCTCTTGACTTGAAACCGGCAGTGTGGGTCTAGATCTAGATGGACCTTGTTGTGTCCGAGAACTTCGTCTGTTATAGTATTCCCTCTCGCTGCCTCCCTATCTGATGCTAGATCAAGAAAGGAGCTCTTCAACAATGAAGGGCATATGGCCCATAACTAATTTCACTAGTCTCAAGACTGAGTCTGCTCAAATCTCTTTTTTCTTCATAAGAATGCCGAGTCGAGAGTGAGCGTCGAGAGGGTAAGCGTGTAGGGGGAAATCACGAAGACGGGCCACACATACTTGGCTTTACGCGATAGGGTGTTTTTTTAAGACTTTTACCTTTTGAAGCTCACTTGACAGAGGGGAAGCAGGGGCTTTGGAATCACGAATGAGGGAAACCGAATGAGGGGAATGACAGGGAATTACAGTGGAATGTAGCGTGGACTCCAACATTTGTATCTATTCTGTTTAATGAGAGGGGAATTACAGTGGAATGAGAGGAACCAGAAATGAGGGTTTGTGAGAAACCGAATGATGATGTCCTAATTAAGTTATGGGAGAAACCGAATGATGATGTCCTAATTAAGTTATGGGAGAAACCGAATGATGATGTCCTAAATTGTTAGAGATTTGCAATGCAGTATCTGGGAAAAGTGGGGTTTTTTATAAAGCAAATGTATAGGCTGAACTAGTGCTTAAACTCAACAATCTCCATGTTTATAACTAACAAATCAAAATAGAATAGAATTGAACCTAGCCATGAACTCGATCGTGTGTTGTGTTGCCGCATATGAGGTGATTTTCGAAACTTATGTTTATTTAATTATTCGATAATGACATTATTTTTAAGAATTAAAATGATTGATCATTGTGAACTTATGAATTGTATATTGTCAGCTTCTTTGAACATAATTTATTGTATTGATTGTGTAAGTATTTTATATGCTTTTCTTAATATTTATTTCCCTACATTTTTAGGTTTTGTTATCAGAAAACTACACTTTCATGTTATGGATAGTAAAATAATTAATGCAGTATGCATGGGAGCAGCTGTAACTGTTATAGCTACAGGGGTAACTATTATTGAAGAAGAAAGAAATAGAATTTATATACCAAGAGAACCACGTATAAATGCAATTGCTCAACGAGAATTCTATATTGACAGCATTTTGAATCGAGGTGATCGACATTGTGTTGAACAAATTCGTATGAAACCTATTGTATTATATAGATTGTGTGATGTTCTCACAAGTCGTAACCTATTACGATCAACTCAAAATGTGTCTATTAGGGAGCAAGTAATTGTGTTCTTACAAATTGTAGGCCAAAACCAAAGATTTCGGGTTATTAGTGATATATATTATAGGTCTGTCGAAACTATCCATCGTTACTTTAGGATTGTTTTAAAAGCAATTCTAAAGTTATACAAACAGCTTATTAAAGATCCAGAGGATACAGTTCCAGCAGAGATAATGAATAATAGAATATTCTATCCTTATTTTAAGGTATGAAAACAATACCAATATTTTTATGAATTAATTAATTACATTAAGAAGAAAAGGTTATAAATTATTTTTTCATGTTTATATAGGATTGTGTGGGAGCAATTGATGGTACCCATGTTCCTGCAAATGTTCCTGTTGAGATTCAAGGAAAGTTTCGAGGACGAAAAGAAGGAACAACACAAAATGATTTAGCAGCTATAACTTTTGATTTGAAGTTTATATATGTTTTAGCTGGCTGGGAAGGAAGTGCCCATGATTCACGGGTTTTAGGTGATGCATTATCAAGATCTAATGGTTTTAAAATTCCAGAAGGTATATAATAAAATATGTATTATATGTATAAACATATAAAATGTCTTATTACATAAAGATAGTAATAGGTTTGTTTTTTTAATTTGTAGGGAAATATTATCTTGGTGATGCTGGTTACGGTATTCGAAAAGGAATCATTTCTCCTTTTCGTGGAGTTTGATATCACTTGAATGAGTTTACAGAACGTTCACCAAAAAATGAAAAGGAGCTATTTAATCTTCGACACTCTTCATTGAGAACCGCGATTGAGCTAGGGTTTGGTATTTACATAATGGTGGTTGATCCTTATGTGATTATGAATAATACAACATGCAAGCACAACATCTACTTGTGTTTCATAAGACCAAAAAGATTTTCCATCAATTGATCTAAAACGACTCTTCAAAATTAAATAGCTCCTTTTCATAAACCCAAGTTTTCTTTATGAAACTCTTTTTGAAGAGTCGTTTTAGATCAATTGATGGAAAATCTTTTTGGTCTTATGAAACACAAGTAGATGTTGTGCTTGCATGTTGTATTATTCATAATCACATAAGGATCAACCACCATTATGTAAATACCAAACCCTAGCTCAATCGCGGTTCTCAATGAAGAGTGTCGAAGATTAAATAGCTCCTTTTCATTTTTTGGTGAACGTTCTGTAAACTCATTCAAGTGATATCGAACTCCACGAAAAGGAGAAATGATTCCTTTTCGAATACCGTAACCAGCATCACCAAGATAATATTTCCCTACAAATTAAAAAAACAAACCTATTACTATCTTTATGTAATAAGACATTTTATATGTTTATACATATAATACATATTTTATTATATACCTTCTGGAATTTTAAAACCATTAGATCTTGATAATGCATCACCTAAAACCCGTGAATCATGGGCACTTCCTTCCCAGCCAGCTAAAACATATATAAACTTCAAATCAAAAGTTATAGCTGCTAAATCATTTTGTGTTGTTCCTTCTTTTCGTCCTCGAAACTTTCCTTGAATCTCAACAGGAACATTTGCAGGAACATGGGTACCATCAATTGCTCCCACACAATCCTATATAAACATGAAAAAATAATTTATAACCTTTTCTTCTTAATGTAATTAATTAATTCATAAAAATATTGGTATTGTTTTCATACCTTAAAATAAGGATAGAATATTCTATTATTCATTATCTCTGCTGGAACTGTATCCTCTGGATCTTTAATAAGCTGTTTGTATAACTTTAGAATTGCTTTTAAAACAATCCTAAAGTAACGATGGATAGTTTCGACAGACCTATAATATATATCACTAATAACCCGAAATCTTTGGTTTTGGCCTACAATTTGTAAGAACACAATTACTTGCTCCCTAATAGACACATTTTGAGTTGATCGTAATAGGTTACGACTTGTGAGAACATCACACAATCTATATAATACAATAGGTTTCATACGAATTTGTTCAACACAATGTCGATCACCTCGATTCAAAATGCTGTCAATATAGAATTCTCGTTGAGCAATTGCATTTATACGTGGTTCTCTTGGTATATAAATTCTATTTCTTTCTTCTTCAATAATAGTTACCCCTGTAGCTATAACAGTTACAGCTGCTCCCATGCATACTGCATTAATTATTTTACTATCCATAACATGAAAGTGTAGTTTTCTGATAACAAAACCTAAAAATGTAGGGAAATAAATATTAAGAAAAGCATATAAAATACTTACACAATCAATACAATAAATTATGTTCAAAGAAGCTGACAATATACAATTCATAAGTTCACAATGATCAATCATTTTAATTCTTAAAAATAATGTCATTATCGAATAATTAAATAAACATAAGTTTCGAAAATCACCTCATATGCGGCAACACAACACACGATCGAGTTCATGGCTAGGTTCAATTCTATTCTATTTTGATTTGTTAGTTATAAACATGGAGATTGTTGAGTTTAAGCACTAGTTCAGCCTATACATTTGCTTTATAAAAAACCCCACTTTTCCCAGATACTGCATTGCAAATCTCTAACAATTTAGGACATCATCATTCGGTTTCTCCCATAACTTAATTAGGACATCATCATTCGGTTTCTCACAAACCCTCATTTCTGGTTCCTCTCATTCCACTGTAATTCCCCTCATTTCCCCTCTCATTAAACAGAATAGATACAAATGTTGGAGTCCACGCTACATTCCACTGTAATTCCCTGTCATTCCCCTCATTCGGTTTCCCTCATTCGTGATTCCAAAGCCCCTGCTTCCCCTCTGTCAAGTGAGCTTCAAAAGGTAAAAGTCTTAAAAAAACACCCTATCGCGTAAAGCCAAGTATGTGTGGCCCGTCTTCGTGATTTCCCCCCTACACGCTTACCCTCTCGACGCTCACTCTCGACTCGGCATTCTTATGAAGAAAAAAGAGATTTGAGCAGACTCAGTCTTGAGACTAGTGAAATTAGTTATGGGCCATATGCCCTTCATTGTTGAAGAGCTCCTTTCTTGATCTAGCATCAGATAGGGAGGCAGCGAGAGGGAATACTATAACAGACGAAGTTCTCGGACACAACAAGGTCCATCTAGATCTAGACCCACACTGCCGGTTTCAAGTCAAGAGGAATGAGGAGGATTTGATTTTAAGTCGAGAGTCGTGGCAAGAATAATCATCCATGAGAGATAAGGTTTTTTTCGCTGTGTGCTAGGTACTGGCATTAGTGTTTGAGGCTGGTTCGATCACTGTCTTCCCCAACCACATGGCACATGGGGAGGGACAGGGAAAGAAGAACAGGACAACTAGGAAAATTGTGATGTTTGGTTTGGAAATCACATACGAGCTACAGCAACAAAAAAATCACTATAATCTCCCGACAAATTAATTAAGATGAGAAACTTTTCTGTCATTTCCCCTCCCCCCCCCCGACAGTTTCCCCTCCTATTTGCGTCTCTCTTTTTGTTCTCTTTGTTCAGGAAACAAGGTAGGACTGGTTGGGGAAGCTGTCGAATGTGCAAGAAAACTTGTGTTTTTTTATTGGTTGCTTGTGATAAATTTGGTTGGGTTTTTCTGTGAGCTTGTTTGAATGTGACGAGGAGATGAAGAAGAAAACTGGGTATGGGAAAAAAATTGACAGGTAGCTTCCCCAACCATGATGGATTGTTTGCGCAACAAATACAAATACAGAGAAATTGTTTTTTTTTTCAGAACAGACAACAAATTAAACAATATCAAGGTTTTTTTGTTATAATTCTTACAGATCTAAAAAATATGAAGAAGATAAAAAAACATAAAGAGATATAATAGAGAAATTTGAGGGAAAAAATACCTGAAATGCAAGTGTGATTCTCCAGCAGATCTTCTTTGCTTTTCAACTATTTTCGGACACAGAGGGGAGAAGATGTGTTTTATCAATAAAGGAAAGTGTTTTCCTTTTGATAAGGAAAGGAAAACACTTTCCTGCGGGTGAAAGTAATTTCCTTGTTGACCGGAAAGTTAAGGAATTAACTTTACTTTGACTAACTTTCCAGATGGTTGCCAAACATTAGAAAATGAGGAAACTGAATTCCTGGAATTCAGTTTCCTTGAAACAAACGAGGCCCAAAATTCAATTTACAGTTCTGAATGGAAAAATTGATAAATCCCACCTACTCTCTACCTCTTAAATTCCTATATCATCTCATGGATTTAATAAAAATACAGAAAACAGTAGAAGTGCACCTGACAAGGAAAACTGCTAGGGCAAAAAGACATGAACCTGTCATTTTGATATTGAAAAAGGTCGGCGCGATCAATCCCCTGCACACCTATCATATTAACCTGAACGTTGCCGCCGCATTTATATGTACACTTCCCATGAACTCTAATGATCCCTTTGTCTCAGGCTTTATGCTGGGGCCTTTCATATGCTTTAGTAGTTAGAGTTCCAGTTGATCTGTGTAAGTTGAGACTGCTGGTAAGGATCAGATGGGGGTACCACAGGTTCGACAGTTGCCGGCATAGCCTGACGCTGTTGCGTGAGATGATTAGCAGTTGAAGGTGCAGCCATAGTTTGCACTGGTGGATAAATTCCAGGAAAGGTGCCGTGCCCAGCCTGTGGAGGAGAGAAGGTGAGGTGCTGTCCCTGAGGGTGAAGGTGGTATAAGGAACTGAGCTGCACGCTGGATAAATCTTGCCCAGGTGGAGGAATCCAAGATGAAGCTGTGCTCTGCATCAACCATGAACAAAAAAAAGAAAATCATTAATCAGAAATTAAAAAAACTAATGCCTGAGTCTGAAAAAAAAAAGCACTCAAGGAGAGTGATGCAATAGACACTTAATATTGATAGCTGTAATGCACTGATTTGGCACTTGAAAACAATAAAAAATATCATTCACTATCCAGCAAATAACAAGGCAGCGCATATACATTTCTCCTCACACTGCCACAACAAAAACTAGACTTAAAGCTATGGAAATGAAAAGTAAAACCAACCAGTGATCCTGTAGTGTAGATATTTCTTTCCTTCAACTGAGATGCTGATTGATCATCGTTACCAACAGAGCTTCCAGAGGATACAGCTGGACCAGGATTGAAGCCCATAGGAGAAGAGCCATATGATCCATATAAAGTTGGGGGTGCAGCTGGAGTTGGGTTTCTGGCAGTAGTTCCAGGCTTAAATTGTGGAGGAGGGACCGGGAACTTGACACCAGCAGCAGCAGGTGCTGGTGCAAGAAATGCATTGCCAGGCGACGGCTGGTGAGGAAGCCCATTGTGGCTCAAGAATTGGTGCATTGATGGAAAATAATATGGATTGAAGTAATGGCCATACTGAAGATAGTTAGGAGGATATGGTGGCCTGAAAAGAAGTGGGTGCAGAGAAGCAGCAACAGATTGCTGCATCGATTGACTCAGACTTGAAGTTGATGTCGACATAGAGTTCTCACTCTGAATTTGACATATAGCAGAATCAATTAATTTAACAGAAAAGACAGAAAAGTTACAAACAAGAATCATTATCTCAAACAAAATGGCACTGAAATAGGTGCTAAGAAACACAATACATTCTTAAAAGGAGTATTTATTGTTCTTATTATTGATGGGTTCGCTGTAAGAGTATGGAAATACGATGATACCATTATATGCATCTCTCATGAAGTTGAAAGTGAACAAAATTGTCAAAAAGAAAGGTGAAAGCAAGCTTAACCCTCAAGGCAAACACACACACAGACAATCAAAAAACTGTGGTTATGGGTGTGTGTAGAGTGTTAAGCAGAATAAAAATACAAACTTTCTCCAATCGCTAAACAGTTCATTTTCAGGGGGGGAATATCCTAAGAGGATAGGGCATTTTGTATAAAGCTGTTCCATTGTGCACCCAAGATCATGGCAAGGTTTGGTGTCTGCAGTTCAACATTGTCCGATACTAATTAATCTATCATCTTCATATGCCAAAGTAGTGCCAGCATGACATTTTAACATTATTAGATTGACTTTAAAAAATTTAATCAAACAGATATTATGGCCAGGGCAAATAGCACATAATAAATAAATGAAACAGAGCAAAGGCTTACAGCAAAGCCGGAACGTTGTGAAACATCTGATGCCTGAGTCTCATGCCCTACGAATGGTACAAGGTGAGCAGCCTGCAAGGGTGGCATGATCCCAAAACCATAGTTTGGAGCAATTTGAACAGTGGGGCTCTGGTGGCATTCTGGAAGCAACATTTCATCCTGCTCTGATTGAACAACCTTTGAGTCTGCACTAGGCGCAACATTATCTTCTGATATTAGCACTTTTTCAAGCACAAGTTGAGGGGGCTCTGGTTGATAAGAATGATCAACTTGCATAGGAGACAATCCACTATCATTGCTGCATGTAACACAAAAGCATAATATGTTTATATATATATATATATATATATATATATATATATCACCATGACTGAAAACTTCAAAATATTTCCCAGATGTATGATATAAAAGATCCAAAACATTCCAAAGGTACAATAGAAAGCATATAAAAGGCAAAAGGATTTGTTTTAGGCACAAAAAGCTCATGAGATAATAGGATAAGTAAGCACACATGCAGCATTACCGCATAACCTGACTAGCCCCACCCAATTCCTGGAAAGCCTCCAGTTTTACAATCCAACAAAAACAATCAAGAATCCCCCTCTAAAACCTCCATTTTGTCATCCCACGAAATGCTTCAACGTAAATATTTTTCTTTACAAAATCAAGTATTTCAAACATGTATTTACACGACAAACAGTTAGAAAACACATAATATGTTCACCAACCTATCAGGTCTGGCATTTTCAACAGTTGAATGTGCCAGTTCAACAAGTGTAGAGTTAATGTCACCATCAATAGCATGGCTAAATTTTGTTTCTGGTCCAGAATTAGAATCAAAGCTTCCAAAAGTCAAACAACCATTGATATATTCCTTTCCTGGTCCAGAATCTGATTCAAAGCTCCCAAAAGTTAAACCATTTTTTAACGCTTCAGGGACTTTAAAGTGATTTGGAAATTTGACGTGTCCATTAGTGATGGATGGTTCTGACGGTGACTGAGAACTGACTTTAGCTTGAGCATCTTCAGACAAGACTGCTGCTTCAAAAATAAAAGCATGATTCAAAATCCAAAAATAAAAGGATACAAAGTAAACAACGAAACTTGTAACAAGGGGTAAAACAATACTTTTTAAGAATTCGGCCACCTCCTCTGATGAATGGCTATCATTAGCAGAAGACCTGACAACCAAAGAATCATTATATGAAGACAAAGTTGAGGGCTGCAGAGATTCAGATAACTGATTCTTTCCAACTGCCTTTGATTTACTCAGAGAATTTTTTTTGTTTACTTGAATATTATTCTGCTCGGCAGCTTTCTGCTGGCTACCCTCTTCGTGTTTAATTCTACAAACAGCACCAGGATTTCTAGTCATAGAAGGAGCCAATATGGGGTCTGAAGAAGAAGATATGGAGCCAGATACAGATGCTGGAGTGTTAGAAGCTGGGAGGCCATTAAAAAATGTAGTGGACTTTTGTTCCTTAGTTAGCATAACAGAGACATGCAAAGGAGTTGGGGGACATGCTGCAGGTGGTAGTAAAGCATCTGTCTTCACAGAGAAAGCGGAACTACCATCACCAGAAGCAGGAGCAGCAGGCAGCTGCGGACCACGTCTGGAAATAGAACTCCTATTGGATAGAGTTGAGGAGTCACAGGATGTGGTAGTTAAATCTCTGTAATAGTAGAACAAATAAATTAGCTAGAATGGGAAAACAGTTCTACACAAGTGTTATATGACATAGTGCAATGAACATCTGTTAATGTACTTTGTCCCAGGATTCGCTGCAGTGTTATTTTTTTTCTGCACAAAGTGTGAAGAGTTCGAAGCACTTCTATCTGTCATGCAAACGACACCATTTTTACTTCGAGTAGCCACATTCCTCCCACCAAAAGCATCTGGCAAACAGTTCAGAAAGCAATTTTATCAAGTGCTGAGAAACAGTCTGCAATCACAGCAGGCAACCTCTCAAATTCTAACCCAACACTTTCCCTTAAAACTTTACTAGCATGGGATCATAATCCTAGATAAGACAGGTACATATACAATACAATACAAAATGAGAAAAACAAATCTGATTTAAATTTCATATATATAAAGCTCAAGATAGAGAGAGAACCGGGGGGGAAGAGGAATAATGACTCTTTTAAGATGTAATGCAACAGAATATTTCCTCCACCCAAGGAAAAGGAAAACATGCCCAGATTTTTTATAGTCTTGGGATTGGTATACATTTTACATACAAAAATGACAATTTCCTCAACCGGGATAGAGATTCTTACCTGAATAGTTTCCTCGACCACCCCTAGCTCCTCTTCCTTGAGTCTGCAATATCAGAAACAATACAAGGATTGGATTGTAATATAGTCTAACTAACAAAACCATATGGACAAACCCAGGAAAGAAAGACAAAAGGGAACGTTTAAATTTCTGAAAGAAGAACACATCTTACCCCCTTTCTCCAATCACATTTCCTCTTGACTTCATGAAATGTATCTGCCAACCAAAACTTATTGTTTTATTAAAGAAACTCAGCAGGTATGATTGCCATGAATAATTTATCATTTGGTAAGAGTGCAATGGATTCAGCATTAATATTGTCCAGTCCACTTATAATGATTTGCAGATTTGTAAATGTTGCACACGTAATCAAAAGCTACATAAATATTGTGAAAACTAAATTCAAAAGTTGCTATCGGAGGAAAATAAAAGACACAAAGCAACACACAAATATTGGATTCCACTTATCATTACTCAGGAACTGGGTTACTCACAGAAAAGAAAAGGAGGGGACGTTTCATTTATGATTTGTTGAGTCAGCTTTTTAATTGTTTTACTTCTCCACAATTATTCAAGATAGAAAATAAATTACACATAGATTAACCTAGAGAATTTTTCTCCCTGACCCAGAAAACCTCTTCCTTGCAAAACCCATAATCCAAAAATGAATCCTAGCTCGAAATTATCCTTTTCTTCTCCTTTATTTGCTATGAACAAATCAAATTAACAATATTAATTTAGAAAAAAAACCCTGAACCCAGCAAAGCCTAGAAAGGAATAAAGTGTTGATTTAGCTTGTTCAGAAAGTCTGTGGAAGTAAACAACAGTAGCACACCCGAGCACACTCTTACAACAAACAAAACCAGAAAACGAATAGTCCCAAGTTCAAGGTTTTATTCGTCCAACGATCAAAGTAACACATACAAGAGCCAAAACTCTCTCCTTTCCCCCTTTTCTCCTCAACCAATCACACCCTTTACAATAGTAACCAAAACAGATCATAAAAGCAAGAAACACAGTGAAACACACCCATCAAACCTTAATGCGCGAACAGATGAAACATAAAAATAAAAGCCTAATGCATGGGCACAGAAATATACCTAAATAAAGGAGCTTTTGCGCAGTGTCGTCAGGATCCATAGAACAGTCTTGAAGAACAGAGTAAACGTCCTCATCGCTGTGTTGTTTTCCTGTGATTTCTCGTATGCTTTGTATAGTTTTCTTGACGTTATCCGGGATCGCTCCAGAGTCGCCGCCGCTAATGCTCATGTTGTTGTGTTCAGTTTCTGCTTTCTCTCCTTGTTTTATGTTTTTAGGGGAATTATTTTATTTCTTTCAAGAGAGAGAGAGAGAGACGATGAAAATAAACAAAAAAGGAGGGAAAAGTTGAGAGATGGAGATAGGAAAATTTGATCTAAAAAAAAAAGAAATCTGATACACGAGCAGTTCGAGACTAAAAGGCTAGGGGCCTAGGGCCAATGCCCCCCCATGTGATCATGCAGTTCAGCTATTTTCTTAATGTATTTTATAAATTAAGAAATATTAAATTAATATTTTTTGTTATTTTGATATGTTAGATAAAAAAAAAAAAATATATATATATATAAAACAGTACCAGTTTAATATATTTTAATTAAAAAAATACTTTTTTCATAAAATCATCATATATTCGCATTTCATACATTGGTTTTCTTGATTATTAATCTTCTTTAAATACTTTTTATTTTTTAATTTATTTCTTATCTTTTATAATCTGTTACTAAATAAATAAAAAAAAATAACATGTCAAATTTAATAGTCAATAAGCATTGTTATTAACCATTGTTTTTAAATAAATAAAAAATATTTTATATATTATTGATGGAGTCAAATTTTGTTGATCCATAAAAATAATATTGTCGTGAAATTAAATAAAAAATACAAAAAATTGTTCCCACGACCTCTCCTATTCTCAACTCACTCAACTAAATACCAAAACCAACACCAAACATGTGTCCAATAATACTTTCAATGGGATCGATTGTGTGGTCCTAAAAGCTGTGATACCTTCTTCTTCTTCTTCTTCCATAATAATTCCATTTATTTCCTTATGATTAGCCATTAATTTAATCATATATATTTCTTCTTAGTTCCATCATCTTCAATCTTAAAATCCTTGATCTTTTCTTCATGAGCAATAGGGTCCAATAAACTCATAGTGAAACTCTACATGATTAAGTGCTTAAAAGAAACCTTTTTTAGTCTTATCATTATAACTGTCATAACCCAATTTCTGGGTTACTCTCCAAAATCTACCAAAAAATAACATAAACGTTGATAGAAAAATCAATGTTGAAATTTTGGTTGTTTTTGAGAGTCCAATCGTATCTCTTTTGTCCCAAAAATAGAGGAAAGTACACATTTAAAGAAAAAATAATTTATCATTGGATAAATCTGTGTAAAAATTAAGTCGTACGGCATAATTATATTTTTATGGGTCGATTTGATTTAATCGTCGACCAATTTTAAGTGTAGTTATGTTGGGAATTAATTTAGGGTCCAATTGAAGGATTTAATTAAGTGCAAGGACTTAATTATACTTTAAATTGGTCAAATTAATTTTATTAAGGGCTTAATCGATGAAAATTAAATTCTTGAGCTTAATTTGAGTTCAATTGAGAAGATTGGAATTTTTGGAGACCGAATTGAATTTTTCCAAGCCAATTATGCGAAGTCAAGGGCCAAATTGAAGACATCGAGAGTTTAATGGTCAATTAAGGGTCAAATCACATAAATCGGAAGTCAGGGATCAAAATAAAAAAGACGTGCAAAGCCAAGGTTGCTGTTGAAATTCTGACGGGGATACAATTGCATAAAATTACAAGTTAAAATCCAATTGGGGGTGCAATTAGAACAATTATAAATTGAGAGACTAAACTACACTTCCACCTTCCCCAAAACTACAGTCTCGCCATAATGGACACCTGACACGCCACCATTGCAGGCACGCTGTTGCTGACAACCCATTTGTACAACCACCGATAGCCACACTGCAGGCATGCTATCGCCGAAAGCAAGCCACCGTGTCCAAATAGAAGCTACCATGCACGACGAGAAGAGAGGAAGAATAGGGGGAAACAAGGGGGAGAAAATCAGAGAAAATATTTAGAATAGGGAGGAGAACGAATGAAGAATTTGCAAACATAGGAGGTAGACGAAGGAGCCACGTAGCCACACTTCATCTCCCCCCGTGTCGGTGGAGCTGTCGTTAACAACCTTCACCGTGCACTACTCTCTCTCTCTCTCTCTCTCGATTGACAACTCCCTCTCTTTAAAACTAGTCCCAGTCGACGACTATCTCCTCCCCAGCAGCAGTCGGTCACCACCCTTGTCTCCTCCCCAGCACCGACGACTTCATTATGACCTCCAACGGTAGAAACCAACTCCGACGAAGCAACAACCATGAATTCCAGCATGGGGCAGCCACTTTAGGAGCTCCTCTCGGCCACCATTTTCGACGCCACCACCATAGTGAGAACCACCTCGGGATCCTCTACTCGGTGACAGTGGTAGATACACCTCTCATCTTGGTCGGTCGACCACCAAGTCCCTGTTCACGTAACAGTGTAGTGAATTAATTCACTACACTTTTCACATGAATCAGTTTTCTTTTCTTTTTTTGTGTTATTTGATTGTTGGGCTTGACCTAGTCTCGGGCTAGCCCAGTTGGCTGGGGTGGGTCCAACCCAACCCAATAAAGTTGGTCATTTGGGGCAACTTGGTTGGCCCGACCCATTTAGCTAAGCCAGACCCAACTTGATTTTTTTTTAATTTTATTTTGAAAACAAAAAACAAAAAATTGCATTTAAAAAAACAAAAAATATGTTGTTTTTGTGCATATGATTGGATTCCAAAGTTTTACCCATCATATTTTTCGTAAAAAAAATATGTTGCATCTTTCTCATATTTTAAAACGAAAATTTGGATAACATAATCAGTTTATTATTATCCGTTGGAATTTGACCAAAATATCAAAAAAATTAATATTTTTTTTTAACTATCGGGGTGTAAAACTATATTGTAAAATACACCCGCAAATAATTTTTTTTTACTATGGTGTAAAATTACATTGTACACTACATTCGTAGATAAAAAAACGTTTTTAACTATGGTGTAAAATTACATTGTAAAGTACATTCGTAGATAAGAAAAAAAGTTTTTAATTGTGGTGTACGATTATATTGTAAAGTATACCCGCATACAAAAAAAAAATTTGAAATGCAGTGTAAAATTTTTTTAACCTAGAAAAATAATCAAACAACAATCCAACTTACCTTAGGTAGAGTGCACCGGGGGTGATGCGTCTTTCTCTTGCACAACAAGTCCTCTTATCCAGACTTTTGCAGAGAAATAGGTTCCTAGTGACCTTACTACTAGGTGGTGACTCCTGATAATTATAGTTGTAATTTTTACGATTGTAAAACATAGCCACTCATTTCACTGCGCGTCGTTTTCTCCCCAATTTGGGGATGCCGAGACGCGATGCATGAAAAAAATCATCGTCGCGACAATAATTATATCTTTTCCTTTGTATGTCATCCCATTCATGCATATGTTTCAAACCAATTTCTCCTTCTAGATTTATCTGAGTAGATTGAGTATCCATTCTCAACAACATCCTATAATTCAATCATATTTTATTGTTTTTTTTCTCACTTTTTTATATTTTGGTCCTTGTAGTTTTATTTCTCTTTTTAATTTCATCCCTTGAAGTTATGTTTCCATGGTTTTATAAAGTAATTTATTCTGATATGTTTTTCTTGCTTTCTTGATGTTTCATTAATTGTATCAACATTAAATTTAAAATCAAATTTATGAAATAGAGTTGGAATTTTTTGTTAAAAAATAAATTAAGAGATACATGTTGAAATTGACATAAAAGAAGAAATAACCCTTTTCGAAAAAAAAAAAACATTCATAAGTCATATTTTATTCATCAAACTTTATTTTTGCACCATTTTGTCCTATTCTTGTAAGTTATTATATTTTAGTCCTAAACCTTTTCTTTTTTATGATTTAATCACTTAAGATATAAAAAGCAAAAGGAAAATGAAAATCATTAAAAACGTTGATGAGAAAGAAAGCTCTCAAGCGACCAAATTTCAACCACATTTCAACCATCAATAACTTTGATTTTGATATCTAAAAAAAGTCAAAAGAGGTGGTTCTCATCATTAATGTTGTAAGAAACAAGTAAATTAAAACACAAAAAATGTTTTAATTTTAAATTTCTAGGCCAATTAAAATATGTTTTATTGGTGGGAATGAGATTTTAGAGATCTATAAAATTTATTTCTCATATTCTGAAAACTAGATTTTTATTTTTCATTTACCGATTAAAAAACAATTGAAGGGATGATGCATCACCCACCTGTGCTTAATTTGCTAAAACAATATATGTTTTTAGTTAAAAAAAATATACATTTAAAAAAAAGAAGATAATTTAGACAAAAAAATTATATTTGTTCTATATAATTAAAATTATTTTCTCTTTACAAAACCCATTTTTATTTCCTTATAATTAAACAAATAATTTTGAAAAGCATGCCGTGGCATGAAATAAAGAGTTTGCATGCTCTTCTAAGTATTTGTTTTACAGGAAAAATCAACTTCTTGATTAGTTTTTAATTAATATTAACAATTTTTATTTTTACAATTTATCATTTCATATAGTTTTTAATTTATTGTATTAAATACAGACATCAACTTTTTATTTTTTAATTAGATTTTTGATGATGTCAGAAAATATATTAATAATATATGTGTTTTTTCCATTAAAAAATAACTTAGGAATTCATCCACAACATCAATTAGATACTTAACTAGTATTATTTTGACTTTTTTCTTACATTTAAGTTTTTTTTTTAAATGTATAAGTGTTAAATACATAAATTTAAAAATACCTATATACAATAATAACAACTCAATTGTCTAAAAAATGAAAATAATAAATTAGTAGCCCTTGAAAAAAAAAAGTGGCCATGAATTAGGAAAAAAGTAATTAGTCTTTTTCCTTTTGTTTTTTAGCTTTATTATTATATAATAAAGTCATGCCAAACCACACCATCCCCAGTGGTTATTTATTTGCAAACAAGTTTTCAACTTCCTCCAGTTCTCACTCTTGACACAGAACACAAACACACACCATCGTTATTATCGCCCTCTCAAATTCTCCTTCCCCCCCTTCTCAAACTCCAGAGTTAGCCATGCAAGCCCTGCAATCACTACATCTCTCTGCATCTCCGATAAACCCACTTCACCAAAAATCCCACAATGCAACCAAGCCCCCACCTGAAAGAATCTCATTCATCAAAGCATCATCATCCTCCACCGCTTCAGCTCCAAAACGAGAGAAAGACCCTAAAAAGAGGGTTGTCATAACGGGCATGGGATTGGTCTCTGTCTTTGGTAATGACGTGGATGCTTATTATGATAAATTGCTAGCTGGTGAAAGTGGAATTGGAACCATTGACCGCTTTGATGCTTCCAAGTTTCCTACCCGCTTCGCTGGGCAGATCCGGGGGTTTAATGCACAAGGCTATATTGATGGAAAAAATGATAGGAGGCTTGATAATTGCTTGAGGTATTGCATTGTTGCTGGCAAGAAGGCTCTTGAAGATGCGGATCTTGGAGGGGATAAACTATCTAAGGTTTTCTTTAAATGTTTTTGTTTTCTTGTCAGTTTGTATCATTTTGAGTTTTCATTTCTGGGATTTCTTTATTTCTTTGTTTTGCTTCGTGGGGTTTTGTTCTTTATCTGATGTTTGTTTTTTCTTGGCAAATTTAATTATTTTTTTATTCTTGAACTGAGTTTCTCTACGATAACGGTAAAGATGCAGGACGAAATCAATTATTATTCTTGAAAGTATAAATTATGATTTTTTTGTTTTTGTTTTTTGATATGCATTCGTATGTGGGCTAGATTGGATTTGGTATTTGGCTTGTTGTTTGTTTATTTGTTCGTTGGATTTGGTATATGTACTTTGCTTCTGATTGTTGCAATGTTTGTTTGCAGATTGATAAGGAGAAAGCTGGTGTCCTTGTTGGAACAGGGATGGGTGGTCTTCAAGTCTTTTCTGATGGTGTTCAATCTTTAATTGAGAAAGGACACAGAAAAATTACCCCATTTTTTATTCCTTATGCTATAACAAACATGGGCTCTGCCTTGCTTGCAATTGACCTTGGTTTCATGGGTCCAAATTACTCGATTTCAACTGCTTGTGCTACTTCTAATTATTGCTTCTATGCTGCTGCCAATCACATTCGCCGAGGTGAGGCGGATATGATGATTGCTGGTGGAACAGAAGCTGCTATCATTCCTATTGGTTTGGGAGGTTTTGTTGCATGCAGGGCCTTATCACAAAGAAATGATGATCCGAAAACTGCGTCTAGGCCATGGGACAGAGATCGAGATGGTTTTGTTATGGGTGAAGGTGCAGGAGTGTTGGTGAGCTCATGTCTATTACTGTGCTAAGGATGGATTATCTGTTAGATTTTAAGCTTCTTCGCATGTTTTTCTTTATTTTTCTTTTCCTGTCAAGTATGCCTTTTTTTTTTTTAAAAATTTTGTGTCTGCACATCATAAATGATGGAATGAAGTTCTACTTGAATGTTCATAATTTAATAAGATTGCACTATGAAGTTGATTTTGGAAGTTATTTGAAAGGAGTTGTGTGGTTTTTTTTTCTTTTTTCTGGCAGGTAATGGAGAGCTTGGAACATGCAATGAAACGAGGTGCACCAATCATTGCTGAGTACCTCGGAGGTGCTGTTAACTGTGATGCTTATCACATGACAGATCCAAGAGCTGATGGGCTTGGGGTATCTTCATGCATCGAGAGAGGTCTTGAAGATGCTGGCGTGTCTCCTGAGGAGGTACCTTTGTTTTCTGATGATTATCCTCATTTTGTGTCTCACCCTTTTTTTATGGCAGTATTGTTTTATATGTTAGCAGTGTGGTCTTTTTAAGCTATCTCAATAAATTTTTAAAACCTTTCAGCATGATGTAGAAACCCCATTGTTCGATTGGATATTGAAATTAGGAGTTTCAGTAGATAGAAAGGGAGGAAAGTTGAGAGTTCAGAGGAGAGAAGGGAAGTTTTTATTATTATTTTTCTAAAATTATGAGTGGATGATGTGGCAGCTGGTTTCTTAAGTTATCATCGCAACGTTGGCTTTCACATTAGCAGGAACGGGAAATAGAAACACATCTGATTTAGGTTTGTAGCCTCCTTGGTTTTTTAACTTTTTAGGATTTCTATTTTGAGTCTGTTGATTATAGTTTATCCTATTTGCATATCTAAATTATATGAAGTTTTCTAATTTAGCACTTCCACAAATACCCTTTTGATCAATGGAATGATGATTTGAATGCTCTTCATAAGGGTATTTGTTGAACAATATGCTTAATTGTAAATGTTTTTTATAGTTTAAAACATTCAAGAATTGATGTGTAAAGACGCAAATGAAAATGATGAAAAATTTTATGGGTAAAAGCATGATTATTCATCTAAATATGGACTGATAGGGTAGTTGTGGATAAAACTCAACAAGTTCATGCACCGAGTTGTCAAATTGGTTTGAATACCCATTCCATCGGGTTCTGATTTCATTATATAGAAGAAATTTACATAGTATCTACCTGATTTCCAACGCCTTAATGCTATATAAGGTAAGTATTAATTGCCTAATTATTTCCTATATACAATCTAGTCATATAACAAAACAATTCCTAAACTAGAGCAAATCAAATCCCGTAACATCCCCTCTTAAATTGATGCTGGAAAATCAAGAAGCATCAATTTGTCAACTAAGAATTGATGCCGATGTCGAGAGAGAGCCTTAGTGAAAATGTTTGCAGTTTGAAGTTTGAAGTTTGAAGTTTGGTGGAGATGTAAGGAAGTGTAATCACACGTCTGTCAAAGGATTCATGTATGGAATGACAATCAACTTCAATATGTTTTGTACACATGAAAAAAAGAATTAGCAACAATTTGAATAACACTGATATTATTAGTATGAAGAGGAGTGAAATGAAACTAAGGAAAAACAAGTTTACCCAATAACCCACGAAGCCATGTGATCTCAGAGCAGGCGGAAGACAGAGCATGATATTCCGATTCTGTGGAGGACTTGGAAACTCTGTCCTGCTTCTTACTCTTCCAAGAAATGAGTGCCTTGCCAAAAAAATGCACCATTCAGTAATAGAGCGACGAGTATCTGCATAACTGGCCCAGTCAGCGTCACTATATCCTTCCAACTGTAAGGAAGATTTCTTAGGAAAGAACAACCCGCGTGAAGAGGTACCTTTCAGATATCGGATAATGCGGCGAACAGCAGCAAGGTGAAGATGTTGAGGGGCCTACATAAATTGATTGACCTGCTGCACAACAAAAGAAATGTCAGGACGAGTAATCGTCAAGTAGCTCAAACTCCCAACTAGTTGCCGATACAAGGATGGACCTAACAGTAGCTCGCCTTGCTCCTGACAAAGCTTAAAATTGACCTCTAATGGAGTAAGAACAAAATTATCCAATGGGAGACCAGCTAGTGAAATTACTTCCTCTGTGTACTTGTGACAATGTATCAGTCAGAGTAATCTAAACCTTAAGGCCAAGAAAGTATCGGAAGGGACCAAGATCTTTAATGTGAAAAGAGGTATGGAGACGCTGTTGTAAGTGCTTAAGTAACTCAGTATCCGAACTAGTAATCACAATATCATCAACATATACTAGAAGAAATTCAATTCCTGCAGAAGTCTTGTAAATAAACAGAGAGGAATCAAATTGACTCTAAATAAAGTGAAAAACAAGCAAAGTAGAGCAAAATTTATCAAACCATGCCCGCGGAGCTTGTTTCAAACCATACAAAGATAGGCGTAGCTGACAAACCTCGGAGGAAGGTGTAGTAAACATGCCAGGAGGTGGAGACATAAATTTCTTCCTTCAAATCTTCATGTAGAAAAGCATTCTTTACATCCATTTGCTTGAGATACCACCCCTGTGACGTATCAAGTGCTAATATAGTCTGTACAATAGTCATTTTAGCAACTAGTGCAAATGTCTCTTCGTAATCAATATCATACTACTGTCGGTTCCCAAGAGTCACGAGATGGGCCTTATATCGGTCTAGTGAGCCATCAGACCTAAACTTGATTGAGCATACCCATTTACAACCAATAGGTTTGACATCGGAGGGACAAGTCACAAGATCCCAAGTGTGATTGTCTTTAAGAGCTTGGATTTCTTCTTGCATGGCCTGCTGCCAACAAGCTTCGGTGGCTGCCTGAGTATAAGAGTGAGGAATAGAAACAGTATCGAGAGTGACAATGAGTGAGGTATGAGAAAAACCATACCTATTTGGTGGACGTGGAACCCAGGTGTAGAGCCGAGGTAACAAAAGTGTAGAATCAGATGACGAAGTAGTGCTTGGAAGAGGCGCTGAAGGAGGACGTCTTTGATAAACTATACCCGGTTTAAATCGCTTAGAAGAAGGGACACCATCAAAAGCTGGTAGAGGAGAAATAGGAGGATCAGAAATAACCTGAGATTGAAATAATATTGATTTTCAAAGAAAATCATATTCTGGAAGATCCGGAATTTGTTTGCATGACCATCATAACAAACAAATCCTTTTTGAGTAGGGCTATATCCCCCCGTTGACCATAGAGAGAGTTGATGTGCTTACGGCAACCCAGAAACAAAGCAACGAACACCACAAAAAGGGATGAACACCTCACCACATGAACACTGCTGGACACCACCACGAAGAAGATCGACTACCTCAGAGGAGGCCGATGCCACAGAAAATGACGAACACCGCCGCAGAGAGTATCGATTGTCACATAGAAACACCGAACACCACCAATAATATAGATAGTGAGAGATAGTGCTGACAAAGTCGGTGACCACAGATAGTGCCGATGCACCAAGAACAAGAAGAAAAAAAATTCTTCCTGTCACACACGAGTAATTAAAACCAAAGAGAAGTATAGCAGAGTAAGGGCTCTGATACCATGTCAAATTGGTCTGAGAGCATCTCCAGTGGGGAGTGCCATTTTGGAGAGGCAAATCTCCAAAATGGCACTTTGAATAGTGTAAAAATGACATTTTTGTTGATGTGTGTTCCAGTGGTAAAAGCTATTTTGGAGAGCCATTTTTTTATATTATTTTAAATATAGTGGAATTATTTTGTATGTAGTTTAATTATGTCATTGATTATACAATTAATAGGAATAGGTTATATAATTAAATAATTGTTTTTAAAAAACCCTCCAACAATATAATTATTAATTTTATATAAAATTTTTTACTCTCTTGTTAAGGTATTTTTAAATAAAAATAAATATTTTTGATATAATCACATTATTTTCTAATATATATATATTACATTATATATATATTATAATATATAAAAAAGGTGGCCCCAAGGTGAGGCCACCTTTTTAGCTTGCTCTCCTGAGCTGCTACAAATAGCAACTCAGGGAGGGGATGCCATTTTTACCTCTGCAAATGGCATCCCCATTGCAGTGTAAACAGTATAGATAAAATAGCTAAACAATCATTTTTTTATTTTTGCATGCGGGGATAGCATCCCCGCTGGAGATGCTCTGAATACCCATTCCATCGGGTTCTGATTTCATTATATAGAAGAAATTTACACAGTAATTGCCTGATTTCCAGCACCTAAATGCTATACAAGGTAAGTATTAATTGCCTATTTATTTTCTATATACAATCTAGTCATAACAGAAAACAAATCCTAAACTAGAGTATATCAAATCCCGTAACATGAGATTGGAATCTTTCCCTTCTCTTGTACCTCCTTCATTTTATGAATGCATAGGAAAAATCTACTGTTGAATTGTCTTTGGTACTCTATTGAATTAGAGATACAAGTAAAGGAGATTGTGGAATAGTACTTAAATGATTTAAAGTGAGAGCAATTTGCAAGTGAATTGGCAAATTACATTAAAACTATGCAAAATGTTTCGTTTAGTAAATTCATTTCACACAAATCTGTTTTGTTCTAAATGCATAAATTAGGAAAGAACTCAATTTCAATATCTTTTCCTGGGTTCCTGAATAGCTGGCAAGCATATATTGGTTTAGTCCTTGCATGGGGTGACTTGATGCTATTATATTTCTCTTGAAAAAGAAAAAGAATGCAGTCGTTGCTGCTGCTGCTGCTGCTGCTGGTGGTGGTATTGCTGGCAGATTAATCTAGTGCATTAAATTTTTAGGTTAACTACATAAATGCACATGCAACTTCCACTCTTGCTGGTGACCTTGCTGAGATAAATGCTATAAAGAAGGTATTCAAGAACACTTCAGAGATCAAAATCAATGCAACGAAGGTAATCTTCCTCCCTCTCATTGACTTTCTCCGTCCTGTTCCAAGTTATGATGATGTTGTATTCCAATGGGTGGTTGATGTTATATGCTTGTTCATTTTGTTTCAGTCTATGATTGGGCATTGCCTTGGTGCTTCTGGAGGTTTGGAAGCTATTGCCACTGTGAAGGCCATAACAACAGGATGGCTGCATCCTAGTATTAACCAATTTGTATGTGTCGGATCATTTCCAAGTTATAAGAACTTTGTGTCTCTTTAGGTGTTCATTTGTTCACTTAGCTAGATTGTTTAATGACTGCCCTCCTGGTATTCTTTCCTGACTGCAGAATCCAGAGCCCTCAGTTGAGTTTGATACTGTTGCCAACAAAAAGCAACAACATGAAGTGAATGTTGGTAAGATGGTGAAACCTTTTATTGTGGAACTTGGATTTTTCAATTGCTTTAACCCAGAGTTTGAAATTGCTGGCTTTAACCATGTGTGTCTACAGCTATTTCAAATTCATTTGGATTTGGTGGACACAACTCCGTCGTGGCCTTTTCTGCATTCAAGCCTTGAGCTCCTGACCTTTCTGCATTTCCTTTCATGCATTTCAAGCCCCAAGCATCCAGCTTGTCTCCATTTCTTGTAGTGATCAGTCTTGCTTAGTCGGGATATGCTTAATTCACTAGTCAATGAGGCTCCATCTTTTAATTTGCGTTGCTGCATAATAATCATCTTCCTGTCAATTTTGAGGTGAACTACAGCCTAAGGTTTATGGATCTTTTCTCTTAATTAAATTTCATATTTCTTTGCGTTTATTGAACTTTTAGGAAGTAAAGGGGCATGTAATTTCCTTGTGTTTTGACTTTTGAGCTGTGAAGCAGATAAATGAAATGAACATCTGCGAGGGTCTCAGTTACTATCACGTTCCTCTTTTAACTCGTGTGAAAGGAATGCATGGTTTCACTTGTCCTTGTAGAAGAGTTTTAAATGAATTGTCTTCAGATTCATGCAGGAATTTCTGGTTTCCAAAGGAGTTCCTCAGAAGAAGCCTTCGTATCCTTTGCCAAGTTGTTGCATACTTGCATTGGATGTGTGGGAATTATTTCTGGTTTGAGTGATTTATGAATTGTGATAGACGACTAAGAAGTTGTTTGGGAGGGCGGTACAAACGCGTTTTCTTCTTTATTTTAAATGAATTTATTTTTTTGTGTTTTTAAATTATTTTGATGTGGTGATGTCAAAATAATTTTTACAAAAATAAAAAAAATATCATTTTGATGTATTTCTATATAAAAAATATTTTCAAAAACAACCGCAACCGTCCTTTCTCATCGGGCCTGCTATGGCCAGCCTAAGCTCTGGGCTTGGCGTTTTTTTCTCTTCTTTTTAGTACTCTGAAAATGTTTTTACGATCTTCACTTATTTTTTAACATGGTTTTTAAATATTATTTTAAAAAAGTTTATAGTATTGTTTTTTCTAATAATAATAAACTGTTCATAAAAAATCGTTTAATCATGAAATTTTTTTAACAACTCAAGATATGTTTTTGTTTTATATAATGAGTTAAAAACACTATTAATTGATAAATCAAAAAATAATTATGAGGACTAATTTATTATTAAAAGGAGAAAATAATTTCCCCATATTTTATCTTAGCTGTTGTTTTCATTTTATATATGATTTTCATTCTTATAAATGTATAGTGTCAATACAATTGATCATTCTTAAATTAAAAAAATTGAAGATAAATAAGAATAAAATCTCGAGTATTATGGAATTATAGAAATAATCAAAGCTATCAAATAATATTTTAAAAATAGTTAATTAAATAATTTAGAAATAAGAGAGGATATTAATTAAAAACTCAATTAAAAAAATAGTAAATTATTAAAAATTCATAGGATGCTAGGCCTGGAAGGCCATACTCATGTTATGAGGTAAGAAGTTCAAGCATGAGTTGAGCCTAAAATGATAATTGGTCCTCGAATGCTAGTTAGTCTAGAATGCCAATCTTGTGTATTTATTTCAATTTTACACTTGCATATGCAAATCTTCAAATTTTGTTTTTATTTATTAAATGATAATTTAAATATATATATATATATATATATATGCTAGTGTTTGCAAGATTTAAATTATGCAGGAAAATATATAATTTTTAAGTCAAAACCCCCATCTTATCTATGCATTTTTTTTTTATTTTGATGAAAATTATCCTTGTCCTTTGACAACATTGTTTTATAAAAAAAATAAAGATAATTAAAATAATATTTTTAAAAATCCTAATAATTTAAAATAAACATAAATTATTTCTATAGGAAGAGTTATTTTGGATGAGGCTGAATGTTCCCCAAAATATTTTAAAGATCTTGTTTTTTTGTAGGGTTAAAATTTTATAGTAGTTGGACACTAGGGAGACTTTGCGATAAAACCCATAAGCTATTGGGTAGGAATTGCATGAATTTCCTAGTTGGTTTAAGATTATTTTTTCTATTTTATTTAGAACTCTTGTTAGTTTTTCAACATTTTTAATTTGATTTATCTAGTATAAAAAAGGTTATTTAGTTTGTATTTATGTATTTGGGATATTTATTATTATTATTTTGAAATAATATTGTGTGTGACAATGTATCTCATACTTTTGGTTTTTCATCAAACTCTTATAAACTTGTCAAATGCTTTTTGTAGCGTTCATCATTATACTTTTAGTTCATAATTTTCTTATAATTAAAAGGTTGAGGATTTCATCCAATATATTTATTTTCTTGGTTTAAGTAACCATTGGGTCAAGTTTTCTATGAATCTAATTTTAGCTTTTTTATGTTATTTTTCATATCTTGATCATAATGAGTACTAGAGTTCTTATCCTTCGGACTTTCATAAGTTTACATCAAAGCAAGACTTTAAAATCAAGTCTTATCTATCAATCTTTATTTCTTTCATGTTTTTAGTGCTTGTTTTAAATCTTGAATTTATTGCAGCTTTATAAAATAAAGAGTTTGTGTTAAAAAGAGCTATTGTCATATAATATAGAAAAATAATAACTTGAATAAAAAAATCAAAGTCATTGGATGAAAGATCCTAACCCTTTGAATATAAAGATTTAAGAATTAGAAGTATGAGCACGAACAACACAAATGAAATCAATCTTTGACAAGTCCTAAATAGAATGATGAAAATAATCAAGAGTATAAGAAACATTGCCACACAAAAATATTATTTATAATGACCAAGTCTCTAAAAAAATCTAAATACAAGCTAAATAACTTTATTTATATGAGGTAAAGTATCCTAAACAATGCTAGAAAGATAACAAATGATATAAATCATGCATATTATTTTCTAGGCTTTATTTCAAGGCCTTCTCAAAATTTAATTATTACAAAATCTTAATCCTATAGAAAAATAAAGCCTTTATAAACTTCTGAAATGATTTTAGACAAATCCAATGGATGGATAAAAGGTTATGTTTGTTAGCGTGAAACTAATTAATAAGAAAGATAAGCCCTAAATTGCCTATAATATCTTTGAATATTAGAGGTTGTTATTGTATAAGAAATCCTTGCAAAATAAGAATTGTCTCCTAATTGATCTTCTTGGAAAGTAAAGAATCAATGCAAAATAAAAATTTCACATGTAATTAAATTCTTTCCCTTAAAAACCAATAAACTATATTGAAAATTGTTATTTTTCGAATTTCCTTGTTTGTTGGTAAATTTCAATCTTGACTTCAAAAATGTTGTTCTCTCTTGTCTAGATAAGTTATCGTGCTTTCCATATATGGATGGAAAGCTTGACATGTCTAGTTTCTAGCCCAACTACTTTCTTTAGGTTTAGGTATGGTCTAAAAACTATATGAAGGTCTAGTTTGATATATTTGCAACTTTGTGACATTAACATCTTAACTTAGCTCATCAAACTCTTCTTTGATCTTCTTAGTATTAGATATTATAAAAGGCCTAATTGGTATATCTAATAGATACTTTGGTCATACTCATTGATTCTTATCATTCACTTTTTTTTTGAAAGGATTCATTATAGAATCACTAATAAAAACACATCATATATAGGCAATACATCCTTGTAATTCTACAAAATATAAAAGCAAGAACCCTATATAGGCTTGGTAGTGTAAAAAATGATTTTTTACAGCACTAACTTTTTTATTTTTTCCTCAACACTTTTCTTTTCTTTTCTTCATATATGACCTTTATTTTCTTTCTCCTTATAGCCAACTCACTAAATTCTTTTATTTTGGCCACCTTTTTCTTGTAAGTTAACCCTACTGATATTGTCAAATGTGTGCAATGTTGTAGCAACCATCCTATCAGGGCGAGAGCTCTATTGAGAGGGTGAAGAACAAAGAATTCTTGTTTCTAATAAGTGAAAAAGGGATGGAGTCAACACCTAATATTTTTAACACTAGAAACCCTAACTCATCTTAGAGTCTTGATAAGGGGACTGATTGTATATAAAGAGAATGTATCACCCCTATTGTTTGTCTGATATATACTAAAGTATTGTTGTGTTTTCTAACTGTTGATTTGTCTCTAAGTTTTCAGAAAAGTCCTCCTCAATAAAGATGTTATTATCTTATCAGGTTAAAACCTAGTCATTTTAGATTCAAAATATATTTTTATATTTTGTTAATACTAGGAATATGTTTTATATATAATTTTATAATTCTTGATATTAGAATGAAAAATTTATTATATTTTTTAAGAATGTAGGTCAAGCTCTCATGACTTTAATAAACTTGCTGCTAAATCCAAAATGCATGTAAAAATAGAAAGGACTCTTTTTAATATGATTCAATATACAAAAATAATTTAATTTTTGAGAGACTTGACCATATGCACACAAATAAAAACATACTTTTGATTATATTTTTAAGAGAATTTTTTATTTTTGTAATTTTCTAAAATTGTGAAAGAAAACATATATATATTTAATATTAGGTCAACACCTTATAATATAATCCTATAAATAAAATATTAAATAAAATGATTATATCAATTCTCAAAAAATAGGTCAAAAATAATTTTAAAATTTCTAGAAAATTATTTAGGATTTTTTGACAAAAAAATATATCTTCTTTAAATGAAACTGCTAAAATAGGTCAAATACACCCTTAAACAAAAAAAACCTTAATCAAAATACTTTCCAAACACACAAGACCTAACCTAATTGAACCAAAACAAAACCGATCAAATTGACCTTAAGCCATTGGTCTAACCATGAACCACACCTAGATCTTTGGTTTAACCTAAAAATAAAACAAAAACACAATACATATACAAAACTAGATTCAACTATAAAAACATTAAAAACATAAAAACTCTTGACAAAAACATTTCAAATACACACAAAATGAAGAACACAATGAATGTTCTTTATAAACCTAAAAAATCATAAATCTCATCATAGACTAAGCATGGTAAAACTAGGGACATAAAGAGATTATAAATCATGCAAGGATCAATAATCTAGCACATCTTCAGTTTGATTATCAATGAATCATCATGATTTAGTCAGTTTTGGTTTTGGTTCAAAACCAAAACTCTTAGATTAAAACAATTAAAAATATCTTTACAAGAAAAAATAAAACTAGATTACGGATGAAGGGTGTCATGCGATTACTAGGAAACTATTCTCTTTGCCTTTTATAGGTCATTAATTCTATTACTAGGAGACTAATTCACTTCACCACTTACTATGCATTAGTCCCATTACCTGGAAACTAAACTTCTTCTCCTATTAATGGGAATAAGTATATTACTAGTAACTAATCTTTTTGTCCCTTACCAAGAATTAGTCCCATTACCAGTAACTAATCTCTTAGCCCTTTACCAGGCATTAATCCCATTATAAAGAAAGTAATATCTTTGCCTCTTAACAGGAATTAGTCCCACTACAAGAAAACTAACATGATTTCCCCTTACTAGGCATTACTCCTATTACCAAAAACTAAAGCTTTACACTCTTTACCGGAAATTAGTTCAATTATTAAGAACCAATATTTTTCCCCTTACTGGCATTAGTTCAATTACTAGAAAAATAATCATTTTCCCTTTATCGGGCATTAGTTCCATCATCAAAAAATTAAGATTTTTCTTCTCTTATCGGGCATTAGTCCATTACTAGAAACTTATCTTTTTGCCCCTTACTAGAGCTTTAGTCCCATTACTAAAAAAACTTATCTTAACCCCTTACTAGGTAGTATTCCCATTACCATCAAACTAATCTCTTTACAACTTATTAGTCATTAGTTCTATTACAAGGAAACTAAACCTCTTCGCTTATTAGCAGGTATTAGTCCCACTATCTAGAACTAAATTTCTTTGCCTCTTATTGGGATTTAGTCCTATTATAAGGATCTAATATCTTGTTTTATTGGAATTAGTCCATTAATAGGGACAAATGTCTTTCCCTCTTACTAGGTATTAGTCCCATTACAAGAAACTAATTTTTTTTTTCTTTTTTCAAGCTTTAGTCTCATTATTAGGAAATTAATTTTTTCGCCCCTTACCAAACATTAGTTCCATTACCAAAAAACTAATCTTTTTTCCCTCTTACTATGTATTAGTCCATTACCTGGAAACAAATCTTTTCTCCCAGAAACTAAATCTCTTCATTCCTTATCAGGCAATAATCCCATTGCCAAACAACTAATCTCTTAGCGCATTACCATACATTAGTCTTCTTCCAGGAAACTAGTCTCTTTAACCTTTATCGGGCATTAATTCCATTACATTAACCTTATACTTCAGGAAAATAAATCCTTTTCCCCTTACCAAGTATTAACCCTATTACTAAGAAATCATTCTTTTCACCCCTTGCCTAATATAAGTCCATTACTTAGAAACTAATCTCTTAATCCCTTATCAATATAAGTCCCATTACCGTGAACTAATATCTTTGTCCCTTACCAGACATTATTCCTATTACAAGAAAACTAATCTCTTCACCTTTTAAAAAGCATTAGTCCCATTACAAGGAAATTAATCATTTCTCCCCTTATTGGGTATCAATTCCATTTTGAAGGAAATAAATCTCTTTACTACTTACCGAATATTATTCCTATTATAAGGAAACAAATCTCTTCGCCCCTTATCGAATATTATTCCATTTACTTGGAAATTAATCTTTCTACTCCTTATAAAGCATTAGTCCTATTACTAGAAAACTGATTTTACCCCTTATTTGACATTACCATTACTAGGAAACTATACCTAAATATTAATCTCTTCACCTTTTACCAAGGCATTAGTCCTAATACAAAGAACTAATCTTGTCACCCCTTATTGGATATTTTTCCTATTATAAAGAAACTAATATCTTCATCCCTTACAGGGTATTACTTTCATTACCTGAAAACTAAATCTCTTTATCTAATACTAGCACTAGTGTTATTATTAGAAAACTAAATTCTTCGCTTCTTACTAGGCTTTAGTTCCATTACTAGGAAACTAAATCTCTTCACCCCTTATCGGGAATTACTTTCATTTCATGAAAACTAAATCTCTTTATCTTTTACCCTTTTTTGGGCATTAGTTCATTACCAGGAAATATTTTTTTAGCCAATTACATAGCATTAGTGACATTACCAGGAAAATATATCTTTTTGCCCCTTACCGAACATTAGCCTCAATACTAAGAAACCAATATTTTTACCCTATACTGAGTATTATTTTTGTTACCAAGAAACTAAATATCTTTGCCCTTTATTGGACATTATCCCACCACTAAGAACTAGTTTTATGCCCCTTACCAGATATTAGTCCTATTATTACAAAAACTAATTGATATGCCCCTTATTGGGCATTAGTCCTATTGTTAGGAAACAAATTTGTTTTCCCCTGACCAAGCTTTGGTTCTATTACAAGAAAACCAAACCTCTTCACCTCCTATCAGGCATTACTTTCATATATGGAAACTATATCTTTTGGTCTTTTACTAAGCATTAGTCCATTACTAGGAACTAATCTCTTCACCCTTTATTAGGGCTTTACTCCTATTATCAGGAAACTAATATCTTTACTTCTTATCGGGCATTAGTTCCATTACTATAAAACTAAATCTCTTTACCTCTTTCTGGTCATTAGTCCTTTACAAGGAACTAATCTCTTCACTCCTTATAAGGGTTTTAGTCCCATCACGAGGAAACAAATATCCTTGCCCATTACTTGACATTAATCCCATTACTAGGAAACTAATCATTTTGCCTTAACTGGTCAGTAGTTCTATTACTAGGAATCTAAGCTTCTTGGCCACTTACTAAACGTTAATCTTATTACCTAAAAACAAATATCTTTTATCCTTCTACCAGACATTAATCCCATTATATGGAACTAATATTTTTTTTTTCTTTTACTAGGAATTAGTAAATTACAAGGAACTAATCTTTTCGCCTTTTACCATGGTGATAATCCTATTATCAGGAACCAATCTCTTTGCCATTTACTAGACATTAGTCTATTACCAGGAAAAAAATCTTACTATCCTTTAATGAGAATTAGTTCCATTTTATGAAAACTAAATCTCGTTTCCTTTTATGCTATATTATTCCTATTACCAAGAGCTAATCTATTCTCCTTTTATCTAGTATATGTTCATTATCAAGAACTATATTTTTTTTGCCAATTACATGGTATTAATGCCATTACCAGGAATTTATATCTCTTCACCCTGTACTGGGCATTATTTCTGGTACCAGGAAACTAAATCTCTTTGCCTTTATTGGATATTGCCCATTACTAGGAACTAGTTTCTTTTCTCCTTACCGGGTCTTAGTCTTATTACTAGGAAATTAATCTTTTTGCCCCTTACTAGGCATTAATCCCATTACTAGGAAACTAATCTCTTCACCCCTTATAGGATATTACTTCTATTACATGGAAACTAAATCTCTTGGTCCTTAAAGCATTAGTCCATTTCCAAGAACTAATATTTTCACCTTTTATTATGGCTTTGGTCCCATTACCAAGAAAATAACATCTTCTCTCTTTAATGGGCAATAGTTCCATTACTATATACTAAATCTCTTTGACTCTTACTGGGATTAGTCCATTACTAGAAACTAATCTCTTTACTCCTTACTTGGGGGATTAGTCCATTACTAGAAACTAATCTCTTTACTCCTTACTTGGGCTTTAGTGTTATTACAAGGAAACTAATCTTTTCGCCCTTTACCGGGCCTTAATCCCATTACCTGGAAACTAATCTATTTGCCTCTTACTGGTCATTACTTACATTAACTCATTACTAGGAAAGTAAATCTTTTCACCCCCTGTCATGCATTAGTCCCGTTACTAAAAAACTAATCTATTTATCCTTTATTGGGGATTAGCTCCATTACCAGGAAACTAAATCTCTTTAGCTTTTATCGGGTATTAGTCCATTACCAAGAACTAATATCTCTGCCTTTTACCATGGCTTTAGTCCAATTACCAAGAAAATAATCTCTTCGCCCTTTATTAGGCATTAGTCTTATTACCCTGAAACTAATATATTCGCCTCTTATTGGTCATTAGTTTTATTACTAGGAAACCAAACCTTTTTACCCCTTAATAGACATTAGTCTCATTACTTGGAAACTAAATCTCTTTACCCCTTAATGAGCTTTAGTACCATTATAAAGAACTAATCTCTTTGCCTTTTACCGGGAATTAGTCTATTACTAGGAATTATTTTTTTTTCCCTTATCAGATATTAGTCCTATTACCGATAACTAATCTTTTAACCCTTTACTAAGTATAAGTACATTACTAGGAACTAAGGTCTTCACTCTTTACCATGGCCTTAATCCTATTAAAAGGAAACTAATCTATTTGCTTTTTACTGGACATTAACACCATTACAAGGAAACTAATTTTTTCACCCTTGACTTGGCACTAGTCCTATTACCTAGAAATTAATCTTTTTGCTCATTACCAGTAATTTATGTCATTACCAAGAAATTATATATCGTGTCTTTCTAAGCATTAGTCCTATTATCATGAACAAATCTTTTTGCCTCTTACCAGACATTTGTCCATTACATGCAAAATCTCTTTGACCTTCACTTGGTATTAGTCTTATTACAAATAACTAATTTCTTCACCTTTTACTGGGCATTAGTCTCATTATCGGGATACTAATCTCTTCACCTCTTACTAGACATTATTTCTATTATCAAGAAGCTAAACCTCTTCGATCCTTGTGAATCATTAGTCCCATTACCTAGAAACTAAATATCTTCTCTTTTATTATCATGAATCTTTTTTGTCTTTTGCAGTTAATTAGTCTAATACCAAGAAGTAATTTACTCACCTATTACTATGTAATAATCTTATTACTAGAAACTTATCTTTTTTCCTTTTATCAAGCATTAGTCTCATTACTAAGAAACTAATCTCTTTACTCATTCATAGGAATTAGTCCTATTATAAGGAAACAAATCTCTTCGCCCCTTACCGAGTATTAGTTTCATTAACAAAAACTAAATTTCTTCATCCTTTAACGAGCATTAGTCTGATTAATAAGATAGCAATCACTTTTCCTTTTATTGGGTATAATTTTCATTACCAGGAAACTAAATATCTTAACCCTTTACTAGGCATTAGTCATATTACCAAGAAACTAATCTATTCACCTCTTACATAATTTAGCCCCATTATCTAAAAACTATTATCTTCACCCCTTACCGATAATTTATGCCTTTACTAGGAAGTTATTTATATATACCTTTTGCTAGGCATTATACTCATCACAAGGAACTAATCTTTCGCATCTTACCAGGATTTAGTCCTTTACTAAGAAATGATTTCTTTGCCCTTTACCAGGCATTAATGTCATTACATGGAAACTAAATCTCTTAAAATTTTACTTGGTATTAATCCTATTACCAGGAACTATTGTTTTCTCCTTTTATTAGGCATTAACCTATTACCAAGAAACTAATATCTCCATCCCTTACTGAGCATTAGTTACATTATATGGAAACTAAAAATGTTTACCCCTTAGTTGACTTTTATTTCATTACCTAGAAATAATCTTTTTTGCTCTTACTAAGCATCAATGCATTACCAAGAACTAATATCTTCTCCCTTTACCAAGGTTTTAGTCTCATTAGGGATCAGATTTTTGGTGGTTTGATGGAGGATTGATGCTTGAGTTTTTGGGTTATATTTTTTATTAACGTGGGTGTCGGGTTAACTTTCGTGCATCTCGACTAATCTTATGGCTCTGAAATTAATAACCATGTAAATATCTAGTGACTATCATATCCAAAGACTCGAATATGAAATTATAGAAAGAGTAAACCTCTTAGTCCCAAACTTTTAACATTAGCCCACCTACTAAATGATTATTTTTTGGGTTATTTAGGTGAGTGGGTGACGGCTACGGGGAAAAAGAAGAGAAATGAGGTTTTTATATCTATAAAAAACACAATATGAATATTATTTTTGTTTTAATGGTATTATTATGGATAGTAAATGCGATTATGGATCACTTGTATCAATGAAAACATAATTAGTGTTTACATTTTTGTTTAAATTATATTATTTTTAAAATTTTATATTTTGTCGGCAAAAAAAAATCTAAAAATGAAAAGTACAATGAGCTTATTTTTTTCACGCGTAAAAGGATCTTAATGGTTAATGATTAATAGGAGGATAGGCAGAAGAAAGACAAAGAAAACACAGAATAGAGAAGGGAGCGAGAAAAAAATATGAAAAAAGAAGAGAAATTAAATTAGTGGTCGTGAATTGGGATGGTTAAAAGGTAATTTCAAGAAGCAAGCCAAGCATAATCCATCTGATTCTACTTTTTCGTCCTGTAATGGCCTCTCCTTTGATCATAAAAACTTGTTATCTTTCTGCCCGACACCACCACCACCACCACCACCACCACCACCACCATTGCTCTTTTCTTTTCTCTACCACATCCCCTAAACCTCCCAAGTTTCATTCCCTGAAATCCATCAAGGTAAACTCTGAAACATTGATTAGACAATTTAGTTTCTTATAATGTTTCTTGGTGGGCTACATGGTTTTATGATATTCCATGAATGCCTTTATCACTATTTGTTTTTAATTATTATTAGATGGAAGGTGCGAATGAAATTACGGAAGAAGCTAAAGAGAACGTGAATCAGAACAAGAGGAAAATATTCGTGGCTGGAGCCACTGGAAGTACTGGGAAAAGTATTGTTGAACAGCTTCTAGCCAAGGGTTTTGAGGTCAAGGCTGGTGTTAGGGATTTAGCCAAGGCCAGAGCTACTTTTTCTAAACATGGCCCATCTCTTCAAATTGTCTGTACTCCGTCTTTAAACACTAGACAGTTGGCTCACACTCAAATTTGAACTGGGTTCATTTTTATTTTCTTTCTTCTTTGTTATTCTAGGTGATAGCCGATGTAACTGAGGGGTCTGACAAGCTAGTGCAGGCCATAGGGGATGATTCCGAGGCTGTAATATGTGCCACTGGGTTTCGCCCTGGCTGGGACCTGTTTGCTCCATGGAAGGTGATCAGTTGGTTCTTGATTTTTAATTATTCTGATCCGGTCTTACTAAAAAACATGTCAAAAGCTAATAATGTTTTCTGTGCTTCAGCTGATTATTGATTGATTATTCAAAAGAAGGTTGTTTTCCGTTGGTATTTATCATATAAAAAGATAGAAAGGTGTGATGTTTGATTCATCTTTTATCACCTATAGAAAAAAGCAAATATGGGCTTGCTTATGTGAAGCATTTGTTCCAAGTACAAATATCTATCACTTTAATCCTCAAGTCATTGGTCAATTGTTGGGATGGTTATGTCAATATTCCAGATGTTTTTAGAAGATGAAGGATTGCTAATTTTCCTGCTTGAAACATATTTCTATCATGACCTTATTCACAATCTAAGTTGGATCAGTTCTCTGTTGAGTGCATCTTTATCTGATTTTAGGTGGAAATATCGGGGTGCGGATTTTTGAATGTTAGTCATTATCATGGATGTGGCATTGAAAGGCAACAACAATTATGTCAACATGTAATCTGGAAATTGGAGCTTTGCATGTTCTGTTAATATGTAATAGTTTAGTGTTGTAGTTTTCCCATGTCATTGTTTGTCATTCTTATGAAGAGCGCATTGTGCAGGTTGATAATTTAGGCACTGTGAACCTTGTCGAAGCTTGCCGTAAACTAGGTGTTAAGAGATTCATTCTAATAAGCTCAATTTTAGTCAACGGAGCTGCAATGGGGCAGATACTGAATCCGGCTTACATTTTTCTCAATATTTTTGGGCTGACCCTGGTAGCAAAGCTTCAGGCAGAGAATCACATCAGGAAGTCTGGCATAAACTACACCATAGTCAGACCAGGTGGCTTGAGAAATGAACCACCTTCAGGAAATCTTGTAATGGAGCCAGAGGTAAATACATTTGCTGAATTCATTTCTAATCTGCTTCATGCTCTGTCATGCTACGAGGAAATTTATAATCTCCCCTTTCTTGGCAGGACACTCTTTATGAAGGTACCATATCAAGGGATCTGGTTGCGGAGGTTGCTGTTGAGGCATTAGGTCTTCCAGAAGCATCTTACAAAGTCGTGGAAATAGTCTCTCGTGCTGACACTCCTAAGCGTACATATGAGGATCTTTTTGGTTCTATTAAGCAAAAGTGAGTGGTTATGTCTTAAACTTGTAATGCTGGAGCAGATTAACTATATATGCAAAGATAAGTATAATTTTGTTAGCATGGCCACAATGCTTATTATAACTTCCACATGCTTTATTAGCAATCTTGTAATTCACCTGTTCATTACAGAATAAACAACAGATACAACTTCCAGTTGAGTCATTATTTGGTATCTTTACTAAATTGCACTCTTTGTTGCTATGTCATTAATTTATCCACAAGATAGTTCTATTCACACGATAAGAAGAGGAAGGTACGGGGGACAGAGAGGTTTGCTGTTGAACTAGTAGAGAGGAAAGGGAAGAAATTGGCATGAGCCATAGTCTTGTGTCTATAGGTGTATTTTATTCCAATAATCAATATAATTTCATAAGTTTAAGAGTAAAAATGAAGTGTGCCATATTTAAAAAAGTATTTACCACAATAAAGAGAGGACTATAGCTCTTTGTGTATTTAGAAGTTTCAACACAAAATCCTTGTAAAATTGAGTATATGGTGCCTTTGATATACAAAAAAGATGGTATAATCCTATGTCTCATGAGTTGTCTTTGCTAAATAGGTGAGAGGAACACCTTTTCACAAACCTATTTACATCCTTAAACATTATTAGTCAAAACATTGTTACAATCTTATCTAGACAAAAGCCTCCTAACCCATTTTCATAAAGCTTTTTAATAGTAATTTCATGCAAGAACCCCTCTAGAATGCACAAGTGATTTGCATATTGATTTTGCATATCAACTCTACTTGACTTGATGTTTGTTAAACCAAGTAATGCTTCTACTAATAACTAATAATGTATATGTGGCAAGAGATCACAACAGTTACAACATATCCATTATATATGAATATCAAATTGTAACAACAAAATATAACATTAATATCAAATTGTAACAACAAAATATAACATTAGTTGTAGACTGTAAATTAAGGTATTTTACATGTATTTAGGGGCAGCAAATTCCTCTTTGGAAATCAAGAAATCAGAGAAGATATTACACAGAATTTTGGTGTTTATGACATGGTATCAGAGCTACAATTCTGATCCAAATCTTCAACCTTTTCTTCGATTTTTTTGTGAGATTTTAAGATGTCTTGAGAGACTTTTCTTGATTCAATGGCAAAAATTATGCCAATTAGGAGTTTCAATTTCGGATGTTTGTGAAAGGGAAGGAATTGTGGGGGCATCTTGATGGAACTACAAAGGTTCCAACTGACCCACAGGAGCTGATTGCTTGGACTACCAAGGATGCCAAAATTGTTTCATGGATTCTGGGGTCTATTGAACCTCATATGATTAACAATCTCAGATCATTTGGCACAGGGAAGGGGATTTGGGACTGCTTCCGACGCATTTATTCTCAGAACAATTCGGCTCAAAAAATTTCAAATTGAATTGAGTATTGCAACTCCAAACAAGGTAATCTCTCAATTAAACACTTTTATGCAGGATTCATGAATCTATGAAGTGAATACACTGGTATAATTTACTCTAAAGTACCAAAGACAAGTTTAGAGGCACTGCACCTTATTCATGCCAAGAGCTAGAGGGACCAGTTCTTGATGAAGCTCCGACCAGAATTTGAGGTTGTACGAGCTAGCTTGATTAATCGAAATCTAGTACCTTCTTTGGATGATTGTTTGGGGGAGCTATTACGGGAAGAACGACGACTCGTCACTCAACACGAGTTGACTCAGCCGACTGCCACAAAAATGGTGAACATGGCATACATGACTCAAGGAAAGGGACGATAGAGAGGTGTGGGTTTGCGGTGTTTTAATTGCAAAGAAAATAGGTATATTGCCAGAAATTGCAGCAAGTTCTGCAATTATTGCAAGAAAGAGGGGCATGTTATCAAGGACTGTCGTCTGCGACCACAAAATTGACGAGGGCTAGGGCTTTGTAGTTAGATGAATTTGGGTACTACTTCCATGGCTGCTGCAGCTGTCTCATCGTCGACACCAGAATCTTCGTCGACAATGAGATCTTTATCGACAACTCTCACGTCGGAGATGGTGCAACAGATGATTGTCTCTGCCCTCTCGGCATTTGGGTTCCAAGGTACGAAGACCAAACTTAACTCTTTTGTGGTTTTGACAAATAATAGAAATCTGATAATAGATTTGGCAATCAAGTTTCAAGGAAAGAAATCTGAATTTAATTCAGATGTGGCTTCGGCAAATGATAAAAATTGGTTACTGGATTCGACAGCATCAAATCATATGAAAAACAGTGAAAATGAGTTGTGTAATGTGCAAAAATACATGGGTAATCAACATATACAGGTAGCAAATGGTGATAATTTGTTGATTTTGTCAATTGGTGATTTGAGTTCGAATTTTAAAGATATTTTTGTGTCACCAAAATTATTTGTAAATTTACTCTCTATTGGGCAAATGGTAGAAAATAATTGTGAAATTCGATTTAATCATAATGGTTGTTATGTGCATGATCAAGTGTCGGGAAGGTAATCGCGAATGGGCCTAAAGTGGGATTTCCAATACAATTTTCTAGTATTAATTCTTGTGCTTATTCTATTGCCATTAATAATCATTAATTTTGGCATAAAAAATTGGGGCATCCCAATTCTAGTATATTGACTCATCTTATGAGACATGGATATTTGGAGAATTAAAATTCTTGTTTAACAGAATTTTTGGATTGTAGTTCTTGCAAATTGGGAAAAAGAAAATCATTGTCATTTCCTTCATATGACAACTGAGCTTTTTAATGTTTTGAAATTATTCATACGAATGTATAGGGAGTAAGCCCTGTTCTCTCTCATGCTCATATTAAATATTTTATAATGTTTATTGATGATTTTAGTCGTTTCACTCGGATATATTTTCTTCAATCTAAATCTGAGGTGTTCTCAACATTTCAGGCTTTCGTTGTGTTTATTGAAAATCAATTTTCTACTCATATTAAAATTCTATGTTCTGACTCTAGGAGGGAATATGTCTAAAGAATTTCAATATCTTAAAAACAAAGGGATTCTTTCTCAAAGATCTTGTCCTTACACTCCTTAACAAAATGAAGTTGCTAAACGTAAGAATCGTCATCTTTTAGATATTGTCCGTACCTTATCAATTGATTCTTCAGTACCCACTGGATTTTAGGTAGAAGTGTTGTCAACAACTATTCATATAATTAATAATTTGCCTTCCCAAGTTCTAAAATTTGAATTTCTATACTTTTTTTTATTTAGTGTTATTCTTAAGTATGATTCTCTCTATGTCTTTGGGTGTTTTTGTTTTGTTCACGTACCATTTAGTGAACGTAATAAACTTACAACCCAAGTTGCTCGTTGTGATTTTCTAGGATATAGTAATTCTCATAAAAGGTTTGTGTGTTATGATGAAAATGCTCATAGAATTCGTATCTCTCGAAATATGATTTTCTTTGAGAATCAAAATTTTTTCCAGTCTTGTTCCTCTACAAAATCCACCTCTATCCAGCTTCCCATATTTGATGATGATTGTTCGTCTTCTCACTTTGAACGTTTTAAGCCAGGAATTGTATATCAAAGACGTCTACCATCCACTTTGCCCCTTCCGAACATGGAACCGACATTTGATCTTCATCATCAACCAAGATGATCATCTCGGATTTCACGTGCCCCAAATAAGTATGGATACTCAGCCACTGTTATTGATAGTACTGTTTTACCCAAGACTTATGTGCAGGCTTTTACCCAAGATTGTTGGGCACAAGCCATGAAAGAAGAACTTCAGGCTCTTCAGGATAATTACACATGGGATATTGTCTCTTGTCCTCGTGGAACCAAACCTATTGGCTGCAAATGGGTATACACTGTCAAATTAAAACCTGATGGGTATGTGGAAATGTATAAAGCACGGTTAGTTGCTCTTGAAAATTATCAGGCATATGGTATTAATTATGAGGAGACATTTGCACCTGTCGCTAAAATGACTACCATATGAACTATTTTGGCAATTACTTCATCAAATGGACATAAAAAATGTATTTTTACATGGAGATCTGAAAGAGGAGATTTATATGACTCCTCCTCCTGGTGTGTTTACTCACCCATTCGATGAAGTTTGTTGGTTGAAACGTTCTTTGTATGGTCTAAAACAGGCACCCCGAATATGGTTTGAAAAGTTTTACACTACTCTGTTGGAACTTAAATTTATTCAGAGTCAATACAATTTCTCTCTGTTTCTTCAGCAAACTGCTAATGGTATTATTGCTCTTCTGGTATATGTGGATGATATTATTATCACAGGTTCTGATATTCTACTTATTGAGAATTTACAGCGTTCTCTTAACACTACATTCCATATGAAGGTCTGGGACATCTTAATTATTTTCTTGGCCTACAAGTGCACTCTATGTCTGATGGGATATTTTTACATCAGCACAAATATACTGAAAAGGTATTTCTCTTGGCCTGTCTTGAATCAGGAAACAGTGTTCTTACACCTCTCGAGATTAATTTAAAGGTTTGTCAGAATGATGGTGAATTATTGCCTGATCCTTCCATATACAGGCAATTGGTGGGCAGTTTGAATTATCTAACCATTACTAGGCCAGATATTTCTTTTGTAGTACAACAAGTCAGTTATTTTTTACAGTCTCCTCGTCAACCTCATCTAGCTGTTGTCAAACGAATTATTCATTATCTTAAGGGCACATGTGGGAGAGGGATATTTTTTCTTATTGACACTTCATTACAATTAACAGGTTATAGTGATGCAGATTGGGCGAGATGTATGGATATACGTCGGTCTGTTACAGGATGGTGCATGTTTCTTGGAAATGCTTTAATTTTATGGAAAAGCAAAAGGCAAGATCGTATTTCAAAATCTTCCACAAAATCTGAGTATAGAGCTATGTTCGCCGCATGTTTTGAAATTGTGTGGCTCTGGGGTTTGTTGCAAGAACTTGATTTTCTTCACCATCCTACACCGCTTCATGCTGATAACACAAGTGTTATTTAGATTGCTACTAATCTCGTGTTTCATGAACGCACAAAACATATTGAAGTTGATTGTCACTATATTCGTGAAGCTTTTGATCATAATGTTCTTACACTACCCTATATTTCCACTGAACATCAGACTACTGATGCCTTTACGAAGGCTTTGCCTCGACCACGACATCAACTGATGAAGATGATTCAATAAACTAAAATAGATGAAAAAATAAGCACTCATTATGATGGTATAGTGTCATTTGTGTCATATCGAGCTATCATGGTAAGAATTTTTTTGTTCAAAATAATTAATTTAATTTTTTATATTTATCTTTTCTAATTTTTCTTAATGTTGTTAGCAAGATCAAACGGGTGGGAAAGAACCTCCATGGGATGATGTCTTTTCAATTTTGCATAAGAGTGTTAAGTAGTTTGACACATTCGTAAACAACAAGTCTAAAAAAGTGGTTGTATATACTTTTATTTATTGATATAATTTAAATTTAATTTAACATTCAAATGAATTTATTATTATGCATATTGTTTTGTAGAAAAATTATAAAAAGAAGATGATTTCAAAGTATAAAAGTGATCAAGAAATCCATTCTTCATTTGATGGATCAACTTGGTGTATGACTTTAGGATGGGTTACAAAGGGTAGAATATATGGTGCATGTATTCCAAAATATATAATCAGTACAAGTTCTTCATCACATTCTTACTTAGTCGAGTCATCATATCATAGTTTATCTTATCATAAATTGAATGTGAAGTTAAAGAAAAAAGATGATCTTATTTTAGAAATAAAACAGGAGATAGATTCATAAAAGAATATCTTATGAACAATTATAAATGTTATGGTAAGACATCAAATATGGGTTAAAGCATACCACCACCTGTGGGCCCATCAATGTCACCACATACAATGACATCTACAAGTCCAACGTCTTCACCAGTATAGCAATCTCGATCTTGACCATCATATATTGGTAGACCTTACTATGATCCATAATATCCTAGTTCGTTTACACCATAAACATCATAATTATATTTTTTTTAGTGATTTATTTGCATATGTAATTTTAACTATTTTTAATATCACTTATTATTTTTTATAAAGTAGTTTTAAATATTAATATTATTTAAATATATTATGCTACTTATAAAATTTCAACAAATAATTAAAAATATTGATAAAAAGAAATATATAATAAAAAATGAATTAACTCCATGGTGTCTTAATTTAACAACGAATTTTCCGTTGCTCATATTAGTAATGGATTCATTCACCCAGCCCCACGTGGAACGAGACGGTGGTGGTGAGGTCCCGGAACAACCTGCTGGGAGGTGACACCATGGCAGCACTGCACGTGGATATATATGTTCACGGTCACGTGAGGGAGAAGCCGTTTTGAAAGGTGGGAATTCAGTTGATAATCCAATCCAGTGCATGACAGTGCAGGTTTGGATGCCTTCTGGATAGCTCAACTTGTGGGTGCCTCCGACGGGTCGGTTCTTGATAAGAAGGGAACTTCCTGTCCTTTAATGTTTTGCATCAGGAGACGGTGGACGGTGGTGGAAATTTTGGCGAGCTGATGGATTAGTGGATTTAGCCGAAGGGACTTAATTTGTTTTATGGGTCTTATATATGTTTTGGCTGTAGATGGCATCAAGGGTGTAGTGTTTTTTTTTTTTTTTTTTTTTTTTTAAGATCTTTTTGCACAGTAAAAATATTATTTTATCCCTATCAGTAGATAATATATAGTTGCCTACCAGGGATATTTTTTTTTAAAAAATTTCTGTGCACTGTAAAATACTCATATTACCCTCAAATAAGACAAAAATCAAGAGATGTCGGCGATAGTGTTTCTAAAAATTCACATTTTTTTAAATAGTATAAATAGAAATATACCCTAAAAAGACAAAATTAAAGAGTTAGCTATAAGAGTGTTTGGGTAATTCTATGTTTTTTTATTTATTTTTTCTGCAAAATACAGTTGGTGCGTCAGACTGACGCGTCGATGATTTTTTGCCCCACACTCTCTTCAGGCGACATGTGCAGAATATTTCGATGGTAAAAAATGTCCATCTGGCATCTCATCGAATGCGCCGGCATGTCCTCTTTTTTATGGTGGTGCGTGTGGCGTCCCACAGTGGCCGGAGATGTGATGATGGTTGGTTGATCTTCCCCCCCTTCTTTGTCTCTCCTGCAGGCTAAATTACACGAAAGTCTCCTTTGTTCATGTTCTTATTTTTATCCCTGATCTTTTGATTGTTTTGTATGGTCATGATTTCTATGATATAAGTTTTGATTTGTTTCAATTTTGTCCTTCAATTGCAATTGATTATATATTTCGGTTTCATTTTAGCCTTTATTCTTTTATTTTTTGGATTGGTTTTGAATCCCTTAATATTTTTGGTATGGAAGTTTGGATTGTTTTCAATTTTGTCCTTCAATTGAAATTGATCATATATTTTGTTTTCATAATGGCCCTTATACTTTTAATTCTTTATTTTATTTTAATTCATTTTTTTATATATTTCTGAAATATTCTCTTTTTTTCTGTCCAAGTTTATATATATATTCTCTTAGTTTTTGGTTTTAATTTTTTTTTTCTCTTTTGTTGAGGTTGTATTTTTTTTTAATTTATTCCTTAAATTTTAATTGGTGTTGGTAATCATTTGAAAATTGATATTTCTTCTTTTTGTCCCTTTGTTCATGTTTATTTTATTCTTCAAGTCAAATGATTTTTTTAAGCTAATGATATTTATTTTTGTTTTGTCATTTTTTGTTTGCTTTTTTGTTAAAAGTTTTAGTTTTTTTTCATTCTTCGAGGTAATTTTATTTTTTCCACTATTTACACAGTAGTAATAATAATTTTTTTTTCCTTGCTCTTATGTTAAAGTTTTTGTGTTTTTCTATTTTTTAGGCTAGTTTAATAATTTTTATTGTTTTAGCAGTAATAATAATAATAATTATAGATGTCATAAGCATGATAGTAATAGTGATATTATTAATCATAAAAATAATAATAATAATAATAATTTGTTATGATATTTATAGTGCTTATGGTGTTAATAATTATGGCTTTGATGGTAATAATAACAGTAACTCATAAAATAATATAAATAATATTAATAATGACAAAAAAATTATAATAATGATAATAGTACTAATTATAGTTTCAATGATATTAATAAAAATAACGGTGCTGGTTATCGTAATGATTATTGTCATAATAATGACAGCGACTATAAAAATAATGATAGTGACAATGACAATACTACCAATAATAATCAAAATATTGATTATTTAAAATAATGGTTATAATAACAGCTATAATAATTGTGACAATTTAACAATCATAATAATAACAATGAGATAATAATTCATTAGTCGATGTTGTTTTTGTTCAAAATTGAGTTTTGTAGTTTTTTTATGTGTGATATTTAAAATTTAATATCACGTAAATAAAAATATATGAAGTCCCATGTAGACAAAACGAGTCACTTGCCCTGCACTTCGCCACAGCTAGAACCAAATCTTTTGACATGTAAAAAAATATTAATGGTCCTAAATTTATTTTATGATACTATATATCTGAGCGAAATAATCAATTTATAAAACTTTTGATTATTTAGTTTTTTATATATTCATTTTATTATGGATAAGGTGTTTAAAATAATGATAACAATTATTTTAAAGGTATTTTTTCTTAAAAATATGTGAAGCTAATTATATATTTTGATATTTGTTTAATATTAACATCTTAAAATATTTATATAAAAATGAACTAAGGTTTTTTGAAAAAATCTCCAATTAATTTAATCTTAGTGTTTGAAATACTTTTAATATAATAATATGAAAAATGAATCTTAAAAATAAAAAATAATTTAATTTCTTTTTATAACAATAATGATGGTGATAACAATAGTATTGTCAATAATAATTAGAATATTAATTATTTACAATAATGGTTATAATGACAGTTATAATAATTGTGACAATTTAATAATTATGATAATAACAATAATTATAACAATCAAAATAATTCATTAGTCGATGTTGTTTTTGTTAAAAAATAACTTTTGCACCTTTTTATGTATGATATTTCAGATCTAGTATCATATAAACAAAAAATATACGAAGTCACACACAGACAAAACGGGTGGAAAAATTATGCAACTTGCCCTGTTCTTCGTTGCAGCCAAATCTAAATTTTTTAACATGTAAAAAAATATTAATCGTCCTTATTTTTTTAATGATACTATATATCTGAGTGAAATAATCAACCTATAAAACTTTCAGTTATTTAATTTTTTTATATATTCATTTTATTATAAATAAAGCATTGAAAATAATAATAATGATTATTTTTAAGGTTTTTTTTCTTAAGAATATGTGAGGCTGATTATATATTTTGATATTTGTTTAATACAATATATATATATATATATATATATATAAAGAACTAAGTTTTTTTTTAAATCTCAAATTAATTTAATTTCAGTATTCTGAAATACTTTTAATATAATAATATAAGAATAAATCTTAAAAATTAAAAAAAAAATTAATTTCTTTTTAAATAAAAAATGTTTTAAACTAAAAATATAATAGACGAAAAAATCACAAAGATAACAAATTATTTACAATAGAAGATTTACTATATATATGTATAAGAGAGAGTTTCATTCTCATTTCATACCACCAACTAAACTTGCTCTGTTTCTCAATGTAAGTTGCATTTAATACAAAATAATAATAAAAAAATTAATATTCAAAACTAAAAATACATATAAATACAAAAAAAAAATTAAAAATTATTGTAGAAGGATAAAAAAATAAATAAACTGAAAGTAAACCAAAAAATAAAAAAAATAAGAACTAAAATAAAAAATTATATATATAAAAATAAGACAAAAAAGTTTTTTGCTGCGGCAGAACAAATGCCAATATCTCGTTTAATGAGAACATAATTAGTGTTTATATTTTTGTTTAAATTATATTAGTTTTAAAATTTTATTTTTTGTCGGCAAAAAAACATATCTCAAATGAAAAGTACAATGAGTTCATTTTTTTCACGAGTGAAAGGATCTTATTGGTTTATGATAGGCAGAAGAAGGACAAAGAAAACAAAGATTAGAGACGGGAGCGAGAAAAAAAATATGAAAAAAGAAGAGAAATTAAATTAGCGGTTGGGAATTAGGATGGTTAAAAGGTAATTTCAAGAAGCAAGCCAAGCATAATCCATCTGATTCTTCTTTTTTTCAACCTCCCTCTCCTATGATCAGAAGAACTTGTTATCTTTCTGCCCGACACCTCAATCATCATCACCACCATTGCTCTTTTCTTTTCTCTACCACATCCCCTGAACCTCCCAAGTTTCACTCCCTCAAATCCATCAAGGTAAACTCTGAAACATTGCTTAGACAATTTAGTTTCTTATAATGATTCTTAGCGGGCTACATGGTTTTATGATATTCCATGAATGCCTTCATCACTATTTGTTTTTAATTATTATTAGATGGAAGGTGCGAATGAAATTACGCGAGAAGCTAGAGAGAACGTGAATCAGACGAAGAGGAAAATATTCGTCGCTGGAGCCACTGGAAGAACTGGGAAAAGTATTGTTGAACAGCTTCTAGCCAAGGGTTTTGAGGTCAAGGCCGCTGTTAGGGATTTAGCCAAGGCCAGAGCTACTTTTTCTAAACATGGCCCATCTCTTCAAATGGTCTGTACACCGTCTTTAAACACTAGACAGTTGGCACACACTCAAATTTGAACTGGGTTCATTTTTATTTTCTTTCTTCTTTCTTATTCTAGGTGGTAGCCGATGTAACTGAGGGGTCTGACAAGCTAGTGCAGGCCATAGGGGATGATTCCGAGGCTGTAATATGTGCCACTGGGTTTCGCCCTGGCTTGAACCTGTTTGCTCCATGGAAGGTGATCAGTTGGTTCTAGATTTTAATTATTCTGATCCGGTCTTGATAAAAAACATGTCAAAAGTTAATAATGTTTTCTGTGCTTCAGCTGATTATTGATTGATTATTCTGAAGAAGGTTGTTTTCCGTTGTTATTTATCATATAAAAAGATAGAAAGGTGTCATGTTTGATTCATCTTTTATCACCTATAGAAAAAAGCAAATATGTGCTTTGCTTACGTGAATCATTTGTTCCAAGTACAAATATCTATCACTTTAATCCTCAAGTCATGAGGTCAATTGTTGGGAATAATCCAGATGTTTTGAGAAGATGAAGGATTGCAAATTTTCCTACTTGAAACAGATTTCCATCATGAACTTAGTCATAATCTAAGTTGGATCAGTTCTCTGTAGAGTGCATCTTATCTGATTTTAGGTGGAAATATCCGGGTGCAGATTTTTGAATGTTAGTCATTATTGTTAGAGATATTATATAAATTATATCTTGGGATAACTTAAGCGCTTCTAGGTGAGATAATTTTTTGATATGATATGAAAACCTTGTTGACCTAGTAGTCATGAGTTCAAATCTCACCGCACTGATTCTATTTGATAGAAATCAAGCACAAGGTAGTAGAGCCTGTGCAAGTTTCAAGTCTAAAGAACTTTCACATTTCAGAGGAGGGTGTGTTATAGAATAATATAAATTACATTGATGGTTCCTTGACAATTATCATGATGTGGCATTGAAAGGCAACAACAAACAATTATGTCATTGTTTGTCATTCTTATGAAGAGCACATTTGCAGGTTGAGAATTTAGGCACTGTGAACCTTGTCGAAGCTTGCCGTAAACTAGGTGTTCAAAGATTCATTCTAATAAGCTCAATTTTAGTCAATGGAGCTGCAATGGGGCAGATGCTTAATCCGGCTTACCTTTTTCTCAATATCTTTGGGCTGACCCTGGTAGCGAAGCACAAGGCAGAGAATCACATCAGGAAGTCTGGCATAAACTACACCATAATTAGACCGGCTGGTTTGAAAAATGAACCACCCTCAGGAAATCTTGTAATGGAGCCAGAGGTAAATACATTTATCGAATGCCCTTCTGATCTGCTGCGAGGAAATTTATAATCTCCCTTTTCTTGGCAGGACACTCTCTATGATGGTACCATATCAAGGGATCTGGTTGCGGAGGTTGCTGTTGAGGCATTAGATCTTCCAGAAGCATCTTACAAAGTCGTGGAAATACTCTCTCGTGCTGACGCTCCTAAGCGTACATATGAGGATCTGTTTGGTTCTATCAAGCAAAAGTGATGGTTGTCTTCAACCTGTAATGATGGAGCAGATAAACTATATATGCAAAGATAATTGTAATTTTGTTAGCATGGCTGCAATGCTTATTATAACTTCCACATGCTTTATTAGCAACTAGTAATTCACCTGTTCATTACGGAATAAACAACAGATAATTCACTCTTAGTTGCACCCCTCAATATTTTATATTATTTTATATTTTTTTAATTACATCGTTCAATATTTCATATCATTTTCTAAATTAAATCATTTATTCAATTGCATCCCTCGATATCCTTGATTATTTTTTTATTAGTAATTTTTTTCTGATCCTGTTAATAATTTTTATTGGTAATTTTAGAAAAATATGTCTAATTTACTTGAATTATTTCAAATATTTTGTTATTATAATTATTAATAAATCTATGAAATTATTCCAACAAAATATTTATATATATGTACGTATATATATGTGTGTGTATATGTGTATTTTAATATAATTTCATAAGTTGACAGTAATATGAAAACCATGGTAACCAAACACACAAAACTGTTTTTTATTAAACTCAATCCCAATCATATTTTTAACTAAACACTTAAATTTCAGTTACGAACCGAAATTAAAAACGTTTTTTATAAAACTATTTTTTTTCCAACCACAACAGCAACAACAACAGCTTAGCCAAACAGACCCTAAATCAGATCTCATGAATTAGGCATCAATTGGCCTTGCAATCATCCAGCTGAAAACGCCAACACTATCTTTCATCTGTCTCTCTCGGCCATGGCAACCGCCCTGTAGCACGGTCAAAGAGTTAGCTGTCACCAAAGAAAAACAACCTTCATCCTTGTCTTTTTCTCCTTATTTTCCTTGCCTAACCTCTTCATGTCCTTTGTTTTGTCTATTACGAGTACCCCATTTGGACCCGTAACAGGTGACTAAAGGAAAGAGTTGTCCAAGAATTATCAGTGAAGTGAAATTTTGATAACTACAACATGCATATCCAAAACAACCTTCTTTATCTGATCTTTTGTAATCTAATTGCTTACGCCTTTTGTTTTGGCCAACCATTTTAATAGAGAACTCTTATATTGGTTATTTCAAAGTTGTCAATTCCGTTCCATTTCGGCCGTTCCGTGCCGTTAAAAAAACCAAGACGAAACGGTGTCGTTTTTGTCTAGGTTTTAATTCCGGCCAGTTCCGGCCAAATTCCGGCCGGAACGTCTCGGTACCGTTATGGGTGTGCCGTTCAGGCCTTAAAATCCTCTTTATTTTGATTAACTTGTGGTTTTTTTTTTTTTTCTAATTTTGAGATTATGTTTGTTTGACTTTGTGTTTATATTGTATAATTTAAAGTTAATTTATCTTGAATTTTAATTATGCTTGTTAAATTAATATTTTAATTTAATATATATACATATATATAATTAATTATATATGAACAGTACAACCCCGAAACAGCACGCCGAAACGCTTCGAAACTGGAATGTTCCGTTCCAAAAGAAAAACCGGAACGACGACCGTAACGGTATTAACAACCTTGGGTTATTTCTTTAATATTTGACTTCTTTAATGATCAACTCATTTAAAATTAAATTTAAGTGAATTTTTGGAACCTATTCTGATACTTAAGTTATTTCTCTAGCAAAACCTTTGATGGTATCTAAGGTTATACCTTTGGCCAACCTTCTATGGCTTTGATAGATATTCCCTTATGGTAAAATATATATGATAATATGGTGTTAAGAGGCTTTGTTAGGTATAGTTGATGTAGTATCTCAAAGAGTATTATAGCTATTAAGAGTGTTAAAAGTGATCTAGAGATTTTGAAAAGTAGTTGTGATGTTCTTATTGACAATTATGCTAGTATAGGTAATCTATCTAGTGTACAAAATAGTGATAAGAGGGAAAATACAACATGAGTTAGGCCAACAAACAATTGCGATTTTAGCGTATTTAAAATCAATAATAGCTCTCTCACATTTAATGTTTTACATGTGGAGAAAATGATGGTAGCTCTTATGCATGTTAAAAAAAAGGTGAATTTCTATGAGATGAAGATGAGTGCTTAAAATACAAGAACTAATTTATGATAATGACTTCGTATTAAAAAGAAGAAATGTAAAAATAACAAGTTCAAGAATCCAGAATTTTAAAAAATGTTGGTTTTATGGTGAAAATCTGTGATTTAATTACTTATAGAAGTAGCATAAAGTGTGTTATTTCAAAGAATACAATAGAGAAGTTGAAGTTTCTCTTAAAAAAACACCCTTATCCTTATAAGATTTGATGTTTAATAGGGATAATGACATCATAATCACATTTTGATGCTAAGTTAAGTTTACTATAATAACTGACTTGTGGATGATTTAGGTTGGTTTGATGTTATATCTATGGATATTAATTAGAGTCTTCTTGGGAGACCTTAATTTTATGATCATGATTTGAAATGTCTTATAAAATCAAACACTTATTCCTTCTTTAGAGGAAATAAGAAGTATACTTTAAATCCTTTTAAAATAAAAAACCAAAGAAACCATTAATTCTTCAAATAAAAGAAAAAGTAATGGCTCTATATTGTTGAACAATTTAATCAATGGTAGACACATATGAGTGGTGTATACCATCATAAGTAAAATTCTGAAAAGAAACTAGGTTGAAGAATTATTACAATAGCCCCTAAAAAATAGTGTTTGTTTAAAGAATTTACTGATATAGTTAGTGATGATTTACCACAAGGCTTACAAAGATGAAGGACAATTGAACATATTGTTAAATTGATACTTGGTGCACCTTTACCAATCTACCAAATGCATAGAATGTTGTTTATGGAGTGCATGGATAAGTAAAACTAGGTTAAATGATTTCATTTTAAAGGTTCCAGACATTAAAACATAAATCCATGTGTTTGTCCAACTCCAGTTACCCTAAAAAATATGGATTATGGACTTATGTAGACTTTTATATATTCATCTTAATATATATATATATACACACACATATTTCATATTCTTTACTTAATGATGTGCTTGATCAATATGGTTTATGAATGAAAATCTTGTATGTTCTTTCTAATTAGTGAAGTATATTTATATGAGTATAACTTAGATATTCAAGCCTATTTTGATGTTATTTGTTATTTGTTATTTTATGAGATTATTATGTATAGTTAAAGTATACATTAGCACTAGAATCACTTTCATCAAGTTATAAAGTGATCCAATAAGAAAATAAGAAAGGCGGTTTATAGATTTAAATAAATTCTCATTCTTGTGCAAATTGTTTGTGTTTTTAAGTTTTATTGTTATAAGTAAAGACATATAACTAGATTTGGAGAAGGCTGATACCACTATAGAGTGGAGTGTACCAAAAAGAACATTCAAATCTTTCATGGCTTAGCATTGTTTTATAAATCCCATTACTAAATGCTTAAAACAAAAGTTTGAATGGTCAAATTTAGCATAAAAGCTTTTGAAAGGATTAAAATTTTAATGATTAAAGCACTTATTCTAGTAAAAAGAACATTGCTTTGACTTACAAAGGGTTTGTAGTTTATTAAGACCATCAAACATTATCATCTTTGAATCTAAAAAAAAGCTTGATGATCATTATATCAAGTGGAGCTCCTACTTTGATTGATTTTTATTCTCACTAAAATATATAATTAAAGAGTCTAACATGGTAGTATATACATTTAGTATTACACTACAAAAAAAAAGGGTGTTTTGCAACGGAAGCATCCGTTGCAAATAAGTAAGGGTGCCGTTGCAAATTTGCATTTGCAACGGATTTTGCAACGGATGCATTCCGTTGCGAAACGGTGACTGCAAATCGATTTGCAACGGCTAATCCGTTGCAACGTTGCAAGGGCTAATCCGTTGCAACGGATTAGCCCTTGCAACGTTGCAACGGATTAGCCGTTGCCAATTGGCAACGGATAAACCGTTGCAAATTCATTTTTTTTTTAATAATTTGAAATTCATTTTTTTTAGTAATTTCAAATTTCTTTATTTTTTAATTAATTTTAAATGAATATTTTTTAGAAATGAATTTTTTTTTTATTAACTTGCAATGGAATTTCTTCTCGTTCAGCTCGGACACTGCATACTGAGGCTGGAAGCCGTGGTTTTCTATCAACCAGTCCTCCATCCTACGAACTGCATCGGCACCGTCAAACACCTCTCCCCTCAGCACGAGTCCAGGTGAATAATAAACCCAACAGCAGGAGGCCAAGGTTCACGCACATGAAAAGATGGGAAGTAAAAATTATCCGAGCAAGATAAGATCAGCTAGAACTGTAAAAATTTCAAGTGGTGCGTGGATGCTGAAAAGTGAAGTCGGACAGGCAAAAAGAAATTAAAAAGAAGAAGAAAACAAGTATTAGAAAATAAATTAGCTAGAGAGAGCAGAGAAAAAATGATCAAGGCAAAGTGAAAGGTAGGTGTAAACTAAAGAGACAGAAAAATGGCAGAGGATTACCTCCATCTCACGGTCGACCCATTTCAGGGCGTCCTCCATCTCATAGAAAAATGGAAGTATGAGCAGAATGAGAGAGACGAAGTAGAGAAGCAGAATTTATATAAGGTGCGCTGCATAAAACCATTTGCAACGGATTTTCCGTTGCAAATGATTTGAATTTGCAACGGAAAATCCGTTGCAAATTAATTCAAATTTGCAACGGATAATCCGTTGCAAAGTGTGTAAATTGCAATGGAAAATCCGTTGCAAATTAATTTAAATTTGCAACGGATAATCCATTGCAAATGGTTTAAATTGCAACGGAAAATCCGTTGCAATTTAATTTTCATTTGCAACGGATTTTCCGTTGCAAAAGGTTTTAAATTGCAACGGATTTGCCGTTGCAAATTTAAATTGCAACGGAAAATCTGTTGCAAATATACTTAAATTTGCAACGGATTATCCGTTGCAAATGGTTTTTCATTGCAACGGAATATCCGTTACAAATTAAATTTGCAACGGAAAATCCGTTGCAAGATAATTATATATTGCAACGGATAATCCGTTGCAAATCAAAGTATATTTGCAACGGATATTCCGTTGCAAATCGCAATTGCAACGGAAAATCCATTGCAAATATACTTTGATTAGCAACGGATTATCCGTTGCAATTGTTTTAAATTGCAACGGATTTTCCGTTGCAATTTCAATTTGCAACGGATAATCCGTTGCAAATTAATTTTCCGTTGCAACCGATAATCCGTTGCAATTTTGCAACGGATATTCCGTTGCAACACATTTTTTTTTTATTATTAAAGAATTGATTAGCAACGGAAAATCCGTTGCTAATCAAATTTCAGTTGCAAAATTTGCAACGGATTTTTGCCGTTGCAAAAATCCGTTGCAATCACCCCCTTTTTTTAGTAGTGTTAGATCTTCCTTACTAATGGTAATTAGTACTCAATTATAGGCTTTAAAGAGTTGAGAAATAATATGTAAGTTTAAATTGGATAGCAATCGATAAGGGTTTAAAACTAAATTTATGTTGCTTTCATTGCGATGGAAATCACTTTGCTAAAGACTGCTCGAAGAGAGGACACCTCAATGCTGTCATTGTGGAAGATGGTGTTAAGGATACGATATACGTTAATCCTATACGTGTGTCTAAGGGATGAGACAGACCTCAACCACATGGGAACCAGCCTGGAGGAGAGGGATATAGCTGGGCAAGACTGTCTTGGATAGGGTAGATTGGAAACCTATTTTATGCGTTTGGGTGATGAAAGATCAGGATGGAAGCAAGATAGGTACGCTTAGTGGTTAAGATGGAATTCAATTATAATTAGGCCATCCTTAGGGTAAAGAGCATTATGTGACCTTGTTGCTTATTGGCAACACAACTTAAAGGAGTTTTGTGTATCTTGATGGACTGTGCAGAATGGTGGAAGCAAAATTCAACGAAGAAGTTGAGAAAAACTTAGTCGTTTGGATAGATGAGTCAAAGATTTGGTGTGGCTTTGTTGCTTTACTTTAGGAAGGCATAATATTGGTCTTTTGCATGGGACCTGTTCGATGGACAATGCAGGGTAAGGAAGGCAGAAATGGGACTGAATCATGTGGGATTTGGTCGAAGAGCCATCCTAGTGGTGGTTGTGCTATATGTTGTCCTACGTGAGACAATAAAGTTTTAGGAATTCGATGTGTCTTGAAGATGAGATTGTTTGGGGTGAGAATTTGACAACCAAGTCACAAAAAGATTTGGAGGAGGAGTCAAACCATATGAGAACTTGACTTGGTGTGTTACCTTGGAGGGGAGGCATGCAGTAGAGTCTGCACTTGATGATGGACTATTTGAGTCACAAATTTGACATCGGAGTTAGTGGATTCGATTAAGTAGCCAAAATCATCAATGAGGATGATTTGGCATATGTTGTCTTTGTAGAAAGGAGAGTGGGTGTTGAGAATTTTGGAAACATTGACGATGGACTGTGTAATGCTAGGAATTCAGCAACTTAGGGTTTAGTTGCAGAGCTAAATCATCGACCAGGATGATTTGGTGCGCTGTCTTGGTTAGAAGACAATATGGTATCTACTTTGAGTACCTTGGTGACAAACTATTCAGGGTATATAGACAAATATGATGCCTTTGTTGGATCAATATGCTAGGAAATTCTGGTGGCCGAGACATGTTGCTAGGAAATTTTGGTGGCCGAGACATGTGACAAGGGTTGGACAATAAGGTTGTTGCGTCAACGAATTCTTGTGATGAGTGATGAAGTTTCTGCGACATGATAGTAGCATATGGGAGGACCAAATCAAATGATACTTAATGTTGAGATGCTATATGTTTATGCTTTGGCAGGTTATGGATGGCCTTAGGGGACCTGGCCGAAAGACTTCGACACGAGATATAGTTGATAGATATAACTGATCACTGAAACTGAGTTGGTGTTGGGACCAATAATAATGTCTGATTTTTTTTGTTTGTAGGGTATTCTTTATGTCATTATTTGTTTAATGAAAGTTTGTTATTTTATTTTTTTAAGGTTCAACAACTTATCATGTGGACGTGAAATCGAAGGCATGTTGAGATCTAATTTCAAGGGAACATGACACTCTTGGAAAAAGTAGATTCAATGTATAGGGATGAGCTCTTTAAACAGTTTAAGGTATAAAATATTTATTATTGATCATTTTATTGCATATTTGTTTTTAATCATTGAGTTGTATGAATGGGTTTTACTTGAGAAATTTACAACTCAGCTGCGCTTTAGAAGCAAAAATAAGAAGTAAAGAAAATAACTTTAAGTTTTCCATAGAATAACTTTAAAATGAATTATCTAAATTGTGCAGATTCTATAAGTAATTATCTATTTACTTATTATATTTTATTTGGTAGAAAAATGCAAATTTTCTAAGGACAATGAACAAATTGTTGATAATATTTGGGAAGATAAAGCTAGGATTATCTTGAACCCATAATTGACATAAGCTCGCAAGAAAGCCATATTAAATATGAGCACCATAAATATTATAGATTGCCTTGATAAAGGTCCTTATTGGTAAAGCAAAGATTATTGAAATAAAATGATCAAAATGTTTGGTCCACTTCTGAATTTCAAAACAAATTAGAATCTTCAAAGAGAAATCGATGAACTGAAATAAAAGAAAAAATAAGCATTCATCCTGGTGGTACAGTGTCATTTGCGTCATATGAAGCTATCGTGGTAATTATTGTTTTGTTCAAAATAATTTTTTTTTTTTTGTATTTATCTTTTGTAATTTTTCTTCATGTTGATATCAAGAACAAGCGGGTGAGAAATAAACTTTATGGAATAATGTCTTTTCAATTTTGCATTAGAATTTTGCATTAGAGTGATAAGTAGCCTGGGTATATTCGTAGACAACAAGGTGCACCATATATTTTGGACAACATTACGGTGGCATCAATCCAGTGCATGACAGTGCAGGTTTGGAGGCCTTCTGGTAAGCCCCATGGATTGCTCAACTTGTGGGTGCCTCCGACGGGTCGGTTCTTGATAAGAAGGGAACTCACTGTCCTTTAATGTTTTGCATCAGGAGGTGGAAGTAGTGGAGACGGTGGACGGTGGTGGATATTGGATAATTTGGCGTGCTGATGGATTAATGAATTTAGCCGAAGGGGCTTTAGTTTCTTAATGATTCTTAAATATGTTTTGGCAGAAGATAGCATCAATGACTCCGTGGCCCAATGGATAAGGCGCTGGTCTACGGAACCAGAGATTCTGGGTTCGATCCCCAGCGGAGTCGATTAGTTTGAAATTTCTTTTTCACATAATTTTGGGGAAATTTTGGAAAAAAAATATTATAGAGAAGTCAACTAGTAATATGATTTTTTTGAATAATATAAATATATTATTTTTTTATATAAAAAAACATTTAGAAATATCAATTTAATTTTAATATATATAATATTGATATAACTATTTATTAATAATAAATAACTAATACAAGTCCAATCAAAACTATTTTTTTTGCATAAAAATATATTAAATAATTTTTTTATTAGATAGAAATAGCTCTTTAACTTAAAAATATTATTTTAAATTTTCAATATAGCTCTTTTGCAGGAGATATGAAAATAAAAGATGATAATTAATTTTTTTCTCTCCAAAATACGTTCAAGATCATCGGCATGCTCTCAGTCGGGAACTTTTATGGGAATGATTTCTAAGACTTCTGGTGTTTGGGATTTTTAAGTTCGAATTTGCTGAAATTGGTGCACATTCCCAGTACTAAATGAAATCCCGATGCGGCAAAAATCTCACAGCACATCCTTTAAAGCAAATCGACTACTGATGACGCGTTTTGGAAGAGATCCAACAATCAGCAACAGCTAGTAATCATATCTTGATGCCCAACTCTGAAAATTCTAAAAATTCATATCAAAATCTGTTCCATGTACAACAAAAAAATACAAATGCCACATTATTATCTTTTAAAAATTATACAAAGAGGGACGTGACAAAAATCTCACTGTTTTTCCTTTGCTCATGTCAGTTTGATCAAATTCTTGTAGGAAGCGACTCTAAACAATAAGATAATTCGGTTATAATCTCCCACCTTCAGCTAATCACGTCTGATTTGCATTAGATGCGGCTTTTAGTTCCTCCAATTTTTTGCGAAGATATGCTTGTTTGAGTTTCTCATGTTTCGCTGTTGCCTGCTCTTGTCTATGCAACTTGAGCTCTACTACCTTTTTTCTGGCTTGATTGGCTTCTTCATGAACTTCTCTGAGAAAAAAACATGCGCGAAAGGAGTTACGCTGTGGGGTTCAGTAACATAATTTAGATTGTGGTACTGTGAGATAAATCAAGTAACAGAATCATCAAAAAGCAAATCATTTCAGGATACCAATTTTTCCCACTTACTTTTTAAAAGAACACGTAGCTGAACCACCACATGCACAATTATAAGATTATTTTTCCTCGTGTTAATCTAACTTCTAGTGCTGTTAATTCATGAGCTATTGATTTAAAAAACATTAACACAATGGTAGTTTGACGTATTTCCTCCAGATCCATTAGTATAGTGTCATGGAAGGGAATTTTAACAGAAAAAATGAGCAAAGACGTTATTAAATTTATCTTAAGCACGCTCATCATGATTTTTGAGCCAAAGAGCATGGTTTAGTTCTGGAAAGCAATGATATTTGACCGGTCCATCTTAAGAACCTTGTCCACTAAACCAACCCAATCCCAGCCTGACCAACTAGCTCCATGAGTGCATTAAAATAAATTACTGATGTGCAAACAAAAACACCATTCATTGATAAAATAGCAGATTCTTAATTACTTAAGTATATTGTAGTAAGAAATTAAGATATAAGAAAAGCCTGCCATGCCTTTCATACAATAAACCTGAGATTTTTGGTTGAGGTTCTTTTGATATAATGTAAAAATCTCATTGACTACGTTGTCAAAAGATTCAAATTCTAGTTGTCCCCATCACTGAAGAATGGGTCCTGATTCCTGACACGAGTTAGCGGTGGAAAAACAAATTCCAAAACACCCAAGCTAGTGGTGTGTTTATGCTTCACCTATGTCTAAAGCTCGCAAACTTTCACGTGATTAGCCATGTTAAAGATACACAAATCCTATCCGTGGCCTATTCTCAATAAATTTAAAAGGTTTAAGTTAATGATTATCTGATAATTGCACCAACACCAGCTTTAAACAATATTAGCGTTAATATTATTTTCCTTTTTGATGTCTCATCACCCTTTCTTATCACAATTGCAGAGATGTGCTCAGTTCGGTCATCTAATGGTGCAAAAAGCAATACAGGTTCCATTGAAGTGATAAAAGTAGGACAAAGGTTTGTTCTCAGAGCAGGGAGAGTTTTCAGAATATGCTGCCTTGCAAATTTTTGAAGGAATTTCTAGATTAAATATATGCAAAAAGAGGTTTTATTTAGCATGCTGTACAAGACTGGCCTTCATTATGTAGGGCTCCATTTGGTGGTAAACTCCAATCTATAGGTTTTGTGGTCTAATGGTGGATGCCTGAAGCGTTGAGACAGGTAGCAACTCAGGGGGCTTTCAGGATGCTTAAAACACTAGCATTTCAACAGGGCTTCATGTAAGGTCCAATTTCCAGTGCCTAAGTACATTAAGAAAGTGATGTGAAATTTCCTTTGAACAGGGTAAAGGTAATGGAATAAATTGTTTGGTCAGGAAAGAGGGGAACTGTAAACCTAATATGAATAAGGGTTTAGATCTTGGACATTTTGTACTGAGAATTATTGCCTTGGGGTGAATGGTAATGCATTTAACTTTAAAACCCAAAGCCCTCCGGCAAGTGTTAATCTAGACCAATTATAATCTCCACTCAACTGGTTGATTAGTTAAGATGCCAAAGGAATTACTCTGGATACTGATGTCAGTTCCACAGGGTTTTTTTTATTATTGAGAGGCTCCATATGGCACAATAGTGTATTGTATTTTCAATGATGGAGTCATATTGGCACCTTTACAGGCATTAGCCTGTGGGATAGCAAATGTGGTTAGGCTTTTTGCTGTTGCTGGTGAGCAGAAGGTTGTGAGACATTTATTATATTCTTTCTGAGCAGAAACATATAGGAGGACCATAAGAAAGTGGGCATTCTTTTGGGGTTCATAAGAGATCATAATTTCAAAATTTCTACAGAAAACCAGTATCTAAACAGCTTCAGCAATAGTTTCTTAGTGTGGTCCGCTTAGGGGACCTTCATGGGATTTCTATATCTCAAATTTAAAAGGATTGGAAGACACTCAATTTCTGGTTATCTTTCAGGTTTAGACTCATATGGTGGATGTCTTATTTCAGTGGTGTAACCATCTTCAAATACTATTCAAACAAAGTTTCATTTTATCAAATATTAGGCTAGCTAAACCTCTGCGTAGTCACACTCGTTACATCAGGTTACAAGAGAATCTAACCTTGCAATATAGATAGAAACATTTCTAATTGTCATCAGGAATGGCAAGTTAATTCAAAGCCTGCCACCTCGTTCAGTTCACCTTAATTCCCCCGCCCACAATTTTCGTAAATAAGATCATCAAACATACAATATGCCATACATAAACATAGGATAAGATTATAAGCTTTACCTCACTAAACGATGATGTTGCGCTTTGTCCACAGCTCCAGCCGTCCGCCCCGGCGCAACAAATTTGGCATTGAATAATACAGAATCATCACTGTCACCATCAACTTTTCCTTCATCGTCAACTGGTGCAGCAGCATAAGAAGTATTATTCCCCCGAGGCCGCACCGACTCATCATGTTCCACAACCTTCTTAAAAAAATCAACACAATACTTCTCATTCTCTTCCTCATCAGACAACTCTCCTCTCACTAACTTCTCATACAACTCCGCCTTCCTCTCCAATGCAGCATAGCTAGCTGACCCATCATTAACTGCTTTAAGCTCAAGCTTGTCCCTGAAATCAAAAGAATATTCAGAGAAAGAAAAACGAAACCCTAATAAAAGAAAACGAAAGAGGAGTACTTGATGGCACGGGACTCGACGCCGGAGTTTTTCTTGGAGAAGGTGTCGAGAGGAGGAATAATCTTCTTGGCGCGATGGTATTCAAGATCAGAAGGGGAAATATCTTTAGATTTCTTGGCTTCTTCTTGGGATTTATAGAGTTGGGCTTTAAGTTGAACGATGGAAGAAGCACCCACTCCTTCTATGGCTCGATGTTTCTTTGGTAAGATTGAAGATTCTGTTAGCCATCCCAATGATTCCACCATCACTCTTCTCTTCTTTCCCTCTTCTTCTGCTTCTCCCATTTCTGTTTTTTTCCTCACCTTCTTTTCCTTGCCCAAGAACTAATAATTATTAATTGGTTATTTGGCAATCAACGAGCGAAATGTCGGTTGGGTGATGTTGGAGTCAAACGACAACCGGTCATCAACTCTTAGATAGCTTTTGGTTATTGGCTTGATACAAAAGAAACAAATTTGGTTGATATAAAGCACAATTATTCTCCTCTACTTTTTATTTTTATTTTAAATAAATAAATACAAATTCACCAAAAAATTGACTCCAAAATAAATTTATTTTATATCCAGTCATCCAAATTGTTTTCACACTAACTAACATACTTTTAAAATATGTTTGTGTTGTAAAACAAAATAATTTTAATATGTTTTTAGGTGATTACATTGGTGGTGGTGCCATAAGTAATGTATTATTACGGAGAATATCGCGATGACATTTTTTTTCCCGCGTTTCGCGCCCCTTAATCCCTGAAAGGGAGAACGACACACAATGAAATGGGGAGTGTTTACAGTCATAAAATTTTTGACTATAATTCTCAGAATACACCACCTAGTATTAAGATCACTAGGAAACTTAATGGTCTGCGAGAATCTGGATAAGGGGACTTGTTGTGTAAGGGGAAGACGCATCACCCTAGTGCACCCTACCTAAGGTAAGCTAAATATTGTTTGATTGTTTTTCTTAAGTCATTTTTTTATTCGTTGGTATTTTCTAAGGCTTGAAGTAAATCTCTCTACATGAGGGAGTCTACTTCATTGAAAGTTGAAAACCTAATCATTCTAAAGTTTGGAAATTTTTACACTGCATAAAAAAAATTCTTTTTTTTACTATCCGCAGGTGTACTTTACAATATAATTTTACACCCGATAGGTAAAACAAAATAATTTTTTTTGGCCAAATTCCAACAGATAATCATTAACTGGTTACGATATCTAATTTTCGTTCAAAACATGTGAAAGATGCAATATATATTTTTTTAACGAAAAATATGCTTGGAAAAACTTTGGAATTCAGCCGTATTCACAAAAACACACACATTTTTTTAAATGCTATTTTTATATTTTTTTTTAAAAAATAAAAATTCAAATTGGGCCTAATCCAACTAAAATGGGTTGGCCCAATCAAGTTGGTGTTAATATGCCCAATTCTGCTGGGCTTGGGCTGGACCCGACCCAAGACACAATCAAAGAAAAATAAATAAATTGTTGCACTATTCATGTATGGTGTGAACATTGCAAAGTGAATTAATTCACTCTTGCACTGTTCACCTATTACGTGAAGAGTAATGGGGTGGTCGGCCGATGGTGACTAGAGGCTTACCTGCTACTACCGCTGGGTAGAGGAGGTCGAGGTGGTTCTTCTAGTGGTGGTGGCGTCGCAATTGGTGACCTGTAGTGGCTGGGTGAAACACCGGAAAATTGTTGGTTTGTGGTGGAGTTCGTTGTTGCTGCTGGAGATCACGATGGAGCTCCTTGCGTGGAGGAGAAGCCACCGATGCTGAGAGGGTTTTGTTGGTGCTCGACAGGAGCTTGTTGGAGTTGGTGTGGGAGGAAGGAGAAAAAAAGAGAGAGAGGGTCGACTGTTATTGCTGGCTTTTGTTGTCAGTGTTGGTGTCCTGCCGCCACTGAGAGAGATGGAAGGGTGGTTGTCATGTGCAAGTTTTTAGTCACGATGTCTCTACACTTTTCTCCACTATGTTTGTCATCCCCGTTGTCCATGTCGTGTGCAGTCTCTGCGTGTGCTTTTTCTTGTCTACTTTGTTTTTTTTTTGTTCTTTGCGTTATTGTATTCGTCCCTTTATGCAACCACTTGTATTTCTTTTTAATTTTGTTCTTCAATTTTAATTTATGTTGGTGATCATTTAAAAATTGATATTTATTATTTTTTTCTTTGTTCTTTTTTTGGTTTTTTTTATTATTTGTATTTATTCTTAAAGTCAAATAATATTTTTAAGCTAATAATATTTATTTTTGTTGTGTCGTTTATTTTATTTTTTAATAGCTTTTTTGTTAATATTTTTAGGTGTTAAAATTTCTAATTATTATAGATAAGACATTCAAATAATGATAATGATTATTTGTAATGTTTTTGTTTTCTTATAAATATGTTAGACTAATTAAATATTTTGATATTTATTTAATATTAACACCTTAAAATATATATAAATAAATTACCTAGTTTTTGTTTTTGAAAAAAAACTCAAATGAATTTAATGTCAGTGGTCTGAAATACTTTTAATATAATAATATTAAGAATAAATCTTATAAAATAAAATAAAAATTCTAACAACAATGATGGTGTTAGCAATAGTATGGCTAATAATAATTAAAATATTAATTATTTACAACAATGGTTATAATGACAGCAATAATAGGTGTGAAATTTAACAATCATAGTAATAACAATGAGAATAATAATCAAAATAACTCATTGGTTGATATAATTTTTCTTAATAGTTGATTTTTGTAACTTTTTTGTGCATGATATTTTAGATTTAATATCACATAAATAAAAAATTTATGAATTCACACATAGACAAAACGGGTGAAAAAATTAGGTCAAATTATCTACAATAAAAAAAAATATAAGAGTCACTCACCCTATATTTTGCCGTAGCCAGAAACAATTTTTTTAATGAGCAGAGATGTATAGATATAAACAAAAAATTAAGAACTATCTTAAAAGGACCGAAAAAAATCAAAAGATCAAAACTAAAACATAAAATAAAAGAATAAAAACCGAAATACAAAACAAAGAATTATATACTAGATAAAAAAACAATTTATCCCAGTGGCAGGCTCGTTATATCTAAAGATTAAAAAATAAAATAGTAAAACAATAAAAGATTCGAAGTTTTCTCTCGTCATTATTTACACCACTCTTTGAAATCTGACACAAACACAAACATTACAGTATCTTATACAAAGAATTAGCTGCACAGTTACTTATAACCATTCTATCTCGGACAACAGCAGCAGGTGATGTTGATGTCCGAGATAGCCAACTGTGCTATCACACTCTACTTTTTGTTGCATGAACTCCACTTTTAGAAACTTAAATGGAGTGCAAGCATCAAAAAGGGTAAGAGATTGATTGGCAAATCACACAACTCTTACACGATGATTTATACAGAAAGGTGAAAGAAAAGAAATTATTCCCATGAAACGCGGTGTTTAATCAGTCAAACAAGTTCCTGAGTGAATTGCGTTTGCCACACCGCTCAGGCACCAGCACCTTTTGATTTTGATCGTTCTGCTGATTGCTTGCTGCGGGTGTGATTGGCGCTTCAATGTTACCTAAAATCACTGCTTGCTGCTGCATGTGCTCCCATCTGTCTTGAAACAGATAAACGAAAGCCATGAATGAGACCTGGGCTGTGAAAAGTATGGCTAACAGCCTTGTGCTTCTAGACATTTTCCTGCGATAAGCACTGAAGCCTGTGTAGATGTTTATGATTCCAACTAGAGAGATCACTGTTCCAAGAATCCAATGCACGAAGTACCACGTGCTTCTTCTTTTATTCCCTCTGCAGTATGAAGAGATGAAGAATCGTTAATGGTTATAAAAAGTTCTGCGAGTAAACCTGTCTCCAGAAAGTGTACTTGTAGGTCAGGTAAATAAATAAAATCCCGGTTGTTTTAGGTTTTTATAGAAAGTGCACGCTCTAAATCGAATTTGAGATCATCTGTGCAGATTACAAGTTGTTTATCATCACGCCACGCTTTAAGGACTCATGCTTCTTTCCCTTATATCGGATGGCTCAGATCATGATTAATAGCAGATGTTTATCTAATTAAATAAGAACTAAAAGTAATTAACCTGTTGGATTTTTTACTTACTTTTCATATACACTTTAGAGTTTATAGCATATAATAGAAATTACAATCAATTCTAAACGAAACAAAAAAAATACAATATCCTTTCAATTAATCAACATACTTGGAAATTCTCGGCCTTGAAACTTTGTGATCTATACAAGAAAATAACATTAATATTTTTATTAAAAAATAAATGTAATATCAATTTTTATTTACTTCTTCCTTTTCTTTGGATTAAATATTAATTTTAATATTTTTTATTTTTTATTTTTCATTTCAAAAACAAAGAATAATGTATTCTATCAGAGTAATTTATAATAAATATGAAGTGGGAATAACAAGATAGGAGAGAGATAAAAAGGAGTAGCTAGGAAAAGTCTTTCCAGCCGATTGATGAAACTTTTTTAGTGGTCCGGATAGTGAGAAATTAGTAATAACTGTTCTTGTTCTATATAATTTTAAGCTTACTAATATTTAATCTCATGAAACTGTAAAGTTTTTATTTTACCTGCCTTTTGTTTTCTAAATTATCCAGCATAAAGTTGAAATTGTATAGGAAAGGTAACTATTATTTCAAAATAGTTAAGTTATAGAGTTTAATTAAGTAAATCTTTTTTTATTAATGTGGGTGTGCGGATCAGTTTGCGCTCACTTTGACTAATCCCATAAATCCTAAAATTAACGACTATGTAAACCTTAAATAACCATTATATTATGAACTATACGACTCAAACTTGAGATAACAAGTAACTGCCTTCGGTATCTAGACTGGTTGCTATCTAGACTGGTTGCTACTGATATCTTAGCTATTCAATGAGAAATTTGCGTTCATCTTCACTGATCCCACGAGTTTTAAAGTTAACGACCATATAAATCTCAAATTATTATTATATTAATAATCATAGGACTTGAAACTGAGACAAAATAAACCCATTAATCCCATCCTCTTTCCTATAAATCACTTTATATGTAGTTTGAAAAGTGAAGTGATGTCAAATCTAGACTGAGATTGCTACTGATATCTTAGCCATTCAATGAGAAAGTAAGCTTAGATTAAGTGAAATTAATAAATAATGTTCAAGATAATTAGGTTTTAATTAGTTAACCAGATGAGTTACCTATGAGGCCTCAAAAAACCCGCAACAGCTTGCACCCATATAGCTCCATAAAGCCCTAAACCTATTCTCTGGTGATTGTTGTTAAACGAGTTCTCGAAGGATTTTATGGACATGATGGCTCCAGTTGTGGCAAGAAGAACTGATAGAATCTGCAAGTCAGCAGGAGCGAGAGCTGTTCATGATCTTTAATTATCTTTTTTAATAAAAAAAGAAGAAGAAATCATCAAGAGAAATATTCATTTCAACACCCTAGCTATAATCACGTTCTTTTCAAAGCAGGGCCGAGCTAGAAAATAGAATTAAAACTATAAATATAGATATTGATGAAGAGAAAAATACACAGAAAGAGAAAAATAGCAGACACAATCATTAAAGTTAAAGTGCAGCGAGCTATGATCATGGCGATTTTAACAAAAAATAATATTTCTTTATCACAAGCATTGACGGTAAGAGACTCTTTTCTCCTTCTTAATCCATTCTTTTTCTTCTTTTTTTCCCCAGTAAAGTTCTTTCATTTCAAATGAACCATGCATGATTTGAAGAAGAGAAGAAAGGGTTTACCTGCAGAACAAAATGGAGATAGATTAGAGCTTTCCTTCTTCCACCTTCCTCTCTGTGGGACATTCTAACAGCGATCACCCCGAGAGGCATCAAAAACCCCATGGAAGCCCATAAGAGAACCCCGTGAAGATTGATGTCCGAGACCATCTTAGGGCTCAGCTGCTGATCAGCATAAGAAGAAGAAGAAGAAGAAGAAGATTGATGAAACATTTGTCATGTAAATTCATGGGCTTAAGATGAAGTTTGAAGAAAGAACACACACCTTGTGATTGAACTTGCGATCCTCGACGTGATCTTGATAGGATGAGCAAGCAACGAAGGGGATGGATACAGCACAGTATGATATGATGGACAGAGATGCAGCCGAGTGAAAAATCCGCATTCTTTAACCGACAAGCAAATGATCATCGATACACAGCAGGAGCACGAAATGAAAGCACGAAGAACAGAAGAAATACAGGAGGGATTGATTTGGGTGGCCACTGATAAACAGCACTGAGATGGCAAAAATGGAAATAACTTTTATAGAGTAAAAGTGGAGATGCGGTATGGATAGTAGTGATGATGGGGTATATCTAACAGCACGTAGATTTTTTAATGGTGGTTGCTGTCTTGCAGAGAACGATTAGAAAAGTAAACACAGAAAGAGGACCCTCATGTAGTTCAAAAAAAACAAAAAAAAAAAGTTTTCAACAATGGGGTTGGCATTTTGACAGCTTTCTGGTCGATTATAAGTAGTATATGTTTTTTTGAAAAAACAAAATTAAAAAAATATTTTTATTATTATTTAAAATCTATTTTTAACATCAGTATTTCAAAATAATATATAACACTAACAAAAATTATTTAAAATAAATAATCAATTTTAAAAAAATATATAAACAATTATACTCTTATATATATATAAAGGAACGTGTGGGTTCAGCACGAGAAAAGGTGGTCAATCTATCTATCATGGATGCATGAGAAGTCAGTGCAATGTGGTGAATTAATGCACACACACACATATATATATATTGTTCACGATGGAACAACTTTCCTTTGTCCAATTTATTTGTCTATAATATGTTTTTCATTGAATTTCAAAATTAACATCAATACAACCAGTACCATCATTAATTAGAAATCTTTATTTTATTCCTAAATTTATTTATATAAATAACAAACATACTAGAGAACCCAGAGGCCAATTATATATATACTAGCCACTGTCATTGCTTCTCATCGCAGTCGGAATCATATTTTTTCAATATAAAAAAATATTAATTATGTAATTTTTTTTATTATAATATAAATTTGAGTAAAATAATAAATCTTTGCAGAATTATTGTGAAGTGCAAGTTTCGTATAAAATATATGAATTTTAAATCGATATACTGTTTAGTAGGTTTCAATGAAATAACCAATATAAAATTATCATTATAATTAAAAAAGCAAGAAGATTCAAATATCTAAATTAATGAATTCACTATATTAAGAATAATTTATTTTATAATTCAATTTAAATTAAACACAATAAATAAAATATAAATTGTAAAAACACCTGTAATAATCAAATTACAAAAATAAACAGTTATTTTTCTATCTCCAAAAAGAAGAAAACATAAAATGAAAATGCATTCCTATGTTACCTTTATTATCATTACCATAACAGTTAAAATTATTATCAAATTTACTGCCAAAACAATTAAAATTATAATTTGCCCCCAAAAAAAAAAAAAAATTTTACATAAAAAAAACAGTCACTAAAATTATTTTATTATTGCGCAAACCATAAAATTATAAAAAAAATCATTTGATCCGAATAACAGATAAAAATAATAGAAAACACAAAAAAAGAACAAAGGGAACAAGGGAGTAGTATTAATTTTAAAATGAATACCATCATAAATTAAAATTTCAAGACTAAACGGAATAAAAATAAAACCCCAATAAAAAATAAAACGACAAAATTCAAAATAAAAACTAAAAGTATAGATGCATAAATACAGATAAAAAATACACATTGACCAAGAATGACCAAAAAAACCAAATGAATTAATATCAAATAAACAATTCAAAGACTAAGGACCGAAATAAAAAAATTAAATATATAATTAATTTTAATCGAAGGTATTTTTTTAAAAAATTGAAGTTTAATTTCTTAAAAAAAATTAAAAGAATAAGGACCAAAATTAAAAGTAGCATACAAGACCAATTTCAATTGGAGGACACAATTAAAACAAAATATAAAATTAATTTCAATCAAAGGACAAAATTGAAACAAATAAAAACCTTGGGACCAAAAAAAATAAAGGCACTTAAAAAAAATTGCAGTGTAATTTCGTTAAAAAATTAAAAGAATAAAGACCAAAATGAAAAGTAGCATATATGACAAATTACAATTGAAGGACACAATTAAAACAAATTAAAACTTGCATACCGAAATAATTAAAGGAACTAAAAGCAAACCAAAAATTAAAAAGAATAAGGACTGGATTGAAAATGAACATATATAATGAGTTTCAATATAAGTGCACAATTGCAATAGATCAAAAAATTTATTGAAAAAATCAGTAATAAAATGGAAATCAAAAGAACAGGGACCAAAACCAAACAATATGATACAATAAGGAATGGACTATATTTACAGGTGGCAGGAGAGAGAAAAGGGAGAAACAATATAAAACCATCCATCGACGATTCACCGGCCATCATACCCAGAAACGCGCCACAGCAGGAGGTAGAGGACATGTCGGCGCACCAGGTGACATGAAGGACGATCTGTTTCCATCGCGGAAAGACGTCGAAAGCACCGCTTGAATGGCGCGTTCGCGTGAAACACTAAGGGCGTGTCCGTACGACGCGTCTGAAGTGTTCCGAAAAGAAATAATAAAATATGGTAAATTACCTATACACCCCTGGACCTAGCGATAATCATGAAAAAACCAAGGGGAAAGTACCTCAATACCCCCAACTCCTGCGTCTCCTTTTTGTCATTTTCGAGGGCTATTGTAGTTTATTTACTATGTAGGAATTTGGGAAAAAACAAAAACACACTCAATTGTTCCATGTCCTTTTCTCTACATCCAAGGTTAAAATAGTAGTTTTACTACACTAGAATTTGGAAATATCATTCAGGTCCCCTGGAAATGTCTATTGGTCTTGAGAGTTAAATTTTTTGGTTTTGGCGTAAAATGGTAATTTTACTATCACAATCCACAGTGAACTGTATACAGGTGAACATTAAAAATTGTACGTCTTTTATATTTTAAGTAATATAGAGAGAGAGAGATCCTAGAGAGGACAAAATGATTTTTAATTAATAATTTTTAATATATATATATATATATATATATATATATATATATATATATATATATATATAACACTTTTCAGTGTTTCTTTTTTAATCTATAGTATTATATTGTAGTGTGTGGTTTATGTCCCAAGATAAATGAGACTAGATAAAACAATGCAAACAAGAGAAGAAATAGAAATGAAATTGTCTAATGGTGCTAGAAATAGCAAAATAGAATAAGTGCCTTTATATTGATGTCCAATGGAAACATTAATTATACATCTTCTAAAGGAAACAGTGATTATAATTCTATTGTCATATTTTATCGGTGATGCCATTGGAATATCCCATCAGTGATTCCATCATTAACATTTTGTTGGCGATTCCATCGGTATCTACTATTGGTATATTCCATTAGTGATTTCATCATTAACATTTCATTTGTATAGCCATTAGAAATAGTGCTATTTTAAGCAATTATTATCATACTCTCTAGAAAATACCAACAAAATATTTTGTTAATATAGTCATCGATAATAGTGGTATTTTGAGTAATTATCATCCAACACTGGAGAATTTTGTCACTATAATTTTATTTTTTTCAAAAAAATAAATTGAGAAATAATTTCAATAATATAAAAAAATAGATTCAAAATCAAAATATATTTTGAATTAGATTAAATCAAGTTAACATTCAAATATTTGTTACAAATTGTAAAATCTTTAACATTCAAAATTCAAATACAATAAATGTAAAACAGAGACGACATTTAATGAGAAGGAGAAGGTTGGTCGAGATTGCGATAGATAAAATAAGGAGCACATGGATCACCCTAATGTGATTGCATTTGGTTAACCATTTGGCACAATGAGGTTATCTGAACTCGGAAAAGTAAGAAAAATCCAATGAAATAATAACTGAAGAAAAAGAAATTGAAGAATACCAACATATCATGAATTGGATAAGCGCAACTATCTACAACTTATGGTTGTACTCCTTTGCGGTCTCTACTCCCCACATCCATCTTTACATAAAGCTTCATCAGTAATGGATCGCGTCCAAGACTCGTAGCCTGTAAGAAAAAACAAACGTTGTCAATTATAAATATTATGAAAAAAATTATAAACAAAAATAATATAATTAAAAAAATTACCATTTGTTTGGCATGTGAAAGGAACAACACAAAGCTGTTAGAATGCTTGGTAATGAAACCTATAAAATGCGAGTTCCAGTTTTGTGCAACAGAATGTGAGTGTCGCATGAAATGCTCGGACATCACGTGCTCAATGTAATCCACCCATATTTCCCTTGAGATGTTTGGCAGTCTGAATTCCTTCCATATTGCCACATTTTTTCAGTCTCTTACTCGCGTATATTTTTTGTATTTTTTTGCGTTTCGTACCAAAAATCACGCAACCTATACGGTATAAATGGACAGAATGGATTGAATCTGTATATACATAAATCAAGACACAAGTTCCGTCCTTCCACTAAAAATTGAGGATGCACATGGTTAAGTGTTTCCAGGCTTCACCATCGGAAAGGTACACCATCATTCCATCAACTATAATATGTGAATAATGTCATATCATGTGTTCAACAGTCTTTGGTGACATGAATAACCTCTATAATCTAAGTGTGATTGAGAAGTATCTAAGTTTTTTGTGTGCAACAAGAGTCCTCCCCCTACTAGTTTTGTGTTTATAAGGAGGATGCTTACATGTTTTGTACTCAATCAACTTTGTATTTTCAAGGTAGTACAACATGCAAAAGTTTTGGACACACGTCATTTTCTGGTATCCTAGCCTAAGGAATTTCATCATAGATTTGGAAGTATATAAGTTATCTTCCAACCTATTCCTTTTGGGTTTAATGCTTCTCACCCATTCGACGATTCTATCATAACTACCCTTAGTCAATCCATAATCCAACTTGATGGTGATCACATGTGCCACATATGGTATTTTATTGTGATTTGTACAATCAACCTATAATGGTTCATAATAATGTTTTATAATATCAAAAAACCTGGTTGCATCTATATTAGGTTCTTCATCTACAATTCGACATTCATATACACCACTTCAATTCATTCTCATCAAATCTACAATATTCCTATAGGATTAATGTTGAAATCTACAACTTGAACCAACCATCATTTCTACCATAATCTCGTGAGGAGCAAATTCTTCTTCGTATGCATACAAACACAAATATTTTTCCATGAACCATTTATGTAGAAGATGCATCGTGACAACATTTGGATCAATAAATCTTTTATTTTTGCACATTCTATATAGACATCTAATATTAAACATATATACAATAATCATGTATTAAATAAATACATTAACTAAACAAATACAATTTTGCATAATCTATAACAAACCCTAACATATACACATCATAAATCCATACAATAAAATATATAATAAAAAACTATAAAACAAACAACAAACACCCAAACAAAATAAATATACAAAAACATATACAAAAAAAAAAATTAACACATTAAAATTAAATTAAAAGAAATATGGTAGATTTGCTTACTTAAAATGAAGAATCCTAAAAAACACAATATAAACATAGATGTTAATAAACTTAGTGTTGTGGCTGCTGAATATATTATGAGAGATTAAATAGTGATGATATTGCGAAGAAAGGGTGGTTGGGTGTTGTAAAAGAAAATTACAGAAGAAATAGAGGGGGAAAGGAGGGTTGATGATAAGGTTATAAAAAAAAACCCAATAAATTTACCGAGCACATATTTGTTAGTAAATCTGTTGACAATTCTTTCGAAAATATCATATCATTGTACTTCATAGATTTTTAAATCATACTATAATTCCGCCCATAGATCCATTAATATTTACCAACAAAATTACTGATAAAATAAATATGATGGTAACTCTGTCGATAATTTTATAGATGATGAAATTAAAAAATAAATCATTCAATAAACCCTCAACTCGGTCATGATATTAGAATAACTTCATAAAATAAAATATAATGAAGTACAATTAAAATAAAAAAATAAAGTCAACTTATCAAGCGTATTATCCAAGTCATAGAATTGGGATAATACCATATAAATTAAACAAAAAAAAAATTATAAAGTTTAATTTCTAACTATCTTAATATTGTAGTGGAATTGAAAGAAAAAACAATCATTTAGAAAAGTGACAAAAAAATGATTCAAGTGAATCTGGATTAATTTGTTAAATATGTGATAAGGTCATGAGATGAACTTAAATTCACATAAAGAAAAGAAAAAAGTTACGAAACTCTACTTCCAACAAATGCAATGTTAAAGATTAAAATCAATAAAAAAACTAAATCCATGAAACTAGTATATAAATAACATAATAAAAAAAACAAATTATGAAGGATACTTCTTAAAAAAACTTAATAATAAAAGATAAAATTAAAAAAAATTGGATTATCAAAGTGAAACCCAAAAAAAAAACAATTACAACTAAAACACACACACACACACTATTATTCTACTGAATAATACTTTGTGGGTATGACTATAATAATTTATTTACACTCTTTAGTTTTTTAATAAATAAAATGGATGATTTTAATATATTATAATACAAATAGATACGCAAGTAAAATTAAAAAGCTATATGTGAGAAAAATCGAAATAGGTTACAAAAAAAAGCTACATTGATTCTGGGATTGTGGTTAGTGGCATATTGGTTTTATTTTTCTGGCTTCGTTTTCATGGTGGCAGACATGGGAGGGATTTCAAACATGATCATGCCTTATGAAGAATATAAAAGTTGAAGGTGATTTAGTGGTATAAATTTGAAATTAAAAAATTTATTTTTTTCTGTGATCTCAGGTTTGAACCCTGTAGTTGCTAATTTGATAGTCACTAGAGACTATATGGTCATTAACTTCAGGATTCACAAGATTAGTCGAGATACACGTAAACTAGTCTGAATACACATTAATAATTAAAAAAAGAATATAAAAGGCCGGCTTGATCATCATTGTGATCCAGCATAACAAGTATCGCTTTTGGCCACGCATGTTCATTGTGATTCAGTTTCTTCCTTTTGTTCATTTGCGGATCAATTTCTAAGATCCTAAATCCTTGATCCACAAAACCGACATAATATAAAAATAAACCTCAATGTGATATGTTTTTTTATATAGTTTTTATTTTTATTTTTTTTATATAGTTTATTTCACATAGTCTACATGAAGGATGCGTCATCAATCTTCTCTCCGGTTTTGGAGAGATCTGTCAAAACCCTCAATTTTTATTAGTTTTTCGAAAAAAATAAATAAATCAAAGCACTCACTTCACCCCTCTAAACACAAATATAATTTTAATCATCAATTTTGACCAATAAATGAATACAAAATTTAATTTCAAAGTTTTTATATCTAAAACTTTAAATCTCTGTGTCCCGAATTCTCTTGGCAACATTGTATAATTTCTGTATCTATAAATTCCTGGCATTAATTTGATGGTAATATTGAAATAGTCTTGTATGTTCGAATTTTCTTGCATATTTGGAAGAATAAAAACTATTTATAAATTTTCAAACAAAACTAGTTGTTTCTGGCAGCTAAAACAATCGACCGGATCATAGATTCATGTAGAATTAAATGTCCCAAAAGTCAACATAAATAAAAATAATTAAAATTCATCAACGAACTATGACCCTATAATCCTTAATCGTTATTAATGTTAATTTTCAAATCCATGTGTAATTGAAGGTCCTTTTATAAACATCCGTACATTAAAGGTAGTGTTTATTTCTCAAGTTGGACCATTTTAAAATTTCATTTTCATATATCATTACAACAAAACAATCTATAAATAACAAAATAAATTAATCTAAAACAAAAAATATAAAAAACAATTATGAAATAACAATTCAATCACAGCACCAAACAAGTACTAAGGAGGCCATAAATTGGTAAAAATAGTTTCCATCCAAATCACAATCACATTGCTTTGATTTATTTCAAATGGAGGCCTAGTTTCGCAATGCATTTTAAAATATTTTAAAACAAAATTGATTTTTTTTTAAATTGATTTTTTATATATACTAATATTAAAAATATTTTTTTTTAAATATCATTTTAATATATTTAAAAAAAAAAACAGTATAAATCAATTCCTTCCGTTGCTTGGCAGTGCTGAAAGCATCGTGTTTGCCTCAGCCCCTTTAAAGATGTCTACCATTGACAATCCAATAGTGTCAACCATGTTTGACAATTTATCACAGAAAGTAAGCACACCCACCAACACGATCGATCTAGTGGATGGACCGATGAACCCACCATTTGCAACGAAAACAACCAGAGAGGAGCAAACCTGATGGACACTTGAATTCAAAGTCAACCCACTAAAAGTCAACCTAACCTACTCTAACCTACAATGAATACAAGGAAAGAAGAGCATTTTTTACGAGAGATTAAGACCTTGCATCTCTGTGAAACATCAAGCATATGGTGAAGACTCATCTCTATCAGCTTTTTCACCTTCATTCCACCTTCCAACAAATATCACTAGCAAATAACTAGAGCAAATATCACCAGCAAGGAAAACATAGAAGTAGCAGATCCAGCTACACCTATCACTAGCAAATAACTAGAGCAATTTTACATAATCAAGTTTTGATTTGCTTGGTGTCATTGATAGTGCAACAAGAAGAAAAAATAATAAAAAATATGAAAGTGATGATGAAGAAATTTTTAGTTAATGAAATTTCATGGACATAATTGTATTATATTTTTAAGTTATTTAAATAATATATGAGTTTTTATTTGAACATTGTAATTTAAGGTATTTGAATTTGTCTATTGTTTATTTCACTTTTATCTCAATTGTGTTATATTGTTATTTACTAATATTGTCAATATATAATTAGTTAAACATTTTACTTATAATTGTATGATCTTGGTATATATTATATTTTCCATGTCATGTCAAAAATGTTTTTTTGACAAACTTGAAATATAGCATTTTTATCCTTGAGAACCTTAAAAGCTTATTGTTGACCTTGATGCACGGTTGTTATGGAACAAACATAAGCAACGGGTCAAGGCAGGCCACCTCTTGGAGGTGGTGGCAAGGTGAAGGTGATGGTGGTGACTGGTGAGTATTTCCATTGCAAGATGAAGGGAATAAATCTAGGCAAATTACTGAGAAGCAGTACAGCGCAGGCAGACAGAATCCTTCTTCTCAACTGTGAGAGTCAAATTGTTTTCTGAGGAAACCCTAATTTCCAAATGCGGATTTTAATATTTAATTTTTTTTTACCACTTTCTCGCAACAAGTAAACGAATCTGCAGATGCCACCCAACAGACTACCTTACCACCACCTTGCACCTGACCTCCACCTCCTAATATGTATGAAAAGGAAAGCTTGTAAAGTTTTTCAGTCAACCAAGATGATAAACTAAATCAATCATGTGATGACTTGTTAATAATTATCAGACTTTATATTTCTCAGAGTGCAGAAACAGATGGACTTTAAATTCCCTAAAAAATCTTTGCATCATCTTTACAAGATTAATAACTGTTTGGAACATTTCAACACCCTAGGCAGTGAATGCACTATTGTATCCTGCATTTAAAGTAAGGAAAGATGATTTATATGAAAATGGATTTAAAGCCAATTATTGATATTTATATTTTCACTACTTGTTGGTCCTTGGTACATCCTCACAAGTTGAACAAACTTCAAAACATAGACAATACTCAATTTAGTTTAATTTTGGTCTTATAGCAAAGATGAATTAATTGCTGAAAGAGGGAAAGGGGGGTAGAAAAATGGATTCTTTCCTAACATCAAAAGAAGCTTAAATGATTTCTGTTTTACAAACAAATCAAACCTAAAAGCTTTAACATCAAAGAGAAAATTACACGTATTGGTCTCAAAGATATGGTTTGGACCGACACCCTACAGTTAAAGAGAGATGCCCAAACCTGACTCAATGTGCCTCGAGATCTACTACTACTCTCTAAATCAAATTTACAAAAAGCTTCGGTTTAGAAGGGATGAACTCTAAGGGGGAGGGGGGGGGGAAGCATTTGGAAAATTAAAACCTAGCGCAGTAACTGCAAAAGTGATAAGAAATTAGTAAAAATGCTTCAGAAACTATGCAGATATTAGACCTACATACCCAGCAAACAGAGCCAGCACTCCAGATATAACATACGCCCCCACAACAATGACTGGTTCCTTTAGCCCGCATAATTCAAGGTGATGATGAATAGGAGCCATCCTGGACAAACGGCGCCCATCTCCTCTCATGAGTTTGGTTGTCTTGAAGTACAGTACCTGATGTAGGAAATGGTTAGACTGGGATAATCACTTTCAAATTAACAAAATCATCATTGTTCATTTCATAGGTCCAGCAGCAGCACACGAGTCAAAAATAGAATTTCTTTGTCGTGGCAGCATCATGTGAAAACAAAAATAGGAAGAAAAATTACAAAGAAGTGTACCGCAACCTATCCATTCAAGCTATTTTACTCTTTTTTTGCATTGTATCTAAAGGAGACAGCAGAGAATACAAGGTGGTGCAGGTGCATCCGCAAAATTCTGTAAGCTGCTAAAGAACTTCATCAAATTTGGCAATGCACAGGAAGAAAAAAAAACTTCCCAGAGAATTATATGGAAACATTACCAAAAGAAATTAAAGGCAATATCATCACAAATGTGGCTAGGAAAAAAAGTAAAATACAACTAGTTAAGCCAGATATAAAGTTTGACATAGCATGATTTTTGGTTTATCAACACAGCAGAACACGAGCTGTATGACTTGGTTTATAATTTGACAAGAAAGTACTGATCTAGAAGTATGCCTCTGAAAATGTTCCACAAGAAATCAACTAAGCTGGTATGATGAAAAGTGGTAAATAAGATACCAATCACCATTTGGGAGGATCAGTAGTGACCACCTGCTTCAAAGCAAGTGGTCAAGGTTCAAGAAATCAGACCTTACCCCACTCCTTCCCTTGCAAGACCAAAAAAACAAAGTAGAATATAGGATCTACTAAACTATTTACTCTAAGAATGAGGTCTTCCGTCCATCCATCTCAAATTTGCAGCAACATCGTGTTTCTATCTACACTTTAAAGTTCCTGAAGCCTGATTGATATTCCACTACCAGCTTTACAGAATCATATACGTGTTTTATAAGATCAGATGTAAGCAGGCAAAAGTTAAAGGTAAAAAATACACTGTAGGAGAGGATACAAGAAATTGACATCAATGACAATAATTACAGAATGCACTAGGTAATGGAATGCAGAATGAAAGCACTGATCATGAGTAGAGAAATTATTCCAGGGAAAGAAGAAATTGCTTTTTGTTTGTAACAAAGAAAACACAGCACCAATCATATATTCTTACCAAGAACAAAGGTGTATTTGTTTGAAAAAAGGAAAAGACAACATTGTCAAACTTGGAACACCAGATTTACCTACATTTCTTGATTAGAACTTCGTTGTGTTATCATGGTAAAGGGACAATTTTCTATAATTGATGGATTATATAACTCAGTGTCAACATGTGTATACCTACATTTCTTACCAAGAACAAAGGTGTATTTGTTTGAAAAAAGGAAAAGACAACATTGTCAAACTTGGAACACCAGATTTACCTACATTTCTTGATTAGAACTTCGTTGTGTTATCATGGTAAAGGGACAATTTTCTATAATTGATAGATTATATAACTCAGTGTCAACATGTGTATACCTGCATAATCACTGATGATGCATCCAAGAAAAAGATCCCAGATGAGATAAATAATGGAAGGAACATTCCACTACACGCAGCCATTGCAGCTAATGCTCCACCCAATGCCAAGGATCCAGTATCCCCCATAAATACAGAAGCCTTGTGCCGGTTGTGCAACAAAAAACCAAAACAGGCCCCGGCCATCGATGCCCCAAATATAGCAAGTTCTGATTTGGAATGTAAAACAACAATTAGTACAAATAAGTTAACAGAAAAGGGTAAGATCTCAAAACAATGAATTAATAGTTACAACAAAACATTTTAAAGATCATACTCCTTCCCAGCATTCAATTGCACACCAAGGTAGCACATCATTGCTCAAGATGGATGTCATAAACCATCCACTGTATCAAATTCCTTGAGGGGCTAGAATGGAAAAGGTTTAAAAATATGGTAAAAAAGTAAACAAGCGTATCGACTTATCCATTTAGCTCTAAATGATCTGATGGACTATTGGCGTTGGCATGCAATTGCATTTTGCAGTAGTTATTAAATTATAAAGGAGAAATCTGCTTCTATATATAACTATGAGTTGACGAGCTAGTTTTCTCCCTATGGTATCAAATGAATTCACAGGAATATGTCAAGTGGTTGCTTCATAAGACACTAACTTGACGCTGTTCATCTTTTCATGGTGAGATGCAAGGGTTAAACAAAATTAGGTTGATTACAAAGATTCCCTCCAGCTTACAATGGTATCAAATGAATTCACAGGAATATGTCAAGTGGTTGCTTCATAAGACACTAACTTGACGCTGTTCGTCTTTTCATGGTGAGATGCAAGGGTTAAACAAAATTAGGTTGATTACAAAGATTCCCTCCGGCTTACAATGGTATCAAATGAATTCACAGGAATATGTCAAGTGGTTGCTTCATAAGACACTAACTTGACGCTGTTCGTCTTTTCATGGTGAGATGCAAGGGTTGAACAAAATTATGTTGATTACAAAGATTCCCTACGGCTTACATGTGATATTTATAACGCCCCCCTAATAATGTAAATTGCCTCTGCAAAATGCATGTAGGACCATAATTGACTTTGAATTTCGAAGAATGATGCTAATTTTTCTGAATCTACCTATGGAATCAGTGATACCCACTCATCCAATGCTCCAATTTTTCTGGGGAACTGACTCTGCAATTAGATGACTTTGGTAAAATTAGCATTTTTAATAACTAATTGAGGGTTAATTAGCCCACAAGCTCATCTCTCATCAGCATTCCCACTGATTCTTCAACATGCAAAATATCCACATATCTGGTTTCCCCTACAGCAAAAATAACAAATTCTTGAAGAGGAAATGCAAAATCAAAGGCTGGCTAGATTGGGATTCTATCTAGCATGCTTTGGGCTTTCTGCAGAGATTTTATATCCACTTACTTGGACGTACAGCATATAACAGGAAAAGAAGAAGAAAACGGAGAAACTGAATTCCAGAACAGGCGTAGTGTTTATAATTCCCATTGCTTGGCAAATTTCCCTTTCCAGTTTTACAGAAATAACATTTATCGAATGTCACTTTCCAAATCTTTAGAGGAAACTTCCCAAACCTTCTGGATTTTCAATTATACTTTGAGGCTTAATTTCAATAACAGCCATACTAACCAGGACATATTGGCAACACTGCGATCGACATTCCTACAAAAGCCAATGCAGCTGTTCCAGCAGCTAGACCGTCTAGACCATCCATTAAGTTAATGCCATTTCCCATGGAAACAAAACAAAATGATGTCAATAACGAATAATATTTTCCTAGGCATATGAGGCCCAGTACAGGTAGAGGAACCAGCATTTTCCTGCAGTGCAAGATATCAATGGATTAGAAAAGACAAATGTTGAGAATATATCATACAAGCTAACTTGACTCTAATAATTAATAAGTTGAAATTCTACCATTATCACATATTATATCATTAAGTGATTAACATGAGATGTCATATCAATTCATCCAAGCTTTTCCACAGTTGTTAATACCATCGAAAAACTTCAAAGATACAGATCTAAGAGATTCCAATATATGCTTTTAGAAAATTCATTGATAAACTTCAAAACTAAATTTAATATATGTTTTTACATATCTTTTAAAAGAATTTCAATACAAACCAAACAAGAATTCCAATTTTATGGCAGTGTAGATGATGCAACTTGGAACAAGCAAAATTTACATCCCTACAGACAATTAAAATTTCCTGCACTGACAAGAGTGCCCAATGCCCTTTCACTCTTGAATAGCAAATAAAATGAAAGCAATTAAGTTGCTCCCTACCGTACTAATATAGAATATTACAGTAGCATTACAAACTCTATAATTTGCACAAAATGAAACCATAAGAGCTAACTACTCTTTATTCATTTATTTTATTTCAGCCAGGAACAAATTCTCTACTTCAAAACAGATAGCATTACAATTGGTATCTGAACACAGAATCTCTAATTACAGCATAAAATTTTGATTAATCACAAAATAAGTGGCATCCTCCCTTAACCTTTTCATCACAAGATTAGATATGTGAGTTACCATCAGAAAAGTGTTGATCAAATTAGTAACAAGAATGTATACATGCTGTAGCGTGATGATATACTTGTGGTATGCAACCAAAATGAAAAGCAGGTCCCAACAGCTACCTGAAAAATACATGAACAGTTATCACTTGCAAGGATGTTATCAAATTGAACATTGGAAGCAATCAACTAGAAAACTTTTACCTCCAAAAATATTTTCACCCACACAGATAAACCACTATTACGATTTTTTATGACAGTTACAATGTCATCTAGTAAACCAATCGTTGCAAATGCCAGAGTTGCCACTGCTGTTCCAGTAACTTCAACAGAAGAGAAACCAGCAACATATTTTGCAACGCCTACACCAATTGGTACAAAAAATAGTCCACCCATTGTGGGGCTTGCCCTTTTCTTGGAGCGCCGAAGTGGCCCTTCTTTCCAGACATTCTGATGAATTCTCAACTCACTAAGTAGTGGGACACAAAGATAACCCAGAGAAGAGACTAGAACTGCTGATATAAAAAATGGACGACACAAGTAAAATGGTTCTAGAGGTAATCTGACAATCTTCCATGCACACCAATCAACAAATAAGAGAAGAACCGTCAAAAAGGCTATCAGACCCAAATTAATTAATGTCCCAAGTTTGTTCCTGCAATTGCAGTATGAAAAGAACTATCAAACCAAAGTAATGTATATAGAATTAATGAAAAGGAATCATAATACAATCGAATGAAGTATCATCCCCTACAAACTTGGAAACTCTCAACTTTCCAATTAAGTGCACATGTAATCTCAAGAACACTGGCCAATAGAGCCAAACTTGGCCAGTGAAAAACCAAATGGGAAAAAGGTTTAACATCACTAATCTAGACGTGATCTCTTACAGCTGCAACTATTAGACTTTCCTAGGATGGACCCTTATAAGGCATAACATTCAAATAGGATGAGAGATCCTAGGACTATGAAGTCTTGATTGCAGTGAAATTTCTTTAAACATCCAAAAGCAATCAAGCTATTTCAATCCATTTGCGAGACTGATTTTGCATTATTGTGTCAGTGACAACCTGCAACAACCAAACATTTTAGGCACACTAATGACCTTAACCCCATTTTAGCACAGCTGACAAAGGTTAACAAGTTATAAACCCTTGCTAACCCAGATTATTAGATCCTCAACGCAGGCTACAATTACATCGATCTTGTTTTCCTTTTAATTTTTCATTTCACTGCCCTATTCACTCTCTGAAATCCATATAAACCATAAGAGTTTCATTTTGCATAACAATGCAGGACACTTGCCTACGTTTTGGGGGAGCCCTCCCAATCATTGCGAGCCTGTGAGCCGTAAGTGTAAGGGCATCATTAGTTGATACTTTAGTAGTAGGCAGCTCCATATCCGTCACCGGGTTTATAATATATTCTCCATCACTATCTTCCCCGTCACTGGAAGATAGCATGTAGCCAGCAGTCCCATCATTGTTAGCCCAGTCATCAAGCGGACCAGAGAAGTCCTATAAAACCAAAATCGAAAGCACTAAGAATCACAAGAACTGATGGTTGTATGCCATATGCAAAGCTAGTAAGAAATGGACATTTGGTTGGATTACATACCTCGTCAAAGGCCCTTACTTTAACAATCTTATGGCGCAATCGTCGTCCTCCAGCACTTGATCCATTTAACTGCACAAATTAGTCGGTCAATATCAATTATCTGGTTTCCAAATTCATTTAAATAATTGTTATGCGTTGATAAATCATTTTTTAGATAATCGCGAATAAATAAATGAAAAAACAAAAGGGTAAGAAACTGACCTTGAAATTGTGGAATGAATTAAAATAAAAGGGAGAGGAAGAAAAAGGTTTTGGTGGTCGAGAAAGCCGTTTAAGAGAGTGGTGAAGGTGGTGGTGGTGGTGGTGGTGGTGGATGCTACAAAGCATGACTATTCCAGGGGAAAAAGAGGAGCAGAAAAAATTACAGCGAATGAAAGCATAAGGTTAGATCAAGAGGAGAAGGGAGAAGGGAGGCCATTAAAGAAGCTAGGAAGGGAAGGAAATGTAAGGGCATGTTTGTATTTGTGTTTGTGTGGAATAAGATTTATATACTTTTTTTCTAACGAGGGAAGGTGAAAGACGGCACATAACTTCTACAGTTCTACTTCGAAATTCCCGCAACACTTCACAAGTTCTGTTTTTGTCATGTTTTTTTATATTAATTTATTTTTAGTAGTTTTACCTATTTTGATATACTAATATAAAAATATATATTATTTTAATTTATTTTCAAGCAACTAGCATTTTAAAAAACAATTATCACTATACTCTCAAACATTTTTTTTGTGCTCGGTAGAGATTGTCTTCAAAATTATTTTTTAAACTATTTTTTATTTAAAAATATACTATAATAATATTTTTTATTTTAAAAAATTATTTTTAATATTATCTTATTAAAACAACTCAACTTATTAAAAAAAATCAAGCAAAACAAATCCAAAAGCTTTCAAAAACATGGTTTAATTGCACTCCAAAACATATCATAAGTTTAATAGGCCGCATTGGCCATGATCAAAATATTTTTTAATATAAAAGAATATTAGAAAATTATTTGATAGTAGTATTAATTTTGATGTAATAAGACAAATTTAAAATTTATTAACATATGTTTACTGTCTAGTGTGAGTCTAAAATTAAATCATATATGAGTTGTCCGGTCATTTGATCCATTCAACTTAGTGGGTTCAAAGACAATTCAAAAGACTCATAAAACATGTGGTTTAATTTCTAAGAAAAACATCAAGACAACATATTTTTATAATATTAAAAGGGTGATATGTTAAATTGATCTAGGCTTCATTGCTTAACTCGCTACCTGAGTCAAGACCTCTAAAGGATTTAATAACTTTAAAAAAACTATTTTTTATTCAATTATATAATAATAAAAATAGACATATGCAAAATCAATCACAAACCAATTATCATAATGTTGAATGGTAGAATTGAAAAAAAATCCAATAAGAAAAACTTATTTTTTAAAGATGAAATTGAAAGAAAAAAAAATTTTCATTCATTGTTCATATGAATCGGTTTATATTGTTGTGTTACACTGCAACTTGAATAAAAAAAACATATAAAAAATACCTAGGCCACAAAAAAACATTTGACATTGTTAATAAACCCGACTCGACAAGTTAACCTTGAAATCTCATAACATTGATTTAAAATTAAATAATATAAGAGTTGCCCAAATAATAGTGAATATAACTAAAAATTGATAGATGAGTTTGTAGCAAGCTTTTAGAAAGAGATAGTATGATGGGAGCAACTTACCTTTTCTAGACATAACCAACACCCCCACACACCCCACCACCTGTACCTCTTTTTGATCGAATAGTTTCTTGGAATAAGATCTAAGCAAATGTTTCCACCATCCTCCCATGACCTAACATTTGCTCTTTTTTTCTTGCGAAATTGTTGCTTACCCTCTCTCCCACGTATATCACTTTAACATCCCAAAATACTTATATCCACTACAACACGTCCTCTTAACTAGTCTCAAACACTAACACCAATGAAGCAAAAACCAATATATAGTGTCACCACCACCTTTCCTCAACCTAAGCTACCATCGTTTGCATACCATACTCCATCTTAATCTTCTACCCATACCCATCCAAAACTAACTTACCTCATTATTTGGTTGGAAGAGTTAAAGTTATTGACTCTACTACAAGGTTCACCCTAGAATCTATATATAAAAAACAAGATGGAAATTCAAACAATCAACACCATAGCTTCTAAATTTGGAATCATTGTGGTTTGGTACATGTTATGACCACCTCAAATGGTTTCATGATCTTTTGTTTCGAGATAGAAGTAGAGATGTACACAATTTTGTCAAAAGGTTCATAGATGTTTAGAGGCAAAAGAATCATCATTCAACAATGATATCCTCATAATCACTTTGATAAAAACAAGATCAATAATCTTCTAGTTTGGATTCGCCTTCATAGCATTCCCTTTCCTCTATGGATTAAGAAAGGCTTGAGTCTAGCATTAAGCATGGTAGGTAGGTCTCTATCTTATAATAAGCAAACCTACAACTATATAAGGATGGATTATGCCTAATTTTGTGTTGAATTTGATGTTACCCTCTAGTTTGTCCATAATTTTGAGATATATAGTCTTTAATCTCAGAGTTACTGATCATGGAGGTTCATTATGAGTGGACACCCTAATATGTGAACAATATAAGCTTTTTTACCACTCTTGTACTAGGTATTGTTCAACAACCTCTTGACAAGAGCAAAACCATAGCCCCAACCTTTTTGCCTAATATTATAACCATTTAAACTAGTTTTTCCCTCTCACACTATCCATCATTTCCAACCGTTTTTTACTTACTCAAATCCCCAAAACAAGTCACTGCCCCTCACTCTCACCACTACAGTTCCCTCAACTCTTATACCACAAACACTACTTAATCATAATACTAACACGTAAGCCCCCTTCATCAAAGCCTTCATAACTCTTCTACCACCTAGAATAGAAATATCTCAATAGCCTATTGGAATCCAAGAAATATAAGTTTATGGATCAAAGAATGACTCATGCATAAATATTTAGCCTTTTGAACAAAACTATATACTTTTAAAAATCCTACAACTTGTATTAAAAATAAAATAGACTCTCTAAAAAGCTATAAGGATACCTCTTAACAATTATAAAGGTTTTCACTAAGGCCTTTTCTGATTAGGCACCTCCAAATGAACAACATAATGCCTCCTTACTCCTCTCCTCAAAATCAATTATGAAAAAGGGAAGTAAATGAAAAAAGGTCAATGGCCTTTAATCCACACTAGTTTTTCCTTTTAACCACAGTAAATAAGTGTTCAACATTGGCAGTTGGAACATGCATGGCTTAAATATTCTTTAGAAATAAAAATCAGTCTATGATTAAACTTTCAAGCAACATCTTGGTATCATTGGTATTCGTAAAACCATGATTATAACGAACTCCATTTAGTTTGGTATAAACCTCCAAGGTTGGAGTTTTATTTCCAATATGAGCATATCTAGTCACCGTCAAAGTTTGATAGGTTAGAATCCTTATAAATACAACCTTTCTTATTATTCTAAACAATGGACAACCTATTATTCTACCTCCCTCTCAACCAAAACAATACTCTATATAACCTTTAACAATAGATAACTTATGATTTTACCTCTCTTTCAACCAAAACAACACTCCATATAACCTTTAATTATGGATTCAACACCTTTGCTACTAGAACTTCTTTATGAGAATACATCTCTCAAACTAGTTCCTTCAATGCTATAAATTCATGGATGTTTTTGGCAATTTCAATGCAAAAGGTCTTCAAATCGATGTAAATAAGACAATATCTGGCATAATCATCTTGATAACTTTAATAATTGCATACAATAAGTTAAGCTCATTCAAATATCTTTTTTAGGTTGTAATATATATGGCACAATGGTTCACATGAGGACAACACGGATTGGATATTCAGTAACTAGTCCCTCATTAACCTCTAGCTAGTAACTCTATTTTCCTCCTTTGTACCCTTTTTGGCCATAACGTTGTGATCCTTAAGCTTGACAATCCAACCTTCTAGAAGTGTCACCCCTTCAAATTCCTAAACATCTGAACCACCAAGAATAATTCATTCTAAAAATTAGGACTCTATGGTAGAATCCAACCTTTAGCTACCCAATACTTAAATTCACCTCAAAACTTTGTAGGGTGAAGGATGAATTAAAAACTTTTCATAAATACCATACCTGTTATATTTCTAGTATAATGGATAAAGCTAAAGATGACTAGAATAAAGCTCAACTTTAACTAGATTAGAACCTCACTTCATCTTCCAGTAAAGCCAAAGAAAATGAACTAATAAAACAATACACTCAGCTATGCAAGGATGATGAGGATTTCTATAAGAATATATTAATAATCCTATGTCTCTAGGTTGGTGATAGGAATACATTTTTCTTCCATAAATTTGTGTTGCATTGCTAAGTAAAAAACATAATCCATACCTTGATGGATGAGGCAGATGACCATATTATAGATCAACAGGCTCTAAACAAGATGACAACAACCTATTATGAACACCTTCTAACCGCCACCACAAATTAAAATTCACAACATATTTTATTCATCAAATCCATTACAGATCCTTCTATTTATGTTTTATCTAAGCATGTTACAAATAAGGAAATCAAATCAGCCTTGTTCTTTATTCTTGATGACAAGGCCTTTGACTCTGATCACTTTACTGTTCTTTTCTTTACACATTGTTGAAACATATTTCGAGAAGAATTCACCAAGACCATCAACTATTTTCTCATTAGCAACACTTTTCCTAGATGTTTTAATGTCAAAGACTGAAAATCCATCTTGCATGAATGATTATCACCCCATCTCTTGTTTTCATGTCATGTGTAAATGCATCTCTAAGATTCTTATAGATATGTTAAAGCTACCTCTTTCAGAAGTTATTGGCCATTCTCAATCATTCTTTTTTTCTAGAAGGCAAATCCTAGATGACATCCTCCGCTCCTAAGAGCTCATTCATAATTACCACCTCGACATGGGCCTTGTAACATGTGCCCTTAAAGTGGTTCTTAGAAAGGCTTTCAATACTATTAGTTGGTAATTTATCCTAACATGACTAAAAGTAGTTGATATCCCCTTGATGCATGATTTCATGGATTCAAACCTACATAACTACAACTCACTTCTCCACCAATGTGAATGGGAAACTTTATGGTTTCTTCTAGTGTGCTAGAGGCATTCATAAAGGGGATCCACTATTCCTATGCCTTTTTACTCTAATAACAAAAGGGATACAAGTCATCCTTCACAAGGCCATAAATCACCCTAGTTTCTAATTCCATTAGACATGCAAGAAAAATAATATCACTAAGCTTTGTTTTGCAGATGACCTTACGACGTTTTGCATGTTGATAAAGCCTCCATTAAAGTAACACCCCATCCATCATAAATGGTTAAATATAAAATGTAAATAATCAATCCTTAAAGAAAAATAAAATTTGAGTATAAATATATACTTGGTGACTTTTTTTATGACAATTTTTTTTTTGTGCAACCTCATCAAAATCCTCGATCAATAATAAATCCTAGGAAAAATTTGATAGAATTTCCCCTATAACCAATTTATTGTTACACATTGACCCCCAAAGAAAAATACTCATATTTTGATTTATTGTTATAGGAACTGCCATGCATGATATTTATATTTCTATGATGGGTACATATGATATTTATGCTCATATCCATACAATAGCTAGCATATGCATAATCATAAAATTTTACTAAAACCCGTCAAACTCATTTTTGCTTCTATAAATTAATCGCCTTCCCTTAATTTAAGACAACTCAATTTTCATTGTTTTTTCAAGCCTTTCAAAAGACAATACCACATTTGACTTTCATACATCCTAACCAACCTCATTTAATAAGTTGTCGAGACATTATAAAGGCAACTCAATCCAGTGGTTTCCAAGGCATCGAAAAATTCCAACATTTGCCTTTCACGCCTTGTGAAGGCAGCCAGGATTCATCGGTTCCCGAAACATCAAAAATAAAATCCCTATCATTGACTTTGGTTCATTACGATGGCAACACCAATTCTTTGGTTTCCAACACAGTGGAAATAAAGCCTGACACTGGCTTTTTACTCATTGTGAGGGCAGCACAATCAATTTACCAACTGCATGATTTTATATATATGTGGTTTGCCCTGGTCTGCCTTCAAAATCCCGGTGGAAAAATAATGGAGTGATTTTTTAGGACTGATTTCTGTCTTTCGCTTCCTTTGGAACAGAGAACGGCTGAGAGTAGAAAAGAGGGATTCTTTTTCACAGGTTTGGTTCTGAGTGGATGTTCTTTTGCTGGGAATTTCTTTTCAACTGGAACCAAATGGATTAATACTAATTATACACGTAGATAGCTTACATACACCTATGATTCTATTTTATTAATACTAATTATCGTATAATTTATTGCATCCTCGCTCTCGCTTTGTAGTCGAGTACATTATCTCATTAATTTATATTCAAGGTTGACATTGTTATAAATATATATAGATAGATAGATTATATTCAAGATATATATATATATATATATATATATATATATATATATATATATATATATATATTCAAGGGTTGACATTGTTGGATTATATTCCCTTGGGCGACCAGCCAACCAAAATCAAAAGTCAAATCTTGTACTTGGCTCCCGGTGATTCGCCCTAACAAATACCCTTTTTGACAAAAGTACTTCAAAAAAAAAAATGTTTTTATTTTTTAATTTAAATTAAAAAAAAAATATATTTAGATTATTTTGATATGCTGATATCAAAAATAATTTTAGAAAACTAAAACAATATCTGATATTTTTCTGAACAAAAAATACGTTGAAAAACAGCTTTCAACCATACTCCCGAACTGGCACGAAATCTGTTACTGAAGAGAATGCTACAAGTTAGTCACAGAGAACCAACCAACAGGACCAGACAACATTTTAACATAGAAACACTCGTCTCTAACCCCTTTTTTTTTTTTTTTTACAGACAAGAGGCTATGTGTTTCCAAACAATTGCTTTCCAGAACGCCAAATGCAACAACGAGTCAAACGCATGCAGCCCTGCAACTTCACAGAGGTTGCGTTTGTACCAATCAACTACTAACACGCAAGCACAAAACATGAGCCTGTACTTGACAGTTCATAATCAAAATGGTACCTCGTAAGGTCAACCGACAATCCAGTGGAGGATAGCTATCCTTCCATGCAATTCAGACACACCACCACTTCCATCTCCCATACCACTGCAAACCATGAGGAGTTGCAAGAAACAAGTGTAATATGATTTCCTGACTTCCATCGATTAGGTATTGGGAGGTCGGCCTCGTCCCACTGTGAATCCCCTGGTTCCATCAGGCATTTTCGGCCCAGGAGGTGGTTTTGTGGGTTCTACAGCATGAAAGGATGTCGTTCCATGGCCTGGAAAAATTAACACAAATCATAATTATGTATAAATGCAAGAATTTTGTCCAAATATATCCTTAAATTTGTTATAATTTAATGAACCAAATATAGGTTTTCTATTATAATTGTGCAGTGATCTATATACAACATATTCAACATATTTTTTTCTATGGTATCCTAATTTTAAAACACAATTTACATGATTTAAAATGTACAAGTATTGTATAATATAATATGTTTTGTATTCAAATGCATTTTCTAGCAATATTATCTAAATTGAAGTTTGTATGCACTAATATATCAAATTGATACACTGTTATATTGTATTTATATACCCTAATATATTATTTTTTGTATAATATTATATTTTAAACTATTTTATTAATATATTATTGTTTATATATATATAAAAAAAATGAAATATTGTACCCCTTTAGTTTTTGGATGCTTCATGAAAAGTGTTTCCAACCTCTTAAAGTCGTAAACACTTTTCCTTCATCTGAAGCTTATGTTATCTTTAACCGGAAAGTGAATTTCATCGATCAATTTTCCACAATGTAACTAAACATGAGAAAGTCTACAAAAGTGCTTTTCATGAAAACATTTTTCAGCAAACAAACAAGGCCTACAACAATTACCAATGAATTTCATGGTTTGACAAGAATTTCTTGCATATTTGATTCAATAAGATTCTTGAATGGTTTTTGAATAACACATTCTTATCTCTATTCAAGTATAGTCTAATACCTCTTAATGCATTCAATAAACAAGGGCCAAAACGCTAGACATGTATTATTTTTATTAAAATTATTATAGGTTGAACAAATTTGTTCAACATACTAAAATTTTGTAAGTGTGGGAAGACAATTTTTAATTAATTTAGGAGAGATTTTTTTGTTTGTTAAAATAGGTGTTTAGGTTTGCAAGAAATATGAAAAAAAAATATGTTAAGAAATAAAAAGACTATCGATAGCTCAAGAAAGCAAGCGACATATAATCATTATATTTTAACATGATCTAATATTTAAAACACTATTAATTGATTTATCAATTACTAAACTAATATTTTCACATTTAAGCTTTTCTGAATCATATGAATATATTTCTAATGTGAAATTCTTGTCTGTTTTTTAATAAATAGTTTTTTTTCAAAAAAAAATTAATACTTGAACATTGCATGAGAGAAAGTAACTAGTAATAAAAAAGAAGGAAAAGAGAGAATAAAAGTGGCCAAGTCTAAATACCCATCCCATTTGCAGCGCGAAATTTGTTCTTTCTTGATCGCCCTCGATTTCCACCTTGCTGACCATTTTTCTCCTTGGATATATGCTCCCCATCCTGAAATGATATTTGATATAACAGACATGAAGAGAGCATTTTCTTAGACATCCAATTCTCTCAATGCCATTTCTTATGAAAAAAATTTCATCACAGTTCATGTTCTTTCTATCAAAATATGTATTATTTTTCATGTTCATATTTCTTATAGATATCCTTAAAAGAGATTTTAAACTTCCTACAGGAATGTTTTCATATAATCAATCGGTGAAGGAAGAAACCGTAAACCAATCTAAATTCTAATCGCAACATCCATTACAAATGTTAAACCAATCTAAATTCTGATCTCAACATCCACTACAAATGCTAAACCAATCTAAATTGTGTTCTCAACATCCACTAGAAATGCTCCCACTAAGGGAAAAATGAAATCTTTATTGCATTTACTATAATAGAGGTGTCATCTCTTTGAGAAGCAGAGTTTTAATCTCTGGTTGATAGTTTGATTCAAACAACAATATAACTTGACTAACACATCAAGTTATCAGGGACTGCTATAGAAAAAACAGGTTATTAATGACTAAACAAGAAGGCAATCATTTCTCTAACCTCTTCAACAGGGGTATCATCATGATTCTCACTTGAATGATGATGCTTCTCCACATCTCCTGCTACATTGGTCCCACGACCCTTGCGATTCTTCTCAGAATCAGGTTCCCTCCAGACTTGTCTTCTCTGCCCATGCTTGGCCTAGAGAAAGAAAGCTTAATAATACTACCTGTTGTTGCCAATAATGAGAAGCAAGATCACTTACTGTTTGCTTAAGAAGCTTGACCCGCATGCCATTTCTCCAATCCTGTTCGTTATTTAAAGTTGCCACCTGATCCAATTACCATAAAGTACTGAGCAGTAGAGTTATACAATCGCAAATAGCAATAGATTTTATACAACGGCACTCACAGCTTTCTCAGCAGCCTCTACAGTATCATACTCCACAAAGGCATGCAACTACACACAGAAACCAGAAAAAAGATTGATAACAAACAAAATTAGTTTAATATGGGCAAACAAAGATCCATAAAATAACAACCACACCCTAGTCCCAAACTAGATAACTAAACAAGATGTCCATAAATATATTTGAAAACGAAAAAAATTCTTCATGTGCAGCAACATGATGTTACAAAAAAAAATGCAGGGATTGTAGCTAACATAGGGATCATTGTAGCTAAAGCTCACTTGAAGTTGTCTTTCGAAACTCAAAAAGGCTAATCTAAAGGAAATCACTTTATCCTTAGAAAGCCAATAGCTACAACAAAAAGTATCAGCTGCAACCAAATTTGACAAGAACCAAACAAAAAGATCAGAGGAGACATGGCAACCTTAACACATCTCGCAGTCAGAAACTACCATTTGCATATTAAAAAATCATTGCTGTAAGGTCCTCACAACTGGAGCTAAGATTTTATATTATGTTTTTGGAACCCAACAGTCTCATGTAAGGCACCAACTACATGCTCCCATGAGTAAAAACAAAGCACCACAAGTCTGCCCATTGAAGTTCATTCCAAACAATAATCATACACCTAAACCAGATACAAATCTTATCAACTTGCGGTACATAAATGCTCACTTTAGAATATTACCTAGTGTACCTCTCAATAAGATATGTAAAATGATCATGCACTATTCTACAACTCATCTCCTAAACTCCATATTGTTAAGATGCATTCTTTGTAAAATCACAGGAGAAATAAAAAGGCAGAAAAAGGTAAAAAGGAGGAAATGAAGATTAATGCAGATGATGAATAATAGTAAACATGAAGCCGCTAACGAACTAGCCAATGATCATATACCATTCTTGTAATAAAGAACGAGATCAATGCAATAATCCTTCAGATGAATACAGTTCCATAATCCATACCTTGCTACTGATCAAAATATCTGTTTTACTTCCTTTCTTAGACTTTTCCACAGAAAGTGGATCACGGATGGAAATATTCTTTATCCTGTAGGTTGCAAATAAAATCTTTTAGAATGAACAGACCCACCTAACAGGCAATAAGAAAACAAAACAAAAGACTAGAATTAAAAAGATTACTTTCCAGCAGCACCAAACATTCTCTGGAGGTTGTTCAATGAGTGATCCTCTGGAAGATTCTCTACCAGAACAGTGCAAAGCTAGGGTCCACAAATTAGATGTTCAAATTTTTATTATAATGGCAAACCAGGTGAAGGGGATGAGGGATCGAATTCATTAAAATACCTTAGGATCCTCAACCTCAGAAAAATGAAAAGGATAGAGGCGCTTCACCTTCTTTCCATCTGAATTTACAACCTGTAGATTAAGGCAAATAAATTTGTGACAAACAAACTTTTTTCTGTCCACAAAATCCAAATTCCATAAGCATGACATAAAATAAAGGAACAAGATGAAGCTTCTTACAAGAATGGAAGACTCCCTAAGCGCATCCACAATAAATGTGGAGTCTCGAGTAAGCTTCTTCATTTTCCTAAAAGAAGCGATAGCTGTGATAGGAACTGCAAGAAAACACTTGCCATGAATGTGTATAGCAATTACATGAATAACATCGCGGTAACATGCATGAACAATTAGCAATATTTAGAAGCATAAATGATAACGAGATTGTCTACAAAAGCCAAGGGAAACCATTCTCCAATTCAGATCATTTCCTACTTTGATAAAGTAACACAAACAGACTCCTAATTCCACATGTATGAAGATGATCAATTCGAAAGTACAAACATAATCATCAATATTGTTGTGTAGTTACAACATATAAAGGAGAGGAAGGATAGGGTTTGCAATATGGAGAAACAACTATATGAGAAGAGCAAAAATACAAAATAAAACAGGGTGTTGGTCTTGTATCCAAGCAGGAAGAGGGTAAACTCGTCATTCCAAGAAGAAGAAAAAATGATGGTAAAAAGAGTTTCAGAAGGCAGTTAGAAGATAGAAAGCAGACATTGATGGCCATCTGCATTATAATAAACAAGTACCATACAGCTTGCAAGGGGGAACAACTTCAATGTAAATCACTAAATTTACATGGATAGTAATATCACTAACCTAGCAGGATTAAAAAAAAAATTGTGGCATAATCAAGAAAAAGGTAAAGCAATACAATTCTCAAAAAAAAAATACCCTGCGTCACTCTTTATGTCTTCCACACAAACGAGGGCTATAACAAAGGAACAAAACTAGAGAAATGAACCGATGACAATTCAAGTAAATAGATTATTTATTAATTAATAATTAAAGACATTAGTAATCACAGCTCAATTCACTCATTAGCTATATTTTCTACTTCACTAGCAATAGAAGGTTTTCCGTTTCTCTGTAACGAAGAGCGTCCGTCAACGAATTGACAAGCTATATACATTAAAAAGGGAAAAACAAACTACTTACCAAACCCTTCCTTGTTCTTCTTTATCAAACCTATCATATGATTGTCGGTAGGCAAATTTTCATCACTAAAATAATATTCCACCTGCAAAAATATAATTTAGCGTTGTGATTCTTAACTTCAATCGCAAGTTGAGTATTATGCAATAATTAAGACTTTTTAATCACAATTGTAATTGAAACAAATTCATGAGGAAAAAAATATGTTAGATTAAATTATTGCTAGGAAGGGAGGGCTTGCCTGCTTAATGATTTTATTCTTGAGATCCACAGTTTGAACAGTGGGACCAGATGACTGCTCGTGCTCGCGATCATGATCTTCATCTGACGGCAGAGCGTGGACGTCGGCCTCAGGAGATCCAACGGGGATGAAATCAAGAAGTGGTTCCTCGGTGGGAACAGGGGGGGGCACTTCACCATCCATGGAGGAGGAGGAGGAGGAGGAGGACGGAGAAAAAAGAAGGCGTTTGCTTGAAGCCGTGAAAGAGACTAAACCATCCCGCTCTTTCTTCTCCCCCTCTCTAGTCGTTTCTTCTCCTAGAAGCATTTTATAGGTTAACTCAACTACAGGGACATTTTCGTCAAGTAATTCTGCTTTGTTGAACATTTTAAAAAAAGCAAATTTAAAATTTTGCCGAGTGGAGAATATCGCTCTTAATGGGGTCTATTATCCGACACCGTTTCCCTTTGGTTTTCAAATAGAGTGTGGTGAGATCAAATTTCCTTTTTCAGTAAAATTAAATAAATTAAAGCACTTCTAACATATTTTTATAATAAAAAAAAGTTATAATTATGAAATACATATTAAACAATTTTTTCTTTAAAAAAATAACTTCATAATATATTAGAATATTTAAAAACAAATGAGACTATAAAATATCTAACATATCAAATATATAGTCCTAGTAATGGGATCATAAAAATTGTAAAAGATAAATCAAAATAAACTATGAAGATCAATTTATTTCTTAATTTTTTACTGTTATAAATTTTTTATTTATTTTTTTATTTTTTCAATTCCATCCCTTAAAATATTATGTAATTTGATTTTATATCAACTTTAGATATTATTTTTTTCTTATTATTTTCTTAATTGAAATTTTCCTATTTATCAAATTTGGTTTTTTTATTGCTTCTTATTTTATTAAAATAATTTTAATTAAATTAATTTTTTTTTTCAATTGCATCATCTTTCAACTTTGTTTTTATCTAATCTATTTTTATTTATCGCTCTTTATTTTATTTACAGAAATTATTTATAATTTATAATAAATTTACTTGTGCTTTTAGTTCATTTTAATGTGTTAATATCAAACATATTTTTTTATAATTAATATATATATATATATATATATATATATTATTTTAATTTATTTCTAAACAAAAACTACTTTAAAACAAAACTCACTAAATCAATAAAAATCAACACTTGTAAGTGTTTAGTTTGCTCATCATGGAATGTACATGAGAAAAAATTGCAAGTGCATCGTAGCATTAGAATTCAAGTGTTACTAATTTTTTCAAAAACTATTCTAAGTTAGAAGTCACAAAATTAATTGAAACAAATTGCTAGAATAAAACCTTAGTAGCTTCAAAATAATTGTAGATTGAAATGGTCTAAGAACTTGATTAGATACTCCAAGAGCACCATCAATTAAGTAACCCTTTCGAAATCACATTTCACTATATTTTCTCTGGCTACCCTCTTGACCAAGTTTCTATCTACTGGCATCAACTATAAGCAGATTCTTGAGGCAAATGGCATGAACACACCATGAGAAAGGAAGAAGAAAAAAGAAAAGAAGAAACACAGGAACGGCAACATCTCTGGATGATGAAGAATTTAAAGAAAACTAGTCAAGTCTTCATTTGCCAACGTAATGAGCTCAAGCACCTGCAGAATGCAACAGGACGTAATTAGAGATTAATATTCATTAATAATCTTGATTTCTTCAGGAATTATACTAAAATAAAAGGAATTTACCTTCACGTACTGAGACGTATTCATGTTGTCCACGGATCCGGGTTCCAGAAAGGATGTCCCTAACTCGATGCAATTCGGCAACAACACTGCCAATATCCATCCTCTCTCGAGGCAACTCTACAGAGCAAGCAACTCCTATCTTGATAATTGAAATCAGACATTCCAGGGTTTTTCCAGTTTCAGTATGGTTCATCCTATGAGAGGAATGAATACTACTTCCCACATCTTCTCGGAGAAGTGTTGGTTCCACAACTTCTGAAACTCGGCCAGGCAATGCCATTTCAGCATAATCATGAAGGTTCAGCCCATCTTTAAACATGTCATCTGTAGGTCTTTTCCCAGTAAACATCTCCAACAACAAGATGCCAAAGCTGTACACGTCCCCATAAGTAGACACATCGCTGCCCACACCATACTCTGCAAAATTCACATGAACAGATGCAAATAGTTGTTTACGACCTTAGCTTAGATCATAAACTGTTAAAAAAAAAATAGAACTTGACACCAATGAAAATACGTCTAATCGTACCTGGTGCTGCATATCCAATGGTGCCTTTCAAACCAACAGAGCTGGTCTGTCCCGAAGATAATTGATGGGAAACTTCTGGACGAAGCCTTGCTAATCCGAAGTCACCAACACAAGCAGTCATTTCAGCATTCAAAAGAACATTGCTAGGCTTCAAATCACAATGGACAATAGGTGTTTCGCAGTGTTGGTGCAAATAGTTGAGCGCGTTAGCTACATCAATTGAAATATTTAACTTCTGAATGAGATTCAAACTTCTCATCTCTTGTGCGTTGTTTGGCTGATGAAGTGGATGCAACCATTCTTCTAGACTTCCATTGACCATGAGCTCGTAAACTATAGCCTTAAAATCATTTCCTTGGAAATCAATGCTAGAGCATGAAGTTACTACTCTGACAAGATTTCGATGCCTGATGTTTACCAAGGCTGCGCATTCTGCCATGAAACTTCTGGGAGCTCCTTTGCGTAAGAGGTTAAGTACCTTCACTGCAACAGCCATTCCATCCGGATGAAGGATTCCTCTGTAGACTGAACCAAAACTGCCAACGCCGATTAAACTGGCCGAAGAGAATCCATTAGTCGCTAGAAGGAGATCCTGGTAGGCTACTCTCCTAAGTTGTATTCCCCATGAAGATGTACTAGAACCCTGCTTATCTTTTGATTTTCTAAAGCAATAGAAAAGCACGGAAGAGGCCACCAAGATTACTACGAGCAAGCCCCCGGACATTGTGGCAATCAATATCTTAGTAGAAGATTTCATTTTTTTCGACTCATCTGTTGTGCATCTGGACAGATTCAACTGAGGTATACCTCCACAAAGCTTTTTGTTTCCTGCCATGGAAATTACACTTGCATTGCCAAAGGCACCTTGCACGGGCACCTGACCTTCAAGGTCGTTAAATGAAAGATCGAGACTCTCTAACAACTTTAAGTCTCCCAAAAGCTTGGGAATTTGGCCACTCAAGTTGTTGTGAGAGAGATCGAGAACTGTAAGTGCTCTCAAAGAACTCAGAGACTCAGGAATGGACCCTTTGAAAAAATTCCCCTTCAAACTCAGAATCTCTAAACTTGCGCAACTACCAAGACTATGGGGAATCTCACCGGATAACCTATTTTTGGAAACATCTAGCTCACCAAGATGCACCAGATTACCCACTTCCAGGGGAAGAGAACCTGTCAGATGATTCTCAGATAGGTTCAAGTATAATATTCCTGATGGGATATTTAGTAATTCCTTGGGTATGGAACCGCTCAAATTATTATTAGAGAGACCCAACTGCAACAAGTTTCGGCAATTTCCAAGATTGGATGGGATACTTCCATGTAAATTGTTGAGATCTAAATAAGCTTTAATTAACGATGTCATATTGCCTACAGATGAAGGGATGCTGCCTGAGATTTTATTATCATCTAGATATAAATAAACTAAATTTTGCAATTTACCAATAGAACTTGGTATCATGCTGCTCAATTGATTTGAGTTCAAGCGCAAAGCAGCCAAGCTGACGAGATTTCCAATCCCATCTGGAATTGTTCCACGTATTTGGTTTGTCCCAAATCCCATAATCCTTAAGTTTTTGGAGAAGTTGCCGAGTATTTCAGGAAGTACCCCTCCTAAATGGTTTTGATCTACCGCGAAAATTTCCAAAACGGTGTTGTTTTCCAGGGGATAGAGAAAACTGAGGTCATCGTCCTGCCCACTTCCAAGATCATTGTCAGCAATTGACAGGAGCCGCAAGTTAGGCAAGCTTCCTAGGCTAGGTATTTTCCCAGTGAAGAAGTTGTGTGAGAGTACAAAAATAGAGAGATTTGAGGCATTAGAGATTGTCATGGGAATTAGCCCACTGAAGCGGTTTGTGAAAACCAGAAGGATTTCGAGATTTGGAAGGGTGTGGCCCAAGTCAGGAGGCAGAGTCCCATGAAGTTGATTCATAGCCACAGCAAAACCAGTAAGAGTAGAGAGATTGAATATGGAAGGAGGGATTGTACCACTCAAATTATTTTCACCGAATGAAAAGATTTCTAATCTTTTCAATCGCCCTATACTATGTGGAATAACTCCTTTCAAATGATTCGCCTCCCCACGAATATCTACGATATACGAAAGGTTTCCAAATGAAGGTGGTATTTCGCCGACCAGATTATTCCGAATAAAAATGAGTACTTTCAATTTTGATAATGATTCTAGCTGTTCAGGAAGCTTACCAGTGAGATTGTTGCCCTCTAAACGAAGGGCAATGAGATTTGCGCAGCTTGAAATGTTAGCAGGGATTTCACCGCTAAACGAATTGTTACCCAGCCTCAACATCTGTAGCCGAAACAGACGACCCAGTTCTCCAGGGATACTGCTGCTCAAGCTATTGTTTTCCAGGTTCAGTAGCCTAAGGAAACTCAAGTTGCCAATGGAGGGAGATAGGCCGCCGACGAGTTTATAAGAGTGCAGGTCAAGCTCGACAACTCGCTGATGGCGTCGTCCACATGTAACACCAGACCACTCGCAGAAGTGGAAGGATTCGTTCCACGAGTTAAGAGCACCAAAGGGATCATCTGTAATTTGAGCCCTGAAAGCTAGCAAAGATAGCTTGTCTGTCTCATTTCCTCCGTGTAATGTGAAGGCAAACGAGTGCCCAATCACTTGCAACAAAAATATCCACAGCATGCATGAATTCATGTTTTTTTGGTAGCTTTCTCAGTTTGATGCATGTACACAGGGGAAGTGCCCGGTGTCGTGTTAGAGATGGTAGAATGAAAGCACCATACAAATCATTGACCTCAAGTGATAAAGCTTTTGTGGCTACTGATTAATGAAGCCAGCAGCAAGAACCACCTCCATTCAAAAGTCCTCATTAGTTTTAAGTGAATGACGATGACATATATCTGCCATGACACGCAGTCGTTTAATATATAGATTATTCAATTTCTTATTCAATCTCTTCACCAGTCTCAAATTTCTAGCATGATGGTTTTGGTATGAAGACCATAATGCCAGCAGTTTTCGGGTGATCAGGCCGGTATATGATTCAATTTCACTCGATCACAGATTAATTTTATGTGAATCTGTTTTTTTCTAATTAGTTATTTTCTATACACAGACATATTTATATATATATATTAGCCACTTACGCAAAAAAAAAAAAATATTAATTGTGTGACAATTTTTTTTATAATATAAATTTGGGCAAAATAATAAATTTGTGCAGGATTTATGTGAAGTGCAACTTTTCTATAAAATATATGAATTTTAAATTGATATAAATTTATCTATTTGGTAGGTTACAATGAAATTACCAGCATAAAATTATCATCATCATTTAAAAAGTAAGAAAATTCAGATATCTAAATTATTAAATTCACTGTATTAAGATTAGTTCATTTTATAATTGAATTTAAACTAAACACAATAAACAAAATATAAATTGTGAAAATACCTGCAATAATCAAATAAAAAAATAAGTAGTTAATTTTCTATCTACAAACAAAAAATCATTGAAAATTCATCCTTATATTATCGTTATTATCATTACTATAACAGCTAAATTATTATCAATAGTATTGCCCAAACAATTAAAATCATTAAATTGTCTCAAAGAATAATAAAAAAAAACATTTTTACAAAAAAAACAATAAAAAATATTCACTAAAATTATCATTATTATTGCATAAATAATGAAATCATAAAATCATCTGATCCGAAAAACAAATAAAAATAATATAAAACACACAAAAAAAGAATGAAGGGAAAAATTGAGAAATATTAATTTTAAAATGATCACCTACACAAACTAAAATTTTAGGATTGAATTGAATAAAAATAAAATGACAAAAATTAAAAACAAAAACTAAAAAGATAGATCCATAAATACGAGAAAAAAATAAACATTGTCCAATAAGGACCGAAAAAACCCAAAAGAATTAATACCAAATAAAAAATTCAAAGAATAAGAACCAAAATGAAAAATAAAATATATAATTAATTCCAATCAAATGACAAAATTAGACAACTAAAAACCTTGGGACCAAAACAAATAAAGATAAAAAAATACAATGTAATTTTGTTAAAAAATTAAAAGAATAAATACCGAAATGAAAAGTAGCATATATGACAATTTTCAATTGGAGGACAAAATTAAAACAAATTAAAACCTGTATCCTGAAAAAATTAAAGGAACAAAAAAAACAAAAAAACAAAAGAATAAGGACTGAAATGAAAACCAACATGTATAATCAATTTCAATTGAAGGGCACAATGAAAAAAATCAAAATTTTCATTGAAGAAATCAGCAATAAAACCAAAATCAAAAGAACATGGACTCAAATAAAAACATCACAAACATTAAGGACTTACATGTAATTTCTGGCAGCGGGAGGAGAGAGAAAAGGGAAGAAAAACTAAAAGTCATCCACTCGCGATTCACCGACCAGCGTAACGTGACACGTTCCACATCGAGAGGCCGAGGACATGTCGGCGCACCAGGTGACATGCCTGACGGTCAGTTTACACGGCCACACAACGTCGCACACGCTGCCTAAAAGACGTGTGTGGGAAACATTTCTAGCGCGTCCATACGACATGCGTACAATGTTATAAAAAATTAATAATAAAAACGACAATTACCTATATACCCTTGGACCCAGCGATAACCACGAGAAAAAAAACAGGAAAAAAGTACCACAATGCCCCAAGCTCTAGGGCTTCATTTTTGTCTTTTATAGGGGTATTTGCATAGTTTTACTTACACGAATATGTGAAAAACCAAAACCACCCCCACTATTCCGCGTAGTTTTGTCAAATCACAGGAGTAAAATGATAGTTTCACTGTGTCAAGAATTTGAAAATACTATACATGTCTCCTGAAAATATCTACAATGCACCTGGTTCCGAGAGTTAATTTTTCGGCTCTAAAGGTAAAATGATAATTTTACTGTTAGAATCCACAATAATTTGTGTCTATGTACACTGTGAATTGTTCACAATGAAATGGCCATGCCTGTTATAGAGCCTGTTTGTTTCTGCATTTCAAAAATGCTTTTAAAAAAATTAAATTCTTTTATTTTTTATTTTATTTTATACTTTAAATAAAAAAAAATTAGTGACTTTAAATTATTTTCATATGGTAATATCAAAATTATTTAAAAAAAAAAAAAGCTTTTAGAAACATCCTCAATTACACTAAAAAAACAATAATCGAGCAGCTTTGTTAGAAAACGAATTGTCTAGTAAGTTGTGTAGCGATTTCAATGGCACATAGAATCCTTGTTGTAATTACTATATTGTCTCTTAATCCTCAATTAGGCATTGTTTCCTATTTTACTTCAATCACGATTTCCATTCTCCAACCCATATCCAAACAATTTCTATCACAACAAGAAAAAATATATATTCAGAGACAGCATATTATTAATTTAATTCATCACAATTTATCAAATCTAAAACACATATCATATGCTTTTGTTAGGTTGGTTTCTATTTTTATTCATTCTGGACTTTTTTTTATGAAAATTATTTTATTTTATTTAAAATAATTTATTTTTACTTTCCCTGTTAGGATGGTTTCTATTTTTTATTGCACTTTAACTTATTTAAAATAACTTATACAATCAATTTGTTTTTAAATTCCATCCTCTTAACATTTTATCTTTATTATTTTAATAACTAATAATATTTTAAAATTTCCAATTCAACTATAAAAAAATAATAACAGAACATTTTTCATGATGAAACATGTACCGGAAAAGAAAGCAGCTTGCACACATAACGGAAACAAATTTCTATACAGACGGCGACCACAGACCGGTTACGGTAGAATGCAAAAGGATAGAAGTAAAGGAGGGGAGGTAGATTAATGAAAACATTTTTCATTTCTAATGGAAAAAGTCACCCACGACAAGCACATGGACTCTGGATATTTTCTCTTTTACCAAAATACCCATGTGCCCAGACCTATTAAGATTGTACACCGCACACAAGCTGCTCTTTCTCCCCCCAATGACTAAAACAGAGCCACAGCAAACACCCAAAGCCCAAGCCCAAGCCCTAAGCCCATTCCTCCAAGCCCAAGCCTCCTAGCCCCTGAAAACCAAACCCGAACATCGTCCACGACCGGCCCACACAACGAGCTCATATCATCAGTCCTGGTGTTGTAGTACACACTATAAAATGCAATTCGGGTCCTTTCGGCCTTGGCTGTGAAGTTGAGATTTGCCAGCTGGAAGGTGGAGTTGGAGTCGGGCGTGTAATGGATGTTTTGGGCCTGATCGCCGGCGAAGGCCATGATTGCCAGCGGCTGCTTGCACTTGTCCTCGGCGTGGCCCAAGGCAAACGACATCGTGTAAGGCTTGTTCGGCGTCGTCTCAACCATTTGTGAAATTATGCCTTCCTTGCCTGAGAGCAATTCGATGGCACGTTTGCCTTGCGGAACCGAGTAATGATAGGAGTCGATGTAGCGTACAGCCCTGTTCGATTCAACAATCCAGCCGGGCAACGATGATGTTTCCTCGTCCAGTTTGGTCGGGAGCAGGACTCCGAGCGAAACGTTGGCAAACATCCAGGGACCTTCCTCATAATCACCATTGATCACTGCATTGTCTGAGGAGAAAAAAAAGAAAAAAAATCTTCAAATCATCAATCTAGGAACCAAACATCGCCTAGGTTGTCGTGCCTTGAATTCTTGTAATGATCGCATGTAAATTCAATTTGACCCCACACATTGGATTCTCCCGATCGAAATCAAAACGTCAAAAAGCACGAGCTGAAGCAGGTGGCGGAGAGGGTGGGTGTCTAAGGAAATTCAAAAGAGAAGGAAAAAGCGGGATTGTACCTTTGGGTCTATCAGGAATGAAAAGCTTTTTGATCGCAATATCATCGATGATGGGCCCACAGGTGGGGTCATCTTCCATGCCGGGATTCGTGAAAACCAGCCTCACTTTATCCTCCGCTGCCTCAAAAGCCCACGCGTAAGGGTCCCACCCCTGCACATTATACAATGTCTGCAGGTCTATGGTCTGTGATGCAGGTGGCACTGACACGTTTAGTGATTCCAGCTGTGCGCACGTGCGAGCCGCGCTGAACGTCACCGAGTAGGTAGATCCCTTCTCCACCGTCAATTCCTGGCTGATCTCCGCGTCATTCCCCAGTCTCACTGCATGCGCACCTCGTGGTACGATGAGGATCATCGCACCTTGTTTTTGCCCGGAGGACACCAGCTCTACGGTGCCGTTTGTTTTCCACCCTGGAATCTCGGTGGCCCCTTCAACCAGGGCCTCGTCCTTGGGGAAACCGGTGGCTGGTGGCGTTTCAAAATCACCGTTCGTCACCAGCCCTGTAACAACAACAAAAACAAAATATTACAAATCAAAATTCATCTTTCCTCGAAATTATTAATTAATTTCGTTGTTTTTTTTACTTTCTACTACAGGGTACGAATAGCATGGATGAGATTATTGGTCTATGGAGGGACCCAGTTCAGATATAAATAATTTTAACAGCGCGAGGACAAAGCGCAGACATATTTCAATGTCTGTTGAAGCGTTTTTCTACGGTCAAGATACAGTCAAATATTGGCCCACGATACACAAGAACGCGACAAATCAGAAGATGCCACACCACCGCCCTCACCAAACAGCAAACACACAGTAGCCAGAAGGGTACATAATATCAGATCAATAATGAATCTCTGCCCAGAAATTCAGATTTTTTTTTCTTTTTCTGAGAACAGAAGCCGAAGCAGAGAACAGAAGCCGAAGCAGAGAATCATTCCTTCAAAAACCATCTCAAGCTTGCATTATCAGGGTAGACATAAATAAAAAAGCAAAACCCATGATGGATAATCTTATCTGATCGAGAGCCTCTGAAATGACAAGTGGGAAACTCCTGTCAGGAAAAAACAAGAAATTATTTATTTTCGATTTTTTAGGGCTCTGTTTTTGGTTACGACGACGACAAAGTGATGATGGGATGTGAACACTCATAACACCCAGTCGAAATCAGATGCCGCGTGAAGATCATGGACCCTACTACACCGTTTTGGCCCATCTTTAGTTATTGTTCTGCTACCCTGGTCTCGACTCTACCATAACGAGGGAGAGTCCTTCCCCCTTTTTCAAGGTTAGTGATTTTACAGGCGTTGGAACATCAAAAAAGATTGTAATAAAATAAAATAGGTGTAGCCCCATCGTGCTTTACCGAAAGAACCCTTAATTTATGCCAACTTGAACTCATTTATGGCGGCAGAATGTTCCCACTTTGGTAATTTTACCCGTCTTATATTTATTTATTTATCTTTTAAAAAGAATTTATTGTCGATATCAGCAAATTAAAAATAACTTTAAAACATAAAAAAACTCAAAAATACAATTACACGGCGATGCCAAACACCACGATAAAAAAATAGTTAGGATTATAATAATCAGTCGAATAAACTATGAAATGAAATGAAGAGAGGATTAAGCTAGAAGTTTCATTATTCCCCTGAAAATAAAACCGCACAAGACCCTTAGAAACCTTTTCTGTAAATAACTTGGTTTAGCAGATGGAACTCGTCTACTCCATCGTCTCGCATGAAAAATGGTTTCAACAATCGTCCATGAAAATGCACAACAAGCCCATGGAAAGAACAAGGCAACTGCCACAAACTACTTGTTTGTACAGCAATGCTACTACACAAACATGGAGAAGGAAACTACTAATATCCTTAGAACATAAGGCGTCATTGCAGAAAAAACAAGTATCCCACAACTAGAATTATAACAATCCTTCAAACATAAGGCGAAATTGCAGAAAAATCAAGTATCCCACAACTAGAATCGTGTTTTAAGTATGGAGAGTATATGCAAATCAGATCTCAAAAATAGCAACAGCCCATAAAGCATATATAAAAATCTACCAAACAAGAAGCATCCACTAAAAGCTACTTATAATGGAGTAAGAACAGAGGTATGGACTTGTTATTAAGGTTTGAGAGAGAAAAGAAGGAAGAAATGGAAAGGGAATAAGAAAGAAAACACTCACCATCTTCTCCAAGTATTGCAGAGGCGAAAAGAGCAAAGAAAAGCACAAGCAAAGTGAAGCATCTGCTTCTGGTTGAGCTTTGAAACATCTTCTTGGCTGCTAAGTATTCTCTTTCTCAATCGCCCTTTCTGTGAGAGTGCGTTTGCCCTGGTTTGCAGAGGGAGAGGGTGTCTTTATATATCCAAGATTCCAGCTTTATCGTCCTCACTCTTCACTCTCTCTCTCTTTATTATTTTTTACTATTTTTACTATTATTATTATTATTATTATTATTATTTTGGCTTTAGCGCGAGTAACGATTATTTGACAAAAGGGGTCCTTTCATACTTGAAGAATAAGGGAAGACAGGGAATTGATAATTTTAAGTTGATTTCCCGTGTTTTGAGAATCGTGCTCCGCCGTACCTCGACAGTGTTTAAGGCCTCGTGACTTTTATTTATTGGTAAATAAAATAAAAAAACAAATGAAAAAAAAGAAAAAAAAGAAGAAAACTTTGATGTCCGTTTCCTATTGGACCCCCCATTAAAAATACTCATCACTGTTAAAATAATAGCAATTACCTTTCCAATCCCAATTGCAATGAAACTATTCTTAGAAGTGTTATTGTAGTTGATACTGTTTTTAAAGTGTATTTTATTGAAAAATATATTAAATTTTTTTTTTTATTTTTTAATAATTATTTTAAAAATGAAAATATCTAAAAACATTCAAAAAAATTAAATAAAAAAAAAATATATGTTTTTTTCAAAACAAAAACCTTTAAAACGACATGAAAAACGTGTCCTTCAACGCAGCATATGGCGTGAAAAGTGAGATTGTAATGCGGAGAGGATGTTGTATCTTGACAGATCTTATCATTAAATTTGATAAAGGCAACCTCAGTCTAGGGGCACTGCTTTAAAAAGTAGGTGCAAAATGAAAATTTATTTATTTATTATTTTTATTTCATTGAGCCCTAGCATTTGCAGAGGACGATAACCGGAAAAAAAGAGAGAGAGAGAGAGAGAGGAGGGGAGATGAAGACGATGCTAAAATATTTCTAATTCAAGTAAGCCAGTGTTCCTCCTTACAACCTCCTCAAATCACAGCAAATACATCAACCTGCTCTGATAAGGCTAGAATCGTGACTTCCATGCCACGTAAGGGAAAAGAAACCAGACTTGGTCGTGGTGGTTTTGAGCATCCCATGATCACATAAAGGAGCATTTTATTTTTTATTAAAGTGGGTCTCCAAATAGATTGCGTAAATTTATACTAATCTCACGGATTCTGAAGTTAATGATTATATGAGTTTCTGGTAACTATCATATTAATAATCACATAGCTTGAACCTGAGACCACAGGAGAAGTAAACCCCTTAATCTCAAGTTTGCACCACTCGGTCACCTGAAAGATAATTTGCATATTCCTATTTTTACGTTGAATATTTGATGTTGTTATTCACTTGTTAATTGGTTGTAACTCTCTTGAGCTTGCTTGTAACTCTCTCGAGCCTAACGCCTATAAAACCTGATGGTATATGATTGAGAAGGATGATTATGAATGAAAATAAACATTTCCTCTTAAATCTCTATCTTACTTCTCTACAAATTCTCTTTGTGTCATTGATACACATCAATTTGATATCAGAGCCTGATTCGGCTCATGGAGACACGAGCTAAGACAAACACCGACTCTCCTAGCGAGGTGAGCAAGACCTTGACTCGTTACGAGTCTGGAATCGACCATGCCAACAACAACATCACCCAAGACAACCACAACATTGATCAAATGAACACAACCCTACAAACCAATTTTTTTCAAGCCCTTCGTTCTGTCAACCTCTAAAGTTTCATTGAACGAGATGTAAACTCATTTTTTTCAAGTTGAAACATCAAACTATTGAAATTCAACACAACCAGACTTAATTCCAACCACCCAACCTGTCATCCAAAATCTATTATAACCTAACATCTTCCATTCCAATCAAATTGTCGACCAAAACTACACATAACTCAAACTGTCATTTACAATATTCAATGGGGTAGACCCAAATGAATGGATATATAAAGTCGAGTAGTACTTCTAATTCAAGAATATCCATCATCGACATAGAGTTCAACTAGCTTCCTTTCACTTTGACAGAATTCACCAACGTTGTGTTGCATCGTTTTGGATTGACATACTACGAAGATCCGAAGCCCTCACTCGCCTTGAACAAACCACCACTATCAAAATTTATCAAACTGAGTTCAAGAAGCTATCTTAACACATTGATGACTGCATGACGAGATTCAATTGGATGTCAAAGTTAAACAACCAATAACATTATTGGATGCAATTAGAGTTACAAGATTGGTAGAGGATTTAACAAGCTGCAAAGAAAATCCACTTCAGTTTTTCGAACAACAAGAGTAGGAATGCGTAAGCAAAATAACACCAACACATCAGTTGACCTCTTAGGACCAACACCCATCACTAAACTAAGGCCCCGTTTGTTTGGTGGAAAGTAGTTTTCTTTTGGAAAGTGAATTCCGGGAAAGTATTTTGCGATGTTTGGTAGTGTAATGGAAAATAAGTTGGAAAACAGTTTCCAGTGTTTGGTTATGTCATGAAAAATGAGCTGGAAAAATAACTTATTAATGTTTTATTTTTCTCAAGTTTATTAAAATAATGAGGAACTAATCTTACAAATTAAAAAGTTGAATGAGAATGAAATTGAAAAAAAATATAATTTCATAAATTATCACAAATAAAATAAATAATAATCAAAATAATAGAGATCAAATCTAAAAAATTAAAAAAAATGAAAGGTGAATAAATTAAAATAATAATAATTAACATAAATTATTTCAAATAAAATAAGTAACAATAAAAAAAATGAGGACCAAATTTGATAGATAAAAAATTTCAATAAAAAAATGATAAGAAAAAAGCAAATAGCAATTATAAAAATAAGGACCAAAATTAATATAAAAATTAAATTTTAAGAGATGGAATTGAAAAATAAATATTCAAAACAAATTATATATAGCAATCAAAAGTTTGAGGATCAAATTTGATATAATCAGCAAATAATGACATTTCTAATTTTTTCACAACTTCCGGAAAGTGTTTTCCGCCCAAATTTTCCAGGAAAACACTTTCCTGAAAACCAAGCCAAATTTTTCTTTGACTGGAAAGTGTTTTCCGTTGACCAACTTTTCTAATGGCAAACAAACACAGGAAAGTTTGGAAAGTGGTTTCCCGGAAACCACTTTCCGGAAAACAAACACAGCCTAAACCAGACTTCACCAAGAGGTTTTAAAAGAATTGTCAGCCAAAAGGCCAAGGATCGGTGAGCAAGAGGCTTATGCTTCTACTATGATTAAAAATTCATCTCGGGATATAGATGCAATGCCTATAACTCTTCATGATATAGGATAATTCCACTAGTAACGAATTACAGACTGATGATAACATAGAAGAAACACAAAACAAATTCCGAAATCTTATTCCATATAATTTCGGGAAGTAATCACCCTCAAACCATTCGAGTGATTGATAAATTAAAAAAAAAAAAGATATTGCTATCTTGATTGATGGGGGTGGCACACACAACTTCCTTGATCAATCTGTGGTATCAAGGTTGGGGCTACCAGTGATGCAAGAAAATTTAGGTTATGGTAGCTAACCATGAAAAGATTTAGTGTAGCAGATGATATTTAGGTCTTATGATGATCATTCAAGGGTGCACCATACACATGGATATTTACGTACTTTCAGTTGCCGTTTGTCAGGCAATACTGATTATGTTCATATTTCTGATACCCATATAAGGTATGCAGGCATCACCATCACTATTAGATGTTTCTTTAACCACTCACGACTTATCAAGGAATCTTTCATGTTTTTGCCATTACAATGGATTCATTTAAGAAAAGTTTCCCCTAATTGATATTGATATGTTCATCTTTCTATAAACCATCCAAATATATGTGTATATAACATCATTTGTTCAAGGTTTGATGTTTTATGAGATTAAGAAGTTTAATGCTGAGAAAAACTTGGATGATGTGACCAAGGACCATGTTTGTGAGTGATATAATCTTTTTAGGGGTTTGCTTTAATTTCCTTCTCTTCACTTATCATTGGTTTTATCCTCACATCTTGGATTTTCCCTTCTTTTAAAGCTCATTATAATTTTCTAACTTCAACCATGTTTTTTAAGAATTATTTTAAGGCATTGCAAATTATATATCTAAAATAAGAAGTCTTGAAAGTATCCATAAAGATAAAGATCATTTTATTTCCAACCAAATAATGGTTGACTTATGAAAAAGTCTTTTCCACCTCGAACATATTCTAAAGTATTTTCGTCAGCTATTTTCTCTATACTTTACAAGGTTATTATGTCAATGGCTAATTTTGTTCTCTCAGAACATTTTCTCTCAATCTATGATGATTATGGTTTTGGTGGGAAAAAATGATGAATAATGGTTTTTTTAGAAATCCCCTTTTATTATTGTTAACATTAATGTGATCCAATTTCTTATCCACATTTTATTTTTTAAAATCCAAAAATAGTGACAATGAACAAACAAATAATAGTATATGTTGATGTATTTGCGTTGTTTGTGGTATTTTCAGCATACCTCCATTGAAGCAACATTAGCCTCTCTTTAGAAGCATGTTGTCTAGTTTAGATCCAGTAGTTTCTTCTCGCTCATCAGCTTCACCGCAAGCCATCCTGTAATCTCTTCTCCAATTACAAAGCTTCATCTTCTTAAGTTGTAGCCTAACATAGCACCAGCCTTATTAGCCTCACAGCACGACAACGTTTCGTAGACCTTAAGCAACATCCCTAGAATGTTTCATCCATTCTCTTCCGGCAACTCTCCCTCTGTAAGAACCGCAAGCCTCCAGCGTTCCAACCTTTTCCTCCAGCTCAACATTGTACAGCAATACTGATTGCTCTCCCAAAGCCAGAGTAGCAGAGTTCAGAGTTTATTCTCGGCAATGGATGGAGTTAGCCCCTCAGCACTAGCAACAACGATGAGTCCCTCTTAGATCTGCTTCAAGCTTCTTTATCTCTTTCTACACCCTATATTCTGTTGTGATTATTATGAATGCAAGGAATGGAAACATAAACTTGAGAATATTTTTGGTGGAATCTTCTGGAAGCGCGTGAATACACAAAAACAACTTGAAAAGAACAAAGACCAGCAAATGAGAAGAAGAGAAAGTGTTTTTCGGATTGTATCTTGTTTGAAAAAATTGCATGGTATTTATAGGCTACCATGATGTAACAATCATATTTGATTTTATTATGAAATTAAAATGGTTGTTACAATGATTTAAAATATAGCTGATATAAAATTAAATTATGATGACAATTATATCTAGAAAAAATAAACGGAAAATATTTAAAATTTTGTAATTGTTAAAATAATTTTTAATGATTATAAATTTAATGTTTTTAATTTAAGGGTTATCAAAATATTATAACAAAACAGCAAAAATTTTAGAGAGTATTAGGTGTCATCTCGCGCGTAGGGAGAGGGGTGAATCAAAGGCTTTTCTTTTACTCGACTTATCCTTATGTGCACGAGCTTACTCTGATTCTTTTACTGGTTACTATCTCATTTCAAGTTTTATTATATAAGCACTTGATAAAAATTTTGTTTTCCAATATGGAATCCCAAGTTCTATATATACTCTTTAAACTCAAAAATTTATTGTATTTTACCCATATGGGATAGACTTTTAAAATATTTTTTATAATTTTTACAACATATTCTACTTCACTATCGATGAGTTCTTGGGTTTTTTTTTGAGAAAAAAGTTCAAATGGGTCAGCCAGATTAAACGCTTTTTCTTATTTTTCTTCGATTAATTTGTACACTTTTCTTCATATAATGGCATAACAGGTTGGATTTTTCAAGTACTGTGTATTACTACTTGTGATGCAAGTTGAGCTAGGTAGGTCCGAGATACTCTTCACGGAGTTTTGAGTGCTTGTGTCTTTTGTTTGTTCGGTGTTGCTGTAATGGTGTTGATATAATCAGGCTTGTTAATTCTGTTCTGTTCTGGCTGGAATGACCGGAATATTCCGTGTCATTAAAAAAACAGAGATGAAACGGCGTCGTTTTCGTCTCGGTTTTAATTCCGCCTGTTCCGGAAATTCTGGCTAAATTCTAGTCGGAACGTCTCGGTACCGTTCCGGCTTAAAATCATAATATTTCTTTTATTTTAGAACATTTTACTATCATAATATTTTGGAATTTTAGAAATGTTTCTAATTTTGAGATTATGTTTGTTTGACTTTGTGTTTGTATTGTATAATTTAAAGTTAATTTATCTTGAATTTAAATTATACTTGTTAAATTAATATTTTAATTTTTTTCATATATATATATATATAATTAATTATATATGAACAGTACAACCCCGAAACGGCACGCCGAAACGTTCCGTTCCAATAGAAAAACAAGAACGACGAACCGGAACGATATTGACAACCTTGGATATAATACCACTTTAATGTGAATTTAATACTATCCAGTTTGTATATAAACACGAAGTGACATCAAAAGTAAGCATTAGTTGGTGGGCATGTTTGTGATCCCGGAAATTCTTCGCTTGAATCTGGCGACAAAGTTGAAACTTTAACAGTTCGAGTCGTCAACTAAACTTGGTTGAGCTTGGGTCTTGAGCCACACTATCCCAGCCCTTGGGTTAAGGATGTGTTTGAGAAACATACCTTTATGTTTTTCTTTAAATTTTTAACTTCTTTTTTAATTTAGTATCTAGCCAAACAATCCCTTCAAAAATCAAAAATAAATTTAGGGATAGTTTTGAATTTATTTGTGAGTTTTTCGCATGTTTTTCCAACAAATTTGCTTAGAATTGGGCTATAAACTTATAAGATGAAATACGAACTTGGTATTAAAAAAATACATATTTTGTCTGAAATTTCAAAAAAAAATCCAAAAGCTCCCTGATATTAAAAAAAAATGTTTTGTCAACATGTATATGGCCAAGTCTCTCATACATAGATTATATCAATATATTTTGTTTTTTTTTTCAATACATGGGATTACAAAATTATATATAAAATGTATTCTTTGTTTTAAATAAAATGTTTTTTATTGTCATTTGTTTTATATATTCTAAATATTTTAATCAAAAATTTATTTTGTTTAATATTTGAGATTATAAACTTATATGTAAGATGTATTTTTGGTATTAAATAAAAAGACAAATTCTTTTATTTTTGCATGTCTTGAATTTAGAAAGGCTAAGTTTTGACCTGATAAGTTAGTGACCATTTTAGTGAAGAGGTCTTTTCTTAAACCTTAGACAAGGTAACAATTAAAAAACACAACAAGACCTTAGTTTATTTCAGATAAATAACAATGTAGTTTACTTTAAGTAAGATGTTTTATGGGTGATACATCTTTTTTATTCACAACTTGCCTCCTTACCCAGACTCTCACATACCAATAAGTTTTCTAATGATCGTAATACTAAGTGGTGACATCCATTCTCTTGGTTTCATTGATGAAGGACAAGAATTTCTTGTTCTTTTCATCCACACCCCTTTCACGTAAAATCATGTTCTGTGAGGACTATCACTACTAAGCCGCATACATACGACACAAATTATGGTGGATCTATCGTATGGTGACTAGGGTTTTCAATTAGTGTTTTTTTGTTATGGCGTTGATGGGAGTGATGATGAATAATATATATTTTTTTTCTTTTTTCCCTTATTTTTTGATAAATTTCTCTTTGCCTATAGTGCTCCTTATTAAGAGTTGCTTATTTTTTTCATATTTTTAAAAAAGCAATGTGAACATCAATTCAATAAGAAACCAAGAATTAGGAAATGAAAGCAATTGCATTTAATGTCAATTCGATAAGAAACCAAGAATTATGAAACAAACATGAATATGTCAAAAATATAATTTTTAAAATTGAAGTTTTTGAAAGACATCAACAAGAAAATGTTGTTGAAAATTACAAAATGGGTTTGCGAATGGTCAAAATGCATTGAAAATACAATGTTTTTTTTTTTTTTTGTTTTTTTGGATTTTTGGGAGATATTATGGATTAAAAATCAAATAAGAACATCTAGTTTATGGATTTTTTCACTTGTTTTAGTATTTTTTTCATGACTTTTGACCTAAATGTGAGGATATTACAAATCACCCCAACTTAGAAAGCTTGATTGAAGATACATGTTACAAAGAACTAGCCACACTTATTAGGGATTCCCAAGTTCCATGGTTTAGACCTTCATTTTCATAGTTTTTTTTTTATTATTATTTTGGTAATTTTTCAAGATCTTATTTTATGGTATTTTTATTCCTATTCTACTTAGATTTTATGGATTTTCTTGTTTTAGATAGTATTTTTTATTTGCTAAATTATCAAAACTTGTATTTTTTTAGTAAATTTTCCAGATTCCGTGACTTGTTTCTTATTTTGGATATTTATTTATGCCTTGTAAATGTCAAATTTACATGCAACTGTGACCATTCAATGATTTCATATGTTAAGACAGAAAGTGAAATTAGTTTATGATTCTATCCAAAAGTTCTACCAGCTAATGGTAATAAGAAAAATTGTATCGCTTACGGAGGAGTGGTTGATGTATCGCTAATTATTGGCATATCTTCTCTCGTATTCCTTACAAATAAAGTTGCATTAAATAAAAAAGAAGTAATTAAAGATATTGAAAGCAAAAATTTAAAGAGTTATATAAACAATAGAAGATCACCATACATACAAATAGAGATAACACTACCAAAAAATCAATTAATTTTTACAAAAATATCGATGGAATTTTTCTGTTGCGATTTGGCTGATAATATTAGTAACAAAACGTTATTGTCACCATTCCCTTTGGTATTTACCAATGAGTATTTCCGTTGATATCCCACAAATACCATTACGATAAAAACAATATATTGATAAATATAGATGGTAAACACCGAAGAAATTATAGTGAGATTCAAAAATAAACTTCATATTATAATATGCCAAACAAACTTCATAAAATTAAGATGAAAAAAATAATGGAAGAATAGCAAATTATGCTAAAGCAATATATATAGGTAAGATGTGGTATTTTCTTAGTATTCATTTGTGAATTAACTGCATGCGGGCTTCATTGATTTCTTTTCCAAACAACTTGATTTCTTTCTCAAAGTCATTGAAATTGGTAACCATTTTGTCTATTTGACTTTGTTGCAAACTTGATGGTGATTGGAAACGACTTTGAATGTCCTTGAATTCTTCAAAACATTTCAAGGCTTCTTCTCTAGGGTGTTGTGACATTATATGAATAATAGCCTGCAAGGAAAATATTTTATAACCATTGACAATTAAGGTTATTAATATACAATTATATAAAATGTTATCCAATAAGTTTTTAATCTATCATGGTATTATTTAGTTTTCTTGGAAGAAAAAGAAATGATGTTAAACCAATTATTTAGTATTTAGAATTTCCTCCTTTTTTTTATCTAGAATTTTCTACTATTGTGTATATATATATCATAAGTAAAAAGAATAATATATAAAGAGTCTTTACCCTATTTAAGTTATTTATATTATTCTATAAAACATTTATAAGTTGCTTATATATAAAAAATAAAATTCAAATATAATAAATCTTTTTAGATCGATAGGTCACAATCTAGTACAAGTGATTGTTCTTATATACTATTTATGGGTCACACTAAATAATTCAAGACTATCTATTTAATCTCAGCTATTGCGAGAGTTGAATATTTTTTAGAAATAAATAAATATATAGTTGTTTCAACATGTTTTTTTTTTTATTATAGGAAATCCCAAAAAAAGAGTTGAACAATGAAGTTGAAAATATTAATATTCAACTAAAAAAATTACAAATAAAAAGACTTGAGGTAACTAGAATTAAACTTTCAAACTTATGATTTGGCTCACGCATCCCATTTAATTATACACCAAACCCATGTATGAGCTTTTTTTTAATATCAAAAAAGTTAAAAATATAAAATAAGGGTTGTGTGTGAGACTAAATTAAAAAAATAGCTTAAAGTTTTTAAAAACTGTTCATAAAAAGAGGTTTTTTCTTCAAGTAAAAATATTACCTTTAAAACGTAAATAAACAATGATATTATTATTATTATTATTATTAAGGGTTTGAAAAGTAAATTAATTATAAAAAAATATGTTAGTTGCATGGTTAATCTATAAAATGTTGGGCACCAAACTCAATAAACAGCGAATTATCCATCGTCTACTCACCTAGTTTTTGGAAATCAAGGGTGTCAAAAAGTTAGTCCCTATGTATTGCATGCCCTAACATTCAATTTTCAACTCATTTTTTAACTCAAAATGTCTAAGAAAACATCATAGATACTTTAATAAACTCATTAATGATCTTTAAAAAAACAAAATAAACCATACAAAGACTTGAAGTCAACTGAAACCAAAAATCATCTCGAGCATAGATATGGTTTTTTAGGCAATTATAAGGTTACTAAAGCCTGAGTGTGACTCCCCTCAGCAAATAGAATTCATTAACACCGATATTGACTACTTTGATGGTTGAGAACAGTGTCAACATTGTGTTTCTCTCTTTATTTTGGGGTGGACATGTGGCTTCCTCCAAGTTTCTAAGGTGGCATGTAATGGTTCTAGTTATGGGGTGGACTTTTTATTTTCTAAAAATTGAAACAAAAAGGACTATAAACAATTGAAAATTAGGGGAAAACATGCATCTCTTTTTCCCTAGAAAAGAAGAAAACAATTGAGGAAAAGAAGAAGAATTGGTTTAACTTCTTTTAGAAAAAGAGTCTGTTTTGTTTCAATCTTTTAGAAAATAGAAAAAATTGAACAATCTTTCACAAAATCGAGTGTCAACCCAACAATGATTTATTTTTTATATATATAATTTCATGAGAAACCCGCATTGAACTTAGAAAAAAAACCCAACAAGATCAATTTCAAATAAAATCAACGTGAAAGGATCAAATTATAAAAAAACAAAAGTACATGGATGAAATAAAAAAATAAAAAAAAAATTGCATAGTGTGAAGCTTTAGTGCCACTTGGTGTGGAACTAAAATTGCCTAGCTCTTTTGTTAAATGTAGTTTGATTGATTATTTAACATATTACCGAGCATCCTCGATTAGCAAAATCTTATTAATCCTAGCATTCCCTTTTAAAAAAAAATGATTTGAAATGTTTTTTCACAAGCTATGGGTATATAAAACTATGCACTTTTCTAATCAAATGTGTCTATATGTGATTTGGCATTGCGATCAAAAAGTGCTTATGAAAAAATTTAATTTTTTTTTTTTTTACTTTAAATTAAAAAAATTAGTGTTTTTAGATTATTTTGATGTGCTGATGTCAAAAATGATTTTAAAAAAAATAAAAAAAAAATATTATTTTGATATATTTCTAAACGAAAAGCACTTTCAAAAGCAACCGCGATCGCACTCCCAAACAGGCACTAAATGAGTATTATATAATCCTTTTTAGGAGATTACCTATTGTTTAGGTCAGTAGATTAAAATCAAGAGAAGACCTATTGGCATTAGAATTGACCCTGCTTGGAAATTTATATGCATCTCTAGTTTATATCAAGTGAGGTGGGTGGCTAGAAAAATGCATGCTCGTCAGAGATTGGTGTAAGAACATGTTCTCACCTTGTACAGTGGACGTCTCGCGTCAGAAATTTCTTCATGTCTCAGGCATTCGCAGGCTAAAGCCTTTCCGAAGTCTCCCTGGTGAGAGATGGATCAATAGAGAAATTATTAATTAGCAGAAAGGTAGCAAGATTATATGTCATTTTATTGGGTTTTTGAAACTGCATTTCAAAATTGTTTTTGAAATAAAATAAAATAAATTTATTTTTAGTTTTTATATTAAATAAATTATTTTTTGGTGTTTTTAGATTATTTTTATGTGCTGATGTCAAAAATAATTTAAAAAAAACATCATTTTGATGCATTTTTAAATAAAAAAACTTTAAAAAACAACCGCAACCACAATCTCAAACAAACAGACAATACAGAGGTAGAAAGTGGAGTGAATTTAGCAGCACCTTGTAGATATGCATTTTGACAAGAAACATTTCAATCTCATAACTTTTTTTGGTGTTTTTGGATCATTTTTACATGCTAATGTCAAAAATAATTTAAAAAAAAACATTTTGATGTATTTTTAAATAATTTTAAAAAATAACCGTAACCACACTCTCAAATAAACAGACTATATTGAGGTAGAAAGTGGAGTGAATTTAGCAGCACCTTGTAGATATGCATTTCGACAAGAAACATTTCAATCTCATAACCTTCATGTGATTTCCCTTCCTTTCGGGCCCTTTTCAGTTCTGTTTCGAGTATTCTCACCGCAGCCTCATCTTTTCCACTCATTTCCAGCTTTGCAACGACACTCTGATGACATGCAAATGAACAAAAGTATTTAAATCTCTATTTTCCCCCCCTTCTCCATGGAAATCATAATATGGAAGCATGGTACTAGTAAAAAAACATGGAAAGCTCGCTGTGCAAAAGTTTTATTACATCAGCAGAGAAGCCTAACCTGCAGATTCTTAAAATCAGGATGTTCTTCTGCCAGTAGATCCCGCAGCTGAATTTCAGCTGCTTCAAGAGATGCTTCATCTGCTCGAGCACGATGATAATCCACCATTCTTTCCAAGGCCAGTTTCCCTCCATGGAGAGCTCCTAAAGACATAGATCTTGTAAACACAGCACGAGCCTTCTTCTTTCTCACGCATCCACGCTTTGCACAAGCCCATCCGATGTAAACGCTGGCAAAGATTACAGTTATGGTTGCTGCCATCTCTCCATATTTGTTCTTCACAGTGAAGTTGTTAAGGAAATTCTCCAGGCTCACATCTATATTTCTCTTCAAGGAACCTTTGAAGAAGAACATTGCTGAGAGCTTTTGATTCTGCTATTGCCTGTGATCAGAAAGAAATTGATCTTGATCAGCTAGTAATTTTGTTTCCAATCCTGGATTGGTGGTGCAGATGATTTGATCAGTTATTTTATAAAGCCGAATATGGAGAACAGAAAATGAAAGCTTGTTCGAGACAAAAACAGATTACTGTTCTTTCTTCGCTGGTAGGTGGGTAAAGAAAGTAGCAAAGTGCACAAATGTTACTAAAAACAAGAACAAAACATATACCTCTCCGACATGCGAAGGAACAAACATTCCCTTTCATTTGAATTCTCTTGGAAAATTCTTTATCTTCGAAGCTATGCAAGTTCTAATACCAGGTTACCACAAGGCAGAATTGTCTTTTCGCTCCACAAATAAACCCGTGCAGCAGCCCATCTCCCTACTAGACTCGATCTTTACTCGCCTTTCACTCGTTTTTACGTACACAACTAAGTGTTTCCTCTCACACGAGAGGTTCCCCACACTTTTTCTCGTTGCGAGACAAGCTGAATACATAAGTATGAAAGGGATATAAATAAGCACACGCTATATATATACGGGAAAACTCTCAATTTTTATTGATCTCGTGAACAAAAAAAATTCACAACTCATGAATTTTGCTACACTCAAAACTCAGGAATAGCTGAGAATTCGATTCATGAATTTTGTAACTCGTTTTCATTTGACACGTTTTGTAATCTTCCATCCTTTCATGCAATTTCTGTTCTTAGCCATCTTTGTGTGGCATTAATTAGTGCCCCCCTCACCATATAGAGAGACCCCGACTAATCAAATAAATAAAAAGCCAAAGCTTATTCGACATTAATGCCTAACAACTATATATGCCTTGACAGATAAATCTACTGAAGATGCTGCTTTCCGTGCACTTCTTGAAATACTTTCTTTATTCTCAGATATTTTTATTTAAAGCTCATCAAGCGAATCAAGCTTTATGAAACTCCTGAATCCCAAACCACCATGGCATCTATGCTTGGCGTTGGCAATGGAAACCCACGTTCGATGCCGCCATACTTTCCAATCCCAGCATTATTCCGTGGAGTAAACTTCAAATGAAAAGAATTGCGGTGAGAAAGTTGTGAGAGCCGCAGGGCGGCGGCCGGAGCTTTCTCTCGGTATAATCGGCGGGAACTTCAGGCTGAACCCTAAAGCTAATGCAGGTCACAGGGAATTGTACCAGAAAGCTCCACAGGTAGAAGAACACTCATGGATGTGACATCGGACATGGCTTCTACCGGAGCGTTGAGCGCAATTGCTCCTTTTGAGCTGGTCTTCAATAACAGAGGTTGAGAAGATCAAGGTCCACTTCTTTAATGCCCTTAAATTTTAGCCTTCCATGTTAGGTTTGCTTTTTTTTTTTTTAATTATTATTATTATTACAGATTGAATCTTTTATTGATATCCAGACAAAATAACCAGGTTTGTCGTTTCTAACTAAATGTTCAATTTCATAATAAAAAAAGACCGTTGATTTTTTTATATTATTCTTATTAAATTGTATGCATTACCCTGTATATTATAAAATTACTGATTGACCTTGACCCATTTGCTTTAAGTGTTTGAATTATAATATTTTTTTTGATATAATCTATGAACATTAATGATAAAACTTGTCTTCTTACTCAATTTAATTAAAATAATAAAATAAAATAAAATATAAGATAATAATTATATATTTTATTTTATTTTATTAAATTAATAACATTTTAGGAAGAATTCATAAATTGAAATAATTAATTTTTCAATTTAGAATTAACTAGTCTAGTTATTTTTCTAGAGGATAATTGCAATTATATTTGATAAACTAAAAAGTGGTAAGATTTTGAACCTTTAGACTGATACATGTATATCAATCTCATCAGCTTATTTCATGTGAGATATTCTTCTATGGACTTGTTTCCCTAAAACTTTCATCAACCCTTCAAGTTATATTTAGTTTATTGTAAACCCATGTTTTTAAACCTAAAATACAATATCTTTATCCAAGCTATAAACCTAGTGGAGCATTGATCATTATTATGATATGTGTAGATGTGCATGAAATAAGAGTAAGGGTGTCTGAATTGGTTGTATGACCATGTCTATGAAGCATGTTTTCATTCTCATTTTGTGATTTATATTATTGATGTATTGAGAAAGCGAAAGTGGAATATTATAAATTGTTCACATTCTTAATTCCTTTTAAAATTCTAAAAAAAAGTTTGTTCAGACATGATATACATAAAAATGTCAGAGAAAAATGTTCCTTTTTAATTATCTTTTTCAGTATATGAGCTTTAGATGGTTTAAATGCTTTAAATTCATATTGAAAAAGCTAATAAATAGAGTGATTGGTTTTAGATGTCTTATATATTCGAGCTTTAAGTTGATTTATTTTACTCTAGTAGTTTAGATGGCTTGTAAGATATTTTCCCAAATATTTTCCACCATGATCCTGAGCCTCATTACAATCCTTGAAAAGTCCTTAGGGTTGATGCCTAAATGTACTCATTATTTTTATATTTTAGTTTAGGATTCCAATGGAGGCATTAATGACAAAACAAAGTTAATTGGTTTATTTTGCACATTTTCATCTTCCTTATTTTCTTTTTCTACTTTATTATTTTCAGGTTGGTACTATGTAACTAAGTTTTATTTGGTTGAAGGAAAAAGAAGTCCCAATTAAAAAAACTGTCTGATATATGATTGTCTTGTTTTAATATTTATTTTTTGTTTTAAGTATTGAATACTCTTCTATGCCTATTTTCTTGATTTTCTTATTTAATTCGTAGAAGACTTGCTAGTTTATTATTCATTTCAATCTACTATAAAGTAAGATATCAAATTTGTAATTATTCTCTCTAATCTATGAAGCAACTAAGGTTTTATGATTATCTTCACTAAAAATCAATAAATATTAGAAAGAATATTCGACTAAATTAAATGCAACTACTTGTTCTTATATTGTTTAACTTAAAAATGTTTTTGAATTTAATAAATAAATTATAAATTTAATTAAATTAACATAATTTTAGGCTAAAAAGTCATTTTCTTCATCTTGTAACTATTTAAATTCTTTTGTAATTGAATAAGAACTTAACAACTAATTCTTTTTAATACTATCTAATACATTTTTCAAATCTTTTATTCAATAATATTTGACGGATTATAGATGAAATTTCTAACATTTGCTACTTTATCATTTATTATAAAAAAAATATGTAGCCATATGCATTAACTTTGTTTAAGAAAAAAAAACATAATTGCTTTAATTAAAGCATGGTAAAATGAAACAGATTTTATATGGAATTAAAGACTCATGAATGGAGACTGTTGTTACTCATTTTAGACCCTACATGCTGGAAATGACGTACACTCTTTTGGAACCAAATGCAAGAATTTAGCTCATAGTTACTAGACGATTGACAAAAGTAGAGAATAACAAAGTTTTTTGGAACCCTATCTTTGTTGCTTTCTGTTTTTCTTATCCTACTCCTTTGCTGCCAAAATCATCAGGATTATTAAACTAATTAGAAATTTTCATAAAGTTAAATTCATTCTTTTTTATGTAGTTTTTAAGGTTGGATGAATCCCTCAGAATTTGCATTAATTTTGTTGTTGTCGTCATAATTCTTTTCTAATACCAAATTGTTCAAGAATTGATATGAATTTTTATTGAATCATAGAGCTCACTTTCTTATGTCAAATTCTTAGTCAAAAGGGGATGATCGACATTGTCAATTTCCACATCAGATCTGGAGATTTTTTTGACCGAGCAAATTATGGGCAGATTTTGTTCTTGAAATCAATTTTGTCTCACTTCTGATCCTTCATGAAACTTGTATTCCTGCACGTGTAGATGAAATTGAGGTTTTGAATTACCTGATTTGGATATCAGAATTGTAAGATATTCCCGTTTGAATGTCCAGTGTAAAAGCAAAAAATCCTGTTGTGATATGTACTGTTCATCGTCACTTTATATGTCCAGTCTTGTTTGGTTTTTAACCAAGCAAATTGCGAGCAGATTCTGTTTTTCAAAACAATTTTTTCTCACTTCAGATCCTTCATGAAAGTTGTAGTCCTGTATGTATAGATGACTTTGGATTTTTGAATCGCTTGATTTCGATATCAAAAGCTCAAGATACTCTCATTTGAGTGTCTAACATAAAAGAAGATAATCCTGTCACGAGAATGATTCTAATCCAAGATTTGTATTTGTAGGTTTTATTCGAGAGACCCAATTTAATGTTTCAACGATTAATTGGGATAACCAGAAACCAATTTAAATTTGGGAAAAGTTAATTAGTCTCATTGAAAAACATGGGGTCTGGTTCAGGAAAAAACCGTCACAATAATTTTTGTTACTCAACTGTCGCACAAGGTTATATTTTGTTTCTTTTTGCAGAAATAATGACTTTTTTATTACTATTAATTTTTTACCATAGGTTTAAAGTTGGATATATCTCTCTGAATTTGCACTAAAAAATTATTTTGTTGTTGCCATGAAAATCCTTTTTTTCAAAACAGTTTTTACAAAATAGATTACAAGTAGATTTTGTCCATCAAAATGATTTTGTCTTACTTCGGTTTCTTCATGAAAGTTGTAATCCTACACGTGTAAATGAATTTGGGGTTTTTCATTGCCAAATTTGGATATCACAATCTCAAGATATTCCTGTTTGAATGTCTAGTATAAAGGCAGAAAATCATTTTCTTCAAAACAATTTTGACCAAAAAGATTACAGGTAGATTTTGTCCATCAAAGTGATCTTTTCTCACTTTGGGTCCTTCATGAAAGTTGTAGTCCTGCATGTCTATATTAATTTGGGATTTTGAATTTCTCTATTTGGACATTGTAATCGCAAGATATCCTTATTTTAATGTCCAGTATAAAAGCAAAAAATCCTTTCGCGATATTATTGTTCATCGTCACTTTGAAACAATCTCTTCCTGCAACTCCTTTCCTTTTCTCCACAACTTCCCATTTGGTTTTCATGATTTTCTCACTTAATTTTCGAGCTGCAAATCAACATTTTTCTACCTTAAAATCACAGAATATCAACCAAAATATTTATTTTCCTATTTTGTTTATCTAATTGCAGAAAAAACATAATTTTGCATCCTAGATTAAATGCACTAAATCTTCTTTAAATAAGAGTTATGTCTAGACTATGTATACCCTTCTCCTGTTGATCTGAGAGAGAAAGGAAGGGAAACAAAAAGAGAAAAAAGAGATGATAGAAGAGAAAGAAAAGAGGGAAGAGTACGAGAGAGAGAGAGTTTGCCAACAAGAAAAAAAGCTGTCAACCCTTCCCCCTTCACCTCAAGCTCTCTCTCAGCATACAACTGCCAATAACAGCCCTGATTAGACTTCCTCTTGTCATCCACCACCAGCTTTGTAAGCGTCTGCCATTGTCCCTAGAAACAGTGGTCACTGGTTGCGTAGGAGTTCCAGCAGAATCGCTTTTGCCCGTCGGTAAGCCCTCATGCATTCTTCTTCACTTTGCATTTTAATTACTATTTACATGAATTATAATTAACCTGAATAGTAACCAAGGAGGCATGTATGAGACAGCTCACACATGTCTCTTGTTTGCTTTCGGGTCACTGGTTTGACCAAGTGACCCAACACTCTTAATTTTTTCTTCTAAAAAAAATATAAAATAAGAGGAAGGGATTTATGATTTTCTGACATATTTAGTTAAAGGTATGTATTTGATTTATATTTTAAAAATATCAATCTCGTATTTAGAATATTCGTTTTTCAGCGCGATGCAACAAATATTCATATATACCAAAAACAAATATTTTCATTCAAACGACCAATACACTAACATATCTTGAACATTCATTTTTTTTTAAAAAAAAAACAAATATTCAGAGTTTAAAAGAAAATGTGTTTTAGCATGGATTTCATAACACACAAAAATTGTTTTCTTGAATTTTTGGATTTTACAACATGTTTGTAAATTCCAAAGGATATTGGCCAATATTCTAAAAATATATAAAAATCTTATGTTTTTTGGGATTCATATATTATTCACTGTTAATATTTGGGTAAAGAAATTTCATATGGTTAATATCCAAAACATTAGTAGGGATAATTCACTATTATTCACTGTTATTATTTGGATAAAGAAACTCTAAGTAGTAAATATCCAAAATATTTTTCCAAGAATAATAAGTCATTATTATTTAATCAACACATCTATGAAATAAGCCTTGATTATAATTGGGGACATTCTAATTTTCGATTCCACGGTTTACGAGTCATAAAAGTATGAAACACTAAGGCAAAAATTGGCTTTTATAGCGCTTTGAATTTCCTTAGATTTCAAAGTTTTTGTTCTCTTTCCTTGCGATTTACGAGTAGCGAACACTTGAAATACTAAAAGGAAAAAATGAGCTTTTAAGCCCATTGAATCTCCTTAGATTTCTATTCTAATTGTCTCTTAATTCATAGATTGTAAATTTATCGTTTAAATTTTTGTTCCTGTTCCTTGTGAACCTATCTTAGGAAAATTGATTAGATAACACCAACAACAATCATAAGGCATACCAAAACACCAAGCAGCTTACTTTAGGTAAGGCATACTAGAGGTGCTAAAACTATCCATTTACGCACTCAGTCCCTTGTTTTAGAATCTCTAAAAGACTAGTTAGGTTTTCTAGTAACTATAATACTATGTGGTGACTTTCTTTTTTACAAAACAAAAACCCCCAACATGAATCCCCACTCCTGGGAAGGGTCACTGCAACGTCGTGCTCTCGCGGACAGTGTGACAGAGACGATTCATATCTTTTTGTACAACTAAAATAAAAAAATTACATGGTAAATCTATATTAGTTATCTTGTTGGTGACATTCTTAATGATGTCGTGTTGCAAGAAGATTCAAATCTCTCTCTATAGAGGGTTAAAAAAATATTTCTCTCTCATTATTTTAGGTTCGGAAAAGCCACAAAAATTCTTCGTTGTGAATTTTATCTCCATTTAATCATATCTCCATTAAGTTCCAAAAGTATTCAAAATTTTAAAAAATTAGTATTTTTTCGTTCAAAATCTCTCTTAATTGTTTTTATATAAAATAAGGTATCGTTTAGAGAAAATAAAATTAGTGCTTGTATTTGTCTCAATTTAATAAACAAGCTAATTTGACAAAAAAAAAACTGTCTAGTTTACTCTATTTTCATCTAACTCATTTGACCCTAACCTAATTGAAATAAATTATAAGAAAAAAAGGGAGGAATTCTTCATATAAATATAGACCTTATTATTTACAATTAAATCTAATAGAATTGAATTAAAAAAGAAAGAAAAGAATACGACAATTTGTATAGTATTTATGACTGAAAATAGATGATAGAAAGACTCATCGGAGAATTATGAAACTTTAAAGACCCAATTGTGATAAAAAAAAACTGCTTAGGGACTTTATTGAATATATTAGAAAGTGACAGCTCATTCAAATCACCCATATCCTCCCCCCCCCCCCCCCCCCCCCCCCCCTTGGAATATTAAAATACTAACCTATTAAAAATCACTATTATTAAGCTCAATTTTAATTGACGAGTTAACTCATTTGAGTTTGATTTAAATTAGATTTTAAAATGAATAGATAGGGGTTGAATTAATTTACTTGATTAAATTTGATTTAATTTTTATAATCACCCTATCTAAAACTTTTTCAAAATTATAGATGTTTTTTTTTTTTAATTTTAGATTTGTATTTTTTTTAAATTAATTCGAATTAATCTAAATTGGATTTGCTTTGAATCTGCTTGATTTATTTATGATAGTAGTTGGTTTTCTAATATTTTTAAAAAATATATTAAAATAATATTTTTAAAAAATATATTAAAATAATATTTTTTTTAATATTATTGCAGCAAAAATAATTTAAAAAAATATATAAAATAATTTAAAAAAAAATTAATATTGTTTTAAAAATATATACCACTACAAAAACATACCTGTCTAAAAGACTAAAACAGAGAGGGTCAGACAGACAACTATAGATTATACTCCAACTCGCAGGCCCTGCCGAGAGAAAGGAGAGAAGAATAGATCTTTTTGTTGCACAGATCTCTCTCTCTCTCTCTCCCCCTCTCCCTCTGGTGTTTCTCTTCAGTAAGTAAGTGATGGCCGATGAACCTTCTCCCACTCGCTGGTCTTTTCAGGTACCCTCCTCCACCTTCGCTTTCTTCCCATCTGTATGAAAGTTCACTCTTTTTCTTCTTCTTCTTCTTACATAGCTATTTCAGGTCAAAATGGATTTCAAAGTTGCGAAAAATTGATCTAAAAAAACACATTTATAATTTGTTTATTTAAGTTACCAATGTGTGTTCTTAGGATTTTAAAATATTTTATGATGATAAGTTTGGGAGAAAGAAGGCGGCAGCAGAAGCAGCACAAACATCATCGGAGTCGCAGCAAAACGGTCAAACAACAGCTGTAGCATCGAATGGAAATGGTTATGTCAAGAACCCATCGGACATGGCCATTTATGAGCAGTATAGAAACCAAGTATTGCTTCTACTCTTCTCTGCCTTTGTTTCTTCTTCTTTAGCTAATTTTGCAATGTGAAAAATGAATTTGTTGTAATTTGATGTCAGGATAGGAGCTCCAACGGAGTCTTGTCTAATGGAATTAATGAAATGCCGTAAGTGAAGTGTTATTTTGCATGCAAGATAAACTGCCTTTCGATCTGAGAATCCGCTGATTTTTTATTTTTCGTTTTCCAGTCCAAAGCCTTTGCTTCCTGCTTTTGATTCTGCTGAAACACGCTCTTTAGCAGAGAGTTTATGCAGGTAATTGGTAATCTGAACAGACTCGCACCCAATGAATTGCCTGTTGCATTGGATGGTTCGATGTCATATCTGTATAGTCCAGGTTCTAGGGGGTTTACATTTTGACTCAAATGCTCTGAATGTTTTGACAATGAATATTGATTTATTTTGCACAGGGATATCATTCGCGGGAGTCCAGATGTTAAGTGGGAAAGCATTAAGGGGTTAGAGAATGCAAAACGTTTACTGAAAGAAGCAGTAGTCATGCCGATAAAATATCCCAAGTGGGTCATGTTAATATAAACTTGTTTACCTCACTATCTTAACGCACGCATTTAATTTTAAATCTCCTTCTTTTATGGTGATTTTGCATATTCCATGTTAATTGAGGGAGACAAATTTGAAAAGTTTTCCTCTTAAACGTGGAGCATGTCTTGACAATTTTGCTGGGAAGTTTTCTTTTTCCTCTCTGTTTCTGAAGAATGAAATTGAAAAGCACCAAGATCTGAGCTATTGCTAAAGTTACTTCATTCAAAGACTGACTGGATAATTTCGTTGTGAAAAGTTTTCTTTTACATGCTGTAAGATTATGATTTTGATGTTCTTGGGAATTGAGTTTTGCTGGCCACCTCTAATCATGCTTATGCTGTATCTGTATTAACGTGTCTTCCTGTTTGGAAGTGTTCCATCACAGAAATGAGTATTTGTTAACATTACTTCAATGTGCTTTGCTACCATGGTGCCTTTTGCACTCAGAAACTGCTTCATTTAGGTCTTTGAAGTTTTCTTTTCACGGTTAACCTGCCTTTTACAGATACTTCACTGGTCTTCTGTCGCCATGGAAAGGCATTCTTCTTTTTGGCCCTCCAGGGACAGGGAAGGTTTGTGAACTTTGTATTTATTGTTACTAGTGTTATTTTATCTTTTATTTCAGTTATTCAAATTATTCACATCCCTGTATAGAACTTGTGCTGTGAACATTTTTAGAAATGTACATATTTTCTATGTTTTTTAAACGTGTTGGTAGGTGTGGGGTTGAGATTTTTTCATATGATGATATTAATCAGGTAACTATATTTAAACTTGGATCACCTTTGTAAGATTTTTCCCCTTTATTCAAAGTTTGACATGGGTTGTAAACTGTAATGATCTAGTTGCAACAAAACAATCCTTCCTTTTCTTTTTTTGGTTGGAAAACTGTGAATTATTAGGAAGAGACCATGTCCTTTTCTGTCATTCACCTGAAAGTCGAGAAATCATATTGGATAAAAGTTGGTATTTGGCATGTATGTGGTTGCACCTGTTTTTCTCTGTGACTGATATCCTACTCTATTCAGAGCAATTATTTTTATGGCTTCAGAAGAATATAGGAAAGGAATTGGGGATCATTAATTATGTGAACAAGAGTATAAGAGACAATAAAGTGCAGATCTCCCATTGACTAGAGACAAAGTGCCCCATATGACAAGGCCAAGAGGTCATGCACGAGAAGCATGTTTTGGATTTCCATTACCTGTACTTTAAATGACTGTCCTACATTGGTGCTCCTCCCTTCCCAACCACCATGCAGCCTCTATTATGAACTCATCTTGTTGTATACTATCACCTGTCCATGGAAATGTGCTTGTCAAAAGTTGTCTTTGGAATTGGAATGTTGTATTCTGCCCAATGGCATGCTTAAGAGTTTCTCTCAATTATTACAGGAGAAAAGTCGTAGATTAATAATAATAAAAAAATGGTTTGCCATTTCTTGCTGTTTCTTGAGCGTGCTTTCTTCCAGTGAAATTTTTATTGCTATGTAACTTTTGATATCTATGTTTCAGACAATGCTCGCAAAGGCTGTTGCTACAGAGTGCAAAACCACATTTTTCAATATCTCAGCATCTTCCGTGGTTAGCAAATGGCGGGGTATGTTTGGGAACTTTTCTAAGATCATGTTTAGAATATAAAATATATCAAGTACTTTGTATGGAGAAATAAAGCATGGCTGACTTTTTTTTTATGTGATTTGTGATGATACGGGTTTCTAGGCCTAAGAGGATAAATAATATCTACTTCTTGTCCTGTTATGCACTACCTGTTTTGTTGAACAATGCTATTCTTTTCATGCTATGCAATAGCTGTTTGGTTGAGCAATCTGCTGTACTTATTTGAGGTTTTCTGAGTGATGGAAGGATGATCGCTTCTATCATGAATGAATATTTGTTGTGACAAACTGTTACAGCGATGGGAAATTTTTGGGTTTCAGCATCTTAGGAAATTCAGGCTTATTGTCCAGCAGTTTCATACTATCTCTATTTCCCTGCAGGTGTCAAATACACAATGTTTTGGATTAGTTATCCTTTAGCATGAAGAGTTGTTTTGATTAGCAATCCTGATTATATTATTGATATGATAAGGGGGGATAAGTTGCTAGTTTGTGGTGAAGGGCTGATTAAGTCATCAAACTAAATAAAGTTGAGACTTGCATAAACATTATGATTTCTAAGCCTTCATATCTTATGAACTGTGAAACTGTTTGTGAAATGTTTTAAGGTGAATTTAATGAATCTCTGTCCTATATGGTGTGCTTTTCTTTCTCAACTCCTGTATGTTGTTAGAACAAATGGTTATTGGAAACTAATTGACCAAAAGAAAAATAATAATGAAAACAATAGAAAAAATCCAGGTGACAGGATAAGTAGGAAGTTGGTTCAGATTGTAGAAACTCATGTATGAAAGCCACACAATGGATTTGAATTAAGAAATTCACGATAGGTTTCCTAACTTTTATGATACGATGATGGCAGATAACGAAGCCAAATTGCTGTCTTATTTTAAAGGTCTTTATTTTCTCACCTATGTTTTCTCCATGCAAAAATACCTAAATCTTCCAATTTCCATTTTGTTGCTGTAATTCTACATCAGATTGAAGTAAGGCCAACTACCACCATTATTCTGTTCTTGTACCATTGTTCTTCTTGTCATCGATCAACAAATGTTTGAGGGAAAGAAGGAATAAATTTTTTATTTAGATATAAAGTATATGACTTTTCCCTTGCTCTGCAAAACCATTCCTTGTCACAGTACTGAAAGTGAATCTGACTCAGTCTGTGCATGCTGCAGGTGATTCAGAGAAATTAGTAAAGGTGTTGTTTGAGCTTGCTAGGCATCACGCACCATCAACTATATTTCTTGATGAAATTGATGCTATTATCAGTCAACGTGGTGAAGCTCACAGTGAGCATGAAGCAAGTAGGCGTTTGAAGACCGAACTGCTCATACAGGTGATGTTTGTTTCCTTAAACCTTTTTCTTTGTACATATGCATCTGCACATTCATGCTAGTGTATGTATGCCTCAATATGTGTGCTTATGCATTTATGTTTCCAATCAATATACCCACAAGTGCAAAAATATTTTCTTCCAACTCCTGTTAAGACAATCATTTGTCACTTATGATTACATTTACTCTCAACTAAAGTGGTCCAGCATAATTGTAATTTCAGGCTGTACTCCTTAAAAATAGGTGAAAATGCATAAGCTAACTCAAGTCAATTTACAATTTGGTGATTTTTTGAACTTGAATTGCATTTTCTTCTGTCAGCAGCTTATACTTCAATCATATTTTTTGCATGGCATAAAATTTTAATTTGGGGCTTGCTTCCTTTTACTGTCAATGTGTTGACACCTCTCCATTATGGTTTCTTGGTTAGTGTAGTTTGCATGTTTATGGTCTCCCAGGTAGGATTTTTCCTCATTCCAGTGATGCTAATATCTTCTGCTGTTTGCTTATGGTGGGAAAGCAGAGCCAGTCTTGATTTTCCATGCCATGTCATGAGTTAAACTGAACTGTAAACAGCTCTACTCATGGTGGCAAACATCTGAAATTGAAGTGCAAAAATTTCAACCTTGATCACTGAAGTACAAGCGGTTCAAACCCCTTAATACTTTTGTTCATTATCCATTGTTTGTATTTATATTTGTATATTTTGCAGTTTTCCTTGGAAAGATCGTGCATATCATTTACTGATTTGTTTCTTCTAACAGGCACTGCAGAGTAGTTTCCCAATGAGTACATGCACACCATTGCAAATTCATGGAATATTTTTCTTCTCTGTTTAGGCAACACTTTTTTAGTAGCATCATCTATAGTTAATGAAGTTCAACGCCATAATTCTCTTTGTTGAGCACTCTTGTGCTCCAGTTCGAAGCACTGGCACTAGTACTATTGTTAATGTCATTTCATGGTGGTTCTGTCATGCATTCATTCCCCTACCACTGTTCTGATTCTCTTGATACTTAATCATAGTTACTGATGTTTCCTAATGGATATGGTCGGGTGCCGCATTTGACATTACAGCATTTCACTAGTTCCATTGCATGTCATCTCAAATTGTATCTCAATTCAGAAATGAAATGATTTATAATTTCTTCAGCTTTTTGGCATAAACTGATCTATTTGATTAGATTGCAGATGGATGGTTTGACTCACACAAAAGAGCTTGTTTTTGTTTTGGCGGCCACTAATCTCCCTTGGGAGTTGGATGCAGCCATGCTCCGGCGTCTTGAGAAGAGAGTATCCTTCGATATTTTCTGCTAAGCTGCTAAGCTTACTATATAGTGAGCAGAGTTAGATCTAAAACTATTTTTGGACAGTGAGCTAATTAATGCCATACTTAATGGATTGTGCTCTTGACAGATGAGAGTTGCAAATCCTTCAATTTAAAGTGGAAGGTTGCACTTCTGTTCTTGGTTTTTGGGCAGTTCTACTGCAAAACAAGAGATATTTTGCAGTCTTTACATGTTATTAGCACCACCACCTTTTTTTTTTTACCATCTTAGCTTTTGCTAAATTATGGCTTAAATCATGCTATGTTTGGTGGGCATTGCCATCAGTTACCTTTCCCTCTTGTTCTTGTTATTTAGCTGTGAACTTTTTGTCTGATGGCAGTGTCATGATATAAAACAAGGGAGCATAACATGTTGCTAATGATTTGTGTATCATTCAAATAATTTTCCGTTGACCATGTAAAACCAAAGATTCTTGTACCCCTTCCAGAACCAGAAGCTAGAAGAACCATGTTCGAAGAACTTCTGCCATCACAGCCTGATGAGGACATGCTTCCTTATGATTTAATGGTGGAAAGAACAGTAGGATTTTCTGGTTCAGATATCCGGCTATTATGCAAAGAGGCTGCCATGCAACCATTGAGACGCATAATGACACTCCTTGAACACAGAGAGGAAATAGTGCCTGATGATGGTAAGTGACTTCTATCATACATTTTCTTATGGGAAACCCAGAAAATGCTCTAATAAATGGAAAGTAACGATGAGATTGTTCTTGTATCCCAAGGGCTATCCTCTTCTTGAGAATGACCATCTCACCAAAACATATCTTCTCCATGAAAGGGGAAGTCAACTTAGGAAAAAGGATGTTGTCAACTCCCTTTTTTTTCTTTCCCTTTTTCATTCTTAGTGCTAGGTAACCTATGCGTTCTCATCCATACCAGTTTCCCTGAAGGAAGAGAATGTGATGGGCTAAAAGAATTGACACCTTTCCTTGATCTTTACCATGGCTGATACGAACAACTTATCTTGTTCTTATTTGGTTCCATAGCGCAACAATTTCAGCCAACTTTATTGAAGAGCACTTCATAATATACTGTCTTGATTTACATTTTTGCTTGTGGAATGTGTATGTGCAATTAGTTTTTTATCATACATGGACTGAACGTTGTGAGCCTGCAGAGTTGCCAAAAGTTGGGCCAATCAGATCTGAGGATATAGAGACAGCTTTGAAGAATACAAGGCCATCTGCTCATCTTCACGCCCATCGCTATGAGAAATTCAATTCTGATTACGGAAGTCAGATACTCCAATGAAGGCATACAACGTCAATCATCCTTCGGAATGATCTTCTGTTTTTCTTGTATCCTCACTGTATAATCAATATTGCAAAACATTTGTGGTCAGGAGATAGCAGTTGTTATTATCAGGGGGTGATTATTATTTAAGTAATTAATTTGAATAACTTCCAAATTGCTCAATAAACAATGTTGCAAGCAGCATATGCAGATGCTGATGCTGTAATATTGTGTAGTTTCGTGGGAGGTTTTGCTGAACTTGTTAGTGTTCATCGAGTCTTTAGGATGTGCTTCTGTTAGTTGCTTAGTGGATTGAATAATTCCTATTCTTTAGAGTCAAGTTGTTTATTTCCTAGTCTGTTACCACGTTAATAGGAATGTAAAACGTGGGTTGCATTTTCTGATTTTGCTATCTTTGTAAGGCTATATATATAGTCAGTTATGCTGTTTAAATAATATTGAAGTGCACATTCTCATATAACGCATATCCAATACCAGCAGGAGCAGGAGTTCCACTCGCTGAAGCACAGAAGAAGGTGATTGATGATGCATAGTTGAAGGATATGAAGGCAAAAAATTATCTTTCACGATCAATTCTGGAAACAATCTTGAACAAAGATACATCCAAAAACATTTGGGATTCATTGAAGTAGAAGTATCAGGACACAACATGAGTGTAACAAGCGCATCGCCAAGCTCTCTAAAAGGAGTTTGAGATGTTGAACATGAAAGTGGGCGAGGCTCTCCAAAAGGAGTTTGAGATGTTGAACATGAAAGTGGGCGAGACTATGAACGAGTATTTTGCTCATGCTTTTGCCGTGGTCAATAAGCTAAGAGTCAATAAAGAAATGATGGATGATGTAGCAATCATCGAGAAGATTTTAAGATCCATGACATCCAAGTTTGATTACGTGCTTTTTTCTGTCAACGAGTCAAATAATTTGGATGTACTTACCATTGATAAGTTACAAAGTAGTCTTCTAGTGCATTCAGAAGTCTAAAGCGTTCATTGCTTTCAAGAAATTCAAGAATCGTGTTGAAAAATATATTGGTTTGTGTATAAAATGTCTTCATACTGATCGTGGAAGTGAGGTCATGTCACTTGAATACTTTGATTTGTGCATTGAAAATGGTATTCGAAGACTACTAATAATTGCATACACCCCCCTAACAAAACGATGTAGCAGAAAGGAAAAATCGAATTATAATGAATATGGTTCGAAGTATGCTCTCAAAGAAGAAGATTCCCAAAGTATTTTGGCCCAAAGTTGTAAATTGGACAATTTATGTTCTTAGCAAGAGTCTAACATTTCTAGTGAAGAACAAAACTCCAGAAGAAGCCTGGAGTGGATTCAAGCCTTCAGTAGATCATTTCAGAATGTTTGGGTGTGTCTATCTCATATTCATATTCTTGATTGCAAAAGGACAAAGCTCGACGACAAAAGTATAAAATGTGTTCTGCTTGGAATTAGTGAGGAGTCTAAGGCATATAGATTGTATGATCCCATTTCTCAAAATATCATAGTTAGTAGAGATGTGGTGTTTGACGAAGACAACAACTGGGAATGGGGCAAAGATAATGAGGGAGTTACTGTGGCTGATTTGAATTGGGGCGAGAATGACACAGAATCAAATGTAACTGAACCAGTTGCAATTGCTATAAGTCACCATGAAACTAAAATTGATGCACAAAACAATATTGCAAGTAGAGATTAACCAGATGCAGCAGCTGCAAATCAACATGCAATTGAAATTAGCGCACATACCAGTACTGACAAAAGTAATTGTGATTCTTTAGGTGAAAACAATTCACTTGAGATTTGGGAACAACAGTTTAAAAGGCAACCAACTTGGATGAGGGATTATGTGAGTGGAGAAGGCTTATTTGAGAAGCAAACATATCATTTTTAGCTATGTTTGCAACAAATGATCCAGTTCAGTTTGAAGAGGCACTTAAAAATGCAAAGTGAAGAACAACAATGGATATGGAAATTTTAGTAATAGAGAAAAATGATACTTGAGATTTGACAAATTTACCTACTGGGGGCAAAGAAGGTTGGTGTAAAATGGGTGTATAAAAAAAAATTAAATGAAAACGATGAGGTGGAGAAGTACAAAGCCCGTCTGGTTGCAAAGGATTTCACTAAAAAATATGGTGTGGACTACACAGGTGTTTTTGCACCTATAGAACGATTGGAGACAATTCAATTGGTAATCTCTCTTGCAGCTTATAAAAGATGGACGAATTTTCAGCTTGATGTAAAGTTAGCCTTTCTATATGGAGAAATTAGCGAAGAGGTTTTCGTGGAGCAACCTCCTAGTTATGAGAAGAAAGGGAAAGAAAAGAATGTGTACCGATTAAAGAAAGCTTTATAGGGACTCAAACAAGCTCCACAAGCTTGGTACAATCGAATAGAGTCATATTTTGCTAAAGAAAGGTTTGAAAGATATCCTTATGAACATACTTTGTTCATCAAAGCAGGAGAAGGAGGTAAAATTCTTATTGTTTGTCTCTATGTTGATGACTTGATTTTTACTGGTAGAGATGAGCATATGTTTGTCGAATTCAAACATTCTATGATGCAAGAGTTTGACATTTGCCATGATAGACCTTGGAAAAATGAGATATTTCCTTGGTATAGAAGTAATACAAGGACTGGAGGGCATATTTATATGTCAAAAGCGATACACACATATGGTGTTAAAAAGGTTTGATATGGATAAATACAATACACACATATGGGCATCTCATAGAGCTTCATCTTCAAACAACCAAGAGACTTCTGAGATATCTGAAAGGGACTTTAATTTTGGGATATTTTATATACAAGGTGGAGATGAGAAATTGATTGCCTATATAGACAATGATTATGTTGGAGATATAAAGGGTCATTTCCTGGTCATCGGAAAAACAATCGATAATCACTTTGTCTACCACTGAATATGAGTTTGTTGCAACAACTTCATGTGCTTGTCAAACTGTTTGGCTAAGAAGGATTTTGAAGTTTTTTAATCATGTTCAAGGTGGTGACCACCAATTTTTTTTTGACAATAGCTCAACAATTGAGCTTTCAAAAAATCCAGTATTACATGGTCGAAGCAAACATATAGATGTCAGGTTCTATTTTCTTCGTAATCTTACTAAAGATAGAGTTGTAAAGCTGGTTCATTATCACACTCAAGAACAAGTTGCAAACATACTGACCAAGCCATTAAAGCTGGATGTTTTCGTGAAGCTAAGAGGTTTATCAGGGGTTTACATAGATCCAAACATAAACTGAATAAACTCATATTCAGTTTAAGGGAGGATGTTGAAATTGTTAGTGTTGATCGAGTCTTTAGGATGTGCTTCTGTTAGTTGCTTAGTGGATTGAATAATTACTATTTTTTTCTCTGTTACCATGTTAATAGGAATGTAAAACGTGGGTTATAGTTTCTGGTTTTGCTATCTTTGTAGGGCTATATATATAGCTGGTTCTGCTATTTAAATAATATCGAAGTGCACATTCTCATAAATTACATATCAAATACCATATAAACTCTTTCAGGTTTGTCTTTTGTTGACGAATCAAAGATTTATTTTGTACAAGTTTTATTCTTATACAAAATATAGGTCTTGTACCCTACAATGTTCCTAAAAAAACTTTATGTTAATTAGATGGTACATTCAAAAGATTACCATCAAACTGCGAGAAGTTAAGTCATGCTACTCACTTATCCTACAACTTTGGATGTTAGACGAATCCTTTTTCCCCCTAGTGAATCATAAAGGAATCTTGCAACTTTAGGATCCTTCTAGTCCACTGGCCTGCACTAGGTTTTAAAATATTTTTTAAGAAAAAAACAGTAAGGGGAGATTTTTTGGCCAACATATGTAGGTATAATTCAAATTTCTGGACTTTGTTTCTTGCATGGCGTAACCTTTCAACTTAATTATATACATAAGCTATTGATTGATTTTTAAATAGAAAAAAACCAAGAAGATTTTTTTAAAAAGTTGGAACTATTTTGGTGTTTTTATGGTAAAAAAAAACTTAATGTTAACTTCTCTAATCTTATAAAACAATTTAACACACAATGACAAAAAAAATTTCTAAGTTGAAACCCAATGATTTCCTCTTTCTTCTCCAATAAAAAGTGAAAAAAGAGGTAAATAAAATTTAGTACAAATTTATTTTTAAGGAATTAGAGGGATGAGTTACCTAATAGATTAAAAAAATGGGAGGACTAAAATGAACTTTTCAAATAAAATCAAAGACACCACATGTTTTACGTGTGGTTTTTACTTTTCAATTCATCCCCTTCCCGCTAAAAAAATGAGAAGAAAAGGATGCAAATGGGCTCTAATTTTGGCTCTAAAACCCTTATTTATGCACAAATAAAAGTTTGAGAATCAAATTAAAATCTTTTTAAATCAACTATTCCGATCAACAATGATTTGAATGAGAATACATAATGAAGATGAGAATAATGAAAACATCACACCTTTTAACTTTATACTTGATCAAAATGGACTAGCCCCATTGAGAAGAAAGATTTTTCAATGCCTCGTGATTTGGTCATTTGATAATGTTCATAGTAATTTGCCACCATAAGCCAATAATATATACGATGGCATAATTAAAGTTAATCGCTTTTAAACAATATGGACCTCGCTTTTATTTTGATGAGATATATATCTGACATGATACTGATTGATGATGCAAATTAGCATAGGCTAGGTATGTTGCTTGTGTTTCACCACTAGTTGAGCTAAATTTTTCTTATGTAAAAAAAGTGTTACGCTAAAAAAAATTCAAGTCTCGATAGTCATTGTTTCAAGTGATAATTTATATAATACAAAAACAAAAACAACAACAATAATAAATAACTAGCATAAAAACAATGGGGGAAAAACAATTGCACCTCAGTCTATTTGAATTATCAAACAATTTAATATTAACCTAATTGAAAGAAAATTACAAAAAAGAGTAAAAACAAAAAAAAGGCTGAAAATATCATCTTAAAAAGAGTAACAAAAATAAAGAAAAAATAAACCAGTCTCCTAAACCTAGTTTAATCTAAAAAACTTGCAACTCATTAAATCATGAGCCTGAACTCTAATCAAGAAACTTAAGTGTTCATCTCATTTAGTTTTGAAGAATGGAAACCTTGAAAAACTATTGATAAAAAACTTGTAAAATAAAAATAAAAACAAAAAGAATGAGTAGAATTTGAGAGAAAACACCTAATAAGGATGAAATGTGAAAAAATAGCAATGATCCAAAATAAACTAAATAGTAATTAGAAAAATGAGTACCAAATTTGAAAGATTGAAAAATCACAGGAGGTAAAGCTGCAAAATATTGTAATTTGATAGATTATTTATAGGTTAAGAAATTGTAGGGGTGAAATTAAAAAAAAAAGATTGCTAACCTAATAAGAAAACAAAACCCAAAAACAAAAGATCAAAAAAATATTAACAAAAAGGAAAGAAAACCCAAACAAACTCAGGTGAACCTCCTAAAACTAATATAATCTCTAAAACCTGCTACTTGTGAAATCTTGGACCTAGGTTCAATAAACAAAAAAACTTAACTCTCAACAAATTTATTTATTAAGGTTGAAATTGAGGATCCAAAAGTTGTATCCCTTGAACTCCTTAATTTGGATTCAATCAAGAAGCATAATTTTCAAACAATTTAATTTCTAATGATGACATCGGTAAAAAAATATTAATAAAAAAAACTTGCAAAAACAAATAAAAGGATAAAATTTGATATAAAAAAACCCAAGGAAAATGCAATTTAATGAAACAAATTGAAAAATAATTTCAGATAAAATTAATAGCAATTAAAAGAAAGATGACCAATTTTAAAGAGTCCAAAATTATAGGGGCTTAAATTGAAAAACATCTATAAAAAAAGAGGAAAACTTGGAATAAAGCTTTTTTAAAAAGCTAACTTGAAAAACATCTTATACTGGTCAAATCTTATAAACCACAACTCATGAAAACCTGGATCTAGGTCCAATCAAGATGTTTATTATCAGTCAATTTAAAAACATTAATTTTAAAAACTTGTCAAGGAAAAAATGGCTATCAAAAGAATAGAGATTAAATTTGATAGAAAAAAAGAGAAGAAAAGAAGGGTGAAATCATAAAAAGAACAACTATTTAAAAAATGATCCCAAATAAAAACTTTTCAAAGCTAAACAATTACAAATAAAAAGAAAATGAATTAAATTTGATAGTAAAATAAAGCAAATGAGGGTGAAATCTTAAAACAAAATCAATTTTAAAAATGACTAAAAAAATAGCAATCAAAAGAAAGAGAGATGAAATTTGAAAATTAAAAAATTATAGTGGTCAAATTGAAATTTCATATCGATTTGATAGATTATTCAAGATAAAAACAATTATAATAAAAAGAGACCATATCTAAAGAACCAACAAGTTAAAAGGTTGTTCTTTAATTTTTAAGGAGTTTACGTGAAAATCTAGATGATAAGAGAGAAGATATGGGGGGATAAATGGCCTTGGATACTAAACCATCATAAATGGAGGCACTCATGCCATCTTATCATGTTAGGAACGACAAAACCTTTCAAATATCACCATAGAAGGCAATGTTGAATTGCACAAGGGCCACCCACAAATTGGCATGTATGATGCACATACAAAAAGATTTTTTTTAATTATTTTCAATAACATGATTTACAATAATAACCTTTAATACCTTTAAAATTTACAGTGAAGAAAAAAGATGAAAAAATCGCTTGAATGAGATTTTAATTGGTTTTTATCTTTAAAGGTATCAAAATAATTATATTATTCTATAAAAAAATGAAAATACAAAAAATATCTTTGATCAGTAGATATTGAATTATTTTATCCAATGGTTAAAGGAGTAATTTGATTATGAATTTAAAACCAAAATTACCAACATTTCTCCATTCTATCTTGGAAAATTATTAGAGATGGAAATGGAAGTCTATCGGCCCCAACCACATCATCACCTATATCATTCTCTAATTTATAAGAAAAAAACATGGAATTTGTATATACCTAAATTTAAAAGGTTTAATATAAATTAAAATAAAATTGTAAAACAAATTGGAATAAGTATTAAAAACTTTGAATGGATTGAGGTTAAAAATATTTGACCAAGTATTTCAATAATTATCTAAAATAAAATGAGATTCCTTATACCTCTTAGAACACTACATCTAGATGAAATATATTTTGAATACTAGGACATTATATGTTTAACATGAACCTTAAGAAATACAAAATCATAAATTTAGTAGGACATGTCATTCATCAATAAAATAAGATAAGTTGTGAATGACATGTTGCTTATAATTAATGAGCCTATCAAATACTTGGAAGTGATATATGATATTTATTTCAATAAAAAAACTTAAAGTTATGGATTTGATATACTAATCAAGTGTGGCTGTAATTCTGGACAAGTTGTTACATGTGATATTATTATATTAATATAAATATATATTTACATGGAAAATTAAAGTAGAGATTGATACATATTATGTTATATAGATGTTTATCATAAGACATTTACACTAAACTGACTCGTAGGAAAATTCTATATGGAAAAATCACCTATATCTATAGAAAAACTCACCTGATAATTGTGTAAATAATCCTTAGACTTGAGATCATATTGCATGTTATCTTATATAGAAAATGTTATTATATGATCATCTTACATGCTATCTTAATTTTACATGTTATCTTAATTGCAATAAAAAAAAAAAACATTGGTATAAATAAAGTATATAAAAATACTAAAATGATGAAGAAATGATTCTTCACTCTAAATAAATTATTTGAATAAGAAAATAATTCATGTGTTCTCAAATAATATTAACTAAAAATCCTTGATAAGATTGAATTAAGTTATATATTTGAACTTTTCAAATTATGATATATTTTTATTTGAAAAACAATGTTTCTCATATAAAAATAATTCATAAAAAAGAGTTATATTTTTTCTTTCTATAATATAGATTATTGCAGATTTTAAGAAATACTTGTTTTTATTGCCATTAATTATTGCAAAGAGATGTTTTATTAAAAAAATACATGAATAAAAATAAAGATTTTCTAGAACATTCATTTTTCTTACAAATATCTACTTTAATTTCCATACAATTAATTAAAAACATTCACTCTTCCCCCAGAATAATTATATGTCATGCAGAATAACGAGATGCATTTTTTGTGGTCAATAGAAGAAAGCATAATGGAAACTCTTTGGGATTTCAAAAACGTTATTGCAAAATAAATTGAAATATTTTTATTTTTATTTTAAATTCAAAAAATTAATATTTTTAAATCTTTTAATATACTGATATCCAAAATAATTTTTTTTTTTTTAAAAAAACATCCACACTCCCAAAGGCATTATGTTATCCTTCTCAACTCGTAAAGCTAAAATTATTATCCATTTATAAGGATAGCTAAGACCATTACATAATAATACAATCTAAACGCAACACCAAAGCATTGATGAAGAGTTAAAGAAAGAGAAAGGGAGAGGCTTAACATGTCAAACATGGCACCGAAACCAACCAAAAAGATAGTGGCAGACAATGGAAACAAGAACATCAACCGAAATCCATCACTAGAATTATATGAAATCTAAATTGGTTTAACGATATCCTTTCAAGGGGTCAGCTGCATTCCCAGATCTTGCATCAGTCCATGCTTTTGCAATCGTTTTTTTCATGTCTTCATCCCCTTCATCGTACATATTCTGCAATTTTTGATTTACAAAGATAAGTGTCCGAAGTACTCTTGGCCTGTTCTAGACTATGTTGTTCAGATAACTAACCTTCATCAAGTCCATAATTCCTGCCATAGGATCTCGTTTCTCATCCAGATTTGGTTTTAGCTGCAAGGTAACGTGAAAAAATCACAACCTTCATCCGAAAATGCATTCAAACAAGCCATTGTTCTACACAAAAACCATTACCTTATCCTCCTTGAAATGTATGTCTAACCAGTTCCCCTTTGAAGCTTTAAGCAATGTGATGATCACTCTTTTAGGCTTAACCACCACTAAGCATTTCTCTGGTACAATCTCCTTGTTCAGTTTTGGTATCGCACATCGATAGTTCTTTCCTTGGACGTCGTGGAATTTGACATCAAATGACGTTGCCCTGAACTCCGACTTGATCTTTTCTTGCTCAACACCCTCTAGAGAGACATATATCTGTATAGGAAGAAAAGAGATGGAACAAAATCAAAGCAGAGAATGACAGAGCACCAGCATTGGAAAGAAACTTAAAAATGCCAAAAATCCTTGACTGGCATGACAAAGCTTGAGCTCGTTACGGCACTTCTTGTAAGAATTTGTTCAGGAAACGAGTTTGTTACCTTGACTTTATCACTGTCCTGATCCCAACTGAAAGATCCAAGCGTAACATAATTAGTTGGAAGAGCCGAAGGCAGCTTAACCCCGGATGAGATAGGAGTTTGGATAGGAGTAGAAGTTGAAAGTGGATCAGAAGTTTGTTCCTTTGATAACTGTGCATGAGAAGTAAGAAGAAGATTAGTGGGTAAAAAAAGAATGGACTACCCTAAAAAACCTCACCAACCTAGGCCTGTACTGAATAGCTGATCACCAAAGATGAATCAATTATCCAACCCCAACTTGAGAAGATATAAGTTCAAAAAAACAAGTGCTACTTCTTTTCAAAATTAAGGACAGAAATCAATCCATTACAGGCATAGGTTGCAACTCCATGATTAAGATACACCCCATTATCAAAAAAAAATAATCTTGATTAAACTAAATCCAAATGTTTGGCTACCTAATTAAACAATTTCCAATCGATCATCAACCTTTCAAGTTGATTACATTCATGTTTGATGCCAATGAGCCTGTGGCTCGATTGGTTCTAGCGTTTGCCTACAAACAAGAGGTAACAAGCAAGAGCCTCTCTCGTTTGTAACATAAACAAGAAAAAGAAACAATAATCCGCACAAAGACACAATTGGGCAGTGCAAGAAGAGAAGGAACCATGATTAACAGTTTCCTTAAACCAGAAGCACTAACGTTTGTAGGACAGTTTTGAGTTATTACCACTGCTTTACATGCCGTGTTAAGAGAGGATTCCTCTCCTCGGACTGTAATAATTCTATCTACACCATTTCCCTTTCTTTGATTTCATTATGACTAAATGAAAACCAACTTATCAGAATCGATAAACAAATAATCAAAACCACTAAAACAAAAACATCAAATACCAAGTTATTGCTAATTGCTATTGTTATCGTATTTTAGTAAATTAATATTTTGGTAATAATAACATTACCTTCTCCAAGTGACTAATCTCAGAGGAGATGAGAGAAACGACACGAGGCCTTTTCGCGATGCTCTCTAACTGCCTCAGCTCTTGTAAATCCAACGCCAAATCTTCTGCCATATTTCTTTTCCTGTTTTTTTCACTGGAATTTCTTCTTTGTTCTCGTACTTTATATTTGGAACGGGAAGGGAAGGGAAGGGACAATCAAAACCCTATGGAAAGTGCTAGAACCTCCGAGTAAGACTAAGCAGGCAAAATTTGGGCTTCCATTTCCTTTTCAGTGGAGAAGGTTATAGGACAATGTGGGAATTTTGAGCTAGGTTTTCTTTGATGGGCCTACGTAGCCATTTTGGGCTCCAAGAATGCTGTTTCTTGGATGGTCGGCCCATCATCTTGATTGAAAATTACTTTGATGTAATGCTTCGTTGCTTATATAAAAATAAGGTCAATATGCTTAAAAAATACTTTTTTGTATGGTAATGTGATGTAGGGCTTTTTTTAAAAAAAAAAGAAATACTATTCACTTTAAAATATCTTAAAGTAAAATTTTTAAGTTTTTATTTTATTTTTAACATAAATACATTAAAGTTATAAAAAAACACTAAAAAAATCATTAATTTAATTTTTTTCAAGTGAAATCTACTTTTAAAATACACTAAAAAACAAGTTACCACACTTCAAAACCGACCCGAAAATACAAAGCAACACTTAGGACAAAGCGTGGATGCATTTATGGAGGGGATACTATAGGTGTAAAACCCGATGTGAAATTTTATTAATTTTGATGGTTTTAGTGATTGTATAAAATCCTAACTAAAGTTTTATCTGACAAGTTAGAACTTTAAAGATAAAGTGGGTGTCATTTGATTGTCTCTATATAGAGAAGTCGAAGAAAAGTTAGAGAGAAAACCAAGAGGACAACCTACACTACTATCCATATCTTTCCCACACACCGTTGGATTCGACTTATATCATGATATGCTGCTCTCCTTATTTTCCTATACCCTCTCACCATTGGGATCTTTGTGATCGATTTGTTTTTTAGAGAAATAACCCTTAAAGTTTTTATGGGAAAAACATTATATATGGAAGTCATTGTCGCCAATGTTTTTGCTTTCTTCCAACGTTAGATCACTCTTAAATTAAAATTAAAATATGATGTGTGTTTATAATTCCTCATGAGTCTGAACGATAGAGATTGAAGACAAATACTCTGACAATAAGTTAACTTATCATGAATAGAACGCTACCAAATTTCAGGCAAGTTCAATTTATTCTTTATATATGAAAATCTAACCATGCAATTGTTTTGATATTCAAATATATGTTGAAAAACATGATGGTTTATGGTTTATGGTTTAACGGTTTAACGGTTGGGTTTATTGATATTGATATGGTTGGTAGTTATTGTTATTTGAACATGTTGTTCAGTTTTGTATGTATTGTTGCTTATTTAATTGTTATTTGGGCTATTATTTCAACTCCATTGTTGTGTAATGTTACTCCAACATTCAAATACACCATATTTGTGTAACGTGATTAAATTTTGTTTATGGTACATGAATAAACAATGATTCAAGTCTCAATTTGATGAATTATTTGAGAATTTCAAGTATGCCATATTAAGGTTTTATTTAGTGTAAAGGAAGTAGAGGTTTTTAGATTTAAGACTTGAATTTGAAACCCAATGGTTTAATGACATTGAAGGTCATGTGAACGGATTGAGTAATGAGTTAATTGAGTAAATTAAAAAGAAAAAAAATATCTTTTTATTTCCTTAGGATTTCCACAGCATGTAAAGTATAAAGGAAGGAACCATTGTAGTGAAATTTTGGTTGTAATGTGTTGGTGTAACCAATTGATGATTGGATAATGAGTTAATAAAAGGAATAATAATTAAAGAAAATATACCTCCCACCTATTTTAACTTATTAAGCCAAAATGAGAATTTTTAAAACTGATATCGATTTATGAATATGGTATTAGTGCTCATAAGTTTAAATGTTGGTACATATATTAGTTGAAAGAATTTTCAAAAAGAGTTCTCACTCTTATGCTTTGTATGTTTTAGTCATATAGGGTGAAAACTATGGATTTTGCTTGGTAGATTTTAATTGTGATTTATTGTGGGTAGAAATCATGTTAGATTGATTATTGACTTTGCAACCATAAGATGGTTAGCTAAAATCCAAAAAAAATGTACAATGTCTTTAAATTAAAAAAAATATTCGAGTTGAATAATTTATAGAATAAATTGTGCTTGAAACATATGCTTTATGAGAAATTGACAGTAGGCTATTGGTACAGGAAAGACTATCAAGGAAGCATTGAGACAAGATCCTGTAGACCTAGTGAATTTGAGACCTTATTTTTTGTATAAGATTAATACATGTAATCATGATAGCATTAACATGTAATTTTAGAAAGGAATATAATTGTAAATTATATTCCATTCTTTAGTTATGCCTTAGGGTATTTTATTTGGATATAAAGTTATGAAGTAAAGGAATTTAAATATTATGACGGATTTAATTTAGTCACTTTTGTAAATGAAAGAATTTATTAACATGTTGAATTTAATTTAGTTATATATATTTTATTCGAGGTACTATTAAATTTTTACAAAAAATACAGATGTTACAATAAGACTTTAGAAAAGAAACTAACATAATTGCATAATAAAAATAGCTAAATTTTAAGGAATATTTGAGAATTTTGTATCCTTGGTCTTTTAAAAGCCACACTACATGTTGCCTATTACATCCAAAGTACCCATTACTCAGTTAGAGATGACTCTTTGCATTGTTGAATCCTATAACTACTGAACATTTTCTTTGTGGAAATATGAGATTCTCTCCTAAGAATTCTTTTTTTTTTTTTTGTATTTGTTTTGCAGGAAATGTTAAATGGAAGGAATTTATGTGTTCTTGGATATCATAATTCCTTTTAAAATAAGAAAATAAAGCATCATAAAGTAGTTATTTAAGTGGTTTTATGAAAAGTCAATTATTAGAAAGTCAATTATTATTTTTATGTTTAATAGTGTTATAAGAAATAAGTTAAAAAATATTTTTCAATGTTTGACTATGCCATGAGAAATGAGTCAATGTTTAGTTTTTTTCCAAGTTTAACTATCATATATAAAATATTAAATGTAATTATTTGACCATGTAGAAGAAAAAAAAGATATAAAAGTGTAATCGTGTAAAAAAAGAATTTATTGTATCATATATTTATATATAGTTTATTTTACAAAATGTAACTAGATATATAATACAAATATTTTAAATTTAACATTATTTACATATAACCTTTTTTTAGTGTTTGGATAACATTTAAAGTAAATTTATTTTCTACGGTATCCTAATTTTAAACATAATTTGTGTGATTTAAAATATATAATTCTTATATAATATAGTATGTTTTGTATTCTAATGTATTTTCTAGAAATATTATCTAAATTAAAGTATTATATGCACTACTATATTAAATTAACATACTCTTATATTTTTTATTAATATATTATTAATTTATTATTTTATAATAATATTATATTTCAAAGTGTGTATGTGAGAGAATAATGAGGTATTGTACCACTCTAGTTTTTTTTGTTCTTGCATGAAAAGTGTTTTTTTAATCTACTAACTAGAAAATATTCTCTTCTATCTAAAGATTATATTTTTCTTTGATTGGAATGTGAATTTAATTGATCATTTTTACACATTAACTTGAAGTGAAAAAAGATCTTTTTCGACCTCCAAAAGAGGATGAAGAAATCCTTGATCCTGAAGTATCATATCTTAATGATATTGGAGCACTTATATATCTTGTAAATTATACAAGACCAGATATAGCTTTTGCAGTAAATTTATTGGCAAGATATAGTTCCAATCCCACAAAAAAACATTGGAACAAAGTCAAACATATATTTCGCTATCTCCACGGAACAACCAAAATAGAGTTATTTTATTGTGGATCAAATTCACAATTGATTGGATATGTAGATACATATTATCTCTATGATCCCCATAAAGGGATATCACAAACATTAATGGCTACTTCATCAAATCATTCAAGGATTATCGCGATACATGAAGCAATTCGAGAATGTATATTTCTAAGATCAATTATCCAGCACATAAAGAAAACATAAGAATTGCCAGCCATTGAAAATAGTCCCACAATATTGTTTGAAGATAATGTTGCCTTCATCATTCATCTCAAAGGAGACTATATTAAAGGAGATAAAACAAAGCATATCTCACCAAAGTTCTTTTATACTCACGAGCTCCAACAAAAGGGAGAAATTAATATCAAACAAACCAGGTCAAGGGATAATTTAGCAGACTTATTTACAAAATCTTTATCAGCCTCAACTTTCAAGAAACTTGTCCATAATATTTGAATGTGTCATCTTAGATTTGTCATAAAACATGCACTTTTAAGGGAAAGCCAATTCAAATTGTACTCTTTTTCTTTCGTTTAGGATTTTTCCCACTGAGTTTTCCTTTGCAAGGATTTAATTAAACAATTTGACATTGTTTTAATGAATCCTAAAGTATTCATTTATGGATCTTAAAGTATCTATATAAAGTCCTCCATTGAACTTAAAACACCTGGTCATTCAAGGGGAAGTGTTATAAATTCATATTTATGTGTATTGAATGTTCATGACTCTTAAGTTTAGTCTCTTGGATTTTCATAACCCATGAGTTCATTTACTTCTCCTATAAATAGACCACTTGTATTGTATTCTTAACACTATGAAAAAAATAAAAGAATTCATAACAAAAAAAGATATTTCTCTCTTGTCCCTTTCAATTATATTTTGATGCCTTTGTTCTTCTATGCTAATTATTTATTCTTTTTATAAAAAAAAAAAACCAAATATTTAAGTATTGTTATGGAGTATTTTTAGTAAAACCTTTTACTCGTGAATTTAAATATATGTTCCATATTAAACTATATCTTTTTAAATTTTAATAAAAAGATTTTATTAAAAAATATTAAAAAAATAATATATTATATTAACTCATGTTAATATGTTAAATTCGAAGTTATGAGGTAATGATAATTCTATAAAAAAACATATTAAAATAAATTATAAAGGTTCATTTTTAATCAACCCAATATTAAATAATAAAATAAAATTGAAAATAAATTATTTGTGTCATAAATAAATGATTTGAGTCATAAGATCAAGATAACCATATAAAAAAATTGAAAAAAATACAGAATTTAATTTTCAACCAACCCAATATTAAATGATAAAATAAATCTATTAAAGAAAACAAAAAAAAAAACTCAAATTATCTCTAGTTAACCTATTAACTTACAATCGAGGTCTTAAGATCGAAATAACTTCATGAAAATAAAATAATTCTAAATGTCAGGCTATAACTCGTTAAATCAGTAATTTGTACCAAGGTTTCAATTGGGTCTAAGATTTTTTCTTTAATAAACTCATGTTACACCTAAATAAAGACTAAAAAGATTGAGATAAAAGTCCTACAAAAGAATCCAAGCATGCAAGCCTAACACCTTAGCGTGCTAGGCCTTATATTTTTTTTAATTAAAAAAATCCCCACAGTATATTTCTTTTCAATTGCATTCTTTAAAGTTTTTATTTTTATTGTTTTTAGCTATAATTTATTTTTATCATTCTTTTACTTTTTGTATGTGTTTTTAAAATGTTTTGATATTAAATTGACAATCAATTCAGTAAAATGCAATTCAATCTTTCTTTAGTAAACCAAATTTGGAGATTGGGTATTAAAATTTATATAAATAAAGAATTAAGGTTCTTTTCCATAATTAGTAAGCAAAAGTTCCATTTCATCCCTATAGTTTTAAGTTTTTCCTCTTGGTTATTATGCTTCAACTCTAAACTTCATTATTATCACATTTCAATCTCAAGGATTTGACTATGGAGCAAACTCTAGCTTGTTCTTTTTCTAAATCAAGGCTAGATTAGACATATAAAGGAAAATAATTGACGCATATATTACACACACCAACAAGTTATATAAGTCATATCACTATTATCACAATCCAGTTTTTACCCAGTCATAAATAAATTTTTCATAAAAAAAAACCTTTTCAAAATATTCCAAACAAAATTAAAAAAAAAAATGTAGTTGAAACGAAAGAAAACAAAAAAATATTGAAAAAGAGAGAGAGTTGAATTATTTTTTTTGTAACTAAGGGTGAAGTTGTGAAGAAAAGTTAAGAAAATAGTTGAAATTGGGTAATTGGAAAGCCAAGGATTGAATTGAAAAGAGCACTAAAATTAAGGTGTCACTTTAAATATAACCAAGTGTGAAACTAAGAAGAAATTGAAAGAAAAAGATTGAATTGGCTAAATAACAAAAATGAAAAAGCCAACAAATTAATTGAAAAATAAAATAAAATAAAATAAAAAAGAGGGTCATTTTAACTGCATTTATAGAAAAAATTAAGAAACTAAAACAAAACGGGTGCAATTAGCTATAAATAGGAAGGAAAACAAAGAAAAAGTCAATGACCAAATTGGTAAAGGTAGTAAACTTTGAGGATTGTTTAAAACAACAAAAAAATCTTTTAAATTAAAATGATGCTATTTTCAAAAGAAACAAAACAATTAAATCAAGTGACAGGTTTAGGATAAAATGACACCATCTCACATACCAAATACAAAAGACAAATCAAAATGACATCATTTTAGGTTGTATGCTAAAAATAGTGTTTTATGTTTCCATGACAACCCTATATAAGTTTCTTATTTTGCACGGTTTTGGCCAACTTTAGCCATTGTTTTCTCTTTCTCATGCCAACAAAAAAAATTTAAAGAACACTTTGTTCTCCTCTTATACATATGTATTCCATTTTCAACAAAACAAAAAAGGTGCTCTAATCTTTAGAAATCACTAGAAAATTGGTGCAAGGAAATCAATTCAAGCATGTTTGGCCAAAGGGTAAAACCATAAGGGGTGATTGAGTTTGAGTTAAGAAAATTAGTGGTAACTATCACTCAACCAAGAAAGGTTCCAAGAGCTTCATTCTTACATATAAATAGAATAGCAACGCAAGACAAAATTAAGTTCATTCTAGAGAGAGAGAGAGAAGAAATAAAAGAGATTTAAGATATAAAAAAAGTAGTCTTTGAATCACTAGGTAGAGAGGTCAAATGAAGAAGAAGAAGAAGAAGAAGAAGAAGAAGAAGAAGAAGGGGGAAGAGAATCTCAAACTAAAGAGATAAAACACAAAGAAAGAAAAAGAGAAAGAATTAAAATTATAAGAGAGTTGTAAGCTATAAAAATGATAGTTTTGAGTTAGAGTAAAAGAGGGAATAAAGGAAGAAGAGATAAAAAAAAAACCCAACAAAAACCTCTGCATTACCATTTATACCACTAAAGGTCATTAGTATCCACCATAAACATTTCTCAAACAAAAACCTTTCTACCACCATTTATACCAATAGGAGCCATTAGTAGCACCATAAAAGCTCCTCATTCATTTTTAACCAACTTTTAGGTAGAGTATAACCTCCTTTCTCTCTCTCTCTCTCTCTCTTTTTATCTTAGGGTTTATGTAACAACCCTAAAATCCAACTTACATATTTCTTGATACTATTTTAAGGTTCTTAAAAAAATCACTAAATTTTAAAATTGACTTTACCTCTAATACATTCATCCAAGATCTTATCTCATCATATCCAACATTTCCTCATTCATTTTTAATATTAGTTACACTACTAGTATTTAGTAATTTTCATTAGCCATAATAATAAGACATTCAAACATATGAAATTGAATTGTACAATAAACTATCATTTACTATATAATTAAATTAATTATAGTATTTCTACCGAAGATAGTACAACATATATTACATAGATTTAAGACTTTATATTTTCAAAGTTTCAAAACATCATACATCATTACATTACCATAACTAGTTATTAATAATTAGATAATTAGATCTTATTACATATCAAAATAAAATGTCCATGAATTACAACCCTAAAAGATAGATTATACAACTTCTTAATCCATAAACACCTAAGTCTAACACAAAAAAGCAACAACCAATAACTACTAATGACAGACCTAGGAGGCACCTGTAATACAATCAATTTTATTTATAAGGTCTTGTAGAAGAATAATATTTAGGATTTAAGTAACATTCCAAAAATATTATCTAGAAATTGTTTTTTTTTTAAAAAAACAATATTTTAAATCATTTAGTAATTTATCATTACATTGATCCATTTAACCTAAAATAAGATCACAATACTCACAAATTGATGAATTATCCCAACATTCTTATATGTAAGCTAATAATCTAGTAATCCTTCATGAACACTAGCCAATTCAAAAAACCTATCTTGTTTGCCAATTAATTTGGCATTAATATTTGGAAGCTTACAATCTGATGTTTCTTCATGAACATCACTCACTTTTATGAACTCATTCTAATTATCAACCAATCCAATATTCTCAAATAAAACTAAAAATCTAGTATTTTGTCATAAACATCAGTCAATCTAGTAAACCCATTAAGGTTTCCAATCAATCCATCATTTCCAATTAAAAGCCAATAATTCAATATTATATCATGAACACCAATCAATCTGGCGAATCTATCATGATTTTCAATCATTCCAACATTTTCAATTGTAAGCTAATTATTCATTATTTCATCATGAATACCAATCAATTCTTACAATATACAATTCTTTTCTCTCTAATAAAGCTATCAAATATTATATTTCTACATTCTAGATTCTAGTAATTCCTCATTATAGATTACGAGTTTATACAAGAAAATTTACTATAGAGTACGAATACCTATTTGCAGTGTAGCTAAGTCCAACTCCTATAGCTTGCTCAACAATTCCATTATTATCCCTTGTATTGACATGTTTTTACACAATTATTATTGTATCTAAAAATACTCATTATTCATCATAACATATATTCTAATTTCACTATGATATTCATCGTCAACTTAATTCATTTTGTTTTCTCAACTTATTTGATACAATTCCAATTATTATAAAATTATTTAAAATCCAACTCTTTCTTCATTATAATGTCAACAATATCATTCTTAGGAAAGACAAGCTAATTTTTTCTTTCTCTTTCTAAACCATCATCAATATATCCAAATTCATTATTTAAACAAAATCAACTTAGTAACAAGCTAACTTTTCAATTCTTCACTCAATTTCTACAGTATTCTCATTTAATTCTCATAAAAGGTTTTTATTACTTCAAACAAATCTTGAAGATTCTTATAAATTCTAAAACCTTCCTTAATATATCTTTAGCTAAGTCAACCTCAGTACCTATTTGCAATCTAGCTATGTCTAGCTCCTATAGCTCACTCAACAACTTCAACATTATCCCCTGTATTGACATCTTTTTAAACAATTATTATTGTATCTAAAAATACTCATTATTCATGATAACATATATTATAATTTCACTCGGATATTCATCCTCAACATAATTCATTTTGTTTTCTCTACTTATTTGATACAATTACAATTATCATAAAATTATTTAACATCCAACTCTTTCTTAATTATAATGTCAACAATATCATTCTTTATAAAGACATGTCAATTTTTCCTTTGTCTTTCTAAATCATCATCCATATATCCTAAATCATTATTTAAACAAAATCAACTTAGTTACAAGCTAACCTTTTCAATTCTTCACTGAATTTATACAATATTCTCATTTAATTCACATAAAAGGTTTTTATTATTTCAAATGAATCTTGAAGATTCTTATAAATTCTAAAACCTTCCCTAATATATTCACAATGAACTTATCAATGAATCCATGAAATCTCAAAAATCCTTTCTTTTTTTCTTTTATCTTAGCACACATCAACATCACCCTTACCCTAGGTTTTCTTTTCTTGCCTATTCATTTTTTGGCTAATTCAATCTCATTTCTATATTGTTTTAGTTACATCTAATTGAACATCAATTCCATTTCATCTTGCTTAAATCATAAACATAACTAGAATTCACTTTAAATTTAATAATTTTTTAAAATAATTAAATTTATAGAATACAAAAAGTTCATATTCATCATATAAAAATAGAACTATTCATCATAGCCATTATACATATACTCAATTATCACAATTACAATACAATCTAAAAGAATAACACAATCCTTTTTTTGTCTTTGAATGGCCGAATCCTAGGCTTGTTATTATCTATATACCTTTTAAACATTTTTTTTTTGTTATTTCAACATGATTTCATTCCTATTACATCATATAATAGCCATAAGAGTCCAATTTCAAAGAAATTCATCTTTTCTCCCAAATTTATATTATAAACCCTAATCTAATTTATCTTGATTATTCAAAAAACTACTTTGATTATTCTAAAACTTGAATAAATAGGTTTTCAACAACTTACCTAGTAACAATTTGATTTTCAAAATGCAACCAGTTGAGATTCTTATTACTCTTCCTCTTTTGAATTCTCATTGTTCCCTATCTAAACCTTTACTTTTTCTCTATCAATACCTATCATAAATCCTTATTTTAAGTGTATACTCTCTCTTTAATATTCTCTAAACCCTCTTTACACTTGATTTTATGGAGCATTTCTAAGGAAATTGCAAGGAAAAGAGAGCAAAGGAAGAAACTTTTGTTTCCCTTTGTTGTCGGCTTAAAATTGTTAATATTCTTTTTTTATCCTCTTAAACTCTTTTTTCCCAATGTATTCTATTTATTTTTCTTATTTTATTTCATTATTCTATATTTTATATCACTTGTAATCATTCCATAAATTTATACTGAAATGCCCTAATCTTTTTTTCCCTTGAAGTTTTGGTTTTGTTTACATGACACTATGTACTCATTATTTTTTTATTTAATTTTAATTATTTTCAATCCTGACATTTTTATTTTGTAAAACTATAATTTTTATTTTTTAAAATGTATGATGCATAAAATATTTTAAAATTTTTTGACAACTTTGCACGTGTGTGTTTTTTTATTTGACCTTTATTTTATTTTTAATTGCTTTATGATAGCACTCGTGTATCATGACTTGAGTATTTTAGATTCATTTTATGATAGCACTCGTGTATCATGACTTGAGTATTTTCATAAACATGACTTGAGTATTTTAGATTCATTCCAAACCCAATAATGACCCTAAAAAAGCCAAAAAAACCTAAAATAAAATTAAACACCAAAAAGCTCTTAAAGTTGAGACCTATTTTTTTGACAATTTTAAACCAAAAGCAAACACATAAGTGAAACTTTCCTCACTAAATGAAATTTATTGACATCAAGTTCACTTATTTTGGTGGCTGAAATCGATGTAAATGATGATTTTCTCTTTCTACCATTGAAATCGATGTAAATGATGATATTCTCTTTTATCGTTGAAATCGATGTAAATAATTATTTTCTCTTTCTATCGCTGAAATTTAGCATTCCTCTCACATCTCTCAAATACAAACCTAAAAATAATGAAAATAAAATCATGGACTAAAATTGACTTTGTTCTTAAATTTCTAAAATTAAAAGGACTTGATATTGACAATTCGACAAGTATAGGGACTACAATGAATATATCTCCAAAACTTTGATAAAACCACCTCTTTTCTCTGCTATTTTATATTTTGATTCTTTCTCTTTTAATCTTCCTCTTTCCTAATCATTCGGCTTTTAATGTGGCCCCATAAAACTAAAACAAAAACAAAAACAAAATTAAGGATAAAAAAACCACCCACGATAAATTGTGAGGTGATGGAGAGCATGAAGAACAATATTTTCCCATGAAAACTTAGTTTTTGTATATAATAATAATAATAATAATAATAATAATAATTAAATTATGACTGGGTATTCTCACTTTATACACGTGTAAAATACTGTACCTTTGGTCTTGAAAGTATACCCTATAAGTTATCGATAAAATTGTTGACTTATGGTCTTAAAAGCAGATGCTGGCGTACGTGTTAATGGGACCCCAGCATGATGTGCTCCACTACATCATGTCATTCGGCGGAAAGCCAACTAATTTAACGCCACGACCTCCTATAATCTAAACAATTCTCTTTGGGAAGGATAACATTAAGAAATGAAAACGTTCTTTTGTTTTTGTTTAAGTCTTCTTTTTTCCGATCACAAACGAGCTCGGCCTACATTTCTCAAAAAATAAAAAATAAAAGTAGAATAAATTGTTGAAAAACATGAGCTCAATCAAAGGAACACTACGTAATTAAAGGAAGGGATTAAAAATCAAATATAGATTCAGCGGTAAAAGATTAAAGCTAAAGAGTTGTTTCTCCGTAATCTCATGTTTGAATCTTTTTTTTTATCGCCAGCCCCAGTATCCGGGTTGACCCGATTAATCTAGTGATCGCCCCGGGTCGCATGCTTGACAGTGACAGGTGAGGCTACCCATGGGTGTTGCTGTGTACACGGGGACTCGAAACCGAAACCTCGCTTAAGCGGAACAAGTTGCTTACCACTTGAACCAACCTCCTTTTGATTGCTAAACGATGACCACTGAATGCTTATATGATTGTTAATTTTAAAATTCATAGGATTAGTCGAGATGCGCGTAAAATGATCCGGACACCCACGTTAATAAAAAAAATCAAATATAGAGATTAAAGACATAATTTTCAAAAACACAATTATGAATAATTGGTACTATAAATTAAATGTTACAATTAATTCAGTTGAACCCGTGAGATTATAGTTGTAATCCTTGGAATAGAATTAAAATCTTACAAAATAAACGCCTATTCTTTTGTGGTGCATGGTTGGATTATTGATAATTAATTTGATTTCACTGCATGTGCCATACATATTAGAGAAAAAAAATAAAAAAAAATCCTTGGTTGCATGTGCAACCCCGTTGGCTGATGTGAAATGGAGGAACCATCCCCATCTGGGTCAGCCATGGCTGATCAGCGTTTATTGTCTTCTTATGGTCTCTGCGTACAGAGAAAGTGAAAGAGAGAACGAAGTAAAAGCTCCTTTGCCAAAGGAATGACACATGACTACTCAATGCTGACGTTCAAATTGGCCAAGGGAATAAAGCTGGTCTCGATTTCCGCTTTAGGATAAGAAAAAAGAAAACTTAAATATGAAAGCTCTCCCCTTTCCACCCTGCTCCTCTTCATTATCTCAAACATATTTTATATCAGCTTTTCTTTGATTCTTACTATATGTTAGTGATATATATATATATATATATATATATATAAGAAGGGGGAGAGAGAGAGGTGGGTGGTGTATTAAGAAACAAACTTAACTAAAAACTTAAGGTATTAGATGAGGTACTAGAATTTGATGATTTATATCATTCTTTAACATAATCTTCAAATGAAAGCATTTTAGACTTGAAATTTACATAGATTCACATTACCATGTGCTTGATTTTTCATCAAATAGTCTCCAAGGGGCGTGGCGTAATGGCAAAGGGTTTGAGATCTGCACAGCAGATCTCGAGTTTGAGTCAGGACGTGCAACTCTTGTTAGAGCCTGGGACAGTCAGGGTTTTATTTGCTCACTTAAACCCACAAATTAAGTATACTTTCCAGAGGTGTAGTTTCTTCAAATCCCAAAAAAATAAAGATTTTTCTTCAAATAGAATTATGGTGGTGAGATTTGAAATCGTAACCGCTTGATTAATAAAACTCTGATATCATGTTAAGAAACAAACTCATTTTAAAGGTCATACTATTAGATGTGTATATGATGGAAACAAACTTGTGAGATTAATCTTTCTACATCAAAAGGTCGGAGATGGATTCCACGTCCAAAAGTAGGGACGTGCCTTTCTTCGCTACCAATACATAAGAGAAAGATCATTGACAATACTGTTATTATATATATATATATATATATATATATATATATATATTATATGCTCTAGAGCGACATAGAAAAATAATGACAAAGCAAACAGATTTTCTAAATGTCTGGCATAATTACAATAAAAGAAAAGACATCCTTCGTTGTTTCCTTGAAAGTAAGTAGCAGCTGCTGATCGAGAGTTCTTCGAGGAGGTGAAGGAGGGTGTGATTCGTTGTCGATATTACTTTCGAGGTCCATTGGTTCTTCAATGTGCACAACGGGATCTTTGATTTCTGATTGTGATGTGTTGTGGCAAGACACCGATGTTTCTCACCAAAAAAGTAGAATCAATGCTTACACTCCTCCTTCGCTCGCTCAATATGCTCTTCTGATAAGAACTTGGAACGTCAGCAAACACACAACCATCCAGTACACGGCCAAGCTTTCTGTGTTTGCATCCTGTTTCACATTATTCGCCATTTAAGGAGAATTAGATTATATTATCCGAAAAAGCAAGATTAATTTAATTACAGGATTGAGCAGCAACTAATTAACAGATAAACACACAATCATACACACACACACACACACACACACACACACACACATATATATATATATATACTCTAAAAGGTTTCCGATGGTATTCACAAGTTGTCCATTGCATAATATGTGGCATACACTTTCTGCCTAGAGATCCTGCAGGATTTACGTTATTTTTGTTAAATAATCATCTCACCTAAAACTTAAGTTATTGGGTGAGGTTATAGAATATGATTTATATTATTCTTTAATATACCTTCTTAAGTGAAAACCCTTTGAACTTGAAACTTGCACAGACTCACATTACCTTGTGCTTGATTTTTATCAAATAGAATGAGGGTGGTGAGATTCGAACTCGTAACTGCTGGGTCAACAAGACTCTGATACCATATTAAATAACCATATCATCTAAATCTTAAACTACTGGTGAGACCCCGGAATATGATTTATATTATTCTCTAATAATGTTCTTATATATTCTTATGCATAATTTCTATATTTTATCTTAAAGTAAAATGGAAGATTAAGAAATACTTGATCGAATCGAAAGTAATGCTATTACCTTTGTGGCCGAAGAAGCAAGGGAAATGGAAGCCGATGACGTCGACGATGGACTTGAAAGGGTCGACGACGATGGATTTGAAAGGGTCGACGACGACGGACTTGAAAGGGCAGAGAGCCCCACATTGTAGGCCATGGTGCAATCAGGCTGAAAGAGGCCATAATTTCTCTCCGATGTTGGTCCAGGCTTCAGATCCTCGTTGAACAGAGCAAACAAATAGACTTCCACCCTCATGTTAGGCCGCAAAGGCGTGCCCTCATTATTCATTTGCCTCCTCAGAATATTTTTATTATAAGCCGCCGCATTCTCTAGGGTGGCGCCGACCTCGTCGGAGTCTCCTTTCGATGGCCAACCAGTCTCCGACACCCTAACTTCAACTCCATTAAAACCCATTCTGGCAATAGCAAAAATAACAGCATCTACCTGGGCATACAGCATATTGTCGTAGTGTAGCTTGGTGAAGGGGTCATCCATGCCTGAATTAGGTTTAAAGAGCACATAATCCAAGGGCACGTCATCAGGTTTATCCTTGTAAGCAAAATATGGATACGCATTGATCCAAAACGGCGATTCTGTGCTTGACAAGAAGTGCAGAAACTGCGACATGACTCCTAAGACCTCCGTATTGAAAGTTCCGGCCGACGGAGGGAATGATTCCGAGAGCACCGCTAGAGAATTGGACGTCGAGACTTTAATGTATCCGTCCAGGCCCAACTGCGCAAGTGCGCCGTGAATGTTGACCACGGCTGGAACAAGATAGGCCAGCAACGCCGTGTCGTCGTCGGTGAAGACCTCATTTCCGACGGAGATCCCTGTGATTCTCGTGGCGGGAACATACGGCTGGATGCGGGTGCTGACCCACTGAAGAGCTTGTTGAGGGTCGATCAGAGAAGCTAGCATTTGGTTTTCTACAGTCACAATCAGCTCGACACTGGAGTTGGCGAATGCTGCCAATATCTGAGGGTTCGTGTCGTAGATTCTTGCCTTTGTGAGCTTGAGAGAGATCAAGAGATCAAGAACGTTCTCTGGCTGTGGCAAATTGTTGCCAATTTGGCCATAGTTGATACCGAGGGACGCGATACCTCGTAGAAAACCGTTATTATCTGTTTATTAACCATATATACATACAGGAAATTAATAGCATTAGAGGAAACCCAGAAAGAAAAAAAAAAAAACTTTAAATGATGAACCAGAGAAATGGCTGAAGCAGTAGACATGCATCACATGTAAACTAGGTAAGATATATAGAAAAACTAAATGGTACCTGAAAAAGTCAGGAAAAGTATAAGAAAAACACGAATCATGGCAATTCTGCTAAAAAGCAATGCCATGGAATCTAGAGAGAGAGAGAGAGAGAGAGAGAGGATGAAATCTTTGGAGTTGTAAACAGAAATTCGAAGAGAATAGATATAGATATAGAGAGAAGGACGACGTGAAGGGTAACTGTGAATTCTTTTCTTTGCTTGTTTGAATATTAAACCTCTCCTCCGGGTTTTAAATGGGCTACAGGTTTGGTTTTTCTCATTTTCTTCCAACGATGTTTTTCTTTTGGTCTGGCGTCTTTTCCAATCAAGTACAGCCCTCGATTCTTTATTTGCAAAAATGCCCTCGGGCCCCTTTCTTCGGACAAAAGCAAAGGGAAACCTCGCTCGTTCATATCATGTTTGTCTGTTCGATACCTGGGAGGGATTTTTTTTATTTGAAAATATATTAAAATAATATATATTTTTTTTGTTTTTATAATTTAATTTTATATCAAAATGATTTAAAAATATATAAAAAAGTGATGAGATATTCTGCTTTCGGTTTTGTTATCCGCATCCTTTGATTCTAATATTTGTAGGCTGCAGACCTTTATTACCACTGCCATTTCTTTTATGTGTAAAGCATAAAAGTTTCTGGTGACCATATGGTGACCATAACCGTTTAATAGTTTGTTTGTTAGCTTGGTTGAAATTATTGTTAAGAGTATTTTTTATTTAGAAATGTATTAAAATGATTTTTTTTAATTTTTTTAAAAATTATTTTTGACATCAACATGTCAAAATGATCTAAAATTATCAGAAAATAAAAAAATTTAAAATAATTTTTTTTTTAAAAAAAAATACTTTTGAAATGTTAAACAGAGTCTAAGTTACTGATGTTTATATATAGCAATAAATTGATCCCCATATTTATATCAATTATTCATTTCTATTTTTAATTTGGCCAATTAACTCTTGCACTCTCCATTATATATATATATATATATATATAGTAGTCACTAGTCACTTACCCGCGTGTCATCGCGGTTAGAACAATATTTTTTTCAAAGTAAAAAATATTAATTGTGTGAGATTTTATTATTATAATAAAAATTTGGGCAAAATAATAAATTTATGCAAAATTCCTGTGAAGTGCAAGTTTCTTATAAAATATATGAATTTTAAATCGATATAAATTTATCTGTTTAGTAGGTTTCAACGAAATCCCTAGCATAAAATTATCATTATCATTACAAAGCAAGAAGATTCGGATATCTGAATTATCGAATTCACTGTATTAGGATAAGTTCGTTTTATAATCCAATTAAAATTAAACACAAAAAAGAAAATATAAATTGTTAAAACACTTGCAATAATCAAATAACAAAAATAAATAGTTAATTTTCTATCTACAAAAAGAAGAAAAGATCATTGAAAATTCATCCCTACATTACCGTCATTATCACGACTATAACAGTTAAAATTATTATCAACATTATTGCCGAAACAAATAAAATCATTAAATTGCCCCAAAGAATAAAAAAAATTATAAAAAAATAATAATCACTAAAATTATCATTATTATTGTCCAAACAATAAAACCATAAAATCATCCGATCCGAAGAATATATAAAAATAACACAAAACAATAAAAGGGAAAATGAGGAAATATTAATTTTAAAATGATTATCAACATAAATTAATGAGGGCCGATTAAAAATAAAACCCCAATAAAAAATTAAATGACAAAAAAAAAAACTTAAAGCGTAGATGCATAAATACGGGTAAAAAATAAATATTGTCCAAGAATGAGGGCTGAAGTGAAAAATAAATTATATAATTAACTCCAATCAAATGACAAAATTGAAACAAATAAAAACATTGGCACCAAAATAAATAAAAGCATTTAAAAAAAAAGAATTGTAATTTGATTAAAAAAATAAAAGAATAAGGACCGAAATGAAAAGTAGCATATATGACAACTTTCAATTGGAGGGCAAAATTGAAACAAATTAAAACCTGCATATCAAAAAAATTAAATGAACCAAAAACAAACCAAAAATCAAAATAATAAGGACTGAAATGAAAACCAATATATATATATATATATATATATATAAAATCAGTTTCAATTGAGTGCACAATTGAAAAACATCAAAAAATTCCATTGAATAAATCAGTAATAAAATCAAAATCAAAAGAACAGAGACTAAACTAAAACAATCACAAACATGAAGTACTTACATGTATTTTGTAACGGCGAGAGAGAGAAAAGGGGAAAAAACTAAAAACCGTTCACTGGAGATTCACCGATCACCGTCACACGACACGCGTTGCACTGGAAGGTCGAGGATATGGCATAGCACCAGGTGACACGATGACCAGACAATTAACACAGCCAAACGAAGCTGCATGGGCCGTCTAAAAGGGGCGTGCGCGTGAAATACTGTCGACATGTCCATACGACGCATCTACAGTGTTTTTAAAAAGAAATAATAATAATAAAAGGTTAAATTATCTATACACCCCTGGACCTAGCAATAACTACGAAAAAATCGGGAATGAAAGTATCACAATGCCCCAAGTCCAGGCCTTCGTTTTTGTCTTTTCTGGGGATATCTGCGTAGTTTCACCGTGCACAAATATGTGAAAAATTGAAAACACCCCTCACTGTTCCTCGCCTTATTATCAGTTCCCAGGGGTAAAATGATAGTTCGATATGCAATTTAAAAAGGAATGTACCAGAAACCTCAAACAATTTGAAAATACCATACATATCCTCAGAAATGTCCAAAATGCCCCCTGTTTCGAGGGTTAAATTTTTCGATCTAAGGGGTAAAATGATAATATTATTGTTACAATCCACAATAATCTGTGTCTAGATATACAGTGAAATGGTCACGTCTTTTTTTTTTAATACATAAAAATTATTACGCTTTGACTTGGTTCAACTAATCCTTTTCCTTTCTAAATTTCTTTAAATGACCTAATAATAATTAACTTCTACCAGCTCTCAATATAAATTATATATGCAATTTTTGTAGCATTATTAAATACATTCTATTATGGAATTACATTTTATTTAACTAAACCATTAAAATAAGAAAAAATAACTTTCTTGTTATTTGCTTTTCTCAAATGGAAATATATATATATATATATATATATATATATATATATATATATATATATGTGTGTGTGTGTGTGTGTGTGTGTGTGTGTGTGCGCGCGCGTGTGTGTGTGTTTTATTTTGTGAGTAATAGTTTTATTTTGTGAGTAATAATATGAAATATCTAATTTCCTTTTACAATCAATCAAGAAAACCTGCAGAAGAAATTTTTAAATTCAATAGATTTCTTTAAAGTATTTATAAAATGATCTTTCATATTATTTTTCTATTTCTATAATTAATGATATATGCTATATTATAGATCAAGAAACTCTAAACCTTAATTTCTTACGTTTCATTACGCCCTTAATAAAATATATTTAATAGATAATATATGAGTTTCAAATAAAAAAATAGAGACAAGTTGGATGTTATGATTCGAAAAAGAACAGTCAAGCAGAAACAAAAGTGAACTGATGCGGAATACACAGAATTCAATTGAATCCTGGAATTTGAAATTTTATAAATTCTGCATTTTGTATGTGTAAGAATATTTCCCGTAGAGTGGCCGATGTATTAACGGTCCGATCATTAAAGTTCAAGTTCTTTGTAAAGTCTACGGATTCTAATACGTTAAAGCGAAACCGTGATTGATCGGTCTCAATAAACGAGTATTAGAATGGGTACGTTGAGACCCTCTCCTCTAACCATAAAATAACATATATTCTTATAAGGATGTATACATCCATATATTGATGGTTTTAAATATATCTATGTGTATAAAATAAAGTTATAGAATTAAAGCAATGTCTTTAATGTCATTTAATTAAAAGACACATACCCTCCTTCCTATTGGAAGACACCCATTCGGTGGGTATAAATAGAAGGGGTGGTTACTCATTTGAGAATGAGAAGAACAATAAAACAAAAGGAGAATAAAAGAGAGAAAACCGTAAAGGAAATCCCTCTCCATCAAAGGGATTCTGGAAAGAAGAAGGTATAGAGGAGAAGATCAATAAAGTGATTATCAAAGGATTCTATGCAAGAGTTCAAGTGCAAAATGGATAACGGTAAGTTCTAAATTCTCCATTGTTCTAGATTTGAAGGTTTTCATCATCAATGGAAAAGTCTTGTGGGATTAAATGGTCTATTGATTGGGGAATAGATTTCATAAATAGAAATCATTAAAGATAATAATTAACATGTGGTATCAGAGCCAAATAGAACCCATTAATCTCTCATTAAAGGATTGGTGATGCAATCTATTTCTTTTATTTAATCTTATCAAACATTGATAAATTGAAATGTATGAAAACAATTATATCAATGTGTAGAGGCTGAGATTATCTTTCCAACGGTATATTATATGTTAAAATCCATTAAGTAGATCAAAAGTTATGATTTCTTGAAGATTACTGGTTTTAATGGTGGTTTTCGTCACCGATGACGATGAATAAAAAACCAAGTGGTCGACCGGTTAACTTGGTAAAAACCAAGCGGTCGACCGGTTCACTTGGTAAAAACCAAGCGGTCGACCGGTTCAATTCGGAAGGCAATTTGTCTTCCAAGCGGTCGACCGGTTCACTTGGTAACCCAAGCGGTCGACCGGTTCATGCAGAAACCCTTTTAATGAATGCAATGTGAAGTGTGTGAGTTCATTTTAATTTGTGCTATCAAGTTAGAAATTGAGATTTACATAAAGCATTAAAAGGAGTTCATATTACGTATAACTTGTTAATCACCACAGTGATCTGGTTATATTTAATGTGACGGTAAAGTAAAGATTCATAATTGATCATGATTAAATGATGCTTAAATGACATGAAAGGTTTCGATTGATCAATTAATTACTTAATATATCCTAGGAGATCACCCACAGGTGGATCATTGGGTGTAATAAGTAACACCTAAAGTATTAATCATTCATGCTACAGTCGATAATGTGTATACCCACAGGTAACATTGTTATCGGTTGTATGTATGACTTGATTAATTATTAAAGAAAATCTAAACAAGCATCATGCAAAGTGTATGTATTTATGTATTACCCATAGGTTGCTTAAATACATACAAGTACAGTGTTTAGATTTTATTGGTTGATGAATCTATTAAAGTTTCAGAGCACTAACGGTAAGCACGTTGGAAATCTTGCAGCTTCATCAAGTTTGTTTGCTTCTGCAAATTCTGTGGTAAAGTTTAATGGACTCAACTATGAGGAATGGTCTGAACAGATAAGGTTTTCTTTGGGTGTAATGTCCCTAGACCAAGCCATACTCACGGATGAGGAGCCAGCAGCCATTACGGATGAGAGCTCAGAATTGGAAAAGTCTCGTTATGAGATGTGGGAGCGCTCTAACCGGCTGTGCCTGAACTTACTGAGGATGTCGATGGCGGAAAGTATAAAGCCATCTATGCCTAAAACAGAAAAAGCAAGGGAATTCATTCTGAAAATAAAGGAACAATCCCAATCGGATGTGGCTGACAAATCGATTGTAGGCAGTCTAATGAGCGAGCTGACTACGAAGAGGTTCGATTGGTCTCAGACAATCCATGAACATGTCACGCACATGTCTAATCTGGCATCATGATTAACGTCCATGGGGATGGAGGTGCATGAATCTTTCTTGGTTCAGTTTATCATTAACTCTCTGCCTCAAGAGTATGGCCAGTTCCAGGTGAATTACAACACCATAAAGGATAAATGGAACTTTCAGGAATTGAAGGCCATGCTCATACAGGAGGAGGCGAGGTTAAAGAAGCTGAAAAATCAAGTTGCACTCATCGTTGGACTAAACAAAGCCGGTAGCAGCTTTAAGAAACCAAGTATGAAGGACAAAAGGAAGGATAAGGGTATCTTTAAAGGACCTGAAAGTAAAATCCGTAAAGTGGTCAAATGTTTCTTCTGCAAGAAGGAGGGACACATAAAGAAAGACTGTCCTAGAAGGAAGGTATGGTTTGACAAGAAAGGTACACAACATTTATTTGTTTGTTCCGAATTAAATCTTGTAGAAGTGCCTAGAAATACTTGGTGGCTTGATTCTGGTGCATCTACTCATGTATCTCATATTGAACAGGGATTCAGTACGATCCAGCCTTTAAAAGGAACTGAAAGTTATTTGTTCATGGGAAACAGGATGAAGGCGCGGATAGTAGGCATTGGGACATACAGATTGATCTTTGACATTGGTTGTTTTATAGATCTTGAAAATTGTCTCTTTGTACCTGAATGTGCTAGAAATCTTGTTTCAGTAAGTAGGTTGGACGATTTAGGATTTGACTTTAAGATTGGACATGGTGTATTTTCTTTGTACCGAAAAGACTACTTTTATGGTAATGGTACTTTGGTTGATTCACTGTACAGGTTTAATCTCGATAAAAGTTTTTCTGAATCTTTGTTTAATGTTGAGAATCAAGGAATTAAACGTAGTGCATCAAACGAAAAATCAGCACTCTTGTGGCATAAAAGATTAGGTCACATATCTAAAGAAAGGATGACGAGGTTAATAAAGAAAGAATTATTACCTCCATTAGATTTTAGTGACTTAGATGTGTGTATAGAATGCATTAAAGGAAAGCAAACCAAACACATCACAAAGAAACCCGCCACAAGAAGTAGTCAACTTTTAGAGTTGATACACACGGATATTTGTGGCCCATTCGATGCTCCGTCATGGAGTGGTGAAAAATACTTTATCACTTTTATTGACGATTACTCACGTTATGGATACACTTATTTATTGCATGATAAAGCTGAGTCGGTGAATGTACTGAAATTATTCATTGATGAAGTGGAAAGGCAATTAGAAAATAAAGTGAAAGTAGTGAGATCGGATAGAGGTGGTGAGTTTTACGGTAGATTCACAGAAAGTGGACAATGTCCAGGTCCATTTGCAAAACTTCTAGAAAGTAAAGGTATTTGTGTGCAATACACAATGCCGGGAACACCTCAGCAGAATGGTGTAGCTGAAAGGCGTAACCGTACATTAATGGAAATGGTTAGGAGTATGTTAAGTAATTGCAAACTTCCCATGTCGTTGTGGATATACGCATTAAAGACTGCGACGTATATATTAAACCGGGTTCCTAGTAAAGCGGTTCCAATGACACCATTTGAACTATTTAAAGGAAGGAAACCCAGTTTAAGACATTTACGTGTTTGGGGATGTCCAGCAGAAGTAAAGCCGTATAACCCACATGAAAAGAAATTAGACTCAAGGACGGTCAGTGGATATTTTATTGGCTATCCGGAAAAGTCTAAGGGATTTGTCTTTTACTGTCCTAGTCATAGTACGAGAATTGTCGAGACGGGTAATGCTAGGTTCATTGAAAATGGTGAAACTAGTGGGAGTTCAGAATCTAGGGGCGTGAACATAAAAGAAATTCGGGTAGAAGATTCTTCACCCGTAGTTCCGACCCAAGTTGTTATTCCTGTTGTTGGTGTACAATCAAATACCGAAATAAAACAACAGAATGAGGAACATACGGTCCCACTAAACCAGGAAATCGAAAATGAACCTATCGCAATTCAAGAACAGAACATCGTGCCACAAGTACCATTGAGGCGATCTATAAGGGAAGGAAGATCCGCCATTACAGATGACTATGTGGTTTACGATGTTGAAAGTGAATGTGACCTTAGTCTTAATGAAGAACCGAAAACATTCAGAAAAGCCATGGAAAGTGAAAATTCTGAAAAGTGGTCTAATGCTGCAGAAGAAGAAATTTCTTCTATGAATGTCAACAAAGTGTGGGACCTAGTAGAGTTGCCTGATGGTTTCAAAACTGTTGGGTGTAAATGGATCTTTACGACCAAACAGGATTCTAAAGGTAACTTAGAAAGGTACAAGGCTCGCCTTGTTGCTAAAGGTTTCACTCAAAAGGATGGCATTGACTATACGGAAACCTTCTCTCCAGTTTCAAAGAAGGATTCCTTAAGAATTGTTTTGGCATTGGTGGCTCATTATGATTTAGAGCTTCACCAAATGGATGTTAAAACTGCCTTTCTGAATGGAGAGCTTGAGGAAGAAATTTATATGGACCAACCTGAAGGTTTTGTGGCCACAGGAACGGAAAATCTTGTGTGTAGGCTTAGGAAGTCAATATATGGACTGAAACAAGCTTCCAGACAATGGTATATAAAATTTAATGATACCATATTGTCGTATCGTTGATCGATGTATCTACATGAAGGTTAGTGGGAGCAAGTTTGCCATTCTGGTATTATATGTTGACGACATATTAATAGCTGCGAATGACATGGGAATGTTAAGTGATGTAAAGAAATATCTCTCTAGTAACTTCGAAATGAAGGATATGGATGAGGCATCTTATGTGATAGGGATAGAAATAGTCCGTGATAGATCACAAGGACTGTTAAGTTTGTCTCAGAAAGGATACATAAATAAAGTTCTAAAGAGATATGGGATGGATAAGTGTTCCATTGGAAAGGCTCCAATTCAGAAAGGGGATCAATTCAGCAAAATGCAATGCCCGAAAAATGAATTGGAACGTAAAGAAATGGAAAGAATTCTGTATGCTTCAGTAGTTGGGAGTTTGAACTATGTTCAAACATGTACTCGGCCAGATATCAGTTTTGCTGTTGGTATGTTGGGCCGGTATCAAAGTAATCCCGGAATGGATCACTGGAAAGCTGCAAAGAAAGTTCTCAGGTACTTGCAAGGCACCAAAGAGTACATGCTTACATACAGGAGATCCGACAATATAGAAATCGTCGGATACTCAGATTCAGACTATGCCGGCTGCGTAGACAGTAGAAAGTCAACGTTTGGCTATCTGTTCCTATTAGCTGGGGGAGCAGTCTCATGGAAGTGTGGAAAGCAGTCTGTCATTGCTACTTCCACCATGGAGGCCGAATTCGTGGCATGCTTTGAAGCCACGGTTCACGCATTGTGGCTGCGGAACCTTATCTCAGGGCTTAGAATCGTTGACAGTATAGCCAAGCCGCTGAGAATTTACTGTGATAATTCCGCAGCAGTCTTCTTCTCAAAGAATGACAAGTATTCGAAAGGTGCTAAGCACATGGAAATTAAATACTTGTCTGTAAAGGAAGAAGTGCAGAAACGCAGAGTGACTTTTGAGCATATAAGGACAAACATGATGTTGGCAGATCCGTTGACAAAAGGATTACCGCCCGGTATATTTATTGGCCATGTAGAGAAAATGGGCATAATAGATAAGACCTTGCTACGATAGTTTGTGCTCATGTAAACATTGTTACTCAAAGATGATGTCATTAAAGTTTGTGTTTTTCTGTAATTAAAGAATGTTATCATAATAGTTATGCATGTAAAGTTTTTTTTTTTTATAGATAACATATAAAGTTGAGAATTATGGTTTCTCTCAACATAAAGGTTTTTGAGAATTATAGTGAAATCTCAATAGAAAAGAAGTAGTAAAGTTGGAGTTGGTGTGTGGTACTTGGAAGGGACCCCATCGCAGTAAATGATGGGCAACCGCCATGACTCGGCTAACTCTGGTTTTATGGCACTTACGATATGTTGAACTTGATGTAAAGATGCGCATGAAAGGGAATTGGACTATAAAGTTAACACAACGGCCAAGTGGGAGAATGTAAGAATATTTCCCGTAGAGTGGCCGATGTATTAACGGTCCGATCATTAAAGTTCAAGTTCTTTGTAAAGTCTACGGATTCTAATACGTTAAAGCGAAACCGTGATGGATCGGTCTCAATAAACGAGTATTAGAATGGGTACGTTGAGACCCTCTCCTCTAACCATAAAATAACATATATTCTCATAAGGTTGTATACATCCATATATTGATGGTTTTAAATATATGTATGTGTATAAAATAAAGTTATAGAATTAAAGCAATGTCTTTAATATCATTTAATTAAAAGACACATACCCTCCTTCCTATTGGAAGACACCCATTCGGTGGGTATAAATAGAAGGGGTGGTTACTCATTTGAGAATGAGAAGAACAATAAAACAAAAGGAGAATAAAAGAGAGAAAACCGTAAAGGAAATCCCTCTCCATCAAAGGGATTCTGGAAAGAAGAAGGTATAGAGGAGAAGATCAACAAAGTGATTATCAAAGGATTCTATGCAAGAGTTCAAGTGCAAAATGGATAACGGTAAGTTCTAAATTCTCCATTGTTCTAGATTTGAAGGTTTTCATCATCAATGGAAAAGTCTTGTGGGATTAAATGGTCTATTGATTGGGGAATAGATTTCATAAATAGAAATCATTAAAGATAATAATTAACAATATGCTCTTTAAAATGATATTAGGGATTTATGTGTAGTCAATTAGTTAATTACACGTAACACTAATTTTATTCATATAATACATATTTACTTGGCTATATTCACATAAAACATATTTATTATAAAATATAAATAGAAAATAAGCTAAATTAGCAAGTCGTTTAAGGGTAAATTTAAAGATAAAACACACATAAAAATAAAGATAAATAAAAAAGGATAAAAGAGAGATTAATAAGAGATTATGCAAGGAAATTGAAGATTTTCAAGGGTTGTTTGGTTAGACGCATTACACTCATTTGTGAAAGAGACCCGACAAATTTATTTATTATTGTTTAAAAAAAGCCTTTCGAAATGTGTGTGTGTGTTGTAAATTTTATATTAAAAAGATATTTCAAAAGTCTATCCCACCTTGGAAAACACAACTAACCTTTTGAGTACAAAAGGTATATATAGGACTTACTATCCGATATTAGAAAAGAAAGACTTTCATCAAGTGTTTATATAATAAAACTTGAGATGGAATAGTAACCAACAAAAAAAGTAGAGTTAGGTCACGCGCAGAAGGATGAGTCGAGTAAGAGGAAAACTTTTGATTCGCCCCTCTGCGCGCGAGGCAAAACCTATATTCTCTAAATTTTTTGTTATTTTATTAAAATATTTTTTTGATAACCCTTAAACTGAAATCATAATATTTGTAACAACTGAAATTTTATTTTTAACAGTCACAAATTTAAAACCTTTTTCATTTTTTTTCCAGCAGTTATAACTGTCATAATTATTTAATTTTTTAACGGTTATATTTTAAATTGCTGTCACAATCATTTTAATTTCATAATAAATTTAAATATAATTGTTATATCATGACTAACTATAAATATCATACAGTTTTTCAAACAACACACAACCCAAAATATTTTTCCCTTTTATTCATTGATGATCTTATTTCTTTTCAAGTAGAGAGATAGAGGCTATTTGGGACGACGGTTGTATCGCCGTCCCCAAAATTTGATTTTTTTTTTTATTTTAAATGAATTTTTTTGGTGTTTTTAAATCATTTTGATGTGCTGATGTCAAAAATGATTTTTAAAAAATAAAAAAAATATCATTTTGATGTATTTCTAAATAAAAAGTACTTTCAAAAGCAACCGCAACCACTCTCCCAAACATAGTATTGTCTTTTTTTATTGAGAAAAAAACTTATTGAATCATCAAAGATATCTATTAGTGAAATATCTTTAAGCACAGTGATCAAGAACGCCTTAAGTTTTATGATGATGTTCCTTACCTTCATTGTTTTTCAACAGAAGGCTCATGGTGGAGAAAGAAGAACCTGCAGCAGCTGTGCTGCCGATAAGGTGATAAGGAAGAAGGGAAGTTACTGCTGTGAGAGGTGGTTCATGGAGGAGAAAAGACGTGAAGCTATTGGCTGGTGTGAGGACGATAACACGTGTTGGTTGCTGTGAGGTCGACGTTGGCTGGAGGAGGAATTACAGAGGAGGATGTTGCCGCGGATGAGCTTCGGGTCAGTGATCTCGAATAAAACAAAAGAAAAAGAGAAGTGGGCGAGTTGACGGGTCGGGTGAGGGTTGCTGTAATGGTGACGGGTCAGCTGTTGAAGAGATGGAGCTGCTGAAGGTGCTGAAGGTTTTATTGTTTGAAGGTGGTACGTTCAGTTGGTGAAAAGTTGGAGGGAGGCGCTCATCAGTTTGATTGTTATTATTTTTTAAAATATTTGTTTTTGTTTAAAAATATATTAAAATAATATTTAAAAAAAATATTTTTAATATTAGTACATGAAATAATTTAAAAACATCAAAATTTAAAATAAAAAATAAAATAAAATTCAAAATTTTTAAAAAATATTTTCGAAATATAATGTCAAACACAGTGATTGAGTGTGGTTGATTTTAAAAGTATTTTTTTTATTTAAAAATATATTAAATGCTTTTTTTTTTTTTAAATATTTTTGGCAGTACTAGCAAGGTTGTCAATACCGTTCTGGTCACCGTTCCGGTTTTTCTATTGGTACGAAACGTTTCGGTTTCGGAGCATTTCGGCGTGCCATTTCGGGGTTGTACTATTTATGAAAAAAATTAAAATATTAATTTAACAAGCATAATTAAAATTCAAGATAAATTAACTTTAAATTATAAAATATAAACACAAAGTCAAACAAACATAGTCTCAAAATTAGAAACATAATCACAAGTTAGAGCCTGTTTGGCTCTGCGTTTCAGCTGGCGTTTCATGAAAATTTGATTTTTTTTATTTTAAATGATTTTTTTGTGTTTTTAAATTATTTTGATGTGCTGATGTCAAAAATGATTTTTAAAAAATAAAAAAAATATCATTTTGATGTATTTCTAAATGAAAAGCACTTTTAAAAGCAACTGCAACAGCTTTCCCAAACAGGCTCTTAATCAAAATAAGGAGATGTTCCGGCCGGAATTTGGTTGGTGTTTCTGGAATGGGCCGGAATTAAAACCGAGACGAAAACGACGTCGTTTTGTCTCAGTTTTTTTAATGGCACAGAACGTTCTGGTCGGAAAGGAACGGTATTGATAACCCTAGACAGTAACACATAAAAATGATCTAAAAATATTAAAAAAATAAATTTAAAAAAAATAAAAAATAATAATTAAATTCTTTTAAAAGCATTCTTAAAACACATTTACACCCGTAACGTTAATATCTTAGTGAACGGCATTTATAAAGGAGAATCAATCTGCAAAAGTAGGCGACTATGAATTGAATTTTTTGGGCGTTATAGGTTTTAAAGGCTAAAAGGTAGGTAAGCTTCTTAATTTTATTATTATTATTATTATTATTATTATTATTATTATTTGTTGATGATAGCATGAAAATTTCATCAAGAAAAAAGATATACATGTGTAATGATGTCTTGACAAAAGAGGCGGGAGCAGATTTTTTTTCACCTTTTATTTTTTTTTGAAAAAAATAATAATATCAATGCTGAAATTGATAAATTTGATAAATAATGTTGAAACGAAAAAAAATTAAATTTTTTTAAGATAATGATAAAATAATTTAAATATATTAAATAAACTAATAACTACAAACCTTCACAGAAATGTTATCAAACGACTGTTAAATAATAAATACAAAAACAAATCTTATAATTGAATTGCGAAATACTCCATAAAAAAAGTTGTATTAGGTTTATTTTGTTAAAAATCAAGCAAACATAAGTGAATCTTCTAAACCCGTGTTAATCTCCAAGACTTGCAACACGTGCAATCCTAGACCCAGACAAATAAAGAAGCTCAAATTTCAATTAATTTATAGTTCAAGGGTGAAACAAAAATATAATTTAAAGATTTTCTAAAGTAAAAATATAGCAATAAAAAAAAGCTCAAATCTCAATTAATTTATAGTCCAAGGACGAAAAAAATAAAATAATTTAAAGATTTTCTAAAGTAAGAAAATAAAGATCAAATTTGATAGAAAAAAATGAAGAAGGATGAAATTATATATATAAAAATCATTTTAAATAAAACAAATAGTGATAAAAAGAATGAGGATCAAATCTAACATATAAAAAATAAATAAAAGAGGATGAAATTAAAAAAAACTCAAATTTTATAAATTATTTTATATAAAATAAATAGTAATGATAATAACTTGAAGTAAATTTGAAGGAAAAACAAATTGAAGAGATGTTTTGAAAATTTATACGGTTAGACACAAAAATCAAGGAAAAACAGTAAAAGAGATTTGTTTTTTAAATATTTTTTTTATTATATTACTATATAGTCTTTAAGTTAACATGATTACAACAAAATAAATAAATAAGAAAAATACAAAAACACCCTTAAACTCAAGTTAAAGAAATTCGGTATTCAATATGAAATCCCTTTATATAAGTTTATTTTTTTTATATATTTAAAGATAATTTACCGTGCTAAAAATGTGATAAAATTGATTTATTTAAATCAGTTTTAAAATAATGACCGTATTATTTATAATAATAAGATAATTAATTTTATTTAAAAAGAAAATCGAGCTTTTTTATTTTTAATTTTGTTATTGTAACGACAGCTTAGGCGAGAAAAATAGTTAAAAAACAAAATGTAAAATAGAAAATTTATTCATACAGTACACAGACTAGCACTATGGGTAAAAAAAAAAAAAAGAAATGCTGAGAGGGTTGTCTTCCTCAAAACTCTAATTTTTCTTTCTCAAATCTTCATTTTAGCTTTGATAGGTAGTTCGTAAACAACACAAATACGATGTCCTCTTAGTAACACACACAGATCACTTTATTTTGTTAATGTCTCTCCCCACCAAACGCTCAGCCACAGCCACCGCTAGCACCGCCGGCACTTCCACCTCTAGTACTTACCCTCCTATGAAGAAGGCCAAATGTCAGGCCGCCTCCGCCTTCTCGCCTCTCGATTACAGCAAAAACGGCCTCCATCATTCCGATGAAGTCGTCTTCGATCCTTCCTCCATTTCTCTCGACGACGACCCCAAGCTCGTCGACTACCGCCCTCCTCCCGCCGCCGCTAATTTGTCTCGCAAAAAAGCTACTCTTCCACAGCCCGCCAAGAAGCTCGTCATCAAGCTCGTCAAGGGTAACGACTAACATCTGCTCAATTACTGTTTATCCTTGTTTTCTTTACTTGCATGATTTAATCAATCATGTGTTTTGCTTATATAGTACAAAATCAATGTGCGTTTTTGGCGTGATTAACATGTTGGGCTGTGCAGTGCAGTTTTTTTGAATGTTGGGATCTCGTTGCTACCTAGCATAATCTGGTTCTTTGATTTCATCTTAGGAGTGAGCTGAGTTATTTATTTCAGTGTTTTGATTATTATAAATAGAATTTTATGATAAAAAAAAAACATATGGTAACTTTCAATTTTTTGATCTGGGAAATTAATTGCAATTCTATTAGACCTCGTAGCTTCTTTTGGGCTTTCTTTTTTCAGAATTTGTTATCTATTCAATTTGTTGCTAAGTGCTTACACCTTATTTACTTTAACTCTTCATAATAATTCTATGTTCTTCAATGTTAGTTTCTATATATACTATCCAAAAGCCTGGAAATAGCTATGATTGTTTTTCCTTCGATTATTTGTCTGTCTAACATCTCTTCTACTTCTCATTAACTTAGCTCTTCCTGTCAACACTTCTTCTTGAGCCCAAACTCTTCAAGGTCAATTGTAACACCTCATTATCATGCATGATGATGGGGCAAGTGCTTGGGACACTGTGGAATGAATGAGTTCTTAGGGAATGATTTGTAAACATCAATACAGTAGAGTCTAGTTGATGAATTGACGTTTCATTCTTCATTAATGAGCTATTTTCTTCTGCTTCCAATTTTGTTATGATTATGAATGAATTGAGTCCATTCAGTAGTAATAGTGAAATCTAGATTATGAAATTACAGTTCCTTGTAAAAATTGGGCCTTATGTGTTTCACCTTTAACTGATTATTGTGTTTACTGAAGCTAAACCAACTCTGCCTACAAATTTCGAGGAGGATACATGGGCAAAGCTGCAATCAGCTATTAAGGCTATATTCTTGAAACAACCAGATTCTTGTGACTTAGAGAAGCTTTATCAGGTATGACTGCTACATTTTTTTTCTCCTTGTTTCATCCTATCCTTGTTTTGACTCAATGTAGTACTTTGTCTATGCTGATGTGGTTTTGGTTGATTTTGGGATGAACCATGACATTGTCATTAGGCAGTCAATGATCTTTGCCTGCATAAGATGGGGGGGAATCTTTATCTACGAATTGAAAAGGAGTGTGAAGCACATATATCTGCAGCCTTACAATCCTTAGTTGGTCAAAGCCCAGATTTGGAGGTTTTCTTAAAACTTGTTGCAACTTGCTGGAAGGATCTCTGTGACCAGATGTTGATGATCCGTGGCATAGCCTTGTATCTGGACAGAACATATGTGAAACAAACCCCAAATGTGCGTTCATTGTGGGACATGGGCTTGCAGCTTTTCCGCAAACATCTTTCTTTGTCTCATGAAGTTGAGCACAAAACTGTCACTGGCATCTTGCGAATGATTGAGAGGGAAAGGTACTTCTGAAAACTAAAATTTTTAGTCTAGCATGTGTTTCATATTTCTGGTTTTCCGTCAATGGGTTTCACATCTATCAAATAGGTAGGTGCTAATAAGAGTTGAGTTTGATGAACTGGTATATCAATACATCACTGGAAGACAGTCTACTTGTAACTTGTAACATGAAGACAAGCTTTCATTCTCCAATTGGATTATTAAACATGTAGTGACAAAGAATGAATTGCCAAAAAATGAAACCTAAAAATATCTGCAAAACCTTGGAAGTAAATCATGCCACTCCCTTTCCCACAGATTGGAAAAAGGAATTTTGTTTCTAAGATATAGGGGATCAATTTTTGGAGTGGTCACAAATCTTGCAATTGAGAACTTTGTGTTAGATTATTGGAGTATTTTGAAGTATCATAGTTTACTTCTTGGACACTTCATAGAGATCCTTTCTGTGATTGCAGATTAGGTGAATCAGCTGATAGATCTCTCCTTGATCATCTCTTGAAGATGTTTACTTCACTAGGAATTTATGCAGAAAGTTTTGAAAGTCCTTTCCTTGAATGCACATCTGAATTCTATGCTTCTGAAGGCATGAAATACATGCAGCAATCGGATGTTCCAGATTACTTGAAGCATGTGGAGGTGCCTTTTTTCCTCTGATATTATTCGGGATTAAAGTGGAATATGAAAATCACTTTTACTTTTATCTGCAGCTTTTATTTTAGTTCTTCTACTTAATATTAGCTTACCCTTGGAAAATTTGGTGGGTTACATATTCCTGCAGTCAAGATTGAATGAAGAACAAGATCGATGTAATATTTACATTGATGCAAGCACTAAAAAGGCACTAATAGCAACTGCAGAAAAACAGCTACTTGAACGCCATATATCCGCAATTCTTGACAAGGTGCAAATGCCCTGTAGTTATACATAGCTTCCTGCAAAAGTGCAATCTATTTTCAATGCTTGAATAATCATTTGTTTCTCTGTCCTGTCCAGGGGTTCATGATGCTGATGGATGGACATCGGATTAAGGACCTTCAGACAATGTACTCATTGTTTTTAAGGGTCAATTCCCTTGAGTCGTTAAGGCAGGCCCTTAGCATGTACATCCGAAGAACTGGGCAGGGCATGGTCATGGATGAAGAGAAGGACAAAGATATGGTTTCCTCCCTGTTAGAATTTAAGGCTTCTCTTGACTCCGTATGGGAAGAAAGCTTCTCCAAGAATGAAGGATTTTGCATCACCGTAAAGGATGCATTTGAGCATCTAATTAATCTTCGTCAGGTTAGTCTGTTGTTCTGTCGGTCTGATCTTAATTGGTTGCCAAATTATATCATATTAAACAAGCTGTGTGCTGCATGCGATTACTACAATTTCTTTTTAAAATGCAATAACTATAAATGTAAAGTTCTTGAAATTTTCTAAAGAATAAGAGAAAAAAAAAGATACTTTTCACAAACAACTTACAATAAATTCTGATAATCATACCCCACAAAATGTTGAGTTCAAATCTTTACAAGTTTCCTCCTTTGTCATATTGAAAGAAAATGGAAAGACAAGTAAAATAAAAGGTAAATGAGGAGTTAAAAAGTAAACATCAATCAAATGAACAGCGACATTTACCTTTTAGAAATACTAAAGTGAAGATAAAAAAATGAATGAAATTTTCCAGCAAATGATAGGTATTTTCAACTTATTGCTCCATACTTGTGTCTACTGATTATGCAGTGATTTGTTTTCTGGTTAAAAAGTAATTAGCGGTACATAAAAAGTTAATGCTGGTAAGAGAGGAAAAAAGAGCTATTGAACTTTTCCATGAATGTTCTAACATGTTTTCTTAAAACATTTTAAATGCCATAAAGGCAGGCTTAAGCGTATTTGTTAAAGAAATGTCACCAATTGACTCCTGGTTTGCAGATTTGCTGAGGCTAAGGTAAAAATTTTCTGGGCGTCAGACATGTCTGAAGTGTTCTAATTAAAATTTGCAGCATACATACTGACATGCCTGAAGTGGTTAATGGTTGAATTTGCAATATAAATGGACAATATTTGTGTAGTGAAAGCTAGATTAATTTGGCTTTAAATTTAATGTCACAGTGATTTGCATTTGCAGTGGTATTCAACAAGATGGCACATCTTTTATTGATAGAATCAGACTACTGCTCAATCAAAATTGATATTGGGATCATATTCTAATTTCTTTCAAGTAACAGATTAGGAAAATGACCTGTGGTATTATTTATCATGCAATATCTTTCATGAGAAAATCATAGTGTGGGATTCTCCGAGTAATTTGATGGAGAGAGGAAAAGGAGTTTGTTTGCTATTTCACTCAGCATCTTTAAGCCACTTTTGTTTCTCAAAAGTGTAGAGCTATGAATACCAGAAGAAAAGCACATATACCTAGCAAGATTATGTGAATACCTAAAATTGCTGTCATTTTATTTCTATCTTACCATAGATAACTGAAAAATGGAAAAGATTCTTCAAGAGTCTCGGGTCCTAAAAGTGCATGATATATCCAATATAGCAGAGGGAATTATGTGAAGTATGCCTGATTCAAAGTATGGAAAGGTGCATATAACTTCCATGTCATTACCCACCCTCCAACCTAGAGTAACTAGTGGGGAAGTAAAAATAATCCTTGTTCATACATTGGTTTCTCCGGTATGAAATGGGTACTGGTTAAGGTGTCTGTCTTGAAAAAAAAACACATTTCATTTTAAGGGATTGATTTGTTTTTGGATCAAGTAAGGTATCCCAGTGTTTAACCATAAACAAAGTAACATGTAGTCAAGTCTATCATGTAAAAACATAATTTCTTAAAACCGCAGTAGTTTGTTACCTAACATTGCTTCTACTAGTGCTACTTTCATTTCAAACTTTAGCTCAGTAGCAGCAGCTGTGAATCCCAACACATCAATACCATGCAGGTGCTACAACTGCTTATTTATTGGTTAGCCATGTCATAGTGCGTGATCATAAATTGAATTGCTTACAAAATATCCCCAGTAACTTGTGTGTGCCATAAAATGTGGCTGAAAACTGTCCTTTTTTTCCTTGGTAAAACCACTGTAGATCATAACTAAAATGACCCAAACTCTTAAATACAATTAAATAACCTTATACAACTTCATATTAAAAAGAAATAGATGACATCTTCATCTAGCAAATGTTTTTTTTTTCTTTCTGTGTTTCCTTTTTCTATGCTTTTTAGCAGACCCTTGTTCCTTGTTTATGGTGCCTCCCCTACGGTTTGAAAAGTGTTTTAGATTTGTGCTTAGCACCTAAGGTGCACCTTTAACAGGCTAGGCTATTGGGAAATATAGTATTTCCAGGTTTTGATTTTGACTAAGGGGCTCTCAAAATAAAGTAATTTGGTTATAAAAAAGCTATGGGTTAGAGACAAAATTGGGTCTTGCATGAAGCAAACATTTATCAGTGTCAGAAATTCCGTTGAAGATGTTATGTATAACGGGGGCAGTAAATTTATTAGATTAGAACAAATTATAGGCTGCTAGTTGGCAAGTCACTTATAATTTCATCAAATTGTTGTGTGGTTTTTAAGTAGTAGGCCAAATGGTTCTCCAGTCTTCTTACATGTGTGTTTACCTTTAATTAATAAAATGAAATGTTCTTGTCTATTGTGTATTTATTCTGAGTGTTTGTCCTATGCTTGTTCTTCCTTAGGAAAGGTATCACTGTTGCTCTGTAAAGTCCTTCCAGCATTTCTAATTAGGAATGAAAGAGACAGCTTTCTACATGTTTTTCTTTGGCAAAGCCTCCCCTGATGCATAGCTCCCATAGAGATGCTAGAGGATATGTATCTTACATAATTCATCATTGAATTTTGATATATACCTAAATACTGTGCAGAAAAAAGAAAAAGAAATAAACACTTAACTGTTTGGGTTAAGGGCTTGGTCCTTGTTATTGTCATCTTCATCTATGACTATGTTACTATTTATGGCATTCTTTTCTTTGGGGAGATTGGAAGGTGGAGAGGAGGGCTGAGCTGCCAATTTCTTTATTGTGGGAAAGTACATGTTCCATAATTTGAATTTTTTGAGCTCTACAATTTACATGTTTAATGTTGAGCCAAGCATATATTGCATTGGAAGAATATTCATTTTGCTGTGTAGTAATCACAAGATAGCCATGAAAAAAAAATCTGTTAAGCTTTTCTTTAACTTGTTTTATTTTTCTGCTTAAAAAAATCAGCTTTAATTTGCTTTTGTGAGATAAAATATGCTTAAGCATGATAAGGACGATGCTATTTTCACATCTATTTGGGCCCAAGCACTTAACAAGGCTAGGCAGCTGTTAAGTTGATGACCAAATGAAAAAAAAATCCTCCTCAGTACTAGGTTTTAATTTTGAAAGAATTTCATGATGTCTCTGTTCGAGTTTATGGAAATGGGTATTTAGGCAATGATAGATTATTAGTGGGGTGGTCATTGGACTCTTGAAGATTACCGTTCTTTTCCCTTTGCCCCCCCCTTGGCCTGCTTTGTATTATTAGTTGTTTTGTATATATGCAAAAACTCCAGTAATGAGATTACATGTGATCTGTATTCCTTCAGTGCAAGGGGGTCACACGCTTTCCCTATGATTTTATGAACATTAATTGGCATAAAAAAATAGTAGTGATTTCTTATGGTTTGCAATAGGACTAAAATATAAAGTTATATGATGCAATATGACACGACCTCACACCCATGCCAAAACAAACACATATCATTCTTGAGGGTGCTTTCTATATTGTTTTTCTTACTAGTTTCTGCTGATAGTTGATTTCATCATGGGAATGCAATTTAATCTTGTACATCTCTATTTATTGGTGAAAAAGTTTGGCGCACACATGCTATCTAATAGTTTGTTAACCTTAGATGATGAAATCCCATAGATCGTTGTTTTTCATAGTTCTATGAATTTTTATTATTTGGTCGTCAATACTTATTCTATAGTGTTGTTTTTTACTTCCTGCCTAAATTTCTTTTTTTCTTCTCCATTTGATAGAACCGTCCTGCTGAGCTGATTGCAAAGTTTTTGGATGACAAGCTTCGTGCTGGGAATAAGGGTACTTCCGAGGAGGAGTTGGAGGGTACACTTGATAAAGTTTTGGTTTTATTCAGGTTTATTCAGGTAAATCGTATGTCTTAAAGAAGTCAATATTTTCACTACTAGCTCACTAGGTTTTTCCTTGCTATCATATTTCCGGTATTGTACAAAACAAAATGATGCTGAGATACGTGCATCTTCTTTTTCTTTTGTTTTATGAAGGGTAAGGATGTCTTTGAAGCATTTTACAAGAAGGATCTTGCAAAAAGATTGCTGTTGGGAAAAAGCGCTTCTATTGATGCAGAGAAATCTATGATATCTAAGGTTAAGCACAATAACTTTTACGAGTAAATGTCTTCTGAGTCCTTTTCTTCTATCATTGATATCAATATGTATGCATTGTCATTGCAGCTGAAGACTGAATGTGGCAGCCAGTTTACAAACAAGCTTGAAGGAATGTTTAAGGTCTGCTCTATTTATACAATTTCATCAACGACTCTTCTTTGTTCTACTTTTCTCACTGTAACTTCTAATTGGAGGATGGTAATTTATTGCTATACAAAAATTTTGTGAAGCTCTCATCCCCCCAAGAATGCTTTCATGCCAAGTACTCTTAACAGAGGTGGCAATATTAAATGGATGAAGCTCAGATTAACACACAGAAACTTTATATCCCTCAACCCATTTTCAGTTTTCCCACATTACATCAGAGCATTTGCTACTTTTGCCTCCAACTCCCAATCCCTCCAACATTGCATGCATGCTGAATGTTTGGTTTTTATATACATATATAACATGTCTATTGAAAGATTGGACTTCATGAGAGTGACAGGGTTGTGTCATTTCTCGATGGTAGTTGAAATGTTAGGAGGAATTAGAGTATGAACTTAGTAATGTGCTTGTACAATGAGAAATTGTTTCCCTGAGGAAAAAAAATCATATTCTCGAAGCTGGTTTCATACATGGATTTTTGTTTATTGTTTTTGGGACATAACTACTTTGAATTTATTAGATTTAGAATCGAGGTTCTATATGGCAATTTATCTTTAAATTCTTATCTCCTCTTTTTATTATCTAGTAACTTCATATGGATTACCGGTGATGAAGATGACTACATGCTTATTGTTTTCTGTCTTGGTGATACTTTTTCAGGATATTGAACTATCAAAGGAGATAAATGAGTCCTTCAAACAATCATCTCAGGCCAGGACAAAACTTCCATCAGGGATTGAAATGAGTGTACATGTTTTAACCACTGGGTTGGTTTTGGATCCTTTTTGTTTGTATTTGATGTAAATTTTGTATATGTAGTCCCTTAATTCCTACAGAAATTTAATATATTTGGTTGGCTGGACTGCAGGTACTGGCCCACATATCCACCCATGGATGTTAGGCTTCCTCACGAGCTGAATGTTTATCAGGTATTTTACAAGACACCTGTTGTTTCTCCTACATCTACAGCCACTAAAATATCGAATAAACAATTGCCTTATATATAGGATATATTCAAAGAATTCTATTTGAGCAAGTATAGTGGAAGGCGCTTAATGTGGCAAAATTCATTGGGTCATTGTGTGTTGAAAGCTGAGTTTCCAAAAGGTAGAAAGGAGCTGGCAGTTTCTCTATTTCAGGTTGGTCTTTCTTAGGTCTCAATGCATTGCGCTTTACATTGTCTCTTACTGTTCATTTGTTTTCATGGATGCGACCTGCACAAGTGGGCATGTTCTAATTGTTTACCTTCTACTCCAGACGGTTGTTCTGATGCTTTTTAATGATGCCCAAAAGCTTAGTCTTCAAGACATGAAAGACTCTACTGGCATAGAAGACAAGGAGCTTAGAAGAACTTTGCAGTCTCTGGCATGTGGAAGAGTTCGGGTCCTGCAAAAGGTAGGTGATGATTATCGGCATCAAATGCTGACCGATAAAATTGTTAAATGATGGGTTTTGCTAAAATTTATGGTTTACAGCTGCCCAAAGGGAGGGATGTGGAGGATGATGATTCCTTTTTGTTCAATGAAGGATTTACAGCTCCACTCTATCGAATAAAGGTACCAGTTTCATACCTATCTACAGTCAAGATAGCTTGTTTTTTCAACTAGCATGGCAAATGCGAAGAGTTGACCTTGTGAAGTAAATTGCTATTATAATTATCAGGGTACTTCCATGCTTTTTCTTCGCCAGTCGTATTTTGTATCTTTGAGGTAACACTTGTTTTGGGATGCAGGTCAATGCAATCCAGATGAAGGAAACTGTAGAGGAGAACACAAGCACCACTGAGAGAGTGTTTCAGCATCGTCAATACCAGGTTAACCTTCACTCAAGTTCCACTTTTAATAAAATCAGTTTCTTGTAATGAAAGTTCAACAAAGATGCAAAATTATTTGTGATATTGCTTATCATGTTACAGGTTGATGCTGCGATTGTCCGGATAATGAAGACAAGGAAAGTGCTAAGCCACACGCTTCTTATAACTGAACTATTCCAGCAGGTAAATCTGCTTCATTTTATTTTTCTACAGTGGGGATGAATACAGACTTTGTGATTTACTGATCAACTCCTCGTCTTACTGTGTCGAAACTTCATCCAAATGTACCATGATTGCTCTCACTTTGGTAGATGAATGAAATCGGGAGGCAAACTTTACCCAGTTCTAATACTTTCTTGCTGTTAATGGATATTGATATTGATGAAATAAATATTTTATGTTGCAAACAGCTGAAGTTCCCTATAAAGCCTGCTGATTTGAAGAAAAGGATAGAAAGCCTAATCGACAGGGATTACCTGGAGCGAGACAAGAACAACTCGCAGATATACAATTACTTGGCCTAACACACCATTTGTGTCCCTGTAAATGGCACAGGAAACTCCTGGTCAGGTTAATGTACAGTATGTAGCTGTTTATTTTTGCTGCAATCAACACTGTAGCTGTAAATCGTATTCTGCCTCACTCCATTACTTTCTCTGCTGTTTTATGTTCTCTGAGTAGTTTGAGAAAAAGGGCAAAATTTTGATTCAAAAGAAAAGGGAAATGAGAAAGACAAGCTGGCATTTTCACCAGGCCATGATAAGAATGATGAAGCTTTAATCGGACCGGGGATGATGCATGCTTTACTTACACCTCGAGCATTACGATCGATGTTCAAATCAATCTCATATTTTTATTCTTAATCAACGGCTGTTGTTGCATTTGAATGCCCTTTCATCTGATTTCACCACTTCGGTCCCTTTATTTTCATCTTCATATATTTTTAGGAAGCTTCACCCGTATAAAGCGGCTTATCAATCGAGTCCCAGAACCTGTCCATTTAATTTGCAGAGTTTCTGTGCTCGTTAACGAACTCGACCAGTCTTGACATACAATTTTTTTTTTTTGTTGGTATAAACTACGTGGTGTTCCAGACGCTGATCCAGACTAATCCATGTTCGCACCGAGTAGGCTTTAAAGGGGTGAAAGTGCTCTCCAAATGACAGGCTCTATACAAGAGGAGGGGTTGAACCCCTGACCTCTCTTAAGGGACGAGAGCGCCCTCACCACTCACGCCAGGACCCCCTTGAGTCGTCTTGACATACAACTTAATAGGTGGTTCTTGGCATTGAATTTAACGATATCAATTACGTTTGACGCAACTAAGATGGTGTTTAGCAGTGTTTCAAAAATATTTTTGATTTTTTTTTAAGTAAAATTATTTTGGTGTTTTTAAATCATTTAATGTATTAATATAAAAAATAATTTTTAAAAATAAAAAAAAAATTATTTTTATACATTTTTAAACAAAAATTATTTTAAAAAACATCAACAATACTCTAAACCGTTAGAATAAGGGTGTTTTTGAAAAGAAGAACAAAAATCGATGGCACGCAAGGTATCTGCCGGATTCGTGTCCTCCGGGCGTTGAATTTCGAACATCTATAGCACCATACAGAATGAACAGTTTGCATCATCTTCTAGGTTTCGTGAGTTTGCCTTGAGTTTTACACGACTGATCATGTTTTAGTTTGTCAACTGAGGAAAAATCTACTGATATGTTTTCCTTCTATAGTAGTGAGTGTTAAATTAAGCAGATGGTGCTTGGGTTAGAGAAAGTCGAACGCGAAATATACTAGATTTCCTCCATCAAGTTGAACTAAATTTTAATTATCTTCAGCGAATCCCACTTGTAGATTTGATCTAAAATCTTGTTTGAAGCAAATGTACTTTTTTACAAGTAATTGAAGAACACCCACACAGCAAATAACACAGACAGTCAGCCCCATAGAGAGAGCCAAAAAGAAAGAAACAAGAATATTGTCAAACAGCTGCAATCCAAGAAAGGCTTTTTTTTATAAAAAAACTCAGAATCAGACAGCCTTGATTGGTGTTGCTGAAGAAACCTCGGCGATGGAGGAATCATGGTCGGGCCGGGGATTCAGTTGTTCTTGGAGATCATGGTCTGGTGGGTTAATCGGGACGCGAATCTCATCATCGTCAGGATCGTAATCAGGATCGAGAGATCGATCGATTGCTTCACGGCCCTTCTCGAGGCATGGCTTGCAAGCAAGCTCTATGGCTATCCAACCCAGAACCACTCCTGCTATTGCTATCAATGCACTTGTCACTGCAGCCATTGATTTTCTCTCCTCCTCTCTCTGCCCACTTTAGTTTTCTGCCCCCACACAATTTCTTGCCGGAGAGATATAATTCTGTACTTGATCTTCTCCCGTCTGTGTTTAGACTTCCATTGTTATGGCTTGTTTGGACTTTAAAGGTTAGAGATAATACATAGCCCAGCCCAGCAGAGGCATCGACCACCAATAATTTAATGAGTTACACAAAATATTTGAAACATTACACGAATTATTGAATTTAAAATGAAGAATTACATGTGAACCACTATTGGTTTGCTAGGTTGCATATCAATGGTTTAAGTAATATATTTTGTCAAATGAATGAATATATATGCTTATTTATTTATTTTTTGGAAAAAATATCCCTAATATCTTGTAGTTTGGTCAAAATACACTTGTCAAGTTTGGAAAAATTAGAGTTTGCATCTCACATCAATAAAAAAATCTTAAATCTAACAAAATGACAATATCATCCTTATATATATATATATATATATATATATATATATATATATATATATATATTAAATTGACAAATTAACCAAATAATATATCTAATGTTGTCTTCAAGTGAAAATTTATCCTTTTTCCACAAATCATTTTCTCTCTTTCGAAACACAAAACATCAAATCAAACACAATATTTTAAGGATATGAAATTATTGGGTCAATTTTAATCTAGCAAATGGGAAAAACTTCTTTTATCAAAAACTTATTTTCTTCTTTGAAGAGATAAAAACCCAAATTAAATATTTCTCTAATAAAAATAGAATCATCATCAATAATAATAATCCACGATACCTTATGGCTTTAAAGAAGGTAAAACTGATGATATTGAGAAATAGATGGATTAGGTGAGGGAGGAAGGGTTGTTTGCAATATTCATTAGGCATATGCTTCAAGATGTTTTAATGACAAATAACATGAGTTCTTTTGTGGGTTGATTCTAGCTTTGTTTAGCGAGGACGATGACAATGATTTCTTGGTAGATTTTAGATTTGAAGAAGGCTAAAATAAATGGTGATTTCTAGGTTATTGGGTGTCATTCTAGTGGGTGCAAGTAAAAGATTGCAAATGCAAAGGGGGGAAAGCACATGAGATTCCATAGTAAAGTATTTTTTTGAAAACATGACTCAATCCTTATGCATAGGTTGAATGGGAAAGATTCTCAATACTTTTCACAATCAAATTAAGTCTAGGAGATTGAGTTTAACAAATCAAGCTTGCTTTCTCATTATAAATTTAGGTATGATAGAAAGGATCAGGAGGTTATGGTCATGTTTTATAGGCTTATTTTTATTTATGGTTCATACTGTTTAAATCCATTTCCAGCTGCTTCTACTCATGTACAATAAAGATTTACTAGGTATATTCCTAGAATGAACCGTATAATAGGTCTTAGTGTAACAAAACAAGATTACTTTTTCATTGTGCATTTAGGTACAATAGAAACCACAATAGAGGAATAGGATGAGGAGGTTATGATCAAACTATCTCTAGCTCTATTTTAACTTATGGTTTATATTGCTTCAATCAATCTTCACCTATTTTTGCTTATATATAACAAAGATTTACCAGGTTCAAATGATTTTTCTTATGTTAGCAAACGGTTTCACATCGATGCTTGACTTAAATGAGATGTTATAGCTCTTATCTTTACTACAATGCTCATTTCATTATTTGATTGTTGGGTTTGGAGAGCTGGATTCTGGTTATGAAAAAAGATAAAGATTGTGGCTAGGATTCATTTTTGTTTGATGAAAAACTATAATATCTAATGAAAGGATATTTTAGTTGATAAATAAAATAAAATAATGGTAAATATATAAATAATTATATTTTTTATAATTTTTTCTCTAAGATGTTAAATGTTAATGCCGTATAAGTTTAGAATACAAATTGTAATTTTCCAAAACTTATGGCTCCATTTGTGCTTATATAATGAGTTTTTTCTCCAAGCTATACATATATCCCTAATGATTCAATCAAAAGCAACAAAAATGTATAAAATACCATTTCAAGCAATCTTAAGGTCTCTTTAGTGATCGAAAAGTCTATTATAGTACATGCATTATATTGGATTTTTATTTACCCCCTCCTAGTATTTTATTCAATTCCCTTATTAGTAAAAATATGAAAAATAATTTCTTAATGGTAAGAAGTTATTGACAATGACAATAAATGCAATTTTAGTTTGCTCCAAGTATTTAAACTTTTATGGTTATGATTTTGATGATAGTAAAATATTTGATATTACTGAGTTTCACTTTAGAGTTATAAGTTTTATATATTCATTAAACAAGTATAATGATTGGATTGATCATGCATTAAAAATATTCTTATCAAAGATACAATGTATGAACTTGAAAAGCTCAATTGAGAAAAGCAGAGTTAAGTTTGAAGTCTTATAACAAAAAACAGACATCATGAATATTTTTTTTCCAATTAAGTATGATGCATTTATATTTGGTTTTGATTAATTGACACTCAAGCATATTGCATGTATCTTATGTCCTAAGATCCTTTTTGAATTGGTTGTAGTTGGGCATAGTGGTAAACAAATTAACTTGTATTGGCAACCAATACAAGTTTGTAAGACCCTTGCTTAGATGTGTATATCTATCAATTTGTCTTTTTTTTTTTCATATTTTAGAGACATATTACTTCATTTTATTTGATGTTTTTAGGCTATCATGTTAGTTTTTATAAAAGAAAGTTGTAATTAAAAAGAGCAAAAATATTATTTCTCTTTTTATACATTGGTCAATGCCTTGTAAAGGTTTGTCCTTTTTATTTGTCTTTGTTAGACAAATGAGAACATGTGACTATGACATATGGTAGATCTTTTCTTTAGATTTCTTACATGTTAACACATCATATTTGAAGATATGAGTGAACTGTTTGCTAAAATTTAAGGTAAACCTTTTTTCATGTCATTCTTTATTTTATTCAGGTCTATATATCTCTATTTTGAACAACCAATCCTATTATACCTGAAATGTGAGGTTATTATTCTCCATTCTCAATCATGTTTCTTTATAAATCTATCAAAGCCAATTAAGTGATCATAAAGTTTATGTTTAAATGTATATATCCACTATACTAGAGAGCTATTATTCTTGAAATAACTTGTTAAAGTGAAAAAGATATCTAAAACATATGGGGATTATGTCAAAAACATGAATAATCATTAGATTGAGAGTGAAAGATTTTTAATCTTGAGTCTAAAAAAAACATAATTATAATGATTGTGATCTTGAGCTTGTAAAAAATGTCATCATTAATCAAATAGATAATTTGGTGATCGACCATCATCAACCAAATTGATTGGTCATTCAATCCTTGATCTTTATGCTGAATACTCTTTATTTTTTCCCTTTCAGCAAGAAAAAAACTATAACTAGAAACTTAATCTCAATAAAAGGCAAGTAACAATCTCACTAATCAAATATAACATGGAGTTATAAACTTGGCATTAAGAAGTTTAGAATAAAAGAGGAATTATGTCAAAAATATAAACTAGAGAAATATTAAATAGATATGAGTTCCTACTAGCTTATTTACCTCATTCTTGACCATAACATCCTAAATCTCTTTGGAATAACTTGTACTAAGATCACTTGTTTCCTGTGTAAAATAGGGTAGATTATTCTAATATCTAATAATTTTAGAATTTCTTTCTTCATAACCTCTAACATAAAAGGATTTAATTAATGTTGAGCTTCTCTAATCATGTTTTTTTATCCTCAAGTAACCTTCAATGCATGTGTAAATAAAAAAATAAAATAAGTGATAAATAATAAATAAATATGTGATTAGTATTTGATAATAAATTCTAGGTGTAAAGAATGAGAATGTTCAATCACGACAATAATCAAAACAAACTAAAAAAGATACCCAATGGAATGAAAAAGACTTGAAAGTTTACAAAAAGGGTATTGTGGTAATTTTATGGATTTTTTACACCATATAAAAGGCCTTTTGGCTTCCTAAGAAAGATGAGAACAATAGAACACAAAAAGAAAGAGAGGGCGATAAAAACCTAACTATCTCATGCAAAAATTCCCATAAATCACTCAAGATTTCTTAACCAAAGGATTGATAAAGAGTGTTGAGAGATCTAGAATGGTTGTTTACGAATTTTAGAGAGTTTAAAGCTTATGAGAAAAAGAAAAAATAGGGAAGAGTGAAGGAAAGGAGGAGAGAAACAAAGAATTTCTTCTCATTTTTTTAATCCTTTATATTATAAGGTAATTACCTTTATTTTTAATCATTGAATTTAGATTTTGTATGTTAAGTAGTTAAGCATGATTGTTTCATTGCGAGAATTAAGGATTTGAGGAATACTTGCTTGAATTATTCAATTTACATTGAAATCATGTTTATAAACACAATTAAAGGTTGGGAGAAGTTAGAATTAGAGACATTAAGAAATACAACTGTCATTTTTCTTTAGTGCAAGTGCCAACCTATGGTTACCAATGAAGAGGAGGGATATTTTCTTCAAAATGATTATTTATAGGATTTATAAGATTTATAAGATTATGTTAAACTTATATTTATGAATTCATCCAAAATTTTAAGGAAAAACAACAAGAAATCTATGGTTTCTTTGATATTAGATTTGGACCTAAAAGCCATTAAAATAAAATGGATGAGTTTTAATTGATTATGTGTTATTATGTTAAATTTATGTGTGGTGAATAATTATATTGAGATGAATGTGTTGGAAGTAAGAAAACAATTATTAGGATCCCATGTAAAGGTTAGTCGAGTTGATTCATGACGTGGGAAATGTAGTAATAAATGTCAGTGCTATGTTTAACATCAAAATATAATAATTATGTGAAAATAATTGAGTAATGTGTTATATGGGTCTAAGAGTTGATAAAAAAATGATGATGTAATATTTGGCTTATGATAGGAAATGTTGTTTTAGTTAGATCTTAGGGCACAAGACGTTCAAGATCAACATGATGTCAATTGGATTTTATTGACAACAACATTTAATCTTATGAAAAGAAAGGAAGATATGTTGAGCAAGAACTTGATTAGCCTATAAGAACATAGAGGCTAATAATATCAACATGGATTAAGTTGATATCATCATTACTTGGTATTTTTGTTTTTCTTCCATATCATGAAAGTTAATGACATTAACATGGTTATAATCAGAACTTGATTAGCCTGTCTAAACTTGGAGGATATCAACATGGATTATGTTGATATCGATTTCATATGGTGTTATGTCTTCTTCTGGATTATGAAATCTAAAAATATCAACAAGTTAATGTTCATATTAATATTTTTCAACTTTATATTTTTGGGAAATTAAATGTATGTTTGGAAGATTCAAATAAAGGAGATATAATAATGTAATGAAAAATTAAGACATTGTATTTTAATTATTAAGATTAAGAATTATCATTTGAGATGTAATTGAAATTTATATATTTAATTTACAAGTATATCTCAATCACAACAACACAAAAATTAGTTGGAGATCTGTCCATTTTGTTATCGCTAGCTAGACATTAGTTAATGTAAACTTTGATGTAAATATTGATTAAAGTGTAGATGCTAAACTTTTGTAATGCCATGTAATGAATTATATCTCTTGAACTCAATTTGATAATTATTTTATATCTTGTGGTTAGGTATATTATTTCATTTTTCTTATTATTTCATTTTTCTTGCTTAATTAGTCAATATTAGATAATGTATTACCTTTCTATGGATTATGGATTTTGGATTGGAACTTACTTAGGAAATTTATTAAGTTTTTAATCTTGAATGATCAATTTATTTACTTTGAAGTTTTCTTCTTTCATAAATGAATATTTTTATCACTATGTTGTTTTGTGTTTTTAACATATAAACATAATAAAGTAAAATAAAGTTGGAAACAAACATAACTTGTGTTGTAGATGTGATGATTATGATCTGGGGTGGTTGGATTGAGAAATAATTTTTGGATGTGTATAGGTTTAGTCAATAACTTGGGATGTTATAAAATAAACTAGAAAAGTTGTGAGGATAGTGGTAGCTCGTGTACCCGCGTGCCATCACCTCAACCAAGATGTATATGCATACATCATCACAGTTGAAGATAAAAAATAGGTAGATCTAGAGTAGCTCTTTTTCCTATTCATGTATTGTTGGTAGTGAGATTGAACACTACCTGCAAAACCCAAGAAAATCACATAAACAAATCAATTGGTTTTATTTCTTTTTTTAGAGATTTTCTCATTGTTTAGAGAAAAAGATAGGAGTTGTTGGTTTAGGGTATGATGTCATGGTCATAATGTTGTCCTCTGAAGGTGGTGTTTATGATTGTTGCTAATAAGGAGTGAGGTTAGCATGGCTATTATTGATTGCTAATGGTGTACTGGATTCTCAGTTAGAAGATGATTGCGAGTTAGTGGTTGTTCATAGTGAAAGGGTTGGTTGTTATAGATGGTGGAAACTGAAAGGAAGAGTGTGTTGGGTCTATTGTTATAGATAGCCGACTTAAATTATAGATATTGGTATGTGTGGTTGGTGTTTTAAAGGAATATTAGCTTGGAGTGTGTAGTGTGCAAGTTGTTTTTTTTCCTAAGAAAGGGAGGGCTATTGAACCTTGACCATCGTGGGGATGGAGGTTGAAGCTGGTATTTGGAGGGAGAAGGAAAGGCTAGTGGCATGAGATGTCTTCAGGTTCAAAAGGGTGAGGTCTTTAGGCTAAGCGTTGGGGGCGGTGAGTGCTTATGGCTAGTATTGAATCATATGTGGTTAATGAAGGAAAGGGCTAGTAAAGGTTGGGGCTAATCTGTGGTTGGTTTGGTGAAGCAGAAGGGAGATTTCTAGTCTAATGAAGGATGAGGATGATGGCTGAGTCTTTTAGGTTTTGTTTTCTTCTGAGTGATGGTCCCACCTACACTTGGTAAATGTAGAGAAATTAAGTTATTAAGGTTTTTTTTTGTGTTATATAAGTGTGGGGAGAGTTTTTTTTGTCCCTTTAATTTTTTTCTCTAAAATTTATTCTTTCTTTTTATGTATGTCTTGCACACCAATATATAGGTAATTGCTTTTGTTTTAGTCTATTATTTTCTCCCTTTTTAGTTTTGGTCCTGTTATCTAGATATTTTTATTGTTTTTTGGAAAATATCCCAAAATATGGGGTAAAAAACTAGGTAACAAATACCCTCTTTTTACAGTACTTATATAGTGAAACCTTGTCAAGTGTTTTTCCATATTAAGTTTGTAAAGACAAACAAAACTGCTCTTCCAAAACCAATATTCTCAAAGCTTCTAAATCAATTGACCTAAAACTCTGTTGTTGCAACAATTTCCTTCAAATAGAACTACAATACAACCACAATCCCAATATGAAAATTTCCTTCAATTAGAACCTTGATTCTTCTTTCTTCTCTTCTTTATTGTAGGGTTGAATTTTTCAATGTTTCTTTATTACAAGGTTGATCTAAAATTCCACACCTTATCGATTCTTTTAGTACCAAAATCTCATTTTATAGCTCAGTTAACATGAAACTCAAATATGACAATTCCTTTTTACCAGGACAAAAATCTTAATAAATAGCTCAATAACCTGAGATCCCATTTGACAATTTTTTTAACAAAAAAAAATTGTTTGTTTTTAGGTTGGGTGAACCTTAAATCTCAATGTAGATATTGCTTTTAAATAAGAACTTAATCTTTAATTTTATCTTGGTCAACCGGAGATCCCATCTGACAATCTCTTTTAACTAGAACCAAAATATTATCCTTGGTTAGGTTAACCTGAAATCTCAATCTAAAGACCCTTTTTCACTAGAACCTTGGTTTTTGTCTTCAACTCAGTCAACCTAAGATCTCATCTATTGATCCACTTTAACTAGATGCTTGATATTGTTTTTAGTTGGGTTAACCTAGAATCTCAATCGAAAAACCTTATTTAACCAAAACTTTTTTTTTATCTTCAAATCAGTCAACCTTATATCTCATCAACTATAACTAAAATGTTGTCTTCGGTTGGGTTAACTTGAAATCTTAATATAAAGACCCTGCTTAACCTGAACCTTGTTTATTTATCTTCAACTTGATCAACCTAAGATCCTATCTGACTATCCTTTTTAATCAAAATCTTAATATTGTTTTTGGTTGGGTTAACATGAAATATTAATATAGAGACCTTTTTAGCAAGAACCCTTTTTTTTTTGGTCTTTAGTTTGATAAACTTGAGATCATATCTGGAAATACTTTTTAACCAGAACCTGAATTATTATCTTTATTTGGGTTAACTTGAAATCGCAATCTAAAGACCACATTTAAACAAAACCTTGTTTTTTTATATGCAACTCGATGAACTTGAGATCCCATCTAGCCATCCACTTTAACTAGAACCTTAATCTTTGTTTATGGTTGAGTTAACCTGAAATCTTTATCTAAAGATCCCCTAATACTTCCCAATCATGGGGTTTGAAAATTTTATGTTTCCTAATTGTAAGGTTGACCTGAAAACTCCTTTTTATGACAAGTTTGATCTTTTTATTTTCTTGAGAATTACCTAATGATAGAGTTTCTCATTTTTCTTTTTGATAGTAAAGTTTAAATTGATATTTCTTGATTGCGAGGTTCAAACTTGGTTTCCTTTTTATCAAAAATCAAAGATTCATTCTTTGTCAACTTTGATTCATCAAAATCTTGTTGAATTTCAATGAGGACCTTCCTATAAAATCCAAAAACATATATGCAATGTTTTAGAATTAGATAACATGCATGCATTTTTCCTTGGTTTGAAATATAGGCCCTTCTTTCTTTGATGCTTTATCGTTATAGAATGCCTTTCCTTTCTCTCTAAAGCTTTATTAGTTCTTCGATCCACCAACTCATTTGAGTTTATTGTATGTCAATAATCCACTTGAATATAAGTGTATTGCTCGTCATAAGCTATTTATGATGAATATTGCTCTCATTGTTTATCAAGCCTAGCCATGCCCCCAAGTGTGGTGTTGTTTGACTCATATGAAGAAGCATAACAAATCATCCATTTCCTAGATTCTTTCAAGAATTATTCTATGATTTGTTGTGTATTTTGCTAAAAATCATCAAAAGGTTTTCTAGTATTGAAACATATCTCTTCAAGTATATGTTATTATCAACCTTCATGAAACTATCAAGTCTTCCAAGTATGTATCTCATAGCTTGCACTAAAGGTTTATTATTGTATGCTTAGTGTTTTTCTCAATAAATTCCTCTCAGCATATGAAAATAAATGTATTATTATAATCATTGATGTTTTTTTATTAATATTCATCCAGTCAAGTGCACCTTGAGTTGATGGGCTATGAAATAGATTGCTCCACAATCAATCTTGTTGGCATGTATTCTTTTCAATATTTATCAAAATGTTCTCATGTGATAAAATCTTTTAAGAGTCAAAACCATATTTTATAGGATTAACCAATATTTTTGTCATACCTTTTAAGTGCAACATTACTCTCAACTGTTGAGGGATTTCATGAAATCATAGGTTCTCTTTTTGTGTTTGTTATTCTGTTTATCATCAAAAGGCATTTATCATTACCATAGATTTCATGAATTTCATTGAATCATCATTTTCTTATGTTCTCCCCCCCCCCCCCCCCCCCCCCCCCAACTAATCTGAATATTTGTTTGTTTTACTTCCCAGGGTTTACTGCATTGCCCCTAACTATTGAATTTTCCAAGGATGATCAAGAACTCTCAACGTCATCTCTATCAAGTTTTTGGCAAACTCGATCAATGTTCTCTTTGTTTGCAATTTTTTGTTGTTATTTAATGAATTCATAAATTTCAAAAATCCTATTTATTCTAGTCAAAATGTTGAAATGAATTCAGAGAGATGTTAAATTTGAAAAGTGTTTTGAAAATCAAGTTTTTGTCCAAGACCCAACAAACAAATTGTCTTGTATTTTTGAAATAGAAATTGACTCGCTGTGAGATTAAAAATAGTTTTTTTTTATGGTTCTCTGTGTCAATTTTAATCTTTTATTTTGCTTATGTCATTTGATGGTACGTGACAAAGTGACCTTTTATGGTTTTCAAACAACAGGAGGCTCAAGTAAATACTTGAGGTTCATTTGAAAATTTATCTCTTTTTGAGTATTTACTTTATCAATATGCTCATTACCTAGTAACTTAGTTTGTGAAATCATGACCTTTATGGAATAGCTCTACAAGTTTTCAGAGGACCAATTATTAGTTCAAATCGTATACTTGATTAAAAAGAGCTTTTAAAAACACATAATGATATTATGACTCATTACCATGAAAGAAAAGGAAATTCATGGGCTAAAAAAGGTGCTTAAAAGTTTCAATGACCTAAAATGACAATCAACTATTCATCAACTCTTTTTTTTTTTTTTTTTTTTATTGATGTCTTTGTAAAAGAAATGACATGTAACCATGTCATTCCTTTCATTATCAATTTCAAATTGGAAGGGAATGGTAAAACTGTTTACCCATCATTTATCATTCCTTCATCCTTTTGTTGTTCTTAACGGAGACTATAAAGCAACTCAAGATCTTCCTTTGACCGATAACCAATCTTTTATCTAATCATTTGAAGACATAAAAATCTTATATAATAGTTTTCTTAACAAAAGGTTCTATAACAAATACCAAAAAGCATGAGTATAGCTCTGTATTTTTTTTAACTTGACCTCATTGTTACCTCTTGGTATTGGTTGTGCCTTCCGTCAATTAAAACCTCTTTTGCCTTTTCTATCGGAGCCTTTTCACTTTCAATATTTTCTCAATCGTTGACATTTTGTTCTTAATATTCTCTTTACCACTAATTCTAATATTTCATCTTTCGAACAAAAAATATTTAAACCATTTTTTTTTAATAATTCTCTGATTTAATCGTGAATGAAATTTCCATTTTTTTTAATATTGTCACTTGTATGATTTATAATAAATAAAATTTTAAAAAACTATTAAAAAACTGGAAAAATTAAATGAAAAATAATCTGGTTAGTTTTTATAGTTTTAAAACATTGAACCTATATTGAATTTAAATAAAAAATTATTTTTTTAAAAAGATAAAATCTCACGAGAAAAGATAAGTTTTTGATTTTTTAAAAACATTTTGCTATCATTTTCTATTTCTATCTCATATTCTTATGATTTTAAAATGTTTTTGTTTTTATCACTAAACAATTTATTTATTATTTTCTTTCCATATCTACAATAATTTATTTTTAAATTATGTTATCATAAATGCCATAATCTAGACCCTTCAATTGGGTGAACTAAAGATATTTATTCAAACTAAAAGACTTATAAAGCAGGGATTAATAAAAGAGTTATCTAGTAAAAGGGTCGTTATTTATCAAAATCATGTAGACTATAAAACAATGTCGACGGGCAATTGGTGATTTCCTCTCTCATACATTTTGGGTAAATCCCACTCTTGAATTCTTTTTCTTTTTTTTTTCTTTTTCTATCTCTCATTCTAACTCCATTTGTTTACCCATCTGAACTTGTTATTTTTACACTTAAATTCATCTTTCTCTCATCAATTTCGTTTTAGAAAATCACTTCTCTTTTTAATGTCTATCATACTATATCTACTTAAATTAAAGATTGTAATACGTAATCTATTAAAAAAACAAATTATAAAGATGATGAACTCAATATTAATAGCAATTATTTGAAAACTCTAACGATAATTACAATTATTAATCCTCGCTAATTCTTTATATATGAAAATTAGTTATGTCAGATTAATTATAAGTTTATATTTTTTAATCTTTTAAAACATAAATATTTTTATTTTTTTTCTTTGAATTTATAAAGTAACTTAAAAATTAAAGCTACATCAGCAGATTCCTAAAAGAATTTTTGAAAAATAAAATCTGTGATTGATTTTTTATTTTTTAGAAATGAAAGAAAAGTTTAGTTATCAAACATGTTTGTAACTGATTTTTATTCAGTAAAAATATATTCTTAAATTACAATCTTTAGTGTCATGGAACTATCTTATCTAAAAATATAAACTTTTAAATTTTTTTAAGATATGATTTATATTATTCTCTAATATACCATTTTAAGTGAAAATACTTTAGTCTTGAAACTTGCACAGACTCACACTATTTTATATTTTTTTATCAAATAGAATGAGAGTAATGAGATTCAAACTCATGAATATTTGATCAATAAAACTTGAATATAATATTAAAAAATTATTCAATCTAAAAATTTAAATTTAAAAAAAAAAGACCTAAATACAATTTATATTATTTTTAACGATTTAGCCTTTCAAGTCGAAATCTTCTTTGCTAAGATTAGACTTTTCCCATTTTTTCGATGGTGATAACGACCATACCTTCGAAATGAAAGATACTTCATCATCAAGCACCACTAACTCAAAAGCCTGAGAAGATGTTTCCTTTCTACATGTCAAGTCGTAAAGACACGTGTCTTTTCTTGATTCCCACACTGAATTTGATGTTTGAGTTGTTTGAAGCATTCTAGACTTGCGGTTGATATTATTCTAAATTTTATATCTTATTTTTTATTTAGTGTTGCTTTTGAGTGTTGTTAAGATTGTTTTTAATAATATTTTTTGTTTAGAAATATATTAAAATAATTTTATTTAAAAAAAGTTATTATTGACTTCAACACATGAATATAATCTAAAAATAAATTATTATTTATTTTTATTTAAAACAAAAAAAATAATTTTTTTTTAAAAATATTTATAAAACTCAGTGCAAAAAAATATGAGACGGGTGATTTAACATGCGCTGCGTGCTAAAAAACAACAATTTATGGACATGCGTGTCATCGTTTAGAACATGCGTGATTGAATCAAAATAGTTGAATCCAGCAATGGATATGGACTCTTGGCATGCACTCTAACCCTAGCTAGTAAAGGTCGGCAAAGCAAATGACCGTTAACAAACCATTAGAGATTTATCCTCATATTTAAGGAGTGCACTCAAATTCCTAAAACCCTAATTCTGTGAAACATTCTCTACTTTTGTGACCTAACTCTCATCAACCTCACGTTCTCCACATTTTCTACCCATATTCATGCTCATTTTTTTTTTGACTAATATCTAATTATCTGGTTTCCTTTCCAACTTCTCCTACTATAGAAGGCTTTAAAAATTATTTTTGACATTAACACGTGAAAATGATATAAAAACACTAATTTTTTTTCATTTAAAGTAAAAAAAAAATAAAAAATTTTCAATTTTTTTAAAAACACTTTTAAAACGCAGTGCCACACACCTAGTTAATCAATCAAAACTTTGGACGGTATTATTCATAGATAAATCTTTGGGCTTTGATCTTTTTAAATTGAAAAATATAGATTATAGAGAATAACCCTAAAAACTAAACTAGAAAGCATCGTCTGGGTTCTCTTAAGATGACCACCCTTTCCATATATATAGTAACCCTAAATAAATGGATGGTATTATTCATAGTATGCAATAATTACTCTATAATTTCAAATACTTTTAAATAACTGTCTTTCATGTTCCTTTGAAGATAAGAATAAATGGAAGAAAAAAGACAACACAAATAAAACCAATTATTTCAAGATTTTTATTTTATTTTCAATGTATATTGTCTTAAATAATATTTAGAAAGATCTGACTTGCTAAATAGGATTTCATATTTATTATTATATTTTATTAGTTGCTAACATACCTTCAATAATGAAGTCATTAAATAAAAAATTGTAATTATTTATAATCAATAGTATACCTAAACAATTGAAGCATATATGAAGCATGTCATTGTAAGGAGCATATGCTACAAACCTTCACCTGTTGTACATTTTGACAAGCCAAAGAACACACGAGAGAAGTAAGATCATTGATTTTATTCTTAAGGTTAGAAATATTTACCTCATTTACTCTTTTGCTTGAGAAGTCTTCTCGGGTGCTAAACAGTTTTGAGTTGGCTATCATGTTTGAGATTAATTAGCGTGTAACCTCGGATGTCTTATCTACCAATACCTTCTCCACTTGCAGCATCAATGATACTACGGTCAGTAGGCAACAATCCTTCATAGATATATTGAATGAGCAGTTGATTGGGTATTTAATGATGAGGGCATTTAATGCATAGTTGCTGAAATCTTTCCAATATTTGAACAATGTCTCTCCATGACATTGGTGAATCCCACATATTTATTTCCTTATATTGGCAACTCGAGATGTTGGAAAATACTTCTCAAGAAAGATCTTCTTCATGGCATTCCAAGTTCCAATAGAACCTAAGAGAATAGATAAAAAAAACATGTCTTTCTTGTCCCTTTTAAAGAGAAAGGGAAAGCTTTCAACTTAACCTTTTCTTCATCAACTCCATTCTGTTTCATGCCAACAAAAATCATATGGAACTCCTTGAGATGAGTATGCGGGTCTTCTCCTACAAGACCATTAAAGGTATAAAACCAGATTTGAGCTCAAAGTTGACATTATTGTCTATGTTTATGCACAATGACTAATTTTCCATGTTAGATGTAGTAAGCTCCTTGAGTGTTTGTTGTCGTGCAATAACCATGATGTTGACACGAACTTCTTGTCATAACCTGTGTAAAGTATTTTCTATTTGGAGATCCACCAGCACTTGACCATGGTTAGTAGAATATGTTACATGCATAAATTGTCAAGAAAACTCAAAAGAAACCAACCACACAAGAGATAAAAAACAATGCAAACTATACAAAAATCCTATGTTCAAAATCTAAAACTACCTAAAAACACTAGAAAATAGCAGATTTTGAAAACAATATTGTGGGACTAGAGGCCAAATACCACTAGTCTTGTTCATAACGTTGTTTTCCTTCAAAAAACAATAGGCCAATACCTAATTCCACAAAAAAATCTATTTTGAATAGTACCACTGCAAGCAAAAATTATTGTTTCTTTTTTTTTGTTTTCAAAAAAATAAATAAAAATCACAACAAATAAAAATAACCACAAAATAATAAACTAAAATTACCTTCCCTGGCAACTATGCCAAAATTTGTTGCGATGTCGCAGTCACATAATTTAATTAGCCTAGCTTAAAAAACAACACATAAGATAATATAGAGCAAGGAAGAGGTCAATCCCATAAGGATAGTTCGAGTCAGATTCTTATGCTATATGATATGTAAATTAGAGGGGGGGGGGGGGGTGTTGTCATGGCTAAAGCAAAGGAAAAAGAAAACTATCAAAAGAAAATTAAATAAATTCAAAATTTATCAAGAAAACAAACCTTGGTCACAAGTCATAATTGTTTGTAATCTATGTTTGATTTGATTGAATGTTCTCCATAAGATCAATAACATAGATCCGCTATAATTATAATTTTTTTTGTTACCTAACAAGTTCATATACCACCGCTTTGGTTTTGATATCAAACCTAGCAATAGATTACCTATAATAATAACTTAGAGTCCGCTCTAGCAATTAAAATAAACAATAATAGGAAAAATAAGCATAGGAGAACAAATATATTCATTAAATAAGCTAAAAATAAAAGGTAAAATAGATCTCGTAGTTCTAGAAATTCGAAGGTTTTTGTGTCCTTACAACCAAGAAAAAGAGTTTAGCCTAGCATATTTGTTGAATAACTAATTAAAAAGAAAAAAAGAAAACATAATTTTTAGGTTGTGGAGGAAAAGGGCATTTTTCTCTCTCTCTTCTATTCTCTTTCTTTTTATATCCTAGAAAACCCTAGTTTCAATTTTAGAAAATAGTCCTCCCTTAAGTTGATAGTTTTTCATTTAAATACTCCAATAACTATTTTCCTAAAAAGAAGAAATAGTCTTTATGAAATCTTCAAGATTTGACCTATAGGAGCTAAATTGCTCAAATGAAAAGTTGGATGTTGGTTTGGATGCTTCAGAACACAATATGAACACGTTTCTTTACGAAACCTATTTTCTGGCAGAATTCAGTTGTCATATTTGAAAAATCATAACCCACGAGGACAATTTAGTTCAGATTTTCATGCTATATGTTAAGCAATTAGGGGGGGGGGGGGGTTGGAAGTTGTCTAGGCTAGGCTAAAGCAAACTAAGCGAAAATTATATAAAACTGAAATTTATCAATAAAGCAAATCTTGGTCGCAAATCAACATCCACCTATAGAAATCAGAACTGATCATGGAAACAACACATCAATTTATATTCTGAATATTTATCTCTTCTTAAAATTAGTTCATTAACGGATCCGCCGTATAACTTACCCTAACCATCAAACAACCACAGTGTCCGCACTAGTAATTTGATTCAATGACAGCATTAAAAACTAGATAGATTGATCAATTAAGAAACATAATTGTCCGCAATATATGTTTAGTTCAATTGAATGTTCTCCCTAAGATTAATAACGTAGATCCACTACAATTATTAACTTAGTTGCTTCACAAGTTCATATATCACAACTCCGGTTTTTATATCAAACTTAACAATAGATTGTCTACAATAATAACTTTGAGTCCGCTCTTAGTAATTAATTAAATAAACAATATAGGAAAATAAGCATAGGAGAACAAATATATTCATCATATAAACTGAAAAATTGAGGTAAAAATAGATCTCACGGTTCTTGAAATTTGAAGGTTTTCGTGTCCTTGCAACCAAGCAAAAGAGTCTAGCCTTGCATGTTTATTGAATAACTAAATAAAAAGATGGAAGAAAACATGATTTAGGGTTTGGAGGAGGAAGATTTGTGTTTTGTTTGCTACTACCCGAAACTTCCTTGCTCCTCTCTTCTTTTATATATGCTTAGAAACCCCAGTATCTATTTTACAAAATAGTCATTCCTTAAGTTGACAAATTTTAGTTGTCCCTTGTAAAATTCATATCTCCTTCATAACACATCGATTTGAGCTGAAATTGGGAGCGTTTATATGTCTTTGAGTCCTGAATCCATGAAAATTGTGTTTGCATCAATCGGACTTCTATAGCTCGAGATATTGAAGTTGGAATGGACAAAGGTCGATATCGGCAGATTGCAAGTTTTGACTTTGAAGGCTGCGATTTCCATGCTCTTATTTTATTTCTTTTTCCTTAGCTTTACATAAATTTATGGATGTTAGCTTTTGAATGTCACTGGAATCACTTTATTATCTCTAGAGTTTCCACTCTGCTCAAAACACCGACTGAAAGTCAAATATGTCAATCAGCTCCAATTACCTCCTTTTTGCATCTTTCATCCGAGAATGCCTTCAAAACATAAAACAAAGAATATCAAGGCATTTTATACACAAAACATATGCAAAACACTAGGTAAATATGGATGAAACTATCAAATAATATGGTCGCATCAATAACTTTGAGCATTGATAGTAATTGGAGTCAGAATCCAAAAAAAATAATTTTGCATCCATTGGACTTCTATATCTCAAAATATTCATGTCGAAGTGGTCGAAGGTCAACACTCTCAAATGCAAGATTTGACTTTGAAGGCTGTGATTTTCATGCTCCCCCTTATTTTATTTTCTTGCCTTAGCTTTTCAGAAAAATATGAGTATTATCTTTTTAATTGCACTGGAATCACTTCATTTCAAAGTGTATAGCTCACGCTTTACACAAAATATTGACTAATGGTCAGATTTGTTAGTTACCTCCCATTTACTCCTTTTTGCATCTTTCATCCACTAATGATTTTAAAATATAAAACAAAGAATATCAAGATATTTTATATGTAAAACATAGTCAAAATAGTAGTTAAATATGGGGTGAAATTATCGAATAATGTGGTTGCATCAAATACCCCTAGACTTAGCTGTTTCTCGTCCTTGAGAAAAGATAGATAAAATTAAATTGAAATTAACTATGACAAATCTCTCAATCTCCTATCAATGTCCAAGAATATATGCATTATAAACAAGAATACAATCAAGAAGGATAAAGAGTATTTCATGAATTTATTTACATGCAAACTTCAAAAGTCAATTAATCGTTAGGATTTTAATGAAAACTATGTCATGCCAAAGTGATAGGTGATCTCATTGATACATACTGCAAGACTCATGTGTTTAATTCTCTCAATTCAATCAATAAATATATTCTACCATAAACTTGCTCTTCAATCTCATCTCCATTACTAATATATTACAAACAATGCATGAATGAAAAGGTGTTAGTTTTTTATTGTAATGAGACTAAGGTTAGGGTGAGGTAAACAAAAGTAAATGAAAAGGTTAAAACCAAGGGAAGTAGAGCATTCTGAAAAGTGATATTTCAAACAAGATATTCCATCAAAGCACATAAATTTTCCATCTTTAATCACCAATACTTAACTTCTTTTGATTTTAAGCTCTTTCAATGTAAAATCTTAAGAACATAAAGGACCATTTTTTCCCCTCTTTTCTTCTTCTTCTCCTCTTTTCATTTTTTTTTTTCACCTTTGGCAACTTTGCCTATTTTTTTTTATCAAACATCACTTCTTCTTTCTTTTCACATAATTACTAACCATAATTCCATGAGATATCAAAAATATATGCTGTACTAATCCTTGGCCAGGGGAAAAGGAAAACATATAAAAATTTAAGGCTTGTACATGGATAAAATAAAGAAAAGATAAACAAGCTCAAAAGGGACTCACTAAGGATAATATACTTTATGTTGTCTTTTTTGTTGAAGTGGTTAAAATTCTTAATGCCTTTATCATCTACATGTATATATAATGTGAATGTAATCTCAACAAGATATGAAACAAGTTCTAGAGATACATATCATTGAAAGAATACACAATCAAAGAATATAATATTAAAGGCTCAAAAGCTTGCATTGGTATCAACATGGTGTATTCTCAAAGTCAAACCCTAAATTAATTAACATTAAAATTTTCATTTACACTCTTTCATTCAATTTATATCTTCATCTATCTTAATTAATTCTCATATATAATAATAACATTCTCATAAACCAATAGGAGTTCTAAAGATCAAACATAGAAATTTGTTTTTTTTTTAAAACCAACATTCTCCCAATACCTCCACACTTAAAAAAACAACATTGTCCTCAATGTTGAAATAGAAGAAAAGGATTATAAAACAATGATAACAATAAAGTAAAATGCAAAAAACTAAAAGATAAGGAAAAGGAAAGAAAATCTGAATTTTGTTTTGCTCTGTTGCCTCCTAATAAACATTTTGTTTTATGTCATTGACTCGACATGTTGCATGCTCATTCTTCAAAGATTGGTTCAGCTAACTCCATAGAAGCGGTGAACTCTGTTGTTCATCCTTCATAGAAAGGTTTCAAGTGACGCCCATTGACCTTGAGTACTTTATTGGTTTTTAAACTTGTAATTTTAACTGCACCATAAGAAAAAACATTAGAAATAACAAATGGTCCAATCCAACGAGAGCGTAACTTTCCAGGAAAATGTTTCGAACTTGAATGTAATTTTTATCATTCGTTTGTGAAGACTCTTAGTTTTTTCTTTGTAAATCCTTGCATTCTCATAAGTATCATTTCGTTGGGATTGCGACATCATAATCTATGTTACATTTTTTAATGGCCTAAAAAACTTTGTGTTCAAGCTCCACCACTAGATGACATGTTTTTCCATAAATCATCCTATAAGGTAACATTCTTATAGGTGATTTGTAAGCAGTTCGATAAGCTCAAAGTGCATCACCAAGTCGTAGACTCCATTCTCGCCAGATAGGTTGCATTGTCTTCTCCAAAATGGACTTGATTTCTTGATTTGAAATATTTGTTTGGCCATTCGTTTGAGGATGACATGTGAAAATCTGATGAGTCACATGATATTTGCATAACAATTCTTCCATTGAACTATTGCAAAAATGAGTGCCACGATCACTAATGATAGCTTTAGGGATTCCAAACCTATCAAATATGAGTCCTCATAAAATCTAAAACAACTTTAACATCATTAGTTCATGTGACTTTCACCTCAATCCATTTGGACACATAATCAACAACAACAAGGATATAAAGATCGTTAAAGAAGAAGGAAATTGACCTATAAAATCAATACCCCAAACGTAAAAAATTTCACTTACAAGAATATTCGTTAAAGGTATTTGATTCTTATGAGTGACATTACTAATTCTTTGGATTTTTTCACATGATTTGCAAAAATGATATGCATATTTAGAAATAGAAAGCCAATAAAAACCACCTTCAAATGCCTTGTGGGCCGTTCTTGCTCCAAAATGCCCATCTCAAGAATGAGAATGATAAAAATTGAGATTGGAATGAAATTCATCCTGTGGTACATATCTCCTAACTACTTGATCCACACAAAATTTCCACAAATAAGGAGTATCCCAAAATAATATTTTGCATCAACTTGTAACTTGTCTTTTTTGGATGTAGATAAACTTAGAGGGAATTCTTTGGCGACTAAATAGTTCAGCAAATCAGCATACCATGGTCTTATAAAAGAATGTAACACATATAACTGCTCATCTAGGAATATCTCTCTTATTGTTTCGGTTTGTATATCCTCGGTGCTCAGTCGACTTAAGTGATCAACCACATGATTTTTTATACCTTTTTTTTCTTTCATCTCAAGATCAAATTCTTGTAAAAGTAAGATCTACCTAATTAATCTTGGTTTAGGCTCCTTTTTCTTCAAAAGATACCTTAAAGCTGCATGGTCAGTAAAAACAATGATTTTTATACCAAGTAGATATGACCTAAATTTTTCAAGAGCAATTTGGGGGAGTTTGGAAGTTGTCTAGGCTAAATCACAAGAAAAATAAAACTATCAAGTAAAAACTAAATAAAACCAAAATTTATCAAGAAAACAAACCTTGGTCGCAAGTAAACATCCACCTATAAAAATTATAACTAATCATGAAAAATCATAGGAAAAATAAGCATAGGAGAACAAACATATTCATCATATAAACTAAAAATAAAAGGTAAAATAGATCTCATGATTCTTGAAATCCGGTGGTTTCTGTGTCCTTGCAAACAAGAAAAAGAGTTTAGCCTTGCATGTTTGTTGAACAAATAATTAAAAAAATGATTTTTGGGTTTGTGAAGGAGAAGGGGTGTTTTTTTCCTATTCCTTTATCTTTCTTTTTATATCCTAGAAAATCCTAGTTTCTATTTTAGAAAATAGTCCTCTCTTAAGTTGAAAGTTTTTTATTTAAACACTTCAATAACTATTTTCCTAAAAATGAGAAATAGTCTAGCATGGAATATTCAAGATTTGACTTGGAGGAGCTAAATTTCCAAAATGAAGAGTTGAATGTCGATTTGGATGCTTTGAAACACAATATGGACACGTTTCTTCAAGAAACTTGTTTGCTAGTAGAATTTAGTTGTTATCTTTGAAAAATCATATCTCCATCATATGAATTCTTTTTTGTCTAAAACATTTAGCGTTGATACACCTTGGAGTCAGGAATCCAAAACAATTGAGTTTGCATCTATTGGACTTCTATAGCTCAATATATTCAGGTCTGAGTGGCCAAAGGCGAACACTCTCAAAATACAAGATTTGACTTTGAAGGATGTTGCTCTTACTTATTTGATTTTCTTGACTTAGCTTTCCAGAAAGGTATGGATGTTATCTTTTTAATTCAACTAGAATCACTCCATTTCAACCTCTAGATCTCACACTCTACACAAAACATCGATTAACGGTCAAATCTATCAGTTACCTCCAATTACTCCTTTTTGCATCTTTCATCCAAAAGTGCTTTCAAAACATAAAAAGAGAATATTAAGGTATTTTATATATAAAACAAAGGAAAAATATTGGTTAAATGTGGTGAAACTATCGAATAATATGGTTGCATTAGTGGCTAATTTAAGAATGGTAAGCATGAAATAGGCCTAGTTTAGTTTACAAACATGAATAATATGGTTTGCTCTATAAACTTCATAGAAAACAAGAGATAACAAGTATAAAGTGACCTTAAATATATTTTTCTACATTAAAAGTTACAATTGAAGAGAAATGTCTAAATGAGACTAAATGAGTCATTGTGATATAATAGCATGTGCCAAGGGTTTTAATTAGGCCTATAGTAGTATTGGATACTAAAAAAGAATTATTTAAATATATTCAAATCAAGATTATCAATTGATCTTGTTCAATGTCTTCCTCTGACACTACCAAATAATTCACGTTGAATTTTAGGAAATATTAATTAAGGTTAATATGGGAACTAGAGATTATTGGTATATATTTATTATAACAAACATCTAGTTACACATGAAACTAACTTAGTTCATATAAAAGAATATTTATTATTAATAAAGACTCTTTTTTTTTATCTTTAATATCCATTTATATTTAAATAATGAATCAATAGTAAATCTAAAGTCCTTAGTGTAAAAATTATTTGCAAGGAAGAGTATAAACTTACTATAATTATAAGGATTTCTATTGCATCAAAATGTTATTTCTAAATATTGTAGGTCAATATTCTACTAAGATTAGATCTAATCGGAGTTATTATGACACATATTATGTTATTTTCTTTGTGAAATTACGAGACTATTCTCATAAATGAGGTATGATGACTAACTAAAACTAATATATAAGTGTTTATCTAATGACATGTACATTGGATTGGCTTGTATAAGGATTCTATATGGAGAGATTATTTATGTATATGAAAAAACTCATGTGACAGTTGGTAAGAGATCATTTAACTTGAGATCACTAAGTTACCTTATATCGAGAATGTTATATTTTGATCTTGATTACATTTTGACTTAGTCAATTGTAATTTTCCATATAGATATTAGATATAACATGAACTATATGAAGATATTTTAGTGATCAATAGAGTATTCATCACCCATGGTAAAATTGGATAAGATGTTTCATATATTCTCAAGTAGTATTGATGAAATCCTTGTGTAAGGTAAAATAGATTTAATAAGAGTTTTAAATTTTATTCAAAGCATCAATGACTATAATTTTGAGAAAAAAAACATGATTTGATAAGGTAGACACTTTTTATTTTCAAATATTGATATAAAAATATTCTTAATGATGAGTATATAATAATTAAACTAATAAACTTGTCACCAAAAAGTAAAGTCAAAATTCTTATGAATTTTATAATATTAAATGGATCATGATATATCTTAGATTTTATAAATTATCTTTAAATGTAAATTAATCAATCAAATTAATAAATTGAGAATAGGATAAGTTATTTAACATATTTGATTCTATTTAGAATAGGATTATTAGGCAAATATATTAAGAAACCTAATGAGTCTCACATATAAAGGATCACAGGTAAGAAATTAAACTAGAATGATTAATCAAGTATGAAATAAGTGTAAATATGTTTTAAAAATAAAAGGTTGTACACCTAGAAAAAATAAGTAAAGACTTCATTGTGTAAACTTATAAGACTATCTCAAAATTAAAATGTCTTATTTTCAATAGGAGAAATTGATACTTTTATATTAATAAAGAAGCTAATTTCTTGATCACATCATTAAGATACCCTAAAAAATATTGAAATACAATCTGGAAAGCTAAAATGAGGCTTGATAGAACCATGAGTTAAAGGTAACCCTATGCTTGAGAACCAAAGGTACTAGAATAAACTTGGACCTAGAGATAACCATATACTTAAGAACCAAAGGTGTTGGAATAATCTTTGATAAGTTGCATATATGATCTTTGTCTATATAAAGAAAATGTGTTTTATTATAAATAAATAAAAGGAACAAACTCATGTTTATTATCACCAGGCTACTTAAGTTTCTAGCTCCAAAAACATTATATCTTCTCCTCTAATAACCTCAATGGACCATTTTTTTAGTACAAGAAAATGGGCCCAAACTAGGAATCAACTAAGTTCAATAATAAAATAAGCCCTTAAACAATGTCTAATCGGCCAAAACAAACCCACATTAAAAATAATTATTCAACATTAAATAAGTAAAGTAGAATAATAAAAAGAGTTTTAATGCTAGAATTCCTGTATGTAGCTGAAATCTCCAAACTTTCTTTAATGTTCTTTTTGGTTGAAATATTTAATTTAGGAATTCACTTGGAAACTTTGTTTTGATTATTGAAGTTTCATTGCCACCTATTCGTCTTTTTTATATGATATGAATATCTAAATAATAAGGAAAATAAACCCAAGAGATAGATTCCTTAGATGCTACCACATTAAATCCATGTGAGACTTTAAATACTTGTAAAAGTATAGACTTCAATTATTCATAAATCCAAGCCACATTAAGAACCCTTGTGGCATAAGACCATACACAAGTTTAAGGCCTAAATAAGATTTATTGTATCTTTCTTATTTTGCAAAATTAACCCATTACAAATTTGGACAGATTGGGCCACAAATAACTAAGAAGAAACACTTTGTTAATGAATCTAACAAAATAGTATCAACAATTTTAAATAATATATTCTTGAACTCCGATTAACCTTAAAATTAACCAAAATATATCTCTATGTTACCTCCTAGTGAAACCTTAGCTCAATCCTATATTATCATTTGAGAGATATGCTAGTTCTCACAAAACCCGTCAATAAGTGTCTTAAGATAGACTTTAGACCTAGCATGGTTCATATCATCTTTGATGCAAACCTTTTTAAGCACGATGTGAAGACACCAATCCAAAAAGCCAAGTAAATCAGGTTTGCTAAAAGTCTGATACAATAATAACTTGTATCTAGGCATCGATATTATTGTATTCGAACCCCTACCAAACAAATAACAATTTGTGAACAAGATATATGGATTGCCGCCACCAAGTTAGTATAACCTCGATAAGTTGTTTTTAATCTTTTAGAGAGCCAAGAAAGAGATAATTCTTACCCTCATAAGCACACAAAATTATAGAAATAATCTGAATATAATTAAGCAAAAAAATATATAATTTGAAACTTAGGTTACATATGAGTTTTTAACCTACATTAAACCCTAGAGTACCTAAGGATGTGGACTTGTATAAAGCCCACTTACAATAAGACTCAAATCCTTAAGTATCTAAGCCCAATTGATATCTATTAACCCTAAATTACAAAACACAAATTTAAAATAAAAATTTTAAGTTGTAGCCATATAAAAATAAGATAAAGAAGTTTGATTTGGTCTTCAATGTTACTCCTTTTAGGTTTTCTTTCTAAAATAGAAGAATGACTAAATAACCCCTATCTTAGGAAATAAATTTAACAAGTCATTAGTTTCATTTGTAGACTAGAAAACTTCTTCTTTTGAATGCAAAAAATCCTCTTTTCTTTAGGAAGTAATCTGAAAGGATTTTCTTGCTTTCTTAGGAGAATAATATGCTAACTTGGACTCCATGGAATATTAGGAAAAATAAGCCCAAATCAAGATTGAGTTGGGGTCTAACACATCAACCCTCTTTAGAACTTGAATGATAAACTTCTTGGACTTGGATTAGATGGATTAATGGTTCTCCTTTAAGCTCCATAAGCGACCTTTATCCCGATTCATCTTACTCTAAGTGCTCTGAACTAAACCATTCAATGTATTTTTAAGTCTTTTTACTCTAACTCCTGTAATAGGTCTACTTGGCACTACCAATAATGATTTGTACGATTACGCTTAGTCTTGGGCCGATCCTCATCACACTTTCCCTCTTTAAAAATATTCGACTTGGAATCATCATCACCTACATCAAATGAAGTAAAATCAGAAATATTAAAGGCAGCATTAACATCTACTCACCTAGCAAATCAACTTTATATGCATTTTCATTTATCCTTTGCAAGATTTGAAAAGGCCCATCTCCTCGCTTATGTAACTTGGACTTCATTTAGGCCGAAAATCGTTCATTACACATATGCACCCAAACTCAATCATCGGGCTGAGATAAAACTTGTTTGCACCTCTTATTGGCTTTGTTTGCATACACACTATTCCTTTTTACAATATGTTGTCATACACTGCGATCTCCACCCAAACTAACCCTTTCATCAATAAGTAAAGGAATCAAACCATATGACTTAAAGGGTTCAATCCACACATAATCTCAAATGATGAAAAATCAGTATAAGAATGAACGCTATGATTATATCAAACTCTTTGAATGGAAAAGAATCTTCCCAGTTCTTCAAGTTTTTTTGAATGATAGGATGCAAAAGTTGTGTAAAAAATCCTTTTAATTAGTATGATTTGTCCATTTGTTTGGGGATTACATGTAGTTAAAGATAACAACTTAGTACCAGATTATCCCACAACACCTTTCAAAAGTAACTAAAGGACATAACATCTCTATTAAAAACTATTCTTTTAAAAAACCCATGAATCCATACTATCTCTCTAAAGACCAAATCAGTAATATTAGTTGCATCATCGGTCTTATGACAAGGTATGAAATGTGTCATCTTTGAGAACTTATCTACAACTAAAAAAATTGAGTCGCTATCTAATTTGACATAGGTAAACCTAATACAAAATCCATTGAAATGTCTACCCATGGTTCCTTAAGTATAAACAAAGAGGTATATAAGTCATGTGGTTGAATCTTAGACTTTATTTTTCTGCCTGTTATACATTTATAGCACATACGTTGCACATGCTTTTTCATTTTTGGTCAATACAAATACTTATGCAACACAACCTAAGTCTTTGTAACACCAAAATACCCCTATCAACCCACCCCCATATGCTTCATGTATAAGCAATTAACATATAGAGCTCAATGGAGCACACAAATGATTTTCTTTAAACAAGTATCCAGCAAGTCGAAACCTTACATACATCAAAAACTATAGCAAAATCATTATTGTCCTTGTACAATTCTTTTATGTGTTTAAATCCTAGTAATCTAGCATCTAAAATGGGTTAAAGAAAACCTGTGCAAAAGTGTATAACCCAGAATGTTTTATTTACCTTGCTTATACTTGATCACATACACAAATGTTTCAATAAATTCAACCCATTTGACATGTATCCTACTTCACTTACCTTGCCCTTTCCAATGCTTTAAGGATATGAACTCCTTGGGCCATAGGTAATGCTACCAGGTCTCTAAAGTTTTTCAAGGCATAGAGCTCCTTGTCATATATAGGGTAATCATGGTTGCCCCATTAAGTTTCTCGTTGAAACACATAATAGGCCTCATCTTGTATTAACAAAGCTCCTATACCTATACCTGAGGCATTACATTCAACTTCAAAAGCTTTTGTAAAGTCTGACAAAGCTAAAACAAACATCAAACAAAGTTTATCTTTCTACAAATTAAAAAATTATCCTATTTATCATTCCATTTAAATCCAACATATTTTTTGCGGTTTTCAATTAAGGGTGTTGCAATAGGATTAAAGTCTTTCACAAACCTCCTATAAATGTTAGTTAGTCCATGAAAACAATTTACCTCAGTTACAAACTTAGGTATAGGCCAATCCCGGATGGCTTTGACCTTCTCTTCATTCATATCGATACCTTATGCAAGTACTACATAGGACATTACCAAATCCACTCAATCTTTTTCTTCAACTTTAAATAAGCTTCTAGATCATTATTTCCTTAAAAAGTTGATGTTTTCAACTTAATTATACTTAATTTTTCATCAAAATCAACATTATAGTCATGATACTTTTAATTATCTTTTGGTTGAACTTATAATCATATTTGTCCCCTCAATACCAATGATTTCACTACTATGAAAACCATTCTCCATGACCTATGGATATATTATTAAAATCAATATCACCATTCTCTTTATTTTCATCCACGAACTCATTCACATCAGTATTAACTTGTCTAACAACCATCCTAACATTAAATTCTCTTTGTTTAGGCCTATTTTAAACTATATCATGATCATTAACATGTTTCATCTCCAACCTTTCCAACTTATATTCAGATTCATTGGCCATATGTTCTATTCACTAAGTCATAATTTACAACTGAGTTCCATATCCACTAAACATCTTTGAATTTATAAATTGGTTAGTTGATAAGAAATAAATATTTCTTAGCCATTCTCACATGCTTACATTCTTATCTTGTTTTGTCCAAAAAAAAAGGATATAATCTAATTTTGGAGCTTATATTTGATACCAACTAATGTAAACCTCTTGATCATATGGTCAAACAACCTATAATAAAATTGAAATACAACCCAAAAGGTGAAAATCAATTTTAATAAAAACCCAACATAGAAGTAACCTTTTTACCAAAGAACAAAAAACATTATAATAACCATAGAGATTAATATAACCTCTATGGTTATATTAATTTTAAGGAAAGGTATATGAATGCACCATAAAACTAATTAATCTTTGATAAGTCAAATGTACAATATTCATCCCTATAAAGAATGAATGTTTTACCATAAAAAATAAAAAATAAACTTGAAGATAATAAAAATGAAAGCTAAAACTTCAAGCTCCAATAAACAAACCAAAAATAAAAACTAATTAACCCTTGATAAGTTAAATGTACAATCTTCATCCCTGTAAAGAATGAATGTTTTACCATAAACAATAAAAAGATAAAAATAATAAAAGCTAAAAATTGAATCTCCAAAAAAAACCAAGAATAATAAATAATTATTCAACATGAAATTAAAAAAAAATATCATGATAGAATTCCTTTATATAGCTGAGATCTCCAAGCTATCGTGAATGGTGTTTTGGCCAAAACTTTTAGTGTTGAAATTCAATTAGAAAACTTTGTTTTGATTGATAGAGTTTCCTTACTTATATTGCCTTCTTTTGGTCTCTTTTTTGTACTAGGAATACTAGCAAGGAGGGGGGGGGGACCCAAGAGTTTGAGAGTTTGAATCCTTACAAGTATAGACTCCATTCTTCATGAATCAAGCCATATTAGAAACCTTGTAGCTCATGCCTATGCTCAAGTGTATGACCTGAATAAGCCTCATTTAATCTATTTTTTCTATAAAAAAAATAATTAATTAATGGTCTGGATTGATTGGATTAAAAACAGTTAAGAAATAATATTTTCTCAACGAATATGCCAAAAGAGTAACAACTTGATTCAAATAATATTTGAGACTTGAAATCCTTACAAGTATAAACTCAAATTCTTCATGAATCAAAGCCATATTATGAACCCTTATAGCCCAAGCCTATGCACAAGTGTATGACCTAAATAAGCTTTACTTAATCTATTTTTTCTATCCAAAATTAACTCATCAAAGGTTTGGATTGATTTGGCTAAAACTAGCCACGAGAGAATATATTATCAACGAATATGCCAAAATAATAACATTTACTTTAATTTATTAAATAATATTTTCAAAAGCTCTGATTCACATGAATGACCTGTTTGGTATTGCGGTTGTTGTTGTGGTTAAGGTTTGAAGAAAGCAGTTTCATGAAAAACACTTTTAGTTGTGGTTCATAACTGAAATTGAAGTGTTTGGTTAAAACTGTGGTTGAGTTTGAGATTTAATAAAAAACAGTTTTGTGTGTTTCGTTACCATACTTTTCATATTGTTGTCAACTTGTGAAATTACTTTAAAGGACACCCACCCACCCACACACACACACACACACACACACACACATATATATTGTTTTTAAAATATTGTAGATTTGATAATCATAATAATAAAATGTAATTAATAATTCAAGTAAATGAAACACTTGTTTTTATTCTCCCATCAAATTACATGCAATTCCATCACGAACTAAATCCATATGTGTAGGCCTCTGCGATTCATTGTTGTTTGATCGAGGAACAACATCTGATAAATTATCATCAGGAACAACATCTGCGATCCATACTAAGTTTCAGGATCTCTATCTACAAGTTATAGAGATATAATTCCAAGGCCAAATCCAGTTGTAAGTTTCTGATCCATAATCAATCGAAAAACAACACGATTGTGGAGTGAAATGAAGTCACACACCTTTCCCTTACATCAAGTGTGATCTCTATCTACACATTTATTTAATTATTTAAAATATGATTTATATATATATATATTTTAAAAAAATCAGATTAGGCCTGACCCAACTAAATGGGTCAGCCCAACTCTGCTGGACTTGAGCTGGGCCGAGAGTAAATCCAGACCAAGAGTTAAAAAAACGGTGTGTTGCATTGTTCACGTATTGCGTGAACAGTGCAAAGTGAATTAATTCACTTGTGTAATGTTAACATAACACGTGAACAGTAGCAAAGGTGGTCACCCGATGGTGACGAGAGGCTCACCTGCCGATGCCTCCGGGTAAAGGAGGCCGATGTGGTTTTTCCTGTGGTGGTGGCATAGGAATTGGTGGTCGGGAGAAGTATCGGAAGGTTGTTGATTTTGTTGCTGCCACTGCTGCTACTTCTACCGAGGCTTGCTGCTGCTACTAGAGGTCACGATAGAGCTTGTGATGTGGAGGAGAAGCTGTTGGTGCTGAGAGGGATGGTGGTGGTGCTCTCCGAAAACTGCTGCTAGAGGAGAGAGAAGGAGTTGCCAGTGACTGTGGAGAAAGAGTGAGAGACCGTTGGCTGACTGTAGGAGAGAGAGGAAGCTGCCGGTGCTTCTGCTTCTGTCAGTGCTTCTGCTGCTGCCAGTGATTCTCCTGTACACCGTGAGGATGCAAGGAAGCTTGGTCTTCTATTAGGGAAATGGAGGTTTGGTGCTAGTGAGAGAGAGAGAGAGAGAGAGAGAGACCACAGTTTCATGCAAGTTATGTCAGTGAGAGAGAGAGACCAAACTTTTGTGCCAATGAGAAGCATATGTCTCCAAAACTAAGGTTAGACCTCATTTTTTATGGGTCCCACAGTTTAAAAAATTATGGTACACCTTTTACCAATTGGGTTGGCTCTAGAGTGAGCCTCAACCACAAAAGTCACCGCAGAGCCAAACACCTACAAAATCTTACCAAAATATAGTTTCAAAAGTTGATTTATGACGAAATTGTTTTGTTGTAAATAAGAATGACAATTTAATCTAAACATAATGTATATCAACTCATACCAACTAAAATAGTTGTCTTGCCAAATTGGTAATGAATATGATATGTATATTACCAAACCTAGATCAAAACCTAACATAAACCTAACCCAAGACATATATATATTTGTATTATACAGATATAACATCTATATTTTTTAGAATCCAATATAATATATAAAAAACATTTTGAAATGCAACTTTTGCAATATTCTCAAATATTGAGCACAATCAAAACGTTTATGAACGGGGAGCCCCACGACCCTTGCACGTTATTATTATTATTTTCCCCTGTTTTTTCTTACTTCCATTCTAATAAATCTTAGATTTGAAATGCTTGAATGATAATTCCCAAGTGCCCTTCCCACAAATCCACCAGCGGGCTTCCTACCTGTACCCTTCTTCGCTCTTTTTCCCATTTGTATTTAAACACATTTCTGGACTCTCTTTCTGTCCAAAAAAACACCACTCCCCTGACCTCTTTCCGACCTCTGTTTCTCAATTTAAACGAATTAAAGACTCGTTTTCTCGGCTTCAATCTCAGAAAACAACCGTCGCATGGCTGCTTCCACCACACCCTCCGCCGGTGCTTGGGCCAAAACACAAATCCCTCGTCATCTCTCCTCTTCATTAGTGGTTTTGAGCTCCATCTCCTTAAATAAGAGCAAGTCCAGTAGTAGAAAAACGAAAATTCACTCTACTCTACACTCTCCTTCTGTTCTCCATTTCCCAAACAAACCAGTAACTCCCAAAGAAGACTCCTCAGAAACTGTGAATCCAAAAACCAACCGTTACCAGCCACAGTGGAATTTTCTTCAAAGAGCAGCGGCTACAGCATTAGACATGGCAGAAGCTGCGCTGGTCTCACACGAGCGCCGGCGCCCATTTCCCAAAACGACGGACCCCCGCGTTCAAATTACCGGAAACTTCTCTCCCGTGCAGGAGCAAAAGGTCCGGGGACAGCTCCCAGTGAACGGAACAATCCCCGAAAGCATTGAAGGCATTTATGTGCGGAATGGAGCAAACCCTCTGCTTGAGCCAGTGTCCGGCCACCACTTCTTCGATGGAGACGGCATGATCCACGCTCTGAAAATTGAGAAAGGCAGTGCAAGCTATGCTTGTCGTTTCACTGAAACGGAGAGGCTGAAACAAGAGAGAGTGCACGGTCGGCCACTGTTTCCTAAATCAATCGGGGAGATACATGGTCACTCTGGTATCGCAAGATTGCTCCTGTTCTATGCTAGAGGACTGTGTGGGCTTCTCGATCATACAAAAGGAACTGGAGTGGCGAACGCCAGCTTGGTCTACTTCAATGACAGGCTTCTTGCCTTGTCCGAGGATGATCTTCCTTACCAAGTACGAATTACTCCTTGCGGTGATCTTGAAACTGTTGGAAGATACAATTTCAATGGCCAACTTAAGCACAGTTCTATGATTGCACACCCGAAGATTGACCCAGTTTCTAAAGAGCTCTTTGCGTTGAGCTACGACTTTGTTCAGAAGCCGTATCTAAAGTACTTCCGCTTCTTTCCGGACGGTGAAAAATCACCAGACATCGATATACCTCTACCAGTCCCAACTATGATGCATGATTTTGCTATCACCGAGAATTTCGTGGTGATCCCTGACCAACAAGTGGTGTTCAAGCTTCAAGAAATGCTAAGAGGTGGCTCTCCAGTTATTTACGACAAGAAAAAGAAATCCCGGTTCGGGATTCTTAACAAGAGCGCCACCGATGCCAACGACATGATTTGGGTCGAGTCGCCGGATGCGTTCTTCTTCCATTTTTGGAATGCATGGGAAGAGCCAGAATCCGACGAAGTTGTGGTTATTGGGTCTTGCATGACTCCACCGGACTCCATTTTCAACGAACACGACGAGAGTTTAAAGAGTGTGCTGTCAGAAATCAGACTGAATTTAAAGACAGGTAAGTCCACTCGCCGCCCCATTATCCAGGAACCATCAAATCATGTTAATTTAGAGGTTGGGACGGTGAACCGGAATCTGCTTGGAAGACAGACCAGCTACGCTTACCTAGCAATCGCCGAGCCCTGGCCTAAGATTTCCGGTATCGCCAAGGTTGATCTTCTCACCGGGGAGGTAAAAAAGTACATGTACGGTGATAAGAGATACGGCGGCGAGCCATTTTTCTTGCCGACAGAACAGAATTGCGAAGCAGAAGACGACGGCTACATTCTTGCTTTCGTTCATGATGAGAAGACATGGAAGTCGGAGCTTCATATAGTGAATGCTAAGAATTTACAGTTGGAAGCTTCAGTTAAGCTGCCATCAAGGGTGCCGTACGGTTTCCACGGTACTTTTATCGACAGCAGGGGGTTGGTGAATCAGGCGTAGCTGATGTATACGCTACGAGCGATTTACCCAGGTGGAGTCGGCAGGGGAGATTTTTACCGGAGGTCCCCAGAATCTACTGGACATTTAAAAACCGAAGAACCATTTTTACCAGAGGTCCCCTGAACCTTTACTTGAAATTAATATGTTAATGTTTATTTAACAAGAAGTTCAATAACTTAATTTTGATAAGTATTTTTATAACTAAATTTTTGTTACACTTTGATTTTCTTTAATTAAGAACAACAAATAAATAAATAAATAAATTAAACATAATATCCAAGTATTATAAAATCATTACACGATATGGGATAAGATTTGAAATTAATGTTCAGGTAATTTATGACTATCATATTAAAAACTAATAAAATTTGACAAGGTAAACATATTTGTTATCAAATATTTATAGCATAATTACACTGAAAAACTTGACTAATATTTTAGAGGTCATTATAAATTGTTAAAAGTTTCATTTAATCTTTAAATATAAATCAATTAATTATCAAATTGATAATAAATTAAATAACTAAACTTATCTAATATTAATTTAAAAATTATTATAGTTTATATTTATATCAACATATTAGAATCTCAATATGTCACAACATTAAGAGTCATGTTGAGAAATTAAACATGAAAAAAATAATCAAGTATAACACAACTATAAAATAAGTTTTAGAAATTTAGACACTAAAATGTAACTTTTGCAGGGTATTAGAATTATAGACTTAAAAAAAAAAAGTAAAGACTTCATTATATAAATTTCTAATAATGGTTTAGAATTTAAATATGTAATGGTTTCTTTTTCTATTTGGAAGCAAAAAGATATTTTTTCTATTATTAGAGAAGTTGTTTTTATATATATAACTACAAAGCTATAACTAATATTTTACTGTTGAAAATAGAAAGAAGTTAGAAGTAGTAAAAAGTAAAAAAAAAAAAATGTTGGCACTTTAGACCCAAGATAGAAATCTCTCTCTCCTAGAAGATTTTAGAGATTTCTCAGTAAGTAGTTTGTGTGAATTACTAAAATAGAAACAATCAGATGATTATCAGTTTATGTCAACCTAGCAATGAGTAGTTAATCAAAGCCTAGAAGAGGAATTGTTCCTTAAATAATGTTCAACCACACCCTAAATAAACCTTAATTATTTAACAAGATCTATTAGACTGAAATTATCATTTCTACTATGTTTTTATCTTCTAAAGCCCCCATTTATAATAAGTGTCAGAATCAATCTTCATTGACTACTATATAAATGATTCTATTAATCACCTAGATAATTATAATGGTGTTGAAATATAACTACAGTATATAGTTTATAGACATTTTGAATCTTTGACAATGTCATGTTATTACTTTCAATATGCCATTTGATATTTTTGTGTTTCAAGACAAATTCTATCATAATTAAAATAAATTTGTTATTTTCTTTAATATATATTGTTTTGTAAGTAATTTCAATTAGAAGAGTAATCATTTTGATCTTCTAAAGCTTCATAGTAATATATATTACTCCTTTTATAGTTAAATTGATCAAAATACTATCAACCCAACCCCATATTTTGCCTTTCACCTCTAAAAAACAATACTAATTCACCAACTATTAACTCTATTTGTCCCTAACCATGTCCCACATCTAATCTAACTTTCATTCTCTCTATTAACCCTTAATTTGATTGATTCTAAGTACAAGTCTATTGTTTGTTATTTCAACAATGCTTTTATGGATTAGAGAACTGTAATTAGACATGTTTATTGCTAAGATGATCTCTAATCTATTTATGAAATCTTTGTTAATATCTTTTAATAAGATGTGGTTGAATTTCTATAAACTTAGTATTGGATGTATTATTCTTTTGAAAAATATATCAATATAGAAAAAACAATCATTTTAATTATTCTTAGGAGTCTCATGGAACCCATTAAGAAGTTAAGAATTATTTAAGGTTTCAGTGAAGATTAACTATATAAAACTTTTTTCTTTTACACTTTTTATGAACTATTTTTGTTTGATTTATCATAAATAACTAGGCATTATCTAGACTCTAATAATAAATAACATGAGATTTAGAAATCTCTTAAAGCTTTTTGCAAGAGAAGAGTTGTTAAGTCTTGACTGCTAGCTATTTTTTGAATCTTTGATAACTAATTAATATATTTTTTTATTAGGATATTGAGTTGTTATATTGTTATACATAATTGTTTTTAAAATTATAAGGTATGACATTGTATTTTTAAAGGAAATCCTAACCTCCCTAATCACAACAAAATATAATGTAACCTTGTGAAAATATCATATATTTTATTTGAGAATAGTTATCATAAATTAATAAAATTAAGAGTACTTGATTTTTCTTAGTTTAGAATTATAATCTCTTATTTAAATTGCATTATAAATATTTAATTAAAACTTATTCATAATAAAGTTGTGTTTGATTTTACGTCCTAGTTTAATTTGTTATCAATGATTTGTAATATGTGTGACCTATTATATTCATAATATATGACCCAAATATAAATCATAATCCTAATTAGAATAAAATTAGATAAATTAAATAGTGTAATTAATTATTAATTTAATAATTCATTAAGTTATATTTTAATATGAAATGTAGGATCTAGGAAAGTGTCATGACCTCTTAAATATTAAAAAAAAAATCATTTATGATTTGATATAATCTTCGAGTGAAAAAACTAAAGTCAATATCAAAATATAACATCTATATATCCAACAATATAGTGCTCTCTAGTCTAAGGATTATTTATATAATTATCAAATAAGTATACTAATAAATACAAGTATTCTTAGCATATAGAATCATCATATAGGTTGGTTCAATATACTTGTCATTAAACAATAAGTTACATATTAGTTTCAAAACTTTATTATACTTTCACTTATAAGAGCAATTAATTTCTTTCTCAAATGAAAGAACTTAATTTTCCTTAGTCTCAACAATTTTAATTAATATCTTGTTTTAATAGGTCATTGACTGATATATTTTGGACAATTGTTTGTTGCAATAAGAATCTTTGGGACTATAAACCTTCATAGCTTCCTTTACAAATCACTTTTATTCCTTAGACTTTATCTTTGCTATAGATTCATTAATCAAGCTCAAATGAATATTAAGAATAATATATATATATATATATATATATATATATATATATATATATATTCTTATTGGTTGTAAAACATACACAAATAACACTTGAAATTAACAATGATTAGTTTGATAAAGGATACAAGAATGCTATTCCTATTTTTTCCTTGATTTATATTTTAACTTCAACAAGAGGTCATATTGTACTTGCCTATCTTGGTGATAATTGTTTAGTTAACACTCTATTAACCTTGTATGTTTGGTTAGGTTAAGGTTAATTATGTATTTATCTTAGCTACTAGATTTTGAGATTTTATTTATCCCAAATGGATAATTTCTAATGTTGAGATTTTTTGATACTTTAAATGGAGTTTTCTTTGTTGTGCAATAATCCTAGGCATTCAATCTTCAGATGTTTTTTTTTTATATATATATTTGCTCCTTATTAAGTTTTTTGGTATTTTTAGATGTTTTAATGTGTTGATATAATTTTTTTTTAATATATATATTATTTTGATGTATTTCAAATAAAAAACACTTTGAAATGCCATCTCTACCACAATATCAAACTAGCTCTAAGTAATAGCCAAAAAAAAACATATTGTACATGAGATAACAACAAAATAACATACATGAGATATGGATTCCAATAAGAGATAGTATCTTAAATTGTGTGGAGCTTTCAAAATTCAAAGGATGAGATATGGTTGAGCTTTTCATTATAGACTGTGAGTGAATACATTATTCATTAGAATAATATTTTCATGTTTTTTCTACTTAACAAAAAACTTTAAACTAATTATTAGGGGCATTAATGTTTTTTCACAAGATCTATTAGTCATTACCAAATTTATCATTGCCAAATAAGTCTTTTTACACATAAAAAATAGAGTAAAATGACAAAAATATACTTAAATTGGGCTCCATGGGCATTTTGTACATTTATAATGGTTTTTCATTATTATTAGGTTAGATAAGAGGCAATTTGGTATTTGGATAGATAGCTCACATGAGCTCAATCTTGATTATGGAGGTTATATATTTATCATGTTAACTCAGGTTAATTCTATCTAATTTTGTAGGTCCCTTTTTACCTAACGTTTTCCTTCTATATTTAATAGGCTAGAAATTAAGCTACAACATTTATCTCTTCTTTGAAATTAAAATAAAATCGACTTATTTAATTCAATGAAATAAATAACTCATTTTGTGAAAAAATAAATTGAGCATGCAATAATAGCATGGGTCCAAAACCAATATCATGCTAAACAAAAAGCTACATTTTTTCTTGGTTTCTTTTTATCATAAACAAGAAGCTATTTCAAAGGAGTGTTATTACTTTAGTAAGAACCAACATTCATGGTGATATCAATAAACAATAGATGTCAAAGTCCTAAAGGTGTAAAGCCTTTTTTTTTCTTCTAATTATTTCTATTTTCACTATTAGAAAATTATAAAATGCAATAGATTATTTTGTTAGTTTTAGAAAAAAAAAATTCATCAATACTTCAATTTATAATGGGATTTCTTAAAAAGAAATTTGTCTTTAGTAAATAGCTCATCATTGATTGTTGTTTCATCGACATTTCTATTGGCAATTCAAATAACAAATGTAGGTTAAGTTGGTGCGTTAATTGAAAATGCGAAGGAGATGACTAAATTTGATAAATAATTGGGAGAGAGTGGCTAATGTTTTGAAATAGAAGGAGAAGAAGAATAAAGGTGAGGAAGGCAAAGTAATATGTCGTGCCATAAATTTTCAATAAATTTGTGATGGAATTTTTATTGTCAATTCCATAGACATTGATGACATGCCAATTCAAATTACCAGAGAATTTTTATTGATTTTTCCTATCCCGTCACAATTTTCATCATCATTTGATGACAAAAATTACTTTGTTGGTAATTTCCATAAAACAATACTCATGAAAATGTTTCATCTCTATTTTGTCAAAAATTATAGATGAAACATTTTATAGTGGGATTTTCATTGCTATTTGCTAATTTGCTAGTAGTATTTTAAGTGATAAATTCATATTTAAAATTTAGAATCTTAATCATAATACACAAGTACATAGGGTTAAATTGTCACTAGATAGATAAGATAAATGGTGTGAGAATAACATCATTTGTAATTTTTAAATTTCATTCTAATTTCTTGTTAATATTTAATTTCATTCTAGAATTATCATTATGATCCTCTATTTTTAACCTCTCATCAATAATAGCCAAATAACATCAACAGATCTTGAATTATAATTGAATAATATTATAAAGAAGCTAAAAGAAAATGTTATTTTACTATTTTTAATGCATAACTAGAAACATATGCATTTTGAATTAATACAATACATATGTTTTTATTAAGGTTTATTATTTTCTTTAAAAATATATACAACTATGGTTATTGATTTTTTTTAATATTCAATTTCAACCTCCCACAATATGTTGATATGTTTTTATAAGTTTTACAAATTATTTTGTATGTTCTTGCATATTCATTGTGTTGGAAATGTCTTAACATTAAATTAAATCTTGATATATAAAATAGAATTCAAGTTTATATTTTTTTAAGAAACTTTGAATGACAATGCCTAAAGTTAATAATAAAAAAACTTCTTCTATTTTATATTGTTCATGGAGCATGAAAAACTACATTTTAGTCCCTAAAGTCTTTGATTTGTTATGTTTGGTCCTTAATATTTTATAATTTTATGTTTATATCTTAAAAATATTTATATGCATTCCAATCCTTGGATGTTGAGAGAGGATTGAGAAAGCCGTTAATAACAAAAGTAGAAAGAAAACATTTGGTCGACACATTTCGACCCCAATACACCGATTTGGTGTTAATAGGTTCGTTTTAAAGTGAGGGGTTCAACAATATTGTGTCTCTTTGAACATGTTGCAAAAAATATCTCAAAATCTATAATATTTTTTTTAATTTAATTGCATTTTTTGTTTTATTTTAGAGTAATCAGAGGATATTTTATAATAAAAAAAATGAATTTATTAAGTTTTCTATGATGATTTTAGGGCATTCTCAAGGGAAACAAATACTCAAAATGAAGTTTTTAAGGGTCTAAAATCTTTATAAAAAAATCTTGATGTTGAGTATTTTTATGCATTAACAATGTTTCCACAAAACAATACACGGTTGATCCCATAAACACACAAACACACACACATTACAAAAGTATCCAATTCTTCCAAAAACAAATACATGGTTGATTCTAAGATTCATTTTGTTTCTGTAATTTGATTTTGAACTTTTCATAATTTTTCATTAAACAAATTAATCTAACTCAATTTATTAATTATAAACCATTAACACAATTCCTCAATATTTGTACATATACCCTAATCCACAATATACTAACTAAAAAACCAATTAAAATATAATAATTAATTTAATCCAATTATAATCATGATCAACACATGTTCTATCCTAAATACATACAATAATTAAAAATTCACTTTATTTCCATAATTTCCTCGCTTCTTACCTATTATGGATGACCCTAATTTAATATACCAAAATTTTCTTCTTTAATCATTCATTATTTGAGTCATTCGTATCCTAATCTACCCCAATTACATCATTCCATCATAATTTCACTCTTCCTTTAATTTTCATTCAACAACCATAATTGAAATTTAAGAATTTCACACAAAAATCCATTTATCTATACTTAAACTTTTATAATCGAATTTACAACTCCTTACCAGATAATCAAATGAGCTTCAAATGGTAACAAATAAAACTTTTCCACATTTTCTCGTTCTATGTTGACTTTACCATGACTTCTCTTTCTAACTCTCTATTTTCTCACTTTATTTCTTATTTTTTATTGTGTTTAAACATTCATCCTCTCACCTACCATGCCTAAAATCATAATTTCTTTTCTAGGAAAACATTAAAAAAGATAAAGAACTCTTTTTTTTTTTCTTTATAGTAGAACCAGTTGTTTGGAAAAGATAAAGAAGCTAAAATTCCTATTTTATTCAACTTATTTATGAAAGTGTTATTATTGTCTATATGTTATATTTTTGTCCAATTGTTGGCATTAATATATAGTCTTCCTGAATCTAATTTCCCTAATATTTTATCAATACTTTGTCGAGATAATCTTACTTTTCTTATCTATTTTTTATATATATTTAAACTCATTTTAATTAATATTGCTTTACTTTATTTTCATATTTTTAGGTTTTACAAACTCATAGTTTGTATTTTTAGTAATAAAAGTGGTCAAAATAAAAAGAAAGACAATATATAATCTATCCATTAATAATAATAAAAAGTCAAGCACATTGTTGTGGACTTTTTATCGAGGTCCAGGGTTAGACATGTTTGACCTTTATGCTAGATATCCCTTTAATTTGTTTCTTCTTTTTTTTAATAAATATTTCTTGAAATAAAGTTATTAAAATAGTATTTAAGGGACTATCAAATTCCATTATTATTAAAAAGATAAATATTTTTATTATGATATTATAAATTAATATATAAATAACTATTTATTAACCTAATATACAATAAAATATATTATTTTTAATTACTTTTCTTATTGATGTTGAAATACAATAAAATATGTATTTTTAATTTTTTTTATTATGAATGTTTTCTATAATATTTGTACATCTATTATTGTTATTATTATTATTATTATTATTGTTATTATTATTATTTATTTATATGAGTGAAAATGATAGATTCATGAAACCTAGTTTCGCGATCATGAAAAGATTCTACTTAGAAAAGAATTATTCTCATAAAAAATAATGGTTTTATCAAAAACAAGTATATGAATAAGAATATGTATATATCTTTTTTATAAAATTTTCAATTGTTTTTCTTAGTTTTTTTTAATTTTAATTCAATAAACTATGTTGCAAATAAATAAACGATTTTGTTGTTAAAATAATAATAATAAAATGATATGAATAAGAAAAGATTGTCTTAATAAAAAAAAACTATTTTCTCTCATAATTTAATTTTTTTTCTTTGATATAAATATTTATTTTATTTTATTTTATCATTAAATAAAAAAATATACTCTAAAAAATACCTTATAGCACAATGATGCAATATCATTAATCAATAACTATGGTACATGGAATTTGAATTATATAAATACTTATTTGAAATTCAATATTAGAAAAAGGTATCCAAATAGATTATATAAATATTTCTATCTAACAATATCCATGATCTACATTCGTCTTGCATTCCACAAAAAAACAAAGTTCAAAGTCCATTCATTTTTTATTATCCAAATAGAAAAAGGTATAGATTTATTATATGTTATACACACACACACACACACAATTCGAGTAATGTGCAAAATTAAGTTATAACAATGGTTTATTTTTTAACCTAATAATTTTTATATATTCTCTTTAAGTTTTTAAAATAAATTATTACTTTTTTTATGTAAACTTTTTTATTTTATGGACATATATATCATCCTATATAGTTAAAACACTACTAGAAAATTGGAAAACAAAAATGAAAACACTTATAAAAATTACAACAAAAATTATGAGAAAAGCTTTCCATCAATAATTTTTTAATGAATATGGCAACACAATAAAAAAAAAAATATTTGGTATTGATAATATGTAAAATTCCTCTCCCCATTTCTTCTTCTTCATTTACCAAAATCTAGCATGGTAGCATCCACCCTCCTCTACTTATAAATCCAGTGCTACCTCTCCTCTACTCATTCTAGGTTTTAGTTTTTGCTTAATAAATTAGGGTTAGGGTTTTTAATATTTTTAATATATATATGATGCACAAATTAATGATTTAACCTTGTTACTTAAAAATAAATATAGTATCAATTAGTGAATTTAATTTGAGATTTGGGTGGTTATGCAAATAGGAAAAACAAGTTTATATATGTGTTTTGGGTACTGAGAAAATTCTTGGAGTTGTTGTGTGGCATCAATGTGCGGTTTTGAAGGTTACAAAAAAGGGATGATGGTTATGGTTATGGTTATGGTTATGGTTATGGTTATGGGTTTGATGGTGGTGATAAAATGAGTATGGTGGTTTTTTGTTGAGAAGAGGTGAAGGATTGATGGAGAATGGGAAAAAAATGACAATTATTATGGAAGTTATATATTGTTTTATTCATATAAAAATAAAGAAAAATAGGACACTTTTATGTTGTTCTTGTCATCTTCAAAATGGATGTTGATATTTAAATGGGAAAGAAGGATGAAGTATTGGGGGAGAAAATTTAGATTTTAATGGCTTGATTATAATTGAACTTTTTTTGTTAAAGATTAAAAATATGTAGCTTTCAATAATGAGCATATTATTTTTGATAGAATGGAACATGGTTCAAACTACTTGGTCTAAGATAGAAATTAATTTCTTAGAGGTAAAAATTTCCATAAAAGCTTATAAACTCATTGTTTTAAATCTGCAATGCAAAATTGATTAAATATGTAATTCATATGTGAATAAGAAGTAATTAGTTGTGATTAACTTTCCTTTGATATTTGTTAAAATTAAAATCACATTTTTCTTCATTTACATTTATCATGCAATATATATATATATATATATATATATATATATATATATAAACGTGGAGATTTTAAATATAAAAGATATTAGATCATAGGATGGATTGGCATGCTTGTTGTTGAGCCAATTTTGAGATAGATTTAGTTCATGTTCGCTACTAAGTTTTTCACTCACCTTGGTAATATATTTTAGATTCTATATTCTCTTATATAACTTTTCGTTGATTTGAGATTTATTTGGTAGAATTTATCTAACATCTCTATATTTAGGACATATATTAACATATTCAAAATCATATATAACATGAAACCAAATAATATATAACTTTAATTCATGCATGTTTAATAATAAATCTAATTACATTTTAAGAGATGATACCAAAATTACATTACAAAATAAGTATATAATATTCATAAATTCAGTATTAAGGTCTACAATTATATATAATAACAAAATAAGTCTATTATTCAGCTCAAACTTGTGAAGATATTATATTCAAGAATAATTGCCATATAAGAAATGTTATTCAATAATTTATATGTTTATTTGGAACTATAACTATCAAATTATAAATATCATTAACCAATATTTAACAAATTTCATATTATCAATTATACAATGGTATCTTACTAACAATATCATTAATTCTTTTCTATCATTTCTATGGCGATGACAATTTAGTCACCCAGGCATTTGGTGTGGTGTTGAAAAGGGTTTGGGTATAATCATAAAATTATAATTATATAATTTAGGAGTCGTCACCTAGTAATGTCACTATGAGACCTGATGGTCTACAATAGTCATGGTAAGAGAACTTATTGTTTAAGGGGTAGACGTATCACCCTTAGTACACTTCACTTAAGATAAGTTGTATTGTTGTTTAATTGTTTTTTTAGGTCAATTTCTATTCGTTTGTCTTTTTTAAGGTTCAAGGTAGATCTTTATTTGTGCAGTCTTTACCTTATCAGGTAAACAATCCTAATTGCTCTAAAATTTTAATTTTAGCACTGCATTTATTTTTGTGTCTTTAACACCTAAGGGTTTACTCTATAGTCTAGCTTTACACACTCAAATATTAAATTGTACAACTAAATTATAATATTAAAATGTAAAATGAAAAAAAAATTATTGGTGAATGATTTTTGATATTTGGTCTAACCTTTACGTATGATTGTGAACTGATTATGATATCTAATTTTGCATTTTAAAACATGTGATAAGATTTTTATATAAAAATATGCTAAAAAAACTTTTAGGTTTCGACATTATGTATGAAAACAAAATATATTTTATCTGAAATTAAAAAAAAATGTTTTTTATATATTTTGGAGAAATCGTGTATTTTATATTTGATTTATGTCCTACAATGTAAATAAACAACCAGATATTTAACAATGTTACTAGAAAAGCATGTCACAAAATAAAAAAATATTTAAAATGATCCTTAAAAATGTCCTTGGAATTTGTTTTGAAATTTCATATAAAACCGAGTATTTTTAATATGAGATTAGTAACTTGTAATGTAAGTCTATAACCTGATATTATGCAAAACTATTGGAAATACTTGCAAGAAAATCATAATTTTTTGAAATATCATTTGAATTTTTTTTTGGATTTAGATTTGGTTTTTGTTTTATTATTTACAATTTTTTTTATTTTGATATTTATTATTATAATATTATGATATAATATTAATAGTAATATATGGGTTGAGCTTCACCTATCTAACTGGGTCGTCTTAACCATATTAGGCTGAAGTGGCCTAACTAGTTTTTTTATTGGGCTAGACTCGGCCAACCAATTGGATTGGGTTGTAACAGGCCCAACCGATGATTTATCCTTTTTATTCACATGTATTGTGAACAATGACAACAACAAAAAAAAGAAAGGAAGTTACCTAGTGCGATGGTAGTTGCTGCCTTGATGAGGAGGTTTGACTAGTAGTTCAAGAGGTGTTGGCTACTAGAGTGATGACTAGTGTTGTCTACTAGAGTGGTAATCAGTGTTGGCTGCAAGAAGAAAAAAAATTGTAGATGGGAAAGAGTTTTTACTGGTAGAAAGTTCTAGGAGTTTTATCTATAGAGGAGAATAAGTGTGAGGTTTGGTGGTGGTTGAGAGTGCTGACATTGTTTGTAGTGGCTCGGAGTGGCTAGCGATTGAGTTTTTTTATCTTATTAATTCCCTATTCATCCCTCTATTATCCCTTTGTTGTTATTCTCCCTCATTTTAGAACTAAGTAAGAAGAGTATTTATAAGGGGGAGGGAGGCTCTGTTACCAATTTCTATGTGTAGAAATGGTAGCTTTTGTATACTAAAAAAGAGGCCAATATTCCTCCTTCTAATGGCGTGGAGGTCTTAATGATGACCTTTATATTATGATGGAGATGATGACATGCATGCACGGTATAAGATCAAGATACATAACTGAGAACCTAATAATGTTTTTTATTGGCTACTTTCAAACCTTGAAAAACGCATCATTTTGAGGATTTTTTTTCAAGGTCCAATTTGGTCCATAAACTTATAATTACTCTAATTACACGCTTGATTAACTTTAAACTTTTAATTTGTGTGACTTTATTACTGCCGAATTTCAATGGTAGCCCCAAATTTATGTGTCCGTTTCATTATGGTCATTGGTTTTGAATCTATTCAATTTTACACTCAATTGACTATTAAAATTTTAATGTTTTTCATTTTCACTCTTGATTTCGGTCAATTGGGTCCCTATAGTTTAGCATTGTTTACGTTTTGGTCCTTGGCTCTGAATTTATTCAATTTATTTCCTAATTGATCCTAAAACTTTTATTCTACTTTGATTTTGGCCATGATTTCAACCAATTAACTTTGTAAAAATTAAATTTAGTCCCAAAAAATTCCAATCTTTTTTAATAAAGCCCAAATTAGGCTAAAAAAATCAATTTCTAGGCAATTAAGCCCCTAATTAAGTGGAATTAAGTAGAAAAAAGTCAAATCCTTTAATTAGACCTAAATTAATTTTTAACATTTTAATTTGACCCTTGATTAGATCAAATGGGCCTATTAAAAATCTAATTATGCATTTGGAATTTATTTTTATGAAGAATTGACCAATATAATAATTTATTTTAACCTTGAATTTGCATTTTCTTCTTATTCTTAAGAACAATAGAGGTACGATCGACCTATTGAATTTGCCCAAAATTTTGAACGTGATTTTTTTTGCCACGCCAATCCCTTTTGTTTTTGTTTTTGTTATTTTTATTTTTATTTTGGTTGAATTTGAGGAATAACCCAAAAAAGGTTATGATAGGTTACGATAGAAAGTCTCGTAAGAGATTTTAGATAATAAGCTTTTAATACAAAGAAAAAAGAATGAGAGAATGGATTAAAAATCAAGAAATAGTCGATCCATCTAATATATGGTAGGAGTGAATGCTAGAAAGCGCTCAATAAAAAAGAGAGATGGGGCTAAAAACTACACTATCAGAAATGTGTTGACCTAAAGATACACTGAATAAAGAAAAGAGATTGAATTGATATCTATGAAGAGCTAAAAAAGTGTTCAAAATAGTATCATTATAACGGGTGACCTACCTAGGTAGACAACACAAAGATGATATTATTGTAATGTGTGGCTTGCCTAGGTAAAGACATGAAGATAGTGAAAAAACAAAGTTAGTCTCATTGTAATGGGTGACCTGCCTAGGTGAAGACGTAAAGATAGTCTCATTGTAACGGGTAACCTACCTAGTAGATGATCTCATTATAATGAGTGACCTACCAAAGTGGAAAACATAAAGATTTTTTAGAATGGTCTCATTTTAATGAATGATCTACCTAGGTTAAAGAGATAAGATGACCTCGTTATAATGGATGACCTACCTAGATAAAGACATGAAAATGATCTCATTGTAATGGGTGACCAGCCCAGGTGAAAAACATAAAGATTTTTTGAAAATTAAAAACAAATAGGGCTAGAAAGCATACCATCTGAGATGATTGAGGGTTACGAAAGACACTCAAAAGAGAAAAGAGAGATAAGGTTGAAAAGTGCACCATCTAGAAATGTTTAAGAGCGTGAAGGCTTACTCTAAAGAGAAGACACAGATAGGATTGAAAAATACATTATCTGAGATAGTTGCGGGCTTTAAAACATACTCAAAAGAAAGAGATAAGACTAAAAACTATACTATCTAGGTTGATGGTTGAGGGTTAAGAAACAAACTTAAAATAAAAGAGATATTACTGAAAAATACACTATCTAAGCTGATGATTGAGGGTTATTAGGATGCACTCAAAGAAAAAAAGAGATAGGGGTTAGAAGTCGCACTATCTGAGTTGATGGTTGAGGGATACGAAGCTCACTCAAAAGAGAAGAGAGATATGACTCAAATGTGCACTATCTATGTTGCTCGTTAAGGGTTAGAAAGCATACTCGTAAGAAAAAAGAGATAGGATTGAAAAATATATTATTTGAGATGAAGGCTCACAAACATATTCAAAAAATGGGAGAGGTAATAGCTTAAAGGCTCACTAAAAAGGGATGAGATAGGGCTTGTAAACTGTAAGGACACCAAAAATGATTTCCTTAAATTCCTAAAAAGGATTCAAGTGCAATGCGTTATGATGTATGTATATTTACCTAAAAAATATAGGTTTCTATTTTTTCATAGACTTCCATTTTTGGACTTTGGTTCTCCGTAACTAGATTTAGTGGCTTCTTGATTTTGTTTACTCGAGTCATAACTTGTGATCTTGACTTTTGAGGGTGACATATCCTTAGATTGTATCCTCATACTTGCTATTTAAAGATCTTCAATTTTGTTCAACATTCTATGTTTTCTCAAAATAGGAACAATGTAGCTAGTCTTATTATATTCCTTAGATTCCTTCAGCCTAATTATACCTCCAAGTGTTTTGGGCTTTGAGTTTTCTTTTAGGGAAGATGCTATATAGAGAAAGGTTGATTATTTACAATGATGACTTTTATTAATTATTTTTATAATTTCAAAGACATTCTGAAAATAAAAACCATTTTTATGTTGGTTCAAAGCAAACTTGTTCCAGAAAGAATTTAAGCAATTCCTATTGTTATGTTTTCATAAAGGTTAAAACATTTGTTGTCTTTGGTGAAATGATGTTTATTTCATTTCTTATTGGTCAAAACGGTCCAAATTTTGACTTGAAGTTTTTAGAGAAAATAACAAGTCTTGTAAAGCATTAATAAATCTTGTTTCAAATGGTTTAGCGTTGCCCTTGATTCGAAAGGGCTTGATTGGGCATGTACCGTAGTTTTTAGCTCGTACTTATGAAGGAAAATGATATTAGGCTCAAAAGGTGTTTAAGGTATTCAAGACTAAGGATCACTATTGCTTAATCCTAGACCTGGTTTTGATCAATCAAATTTTAAACCTTAGAAATGGGTTGCAAAGTGGTTTGACATGCCCTCAACATTTGATTTGGGCTTTACATCTTTGTTTTTCTTATCATTGAGTTTTGAGAATTATCATCATGTTTGTTATTTTATTATGTTGTGATCAAACCTTGTAGACATTTTGAATTCTTTTATGCTCCCAACTTTCTTTGGATATGTTTAGTCATTGAAGATTACTTTATAGACTTGGAATGTCTTTTTTATTCTGACACTTACCTCGTAGTATAGGGTGTGATCTTAGTGAGAGTTAATTATTAAAAAAAAAAGTTATTGGGATCAAATAGAGACTGCAATATATGTTTTAGAGTTGTAAAGATATGGTCAAAGATGACCTTTTCACATTTCAAAAACAAACATTCAGGATTGGTAAGTTTGTTTTCTCGTTGCAAAATAGTTTCTCATTATTTATTCAGCTAAGACCTTGTTTTTATTGTGTGAGTTATTCTTAAGTGTAAGATCACTTTTCAAGGAAGTCACTTGCATTCTCGTAACTCATTTGTTAAGCAAATACCAATTTGATTGTTGGTTTTGTACTCCAACTTTGATTTTTCAAAAATCTTTGTGAAAGTTTCAGATGATGTATAGTTTTTGAAGAAAAGAGGAACAATCCAAAAAATACATTCTTAAGGTGAGATGTAAATTCTCAGTGTCAATTGGATCCTGACATTACTATTTATAAAGTTAAGTGTGGCCCTTAAACGTAAATATTTTAATATATTCATAATGTATTTTTAAATTAATAAAATTACTCAAATCACATATTCGTTCGGTTTCTACCATAATAATAATAATAATAATTTCTAAATTTAAAAATAAAATACGAGTATCTAAAATAAAATTTATAAAATCTAGTGATTATTCGTTATGAAATTAAGAGACTACAAGAATCTATGACAATAAGGAGGTGGTTGCTTATAATAAATATATTTTAGTAGAGAGGAGTTTTCTCCTTTTGCTGGAGAATCAATATAGGCCATAACTTTGTAAATGGTGTATTACGTACACTGACAGTTACCCTTACGTGAAGTTTAAGAATTTGTCGTAAGGAATGTGGGGATAGGATAGGAACACACTAGAGGGACAAGTCCTACAAGTCTACTCGTCTCTTTTATGAAAATAGAGGGCAAGGTACACCAAGTCACACTTATTTACGTTTTGTCGGTGTGTTTGAAATTATTTTTTTATTAGTATATTAAAATAATTTAAAATTTTTAATAGATTTTAATTTAAAATAAAAAATAAAAAATAAAAAATAAAAAATAAAAAATAAAATATTATTTAAAAAATATATATTTTAAAATATGATATCAAAACCTTAGTTTTGATTAACAAAGAATTCAAAAATAAAGTTAAATCACAAACATCATCGTGTTGTTTTGTACTCAATTCTAGGAAAATAAGATCAAATTGCTATCATGTAAGGAGAGAAGAAGGTTACCTATCCTATCAACACAAGTTGTGAGACCTTTTATTTTATTTTATTTAAAAAAAGAGAAGAAAGGATTAACTAAAAACACAATAATATCATTTCAACTTAAATTTTATTGGAGTTTTTTTTATTTAAAAAAGAATTGAATGATAAATAAGCTTAAAGGTCTTGGTAAAATCATAACATTAAGAAAAAAAATACTACTATTAAAACAATATCCTAACACCTAACATGTGCAACAAGATATAAGATATTAAGTAGATTTTGGTATGCTGAAAATATCGATTACATAAAATAATTTCTTTTTGCAAGATTTTTTGTTATACTTTTGAATAATAAAATAAAATATCTTTTATCTTATAAAATTGTTCTAGTGGAAAATGTTTTGTTTCACTTAAAAGGGTAAGATAAACTTATTCAATTCTTTATATAAAAAAAAAAAAAAAGTTAACCTGAGTTTATATATATCAACATAAAAATAAATAATTATTATTATGATTTAAAACTTGACTAAAGGGTAATTAGAGATAAAGACTGTGTCATGAGTGAGGTTGACTATTAATCTGGGTTAATATAAGAATACAACTTATAATTATTATAATTTTAAAACATTACTCAATAGTCAACCAGGGACAAAGCTTGGGTCACGAGGTGACTTGGGTCAACTTAAGGATAAAAAGTATTTATCATAGTTTTAAATTTCAATTTAAAAATCAACCTGAGATCAAGCTTATATTGGCCATTAACCCAGGTCAACTTCAAAATAAAAGTGATTGCTATTATATTTTTAAATTCAATTTGAAAGTTAAGTTTAACCGATATTAGAAAAAGAAGGAGAAGAAAGAAAGAAGGAAATAGTTGAATCTGACTTTAATGGCACCATTTCCTAATCCATCTATATATTTTTATTGTGTGAATTTAAATTTTTATAAAATGAATATTTTTGATATATCATCCCATTTATTTTTTTTAATTCATCAAATATTATCCTGAAATTTAGATAAAACTAAACCCGGGATTTAAATATTTTTTTATTGAGCATTCTAAACCTTTTCTTTTGGTAAAAACCAAGTATTTTTGTTTTTTATTTATCATAAATAATAGTTTAAAAATTACTGACCAAGAAGGCATCCTCTCATGGTGAGTTGAGACAAGAAAAGCGTTCATGACACTGACCAGAGAAAAACATGGAGCCTCAAAATCTAATGATTAATTAACTTTGTTCCCAGACATGGAAACGACGAAAAAACCAAACGAAAACGAATGAAGGCCGACAGCTTCTAGATAGATATCACTAGACATGTGAAGCAAATAACGTAATTGGTCGATTCTTAGACCGACAACGGCTTCCATTTAGTGTTCACCCAAATTATTGGGTTCTGAGATATTATGAAAACAAAGTGAACATGATAAAATAAAACAAAATTATTTTGAAGTTTTTATAATTCTATTAGATAAGTTTAAATTTATTTAGGATTTTTTTTATCCGAAGATCTAATTTTTCTAACTTTTCATTGTTTTTTTTAGAGATTAGGTTACAAGAAATCACAAGTTATTCGGTTGTTAACGTGTTATGATCCTTAAATATTAGAAAAGTCTCACGTAGCTTGACTTAACTTTTTCAATGATTGATTTTATAGCTTAAGTGTTATCCCTTCATTTTAGTACATAGTATGTGTGTCATGTCAAATCATATTTGATAATAATAATATAGTCATTGATAATTTGAATTACATTTGAAACTCTTTTTTAATCTCACTCTATTGAAAACATATAAAATATCTCTTACATCTTTACATATATATATACTAGACAATGCCCCCGCGCTTCGCCGCGGGCGGCACAATATTTTTTTCAATGTAAAAAATATTAATTGTGTGTATTTTTTTATTATAATATAAATTTAGCTAAAATAATAAATCTGTGCAGAATTCATGTCAAGTGCAAGTTTTCTAGAAAATATATGAATTTAAAATCGATATAAATTTATCTATTTAGTAGTTTCAAACGAAATAACCAGCATAAATTTATCATCATCATTAAAAAAGCAAGAAAACTCGGATATCTGAATTATTAAGTTCACTGTATTAAGCTAAGTTCATTTTATAATTCAATTTAAATCAAACAAAAATAAAATATAAATTGTGAAAATACCTACAATAATCAAATAAAAAAAATAAGTTGTTAATTTTCTATCAACAAAAAGACAAAAACATAGATTGAAAATTCATCCTGACATTATTGCCATTATCATTGCTATTAAAGCTAAAATTATTACTAACATTACTGCCAAAACAATTAAAATAAATAAATTGTCATGAAAAATAAATAAAAAAAGCAAAAGATTATTATAAAAAAAACAATAACTAAAATTATCATTATTATTGCATAAATAATAAAATCATAAAAATCATATAATCTAAAGAACAAATAAAGAAACAGAAAACCAAACAAAAAAAACGAATAAAGGGAAAAATAGAGTAATATTACTTTTAAAATGATCACCGATATAAATTAAAATTTCAGGAAAATCTTTAAAAAAAATCAAAAGATTTTTATAAGAAAATAATAACTAAAATTATCATTATTATTGCGCAAATAATAAAATTATAAAAATCATCTAATCCAAAGAACAAATAAAAATAAAAGTGAACAAAAAAACGTATAAGGAAAAAAATAAAAAATAATAAAAAATTGGTTCGGAGATTAGTCATGGTGTATCCATGCCGGCCTGGACACCCCGATTATCAAAAAACAGATTTGGTCCGAGGAGTAGTGGTGGTGCACTTGAGCTGCCTCGGAGATCGTGGTTATAAAAAAAATATATAAGTGAAAAAAAGAGCTTAAGCTGGCTGAGAGACCATGGTTACAAAAAAATGTATAAGCGAAAGAAAATAAAAAAAAAATATAAGCGTGAAAGAACTGTAGCAATCCATATTGTTTTTAAAAAAATTCGGCTCAAGAATTAGTCGTGGTGTGCTTAAGCTGGTCGGAAATCCCGGTTATAAAAAAATGTATAAGTGAATAAAAAAAAGTATAAAAAAGAAAAAAAATGTACCAGCAGGAAAGCATTTTAGAAAAATAATGTGGGTCCGGGGATTGTCGTGGTATGCATAAGTTGGCCTGGACACCCTCGTTATCAAAAAAATTTGGATATGGAGATTAATCGTGGTACATTTAAGCGAGCTCAGACACCTCGATTATTAAAAAACAAAAAACCAAAAAAATATATAAGTAGAAAAAGAAAAAAAATATATAATAAGAAAAAAAAATGAAAAAAAATATAATAAGGAAAAAATACAAAAAAAGGCAAAAAAAAAAAAAGAAGCAAAAAACGGAAGAAAAAAAGAAGAAAAAGAATAATTAGGAAAAAAAAGCAGAAAAAAAAAGAAAAAACGAAAAAAAGAGAGGAAAGTAATCATTAAAAAAAAAAAAAAAAACTACTATTGCAATCCACAGTGCACTGTGTCTGTGTGCACAGTGAATGCAGCTACAGGGAAAACATCACGCGTATTATATATATATATATATATATATATCCTTAGGACCTCAATAATTGTTCACTATTGAAGAGAGTATCTGCTGAGAATATTTTAGGAACAATGCTTTGATGTAATATTAAATCTTATAATTATAGCAATTTTATAATTTGGTTTACAAAATATTTTTATGCTATGGAATATTATGTTTACAAAATAATTTTATAATGAGATTCATAAATTCAATATTATATAAATATGTAAGATAAATTAAGCTTTTATTAATAATAAACATGTGTTTGCATGAATATAATAAACATATATTAAACTAAGTATAAAGTGCAAATTTAAAATCCAAAGAAATCTGAAAAACATGTTTCTTGAAATGGAATATTATAAATATTGGACTATCAAGATAATTATGGATATTGAAACTTGATATTTAATTTTTATGGAGAGACAGATCAGGTAAGAGGAGATGGGTAGTGGGCTCACTTACAACGTTCCACTTATGTACTTGAGTAGTGGGCATCGACCAAACAACACTTAACCTTTTATATGTACTTCAGTGGTGGGCATTGTCAAAACACTTAACCTTTATATTTTAATATATATATATATATATATATATATATATATATATATATATATGTACTTGAGTGGTGGGCATTGACAAAACACTTATATATATGTACTTGAGTGGTGGGCATTGACAAAACACTTAACCTTTATATTTTAATATTATATATATATATATATATATATATATATATAAAAAAAATTAAAGATTGACCTTCTAAAACTATTTAGTTGATGCTAAGTGAAAAGATATATAGATTAAAATATATTTTTTTGTTGTAATTTCAAGTTTGAATATTATAGTTACTAATTTAATAGTTACCAGAGATTTTCATAATTATTAATTTTAAAATCAATAAAATTAATCAAGATATATACTAGCTGATACGAAACATCCACTAGTTTTGTTAAAAAAATGATCTAGCAAGTGGAGTTTGGCCTAGCGGTTGAAGGGACTTGTTTCTTTCCCCTGCACTAGGATTCAAGTCCCACCATGCACGTTTGTCACCCCCGCGGTGCCTTACATGGTTACTGAGTTTGCAGGATGTTCAATGAATTCGGGGATTAATTGTGGTGCGCATAAGCTGGCCCGGACACCCTGATTATATATATAAAAAAAAAATGATCTTGAGAGAGTAGAACGTTAGAACATCGTATTCAAATTATGCGCCATCTCACAGGCATAGAAACAAGATGTGTGTTTAGCAAAGATTTGGCCTTTATTATGACACCCACGTTTCCTGTTTTTATTATTTTCTTGTAATAAAAAAAAAATCGCCATATGAACAAAAGAGATTGACGTTAGCATCTCGATAACCACTCAACTTCAAACTCTACAGTAATTTAATATACCTAAGAATACCAAAACAATTAATTTGAAGAAAAACAAAAATTTCAATTTTTTTTAAAAGTGTTTTTTTGTTTCCTAAAACCCTTAACTAGATTGATGATTGCACCTTTTTAATAAGATAAATTAAGATAAATGCAATAATTTAGTAAATTAATTTAATAATAATAAGACAACAATAAATTTTCAATCTGAGAGCTAAATTGAAAAGAATAAAAACATTAACAAAAGCAAAATCCAAAAAATGAGGACAATTTTTTTAATTAAATATATAAATATATATATATATATATATATATATATATATATATATATATATATAATATTAAAATATATTATAGATGAATCATACCAACCTCTCTAAAAATCAAACACATACAATATAATAAAAAAACTAATCACTATTTTTAAAGGGTAAATAAGCAAACAAATCACAAAGAATGATATGTTCCACATGTTTTTATTATATACTAGCCAATGCCCTTGCGCCTCGTCGTAGGCGACACCATATTTTTTTCAACGTAAAAAATATTAATTGTGTATATTTTTTTATTATCATATAAATTTAGCCAAAATAATAAATCTATGCAGAATTCCTGTCAAGTGCAAGTTTTCTATAAAATATATGAGTTTTAAATCGATATAAATTTATCTGTTTAGTAGTTTTCAACAAAATAACCAACATAAATTTATCATCATCGTTAAAAAAAAAAGAAGATTCGGATATCTGAATTATTGAATTCACTGCATTAAGGTTAATTCATTTTATAATTCAATTTAAATCAAACAAAAATAAAATATAAATTGTGAAAATACCTGCAATAATTAAATAACAAAAATAAATAGTTAATTTTCTATCCACAAAAAGATGAAAACATACATTGAAAATCATCCTTACGTTATTGTCATTATCATTGTTATAACTGTTAAAATTATTATCAACATTACTGTCAAAAAAATTAAAATAATTAAATTGCCCTGAAAAATCATTAAAAGAAAAGCAAAAGATTTTTATAAAAAATCACTAAAATTATCATTATTATTACGCAAATAATAAAATCATAAAAATCATCTGATCCAAAGAACAAATAAAAATAATAGAAAACAAAAAAAATGAATAAAGGGAAAAAGGGACCAATATTAATTTTAAAATGATTACCAACATAAATTAAAATTCAGGATTGAACCGATTAAAAATAAAACCCCAATAAAAAAAAGACAACAACTAAAAAGAAAAACTAAGAGCATAAATGCATAAATACGAATAAAAAATAAACATTGTCCAAAAATACAAGCAAAACCAAAGGAATTAATATCAAATAAAAAATTCAAAGAACAAGGACCGAAATGAAAAATATAATATATAATTAATTCCAATTGAAGGATAAAATTGAAACAAATAAAAACCTTGGGACCAAAATAAATAATGGCATTTCTAAAGGTAATTGCTGTGTAATTTTATCAAAAAATTAAAAGAATGAGGACTAAAATAAAAAGTAACATATATGACCAATTTCAATGAGAGGACCATATTAAAACAAAAAACCTCCGTATCGAAAAAATTAAATGAACCAAAAAGAAATAAAAAGTCAAAAAATAAGGACTACAATAAAAACCTCCATATATAATCAGTTTTAATTGAATGACACAATTGAAAACAATTAAACTTTCAATTAAAGAAATCAGGAATAAAATTGAAATCAAAACCTCAGGAACTAAAGTAAACATCAGGGACCTAGACATAAGTTGCAGCGGTAGGACAGAGAAAATGGATAAATGACACAAAACCGTTCGCCGACGTTTACCCGAACACTGATGACCAGAACGCGTCGCGGCGGTAGACAGATTAAAAATAATAAAGTATTGGTTAATTACGCACACATCCCTGCACCTACTGATATTCACGAAAAAACCTGTGAGGAAAATACGGCTCTACTCCCGGATACTGTACGTTATTTTGTCTTTTTCGGGGGTTATTGCAGTCATTTAACTGTGAGAATAGTTTGGAAAAAACGAAACAACCCCCAGTCCCTGTGGTCATATTTTTTCATTTTCGGGGGTTATTTGCGTTGTTTTACTGTGCAACAAATCCAGAAATGTCATCCATATCCCTTGAAAAATTTGAAAATGCCCCTGGTCCCAAGGGTTAAAAAAATTGGCTCTAGGTGTAAAATGGTAATTTTATTGAAGTAATGAATATTAAACTGAGTTTGTGTGAATAGTAAAATAGGCACGCTGTTTATTGTTTAGTTAATGTATGTGTTCTTGATATTCATTCTAAATCCTTAACATTTTAATGTAACACTTTGCCACAATCTATAACATAAAAATTCATTCGGATAAAATTAACCTTTCACTTGCCATTTCTCCACTTTTTTTATTTTCAAATTTCCAATTTCGAGTACAAATTAATGGATCTCCCATACCCTTAATCTCTAGCTTTTCGATTCTTTAGACGATTATGTTAATTCATCTAGCCTTTAGTTTCTAAATAGACGACAACTAAGTTGTCTTTTCCAAGCCTATAATCAAGTTAATTATCAAACCCTTTGTTTCCCAAAGACAAGGACAACTTTTTCATGCCCTTTAATCTCTGACTTTGTGGGAGATCAAATTCCTTGTCTAACTTTTAGTTTCGAATACACAGACTACTAAGTTATCTTTTTCAATGCTTTTAGGCATGTTTGTGAGTGTGTTTGAACTTGTTTTTTAAAGTATTTTTCGTTCAAAAAAGTAATAGAATGATATTTTTTTTATTTTAAAAAAATATTTTTGACATCAGCAGATCAAAATGATCTAAAAACATCAAAATTTTTAATTTAAAGTAAAAAATAAAAAAAATCAATTTCTTTCAAAAACACTTTTGAAACACAGTACAAACGAGAAATCTTGGACTTCACGGGAATTCAAGTCAAATCATCCTTTTACTCAAGAAATTTCCTCTATGCATCACATTAAAAAATCCTTAATATCTACTATACACCAATTACTTACATTACATGGTTCCATACCCATATTTAAATTCTCTTTCTTTTCACAATTTAATAATAGAATTTAAAAGTTCAAAAATGATAAACACCTACCTACAATTCATAGTGCACGAGCTTCTTGTGCCAAAGTCCCAACTTTGGATGTTCTTCCTAACATTAAAGGGAAGACATCCATATAAGTCAAACCATTAATGCTTTGATTGATCAAAATATATAATTTGTGATACATCTTATATTTATTTGATTTCTTCATATAAACATTCCAATAAACCTATTTTATTTTTTTCCAACATATTTCATGTAATTTCTATTTATAAACCTGACCTTTGATTTATCATTTAATCTCTAATTCTAATTACCACTGCTTATATCATAACATCTACTTCTTTTACAAAGCATTATTTATCAATAATTTACAACTTTGACATATTTTCATTCTTGTTCATAAATAAATATAACAATTCTTCTTCACCAGTTACACAATATAAACACTTTAAGTTTAACCTTTTTTCATGGAATACTTTATTAAAATTTCACAGTTTTATTTTTTTCCTCTTATATGTTATAACACTCGCACCCATTCTAATAATTTAAACACATAAAATACTCTTTTATACACCTTCCATTACTCTCTCCTTCCATCATCTCTCATAAAAATCAAACCCTTTTAGCCATTTCCTCCATCTTCAACATAATTGTTTTTTTTAATAACACATTTTAGACTCAACATCATCATCATCAATAAATACAAGAAACCCAATTAATTTGCACAAGGACAACATTAGTATAAACCTTAACTTCCTCACAAATTAGGACCTTTGAAGTGTCATGCAAAAAAAAAAAAAAAACTATGAAATTGTTACTTAAAAACAACCTACCTAAGTGTATTGGACAAGATTAAAGGGCCACTATGTTTTCCTGGTTACCATTCTTCTTTTTTGTCCTTAAACTCCTACTTTCTCTTACTAAAACACCAGTTTGATTTTTTAACTCTCTTGTCATCTCTTTTTTTTCTTTGTTTCTTGAAGAATCCTAGTTGAAATCACTTGTCCTTACGTATTTTAAAGTTTTTCTTTGCATTTTTGCTTTCTCTTTAAATATTCTTTTCTTTTTTGTCTATGATTAGGAGCCTAACTAAATAAAAAGTTGGTTCCTCTTTTCTGTATATATTGACCACAATGCCCATTATTTTAATTTAACACTTAATTTTGTCTACTCTTTCATGATTCTTTATGTATTATCATACCTTGATGTACACTTAATTATGTTCAGTCTTCAAGTGGACCCCATAGCCTATTGTACACTTGGCCATAATATGGAATTAAATCATGAGTCCCTATAAGAAACTATTGACACTAGAACTCCATGAAGGTTAATCACTTTATGTATATATAACTGGACCAATTTATCTAGTATGTCAATTGTTTTCGTTGGTAAAAACAATGCAAACTTTGTCAAATTGTCAATAATGACCAAAATGACATCTTTATCCTTTTAACTTATTTGTAATCTAGACACAAAATTCATTGTGATATATTCTGATTACCATGCTAGAATTGGGAGGGGTTGTAATTCTTTTGCGGGCTTTTGATATATAACCTTCACTTGTTGACACATCAGATATTTGATTATAAATTCTACTATCTCCCTTTACATCTTAAGCCACCGATAATGTCTTTTCAAATCCCTATACATCCTAGTGCTCCTCGGGTGGACTACAAGCTTTATCTTATGAGCCCCTTCTCAAACATTTTCCTTTAAAGCCTTATCATTTGATAAATACAAATATTTTTCTAGTGCTAATAATCCATTCGTCAAGTGTTAAAGAGACGTTCAATGAATGACATTTTTTTTACTCTTCATTTTACCCACTCCCATTTTATTTTGTTGAGCTTCTAAAATATTGTCTTAGAGAATTGGTTGCATCATAAGATAAGCCAACAACAATCCTTCAAAACTAACCCTAAGTTGAACTTTTATTTTCTGCAATTCCCTCATTTCCATTTGTCTCCTAAGAAATACCCCACCAATTAATACCTTATTCTTTATACTCAAAGCAATAACAACCAGATTAACCTTTACTGGATGGGAATTAATAATGCAATTGTCATCTTTAATTAATTCTACCCATCTTTTTTTGTTGCAAGTTCAACTCTTTTTATGACATCAAGTATTTTAAACTCTTATGTTTTGTAAAGATATGTGTTTATACCCTGTACAGATAATGCCTCCATATTCTAAGAGCAAACAAAAATGTTGCCAATTTTAAGTCATGCACTAAATACTTAACCTCATTTTGTTTCAATTACTGAGAAGCATAGGCAACTACAATGCCATGTTACATTAATACACATCCAAAATCTTTCATAGAAGTATCGTTGTAAACTACAAACCTTTATTTACCTTCTATAAAAGTTAACATTAGAGTCAACATTAGTCTATTCTTTAGCACTTGGAAGTTGTTCTTAAAGTCACTAGACCATATAATTTTGACTCATTTCCTAGTTAATCAAGTCATGGGGGAGGCTATGGTTTCAATTTTTTTTATAAATCTTCGGTAATATCCCGTCAAGCTGAGGAAACTTTGAAACTCTATCACATTTGTTGGTCATTCTCACTGTAAAATTAATTGAACTTTTTTTGGGTCTACTAAAATGCTCTTTAATGAAATTATATGACCAAAAAACACCTCCTCATCTAACAAAGACTCACATTTGTCATATTTTGCATACAAATCATACTCTCTTTAAATTTGTGACACCCTTCTTAAGTGTTGTTCATGTTCTACGGGAGACCTTGAATACACCAAAATATTATTAATAAATACTATAAAAAATTAAGTAAAAAGGGCCAGAAAAAATAATTCTTCAAGTTTATGAATATAGTAGGGGCATATTTTAGACTAAAAGACATCACTAAGAACTCATAATATCCCTATTTAGTTCTAAAAGTAGTCTTTTACAAATCTTGCCACCTAGAAAAATTGTAATATCCCTACAATAATTCATTCAGAAAAACATCTAAAAACTCTCTTACTATAGGGATATGATCTATTTTTTTATTTTTATTTTCTTCTTATTAAGTCACATCCCTTATAATCATCTCACTTTCATTACTAATTTAAACTATTAGGTATTATATGCCTTTCAACCTGGAAGGTTACAATTTTCCTATTAGATGCCTTAAAAGTAATGATTTTCATATAGAAATTCATAGTAGCTTATGCAAACTCACCCAATTCATCTCTAGAATCGCATCAAATTTATCTATCTCTAGAGTTATTAGATCTATATTTAACTCACAACCCTCATTTGTACCTTAGAACCCCCTTATAAACATCATCTTTTTACATAATCTTTCTTAAGTGTGTGCTAATAGCGAACCCTATTTATGATTTTCTTCTTGATACATTTACCTTATCAATAAATTTACATGGCATAAAAGAATAGGTAGTTTTAGGATTAAACAACTTCTTGTACATTGCCTACATGTTTGTCACTATATTTGTTGAAACTTTAGTAACATCCAGATCAAGATGATAAATATTCTTCGGGCCATATCTCCTTGACCTCAACCTCTGCCCCTACTAGCACTAGATCCTAACTATGTAGGTCTTATCTTTTCTCCTCTAGTCTATCTATGATATGTGATTATTGCTTACTTTATGCCTCAAATTTATCGGGCCAATCACTTCTTAAATGACCAGTACCCTATATAAGTAAAAACTCTGCAAGTATTTTTATTCTTTTATCCTTTTATCAACGAATAAAATACTTCCTTATAGTAATCCTACAATCTCTTAGGTGTGCTCAATTATATAAATCACAATGCGGGTATTCAACTACTTCCCAAATGGTAGTTTCTCTATTAGTCTCAAAACTACTCTGACTCGTAAAGTATCCTTCTTTACTATGCTGAGAGAACCTGCCAAAAGATCCAAGTGTGGAGATATTTCCCTCTCTTCTAAAGTACTGTGACTAAGTAGGATGGTGTTCTTTACCACCCTTTCTATTAGGAAGAGGTTGTTTACCCATTTCAGTTATAACTCTTTCTTTTTCCTGGTATCTCTCCTTCCTTGCCCAGATGCCTTATGCGACTCCTCTCCCACAATTGCTTCTAAGAATTATACAATTTCTATTAACATCCGTATTGTCCTTGGCTGAAAGGTGACTAAACCTTACTCCTGTTTGAGCTTATCACTAAATCGATTAAGTAGATGTTGTTTAGTCAAAACCATAATAAAGGCAAATATAGAGATCTTGAAATCATTTCTCCTATTCCATTTCCCTACATTTTCTATTTTCAAATCTACAATTTTAAGTATGACTAAATGGATCTCCCATACCTTTAATCTTTGGCTTCTCAATTCTTTAAACAATTAAGTTAATTCATTTAGCCTTTAGTGAATAATCTTTATCAAGTAAAGTTCAGTCCTTTATCAAATCAAGCTAAGATTTTACATGATTAAAGCTTTCAAGCTCTCTTAATCCAAAACAAGAACAAGATATAGATTTAAGCGTTAATTAAAGAATTTGTGCATGCGAAGAGCACTTCAATAGAGTTTTTATTTTCTTGTAATCAAATTTATTACTACAATTTGACACTATATTTTTTCAATGCATTTATTTAATACACGGGAATTTTGTATGCATAAATACAAGGTATTGTAAACTTGTAATGACCAGCGGAAGATATGGATAACATGTAAAAATTGAGTGTTAATACTTCCAGACATTCATTGGATTAGACAATGATATATTTTTTTAAAAATGTTATCAAAATATGAGTAAATTGCATATTTATTAAAATCTAATTATTTTGGTTTTCTCAACCCTTGAACAATTCTAGTTGAAAACGGGGTTTTTAAACATTTATTCTGGTAAGGTATCATTATTCACACAACTTGTATAGGCATGTGGAGAAATGTTTCACAAACAATCAGGCAATAAAACCAAAAGTGGATCAATTTTGATGTGGCAAAATTCGACCTAAATGCTATGAGCTTTAGACAACCATGTATGATATGTTTATTTTTTTATTAACATGGATGTTCGGGTCAGTTTATGTGTACTTCAATTAATTTCATAAATCTAAAGTTTTTTACTCTGAAGAGGAAGCTATGCTCTGACCATAGCCAGCCAAATGGATGACTCTCACATTAGCTTGATGCCCATAAATGCTTTATCATTTAATATTTTATTACTTATTAATTTAACAATATAATTTATTTTGATTTCATATTTTTATCTAGTTGTCTTGATTTGTTTAGTGGTTTTAAATTTTACATGTCTATTTTAATGAAAAATACATATTAAGCCTAATACACATATTTTTGTTTATAATTAATTTTTTTTATATTAAAAAAACAAAAAAAAATGCACATATCTATTACCAAAAACACTAAAAGAGATCGTTGTTTCCCTGTAGATTCACTGTAACTCCAGACCCGTGCGCACTGTTCACTGGCAATTTGATCCTGTGTGTCGCGCGAGTTCGTCCACCTTTTTTTTATTTTTTCGGTTTATGAATAGTGGAATAACGTTTTTGTCCCTCGAAAAGGACAAAACACTGTTCAACGCTGGAGGGGTGCGGAGGTAATTGCGCGTGTACGGACCGGTCCGGTTTGGTCCGACCCAGTGCCGTCCGCTGCACTTTTTTTTTTAATATTTTTTGAAAATGGCTAAATACGAATATAGCCCCGAATAAGACAAAAGTGATGAATAATGCACAGGGGTGTCCCGGTAATTGACCAACAATTTTTATTATTTTTTTCAAAATACTGTCGGAGCGTGTGGGACACCCGACCGACGGTATTCCGCTCACGCCCTGTTCAGATCGCGCGTGTGGCGTCATAAGGTGGCCAAAAATGGGCTGGTGTCTCAGTCGCTTCGCCGCCGTGTGATCTTTCTCCCGGTGCGGCGCGTTGTGTCACTCGGTGTCCGTGTACGCGGCGGTGGACGGTTAAAGCTGTCTGTTCCGTTTCTCTCTCTCCTGGACGCAAACATACAGGATAGGCCCCCAGGTTTGTTGAGGTTCCACTTTAGTCCCTGAACTTCTAATTTTCTGTATGGTACAGAAGAGGAACCAAGGTTTTACTTTGCAATTCGGTCCCTTCCCTTTTAATTGAGTCCTTCGATTGAAATTAATTAAATGTTAATGTTTCACTTCGGTTCTCCTTCTTTTAATTTCCGGATTGAGTTTAAAAACCTTAATATATTTGGTACGGAAGTTGTTATTTTTTCAATTTAGTCCTTTGATTAAAATTGATAATATATTTTATTTTCATTTCGACCCTTATACTTTTAATCTTTGATTTTAATCCTTATATTTTTTTTATATTTCTAGAATAGTCTCTGTTTTTGTCAATGTATATATAAATATGCCCTTAGCTTTGGTTTTTAATTTTATTTTTTTATTTGATCTTTTGTTAAAGTTTTTAGAATTTTTTTAGTCTTTCATTTATTTTTGTCTTTCATTATTAACATAATAATAATAATAATAATAATAATAATAATAATAATAATAATAATAATAATAATAATAATAATAATAATAATAATAATAATAATGATAATGATAATGATAATAATAATAATAATGATAATCATAATAATAATAATAATTTAATTTTTTTTCTTACTCTTATGTTAATGTTTTTTAGTTTATAATAATAATGATAAGAATTTAATTGTTTTTCTTGCTTAGTCTTTTGCTGATGTTTTTTTGTTTTTTCTTCTCGGAATAATTTAAGAATTTTTATTTTGTTGACAATAATAGCAATGATAATTTTTTTTAATTTAAGTTTTTTTGTTTGATCTTTTGTTAAAGTTTTCAAGATTTTTTTAGTCTTTCATTTTGTTTTGTTTCTTTCATTATTAACACAATAATAATAATAACAATAATAATAATAATAATTTAATTGTTTGAATATTTATTGAATATTATCACCTAATAATAATAATAATAAATTAATACATTATTGAAACTATGTCAAATTAATTATATATTTGTATTTTTATGTCAAATTAAAATATGTTAAACTGATTATATGTTTGAATATTTATTGAATATTATCGCCTAAAAATATATACAGAGAGAAAAAAATGACCAAAGATTTTTTTAAGGGAAAAAATTAATATCAGTATTCTTAAATACATTTAATATAATAATATGATGAATAAATCTTATAAAAAAAATTGGCTCCAAATTTTAATTTTGTGCTCTTTTGTTCAAGTTTATTTCTTGAACAATAATAATAATAATAATAATAATAATAATAATAATAATAATAATAATAATAATAATAATAATAATAATAATAATTTAATTGTTTGAATATTTATTGAATATTATCTCCTAATAATAATAATAAAAAAATAATATATTATTGAAAGTATGTCAAATTAATTATATATTTGTATTTATTATGTCAAATTAAAATATAGTAAACTGATTATATGTTTGAATATTTATTGAATATTATCGCCTAAAAATATACACAGAGAGAAAAAAATAACCAAAGCTTTTTTGAAGGGAAAAAATTAATATCAGTATTCTTAAATACATTTAATATAATAATATGATGAATAAATCTTATAAAATAAAATAAAAATTGGCTCCAAATTTTAATTTTGTGCTCTTTTGTTCAAGTTTATTTCTTGAAAAAAATTACAATATTTTGATTTTGAATATTGCAGATCTAATATTACTGGGAGAAAAATACAACTCAAAAAAACAAAAGGTAGATAAATTTACCTATATTATCTGCAATTAAAAAATATACGAGTCACTTCCCCTTTCGATTACACTGTTCTTTTTAGACGGCAAATAAGTAATTATAGCATGCAAAAAAAATCAGTTTATTTATTAAAACAAATTACAATATTTTGATTTATAATATGTGAGATCTAATATTTCTGGGGAAAAAATTCAACTCATACAAAAAATAAAATGATAAATTTACCTAAGTTATCTACAATTAAAACATATATGAACCACTTCCCATTTTGATTACTTTATAAAGTATGTTAGACTAATTATATGTTTTAATATTTATTGAATATTATCGCCTAAAATATATATATAGAGAGAGAGAAAAAATGACCTAGTATTTTTTTTCAAAAAAAATTAATATCAATATGCTTAAATACATTTAATATAATAATATGATTAATAAATCTGATAAAAAAAATATTGGCTTTGAATTTAAATTTTATATTCTTTTGTTTAAGTTTATTTCTTAAAAAAAAAATTTCCAATATTTTCATTTTTAATATTTCAAATCTAATATTACTAGGAAAAAAATACAACTCAAAAAAACTAAAGGTAGACAAATTTACCTACATTATCAACTCAATTTTTTTTTTTTGACAAATTTACCTAGATTATCTACAATTAAAAAATATGCGAATCACTTCCCGTTTCGACTACACTGTTCTTTTTAGATGACAAATGAGTCATTATAGGACGCAAAAAAAAAGTTTATTTCTTAAAAAATTTACAATTTTTTTATTTATAATGTGTCAGATCTAATATTAGTGGGGGAAAAAAGGCAACTCAATTTTTTTTTTTTACAAATTTACCTAAGTTATTTCCAATTAAAAAATATACGAACTAATTCCCATTTCGATTACACTATTCCTTCTAGGCGGGGAAAAAATTTATTTGTCTATTATAATATTATTAATTAAATATTTAAACAACTAATTACAACATGTAAAAAATCAATTAGTTCTCTACATAGAAAAAACCCTAGAGTGATGCGCGGGCAAGCATACTAATTATACCACGCAAAAAACTCATTTTTAACATATTTTATCTATTGCAATTTTAGTGATTAAACATTGAAATAACTAATTATAGCACGCAAAAAATGTAAGTTTATTTTTGGAAAAAAATTTCAATATTTTTATTTATAATGTGTTCGATCTAATATTACTGGGAAAAAAATGCAACTCATAAAAAAAAATTACCTATATTATCTGCGATTAAAAAATATACAAACCACTTTCCATTTCGATTATAGAGATTTTATCAATTATAATTTTACTAATTAAATATTAAAATAACAAAATACAATACATATAAAAATAATCAATTTTCTATATAGATAAAAAAAACTCCGGAACATTGTATCTATCAATTATATGGATATAGATATGGGCCAGCAAAAGAAGGTTCAAAATAGTTTAGTTATCATTATAGCTAGCAAATCCCAGAGCTCTCAAGTCAAGACTTGCTATGACCGATTGCTGAGCTTTCACCAATAAATAACTAACAAACCCAAACAGGAAATCGATACTGCAAATAAATAAAAATAAAAATATGGAAGCCCTCTATCTTCTCTTCTCCATCTTATCCACTTTCTTCACTTCAATCACCCTCTCAATCCTCCTAGTCATCCGCACTTTCCTCACGCGCCGCCCCTCCTCCACCATTTCCTCTAATGCCGTCTTCCTTTACCAAGGCACTGTATGGCACGAACGTCGCCGCCCTGTCCACCACTCTTTCCGCTACTCGGTGCGCTACGCTTTGTTTGACCTTGACCAAACACACGCACCTCCTGACCACCTTTCCGCCGATGACGCTCGCCAAGTCGCTCAGACCACCGGACCAGTGTAATATTTTTTTATAAAAAAATGTCTTTCATTGGGCTTTTGAAGCAATATATATATCGTTTAGAATATCGTGGTTCTGATGCAGTTTTCTGCTGACAATTCCTCCGAGTGTGGGATATGAACAAAATCCACTGAGTTTGTATTATTGCTATGACATGGATGGGTCTGCTCGAGTTCTCAAGAAATGCATTGCGGAGGTTTGTACTTTGATAAAATAAAAAGCTGAATCTAATTGGGTTGGAAGGAAGAATGGTGTATGCATCGCATCCCCTTCAAGAACTGGGTACTAATAATTCCAGAAAATCTAAAGTACTGCTATCCATTTAACAAGTAGACTTCACTGATTTGATTTGATGTCAATGAACTCTTTTTTCCCCCCTTAATTTAAGTATCTACCAAATGTGATAATAAATCATGCAAGAACAAATTTTGTCACTCTTTCTCACCCCTCCTTGTGGGTTATGGCTTCAATTTAGTGCATAGAGCTTTTAAGAAATTATTTTCACCCACAAATGGAACATTGCTTTTACCCTTTACAAACACACACACACTAAGAGAAAACAACGGAGAGGATGCATATTTCATCCCCATGCTTGTGCAAACGTTTCTCATGTATTTGTCTTCTGGAACATTTAAATTTGTAAACAGGAAAATCACAATGTTTGCTGTGTAATTATACTCTTAATTGTGTGCTAAGATGCTTGGATGGACCATGTTCCCTCTCCTGACCTTACTGGTGATTCTGGCTTAGGTAACAAATACTCCATGGGGTGAAAGAGTTGTTTTCATTTTTGATCCAAACTCAGATGCAGTGGCAAAACCATTGCATGTCAGCCCTTTTATGGTATGTTTCAATATTTGCTATTCTCTTTAATGATGTGGTTGATTACAATTATTTATATGTTTCTTAGTACACTATTGTTAATGATAAATTCATTTTCTTGAATTTACTCTGTTTCTTTTGTACACATTTTTAAGTCCAATCGATCTATGGTTCTCTTGTATTCTTTTGATTTCTAGAACACTTTCATAGGATTTGATTCTTGTCCTTTACAGGATGCTTATTGCAGCGATGTGAACCTTGAATTGTAATTTTCATTCACTTCAATGTTTTCTATGATAATATAAGCAACATCTCCTCTCTTTTTTTTTGTCTCATGCCTTGACAAAATATGCAACATGGAACCTCTTCTGCATCTTTTCTATTACATAAAACTATGCTCGTTTGACTTGGATGTGATGATGAAGCTAACACAGAAGTGCAATATCAAAGTTCAGATAAATGTTTGTTTGTTGTAAGTCTCTTGCAACAGCAACAATGAATGAAAAGAAATGAAATTGTCTGCTGAAGCCGAAGGTGCTTCTACGAGCTGATATTTTTGGGATTAGGTTGGAGAGTCTTGGATTTAATTTTTCAATATATAGTCGGCTCTTGTTGGTTTCAAAACGGAAGATACTTCTTTATTGTTCTCATATGTATTCGCTCTTGTAGATTTCCATTAGTATATATTGACCACTTTTGTAATGGTATGTTCAATTGATTTAGGACCATCTTAAGATACAGCATTCAAGTTTAGAATAGCTTCACACGCTAAGAAATCAAGGTTAGGAAACTTGAAGTGGTAATGAGAATTGCAACCTGCAACCACTTATTTCAAAAATTATGGTTTTTTTTTTTCTTATTATTTTTGTAGTGGTTTTTGAATCATGCACAACCTAACATATTTGATGGTTCTCATTTTTTATGATGAAAAGTTCACTCCTCAAAATACATGCATTTTTTTGGAAAAAATACAGGATATGCTGGGGAGTTGGAATATCAAAGCAAATGATCCCACGGAAAGTTTATCTGTGCTTATTTCAGTTCAGCACCCTGAGCTTGGTGACTATTTTGTGGCCTCATTGAAAGCTAATAAAATCTCTACAGTGTCTGATCATGCTATGTTCTTCTGGCTGATGCCACATAAAGTTGCGTTTTGGATATATTGGCAGGTAAGTGCAGTTGAATAGCTACGTAATTCTCTCTTTGGATGGTGATCATGGATCTCAGCATCAACTGAACTTAAGTCATCTATTTGTTTATTATATTCCCAACAGATATATTAGTCTCAGTTGGAACTAACACGAGTGATCATCACCTCATTAATCTATATAACAAAAATAGAACAGCAAAATGGTTCTCATATTATAATATCAATTGGATTGACTCATTATTTTTAGAAACTTGTACCCTCCTGTCTACTTGTAAAATATCTAGCTGTAATACACATCTTGAATTCTTTGGAATTAAATTAACTGTTCTGTCCGGTTCACCATGTTTTGTGCAGGCATTAAAACTGTGGTGGAAAAATGTTCATTTTATCCAACATCCAAGATATACTAACCCTGCATATAGGGAGGAAGCTATGATCCGTGATGAAAAACTTCAATGTAATCAGGCACTTGCATGGGACAGAGGCAACTGTTTGCATGCTGATGGACATCATCCAGGAAATTTGGCTGATAGAAAACGTTGGTTCAAGTGGAGAGATGCCAAAACGCCATGGTGTTGAATTCTCGTGGTAAGGTTTTTACTTTGATATATTTTTCTTATATTTGCCATGTCTACATAGATGCAAGGCTGGCTATGGGCACGCAGAATAAAGAAAAAATATACCTATTATGGTCCCACTTGTGGTTGGGGTGGCTGCAGTGCCACCGTAGAGAACTGAAAATGTGCTCGCTAGTTTTGTGGACATTGCGCCATTCCCTTACTTTCCCTTCTCAGTTGTAAAGCAAGAATCATGCTTGAAGTTATTTTTGAATTTGCGTTGCTAGAACTCTATTATATTGGAAATCAAGTGATCAAATTGTTCTGCTTGCTGATTGTTGCTCAATTGCCCAATTTCTTATCTTAAACTTAACTTATAAATTCTTCTATCATTCGTCAATTTATATGTGGTTTGTGTTGTTATGAAGCCGCCGTCATCCTGAGAAAATGTGCTCTTAATTTCAAAGATCATCGTTTCCTCTTATATATTGCTGTGATTTTTTTCTGGGTTTCCATACTATATGTAAACCTCTTCCAGGTATCTCAGTGCTGTTAATGACTTTCCTCATTGTCTTGGCATTTAGTGGAAATTTCTTTTTCGCTATTGTTAGGGTCTCATGTGGGCCTTTGTGGCCTCGACTTGTAGATGAACCTTGCTGTGCCTCTGAATATCTTATATAAGAAACCTAAATTTTGCAATTTTCTTGAGCAGTAAAAAAAATCCTTGCCAATAGTATGATCATCTTTTCTTTTTTCTTTTTCTATCCAGCATGGATTTTATCATGCGAGGCAAAACCTCATTAGTGTTGGTTGATTTGCATGTAACCTATGAGCTGTAAAACCTTCAATGTGTTACATTGCGTTCAATCTCGTGTAAGATGAAAAAAATGAAATGTTGTGGATGACCAAGCTTTCTTTCTTTGCCTACTTTGTTAGCTACTCCATGTTGGGGCCTTTTGTGGCTATACGCAGTCCTTTAAATGGGAAAAATCATAGCTTATAACTTTCATAATGTGTTGGAAGCAGTCATTTGAGGTGGTGTTTAGTTCATGCATTACAACCAATCTCTCTGGCCAGGCGAAAAAGAGCAATTTTATGCACTTAAGAATTCCTGTCTCTATGTCCCTAGTATTGCACCTCAGTTTCTGTTAACTCTTTTTTATTTTTGTAATCGGGATATCTGGTTCAGCTTGCGTGTATTTTGATTAAATTCATGGGTTTTTATGCTCGTGTTAGGCCGATAAAATATAACCAGTGGGATTCGAGCTTTGAACTTCAAAGGGAATATATATTTTGAGACCCTTTTCACTAGACTAATCCCTTGAGATCAGTGTTGTTGATTTCGTTTCGTTTCGCTCAAAACAGTTGAAACATTTCGTATCAGTTAAAAAAATGAGATAAAATGACACAATTTTTACCTTGCTTAAAATTTTATTTTTGGATTTGAATTGTTTTTTTTAATTAATATATATATATATATATACACACACATACACATAAATAGTACAATCTTGAAATGGTGTGCTGAAATGTTCCAAAACTGAAACATTTCATTTCAATTGAAAAACAAAGCACCAACTAAAACAGAATTGACATCTTGCTTGAGATTAAGTTTATTAACTTTTGATATAACTAATCAAGTAAAGAGAAACTACACTAGCAAAGGAAAGGAGAGGATAGTTGATAAACAATAGTGGCTGTGTCATTCCTCAAAGATTTCAAGCAAGTCACAAGGACTAACGAACACTACATGACCAAATGCCTAATACGATTTTGAACACACATTAAAAGATAAACACAATCACTTTACAATTAAATGCCCACTTCTTCCTTCAAATGCCACTGCTCATTCAAAATGTGATACTTGTTTTTCATGCAAGCTCCACATCATGTTGTACATATCATCTTTTAATTGTGTTTTTTTACATGTCACAAAATACCTGAATATAGCATGTAGGGTATTAAAAAAATCTTTTAATTATTTCCTCCTCCCTCTGTTGTTTGCGTAATTCTCTATTTCAAATACACTTTTTCTCCAAAATTTCAGTTTCCTATTTTTTGAGAAATTATTGCATGAGACAATCTAAGCATTGCTAGTAACTCGTCATAGAATACATAGGAGGATAATAGAGGAAAAGATAAGGATAAGAGAATTCAAACCTCAAGAGCCTCAACTTCTTTAAAGATTAAAAATAAATATAATCATTGGATCCTAATTTGGATCGTATGTGCACAAACTCTAGGTAATTAGTGAAAAACATGGATGTGCAATGCAATTTTGTATTTAAGGATTCCTTAACTCACAAGAAATAGTGAGCCTTGAAAAAAGAAACAAAAAAATCAAAAAACCCTAACAAAAACCTACGCCAAATCCACCTTTAGAAAATAAAAATAAAATTAAATAAATGAGTGGATAAGATCCCTACAAAGTTCTGCCCAACCAAAATCATAAAACCTCATGGAAATAGATTCTAAGGTGGTACAAACAATGATTCATGGTTTCAAGATTTTATGAAATTCTTGAAAAAACCATAGAATCGATGAATAAAAATTCTAAAGACGAATTTGATGTGATAGTTTTGAAACCTTAAAACAACGGTTTAAAGCCAATGATCTCCTCTTTGGTGAAAAAAAATAAGAAAATCAACTTAGTTATCCAATATTCTTCACCATCTAAAAATTAATAAATTATACATGCAGCTAAAACAGATCGTGAAATCACTATTTAATCATACTCCTTTCACTGTGAACTTTAATAGTGAATTTCACTTCCTTCGATGTTATTTTGATATGCTAATTAATTAGCAGTGCTTTCTCAAGGCAGAGGCCATCTTTTGCTTTCCCGCCTATAGTTGACGGCTATGTTTTTCATCCCTCAACCAGATCTGATCAGATCTCACCTCATCTCATCTCTCGCTCTCCAATTTGCAGGTGAAATCCCTAACCCTAGCGTACCTGAAATACTAGGGCATGCATGTTTCCTTTTTAATTTTCCTTTATTCTGTTAAATATTCCAGCTCGATCTGTTCTTGGAGATTGGAGATTTGTGTTTTATTTGTTAATTAATTTTGAGTAGAATTTCTGTTGTTAAATGCCTTTTGTTTCTGCAGTTGAAAATTGGCTGAAGAATCAAAACCGGGGTTGAGATGCTCAGCCTTGGTGAGATTTTTTTATAATGCTAAAAATTTTGGGAATATAAAAAGGTAATTTTTTTATAAAACACGAGTTTCAATAAAATATATGAATTTTAAATTTATGTAAATTTATTTGTTTAACAAGCTTTGACGAAATCATCAGTATAAAATTGATAAATTTATTTGTTAAACAGGTTTCAACGAAATCATTAGCATAAAATTATCATCGTCATTGAAAAAACAAGAAGATTCAAAAACCTTAATCATTGAATTCATTGTATTAGAATCAATTCATCTTATAATTTAAATTAAATTAAACACAATAATAAAATATAAATTGTGTAAACACTTATAATAAATAAACAACAAGAATAAGCCGTTGATTTTCTAACTATATAAAAAAAAAATTAAAAATCCATTGTACGCCATTATTATTATCATGATTATAACAATAAAAATTACCAGTGCTATTACTATTACTTCCAAAATAATAAAAATTATTAAATTGCCCTGAAAAATAAAATAAAAAATTAACAAAAGAGCAAGCAATAAAACAATAAAAAAAATTAGTGAAAATATCATTATTATTGTGTAAACAATGAAAACCATAAAATTATCTAGAAAAAAAAAACCAAAAGATTTAACAAAAGAACAAACAAAAACAATAAGAAAAAAGTACAAAACCAAAATAAATATTATGATCATAGAAAAAATCATCTGATCTACAACAAATAAAAATAAAAGAAAATACTAAAAATAAGAGCAAAAAGGAAAAAAAAAGAAGAAATATTAATTTTAAAATTATCACCAATATAAATTAAAATTTCAAGACTGGACTGAATAAAAATAAAACCTCAATAATAAAGAAAATAACAAAAATCAAAAATCAAAACTAAAAGCATAAATACGAACAAAAAATAAAGATTGCTCAAGAAGGACCAAAAAAATTAGAGTTAAACCAAATAAAAATAAAAAAATAAGGGTCAAAACAAAAAATAAAATATATAATTACTTTTAAGCGGGCGACAAATCCAGCCTTCATTTTTTTTACTTCTTCTAGGGAAAATTTGTAGTTTTAATGTTCAAATAAAAACAGATGACACGCAAACACCCCAACACAATCTGCTAATGATACATAGGTGCAGTGTAAAAATCTAAAATACTTCCAGGATCGAGAATTAACTTTTATGGACTAAAGGGCAAAATGATAATTACAATAATCTATATCTAGGGATACAGTAAAACATTGACGCGTTTATATATATATATATATAGTGTGTGTGTGTGTGTGTGTGTGATGAAAACATTATTAACTTACAAGCTAAATCATTTGGGAAAAGCACTGTAGCTATTCTTTTAAAATACGATGGATATCTACAGTATTTTTCCACTTATATATATATACTAGATTAAACTCGTGTATTGCCATGTCAGATTTAAACTAATTTTAGCATATAAAAAAATTTATTAAAAAAGATTGAAAATTTATATAACTGAATTCACTGTATTAGGATCGATTTATTTCATAATATATTTAAATGATAAATAATAATAAAAAATAAATTATGCAGACACCTAAAATACTTAAACAACAAAAATAAATCATTAATTTTATACCTATATATAAAAAATATTATTGAAAATCCATTGTTACGTCACTATTATTACAATAACTATAATAGGTAAAATTACCGTTACTATTACTGCACAAACAATAAAAATTATTAAATTATCCTGAAGATGAAAGATAATAATAAAAGTTAAATTGTGAAAACATCTAAAATAATTAAAAAACAAAAATAAATCGTTGATTTTATTAAAAGAAAACACTATAGTACCATTACTAATAATAATGATAATAGCAATAATAATTGATTACAATGTTTATGATATTAATCATTATGGTAATGATAATGATAATAAAAACTAGATCAAAAAATAATATCAAAGATATCGATATTAATGATAATAATAATGATATTAATAAAAATAATTATAGTGATGATATTAATGATAATAATAATAATAATACTAATGATAAGTTTAATGATATTATAACAATAATAGTGATAATTCAAATATATATAACAAAAATTAACTAAGTTTTTTTTAAAAAAAAAAACTCAAATTAATTTAATCTTACTGCTCTGAAATACTTCAAATATAATAACATGAAGAATAAATCTTAAAAAAAGTGAATTTCTTTTTATAATGATAGTGATAGTAGTAGCGATAATATTGTCAATAATAATTAGAATATTAATTGTCAATAATAATTAGAATATTAATTGTCAATAATAATTAGAATATTAATTATCTATAATAATTGTTATAATAACTGTTATAATAATTTTGATAATTTAACAATCATGATAATAACAATAAGAATAATAGTCAAGTTAATTCACTAATTGATATTGTTTTTGTTAAAAATTGACTTTTGCAGTTTTTTTATGTATGATATTTCAAATCTAATATCACGTTAATAAAAAAATATACAAAGCTACACATAGACAAAACAGATAGAAAATTTTGATCATATTATCCTTAAATAAAAAATATATGAGCCACTTGCCCTGCGCTTCGCCGCAAATAAAACCAAATTTTTTAACATGTCAAAAATTATTAATGGTTCTTGATTTTTTTTAACAATGTTATACATCTAAGGGAAATAAACAGTCTACAAGCCTTTCAATTATTAAAATTTTTAAAGTATTCATTTTATTATAAATAATGCGTTTAAAATAATGAAAAAGATTATGTTCAAGGTTTTTTCTCTTAAAAATAATTATATATTCTGATATTTGAAAAATACATACAACTTAAAAAATATAACAAATAACTGACAACAAAAAATTCACTATACACTCATAAGAGAGGGTTTCATTTTCATTTCACATTACGAAAGCTGAACTTACTCTGTTTTTTAACCGAAGCTGCATTTAATACAAAGAAAATTATAATAAAAATTAAAAGTCAAAACTAAGAGTTTAAATACATAAATAAAACAGATTATTTAGAATTATACCAAAATTACCAAAAAAAATAAAGGAATCGAAACTAAATCAAGAAATAAAAGAATAATAATCGAAATAAAAAAAATTACATATGTTGAAACGAGGCAAAAAAAAATTATCGCTTCTGTGGAGTGTAGGCCAAATGACTCATATTTTTGCCTTAAAATATATAAAATTAATATTTCTTTTTTGTTTTTGATTTTTTTCTTCAAGTCAAATGGTTTTTTAAGGCTAATAATATTTATTTTTGTTTTTTTATTTATTTTATTTTTTTCTTACTATTGATATTTACCAAGAAACATTTTTTGTCAGCAATAGTGTTTGTAAAAGTCAAACGTCATCTGATGTGCATGTTTTTATATTCCTTCATTTTCTAATGTAATTATGTTGATATATATGAGTATAATGTTTCCGTCGTAGTTTACCGATGGATAAGGAATCCAAAACAAAAATTGTTAGTAAAGTTCATAGAAAAATACTAATGAAATCTTTTCGTATGTATTCACCAATTTTCTGATAGTGAATTTTTTATTGTATGGTATTTTGATTTTTTTGCTATAAAACAAAGTTGCAAAAAAATTTTTATTCGTGCTTTACACTCAATCTATTTTAATGTAAATTTTAATTAGGATAATTTGAGTTTTTTTTTAAAGTTGTAGTATTTTTTTTATTCATATAGAGATTGAAATATATTAATGATTTTTTAATACAATCAATATTAAAAAAAAAATTGAATGCTAAATCTGATTTATCTTCATATCACATCCTAACATATCAGGATTCAAATATAGATTGACAACTAAAAGACATGATTTAATTTTATACAATACACTATAATCTAGTTATTGAATAAATTGATTCATAGCATCATCCGGTTAAAATGTGTTTGGATGGACTTTGATATGATTTCTAATCTATTAGTTTGATCGATCTAGTTTATTCCTCCAAGTTAAATTCAAACATGGTAAAGAAATTTATTGCTTTGAAGGTTAGACTGACAAAAAATTATACATCATTTTTTTAATCCACATACAAGTGTATTATATATATATATAAACTCTCACATCACCTAAGCAATAATCATTAGTTTCATTCAATATCACTAATTAGTTTAATTTAATATATATTTTCTTCTTTTTAATACCTTAGAGTTATTATACTTGTTATGTGATACATTCTTTATTATATATAGATTCAAGAATTTTAGAGAGATTATCATAAAGCTAGATAAAGGAGTTATTGATGGATTCTCAATTACTTATTTAGTGAAATCATAAAAATAATAATTTAATATTTTTAGGAATTTCAAATATCTCATTTGACAATGTAGAGGTGTTTAGGATTTTAGGCTAACTTACATGAATATCATATATTTTTTCTTATGTTTGATAACCTTCTTTAAGATTGAGCTATTACAAATCATAAGTAATGTAAATATTTGGTCTCTAATAGTAATTCATAGAACCACCAATTTTCTCTTCTCCAAAACCATTTTAGAAGAGAGAGATCTTTATATTTTCAGTTTTAGATCTTTTTGATCTCTACTCAGTCAAATTGTATAAGTGGAAATATAATGTTCTATATATAAATAAAAATTAAGGCATGATATTTTATTTACAGGGAAAACTTCATAACCTTATAAATAACAAAATATCACTTTGTCCATTAAAGAATATCGAACATACTATTTCATGATAGTTTTCAAAAATTATTGAACAAAGTCTCTATTTGATTTTTCTAAGTCCATATAGTCATATATATTAATTACATTTTATTCCTCGATTTCTAAAATTTATTTATAATCATGTCACACTTAATTAATTATCTCAATTTAATTTCTAACTGATGGCTCTTAATTTGTGTGCTTCATTAAATTTTTAATATGTTAGCCCATATATAAACCACAATCATAAACTAAATATGATTAGATAAATTAAATAACTTAATTTATTATAAATTCAATAATGGATTGATATGTATATTTAAATATCACATGCATCATTTAACAATATGTTACGATCACCTAAATACTATAAAAATCATATTTGATTTGACTAAACCTTTTAGTGACTAGTTTCTTGATATAATTATTATATTTTCATAAAAAATATTTTGATTTAAAAATTATAACATATAGTGTGTTATCTAGTTAAATCATGTTTTTTTCTCAACATTATAGTCAATTATTATCTGAATAAGATTTGAAATAATTTCAAGTCTCATTTCACCTTACACAATGATTTCACAATCAATATTATTTAAGAGCATGTAGAATATTTTTTATAATTCACTTATAGTAATTAATCATTTTTTGATCACTCAAATATCTTTATATTTTTAATGTTATACCCCATATTTAGCTATTTGTTACCCTTCGCTGGAACAACATATAGTAGAGATCAAAACATAACATTTTCTATATAAAATAACTCAGTGATCTTATATTTAAAAATCACTTGCACAACTATCATGTGAGGTTTTTTATTGACACATGTGATATCTCCATATAGAATTCTTATATGAGTATCTTCAATGTACATGTCATGTTTCAATCACATATATATTAATTTCAGGTATCTCACATATGTCATCTTATTAGAATAATTGTTTCCTTTCATAATATAATATGTATCAATCTCAATGAATGTCAAGTCTTAATAGAGCATCAACTTGGAATATTTATGAACAATACTTTGATACAATAAGAATCTCATAAATATAACAATTTTATAATTTTATTTGCAAACATTTTTGAACTAATGATTTTATTTTACTCTAAGCACATTAATCAAATCTCAATCATTAGTCAAATATAAATTAATATTGAAGATAAACTTTTATTATTAATAAAAATATCACTCAAAGAATAATACTTGATTTTGAAGAAAAATATTACGAGAGATTTGTTCGATTTTGGAGAAGCAATACAAAATATGCTCACATTATCATAATTAATTACTAAATAGTTTATCATAGTTTTTTTGAGTTCGAGCTAAAGAACTCTTATGTGGTAAAGTTCACAGCAAAATACTGATGAAATCTTTCTGTATGTATTCACCAAATTTTTTTATAATGAATCTTTATTGTATGGCATCTTGTTATTATTTATAAAACAAAGTTGCAATATTTTTTTTATTCATGCTTTAAACTCAATGTATATTAATGTAAATTATAATTAGGATAATTTGATTTTATAATTTTTTATTACATGGCATTTTGATGTTGTTTAAAAAAAATTTGTTGTATTTTTATAAATAAGGCATGATATTCTATTTATAGGGAAAACTTCATAACCTTATAAATAACAGAATATCACTTTGTACACTGAATAATATTGAACATATTATTTCATGATAGTTTTCAAAAATTATTGAATAAAGTCTCTGTTTGATTTTTCTAAGTCTATAATTATTGTCTTATATTTTAATGACATTCTAGTCCTCGATTTCTAAAATTTATTTATAATCATGTCACACTTAATTAATTATCTCAATTTAATTTCTAACTAATGACTCTTAATTTGTATGGCTCATTAGGTTTTTAATATGTTAGCCCATATATAAACCATAATCATAAACTAAATAGATTAGATAAATTAAATAACTTAAGTTATTATAAATTCAATAATTGACTGATATGTATATTTAAAGATCATGTGCATCATTTAACAATATGCTATGATCATCTAAATACTATAAAAGTCATACTTGATTTGACTAAACCTTTTAGTGACTAGTTTCTTGGTGTAATTAATATATCTTCATAAAAAATATTTTGATTTAAACATTATAACATGTAGTGTGTTATCTAGTTAAATCATGTTTTTTTCTCAACATTATAGTCAATTATTATTTGAATAAGATTTTAAATTATTTTCAAATCTCATTTCACCTTACAATGATTTCACAATATTATTTAAGAACATGTAGAATATTTTTAATAATTCACTTATATAATTAATCATCTTTTGATCACTCAATTACCTTTATATTATTTAGGTTATACCTAATATTTGTCTATTTGTTACCCTTCATTGGAACAACGTGTAGTAGAGATCAAAACATAGCATTTTCTATGTAAAATAACTCAATGATCTTATATTTAAAGATTACTTGCACAACTATCATGTGAGATTTTTTATAGACACATGTGATATCTCCATATAGAATTCTTATATGGATCTATTCAATGTACATGTCATGTGTCAAGCACATGTATATTAATTTCAGATATCTCATATATCTCATCTTATTAGAATAATTGTTTCCTTTCATAATATAAATAATATGATACGCATCAATCTCAATGAATGCAATGAATCTCTAGTCTTAATAGAGCATCAACCTGGAACATTTATAAATAATACTTTGATATAACAAGAATCTCATAATTATAATAACTTTATAATTTTCCTTGCAAACATTTTTGTTCTAATGACTTTATCCTTACTCTAGACAAATTAATCAAAAACTCGAATCATTAATGAAATATAAATTAATATTGAAGATAAAAAAAAACTTTTATTAATAATACATATATTTTTACATGAAAAAAGTTAGTATCACATATATAGCCAAGTGATTAGCTACAAGACATGTAGATTAATAATTTTAGCATTGGGTTTCGTTGTTTTCTTCTATTAGAGTATGTGAAGTGAATGAACGTGATAAGATTGATCTATTTAAATATATTATTTATTGTTTTCTTAAGGATTGAAATCTCAAGTTTTGTCTTAGGCTAAGCCTACCATATATACATGAACTAGTTTGTTGGTTACCGACCTAATTCTTTGTGTCTAATTTGTTAAGTATCGTTGATGTGATGATTATGTGTTACTGTAAAGTATTTATATCATAAATACATTTTAAAAAAAATTGTAGAAAAAAATAAACAAAAATCACCAAAACAAAAGCTAGACTTGATGTAATATAGAAGCTAAAATTATCACTAAAAGAATAATACTTAATTTTGAAGAACAAAAAATAAGAGAGATTTATTCGATTTTGGAGAAGCAATACAAAAGAAACTCCCTCAATAAACATTAAAATTTTGAAGAAAAAAAAATAAAAATAAAAAAAAGCCTCGGTTTTTCATGGTTGCGAGGGGCTTCCGGGCAAACACCCTATCCTGCTTCATTTTTAATTTCCAAGGTTAGAAGGGGCAAGCCTCCACGCCCTTACTCGTATATATGCTCACGTTATCATAATTAATTACTGAATATTTTATCATAGTTTGTAATATAATATGTTAATACACATGCATGTATGTATGGAATCGAAATGTGATGTTACTGTCCTGCTACTACGTTTTAATAATGTTTTAAAATTAAGGTTGTTGGAAACTGTGCTTTTAAAATGTTTTTTTTAAAAAATTAATGTTAATACAGATGCATGTATGTATGGAATCGAAATGTTATGTTACTGTACTAATTCTACATTTTAATAATGTTTTAAAATTAAGGGTGGTTGACACTGTGCTTTTAAAGAATTTATTTTAAATTAAAAAAAATAGTCTTTTTATATCATTTTCACATGCTAATATCAAAAATAATTTTTTAAAATAAAAAATATTATTTTAATATATTTGTAATAGTAATTTATATAAATAAATCATAGTTTTTTGGTTATCAGACATTACTTTATAAAATCGTTGATTAATTCTTTTCTTTTTAGTGACTGTTTGGGAGTGTAGTTGCGATTACTTTTGAAAATATTTTTCGTTTAAAAATGCATCAAAATGATATTTTTTATTTTTAAAATTTTTTTTATATCAATACATGAAAATGATCTAAGAACAGCAAAAAAAAATTAATTTAAAGTAAAAAATAAAAATAAAATTTTCAATTTTTTTAAAAAATATTTTTGAAACACAGTGTCAAACAAAGACTTAAAATTCGCAAATTCTCATATAACTTATAGCTTATACCTAGTCCAAGTAACCAAAATAATCTAATTAATTAGTACAACAAATTACGATGTTATTACCGGATGCTAAAACAAATCTCCATGATTAATTTGATTTATAAGAGAGAAATAACAAGGATTGATGGCTCAATTTGTTATGTTTTTATCTTTATATCTCCAATTGAAATTTTATACTTAGATATATGTTAAATATCTACTGTATCCCTTATAAGAGATTCTCACATCCCAGGCCAAACACATCGAGATCAACCACGAGATTTGCCCTCAATAACGTTCAAAGATTAAATTGAGATATATTCCCCAAGGTCGTCAATAATGTTCTGGTTATTATTCCGGTTTTGGAGCGTTTCGGCGTACCGTTTCGAGGTTATATTGTTCATATATAATTAATTAATTATATATATATAAAAAAAAAATATTAATTTAAAAAGCATAATTAGAATTCAAGATAAATTAATTTTAAATTATACAATACAAACACAGAGTCAAACAAATATAATCTCAAAATTAGAAACATCTCTAAAATTCCAAAATATTATGAAAGTAAAATGTTCTAAAATAAAAGAAATATAAATCAAACATCTTCTACATCATTAATATAAAAATAAGGATTTTGTGGCCGAAACAGCACACCCAGAATGATACCGAGATGTTCTGGCCAGTCTTTCCAGAAAGGGCCGGAATTAAAACCGAGACAAAAATGACATCGTTTCGTCTCGGTTTTTTTAACGATTTAGAATGTTCCTGCCATTTCGACCAGAACAAAACGGTATTAACAACCATTATATTCCCACTTCCCAGGCCAAAACATTGAGATCAACCACGAGATTTGCACTCAATGACATTAAATTTATAATTAAATGCATGCTTAATTAAAAAAATCATGTGTTTATTTATTATGTGATTAATGTGAATGAGTTGGCCGTAAAAAATCTCATTAGGATTTTAAAATATATTCAAAGATTAAATGGAGATATGTTGGCGTCGGCTCAATCACATGAATGCACATGAGGCAAGAGAAAAAAGAACGCCAAAAATCCACACGTAACCCTGTAAAGGCGGCGTTTCCAAATTCAGAAATAAAAAACAATAATCATGTTCCACGTGCACAAATTCAGAAAGAGAAAGTGGCCCATCTTTTTTTGCGTCTAGTTTTTGTGTGCTACGTGTTTGAATCCACAGCTCTCAAATATATATATATTTTTTAATATATATATATATTTAATTTTTCCGGGCCCCACAATTTTTTTTCTCTTTTTTCCCACAATATAAACCCATCCCTCCTCTGGTTCTGCTCTTCAATCAAACTTTAACGTCGCTCGTATTTCTCCGTTTGCTTCGACGAGACGTTTGCTTCGGCCTTCATCATGAAGAGAAACTGCAATCTCGAACTCCGCCTCCTCACTTCGGCGGATTCCGACAACCAGCACCGCCGTCACCAACCCCTGTAAGTTCTCTTTCCTTCGACGTGGCTGCTTCCGTTCTTAGATTTCTTTCGCTTACAAGTTAATTGTAGTTGGGCTAATCGAATTACGAGCAAAAATAAGATTATTGTCATTGCTTGTGCTAATCGGTTCATGGGTAATTCCAGGGCGGAGGCGGCGAATGAGAGCCGCCGGTCGGAACTGAAACAACAAGAGCAGAAGCAGCTGACGATTTTTTACAATGGGAGGGTTTTAGTCTGTGATGTTGCAGAGCTGCAGGCTCGGGCAATCCTATTGCTTGCAAGTCGAGAAATGGAGGATAAATTGCGAGGTCCGGTCGGGTCAGAGCCATCTGCTTCGTCGCCAATCTCACCATCTCAGCTTTACAGCCCTGCTGGTCTTCCGATGAAGAGATCGCTGCAAAGATTCCTCAAGAAGCGAAAGAATCGGATCCAAGCAACTTTCCCTTACAAAGTTAACAGCGAGTTAACAGGAAGAATGAGGAACTTGGTCTCGAGAGAAGATCAATGATGAGGTGTAGAATGATTAATTCCTTGAAATGTTGTATAGCCATGGGTCAATTAATGCTCTTACAGAATTAGCACTGCCTTACCTTTTACATGATATCGGCAATTGGATTTTTTATCATCTGTCAAATTTGTAAGACTATACTCAAATTCCGAGGAGATCACAATGATGTCAAATCACAATAATTGTCTTAATTCTTCTAATCCAGCCTGTCTTAAAGATAAACATTATATTTTTTTGTTTTTTTTAAATAGTTGTTAGTTTGATGGTTAATAAGATTTGCTATCTTCTTTAATCTTATAATCGTAGTTGTTAATTCCATTCCGTTCCGCCTGAAACGGCCGGAACGTTCTGTTTCGTTCAAAAAATCGAGACAAAACGGCGTCGTTTTCGTCTCAGTTTTAATTCCGGTCCGTTCCGGAAATTCATGCTAAATTCCGGCCGGAACGCCTCGGTTCTGTTCCGGGCGTGCCGGTTCGGGTTTAAAATATATATTTTTTATTTTTTAAAAATTATTTTTGACATCTATACATCAAAATAATTTAAAAACACCAAAATATTTTAAATAAAAAAAATTCAAATTTTAATTATGCTTGTTAAATTAATATTTTAATTTTTTTTTTATATATATAAT